>QLOH01000158.1:0-1200000 GCA_026901365.1 Sesbania bispinosa | reverse complement strand
ATCTCCAAGGGTTCTTCTTGGAGGATTTTGCCATTCAGAAGCCATTTAACATTTACTTCACTTGGGGTGGCTGAACAGAGAGTGTTGAGTTTGTCTCCTTATTTTTGGGTTCTTCCTCGCTTCTCCTTCGTCTCCTTCTCTTGTTTCTACTTCTGTTCCTCCTTGATGTCCTTTCTATTTCTGGATCAAATTGTAGATGATTTAGGGACACTTGGCCTCTCAAAAGCATAAACAAGAAAACTTGAAAAGGGTAAGTGTGGAAGAGAAATTTAAAAATTTTAAAAAAAATAAATTTCAAATTTAAAAATTAAAATCTAAACATTTAATATTTAAAAATTAAAATAAAATTCCTAAAAATTCAAAAAATAAAAAATTAAAAAAAATTAAAAAAAATCCTAAGACAAAATATATACAACTCAATAGTATAGACCTCCCAAGTCTTTACAAATTGATACACCGTTCCCCGGCAACGGCGCCAAAAATACTTGATGAGATTCTGGCAAGCGTACCGAAATCTCAACAGTATAATAGTGAGTAAGAGTATCGTATCCACAGGGAACGGTTCAATTTATAAAGATTAGTGGTCACAACTGTCAAGTAATAGCGTATGGTTGTTTGTTGAGAATTATGCAAGTAAATAAAATTGAACTTAAATGAGAGAGATAGAGACAGTTACTTGGACTAGGATTGAACTTCGTATCATCGCACCCCTTTCGTATGTGAAACCCAATAATATTTATGAATATGCAATTATAACATCTTAGCACAAATTAAAGTTATTTCACAAAGGTTCCCACAAATATGAAATACTCAGAAATAATCTACCCTGGTTCCCACAGTGATAAATTACCCTGGATTAAAGATCTATTTGTTTAAGCTATCAATTCACCCTGGTTCCCACAGTGACTACTATGAGCGTTTTTACCCAATCAGAATTCAAGTTTCTTATTCCTAGGTTCCCCCAAACTCGCTATTGATTTTATAGAACCACCTTCCGAATGCGCCCCATAAAACCAACCTATAACTCCGGCACACAGGCGGAAGCTAAGCATTAAGCACAGAATAAAAACACTGATATTATAAAAACAGGGATTCATAAATAATAAAGAGAATTCACATACAATTGGGGATTGAATCAACTACATTCAATCTTATTGGAGAGTTTAGCTACGCATGGTAGCCATTACAAACAAACAGAGAAACTGTCACTTTCTCCAGCCCTTGCTTCTGCTCTGCCGTCTCTCCAAAATCTCTCTTTGATCTTTACAAAAGGTCCTATTTATAGACCAAGGAAAGCTATCTTAAATCTAGAAGGAATCTATTTTGAAAACAGATCTAAAAAAAAATTCGCGCAGCTGCGCTTCACCTGCGCTCAACGCAAGTGAAGCGCAGGTTACAGAATGATGTTTAGGGTTTAGGATTTAGGGTTTAGAGTGGAGCGCGTAACAGATTATTCTGTTTCCTCTTTTAACAGCTTGATTTCTTCCTGATCTTATCCTTATCTGCTTGACTTCCCTTATTTCCCTCTTTTTGAATTGTTTCTGTGTTTATCTTGTCTTTGAATTTAAATTGAGGAAGTTATCCGCAAAATCCTTGTTTAAATGGTTGTTGATCTTATCTTTATTTGCTCTTATTCAAACTTCAAACCTGCAGATCCTATCCTCAAATAATGCTATCTTCTTTCCTCGTTCAAATCTCTCTCATAAATCTGCAAAATTAACAAATTTTATATTAAAATCAAATTCAAATAAAATAAACACAATTATTACAATTATTAATAAAAAGGGATTATTTTGGGGCATAAATTACTATTTTACCCTTGATAAGTGCAGTAAAAATACAAGAATATATCATATAATTTGCACTTATCAATGTGCAGAAGAGACTAACACACATTGTCAATCATCTTAAGGGAGTTGGGAAGATCTTTGATGAAGAGGAGCTGAAACTAAAAATCCTCAAGTCATTAAACAGAAAGTGATAGCCAACTGTAACAACAATTACCGAATCTAAGAACTTGGCGGCAATGACAAGTGCAGAATTATTTGGAAAGCTGAGGGAATATGAAATGGACATGAATAGGATGGCGGAAGAAGAACCAAAAGATAAGAAAGTTAAAGGATTAGCTCTAAAGACCAATGAGCAGTTAAGTACGGATGATAGCACTGATAATGAAGCCTTTAAACAAGAAGATCTAAATTTGATGGTAAGAAAATTCAGAAAGTTTTTGAAGAAGAAGAATGGAAAGAGTAAACAATTTCCAACTAGGAAACAGTCAAGGAAAATAGAATCTTCCTCACCAAAATTCACTTGCTTCGAATGTGGAAAAATTGGTCATATTAAAGCGGATTGTCCAACCTTAGTTCGGAAGCAAAGTAATGATGAGTCAAAGACAAAATTCAAAACCAGAAAGAAGAAGGCCTATATTGCTTGGGAGGACAATGCCTCAACCACCTCAAGTGAGAGTGATAGTGATCATGAAGCAAATCTTTGCCTTATGACAAAGAATAATTCAGAAAGTGAGGTAAGTGATTCTGATTACTCTATTGATACAAATTATGATCAATTGCAAGATGCTTTTATTGAATTGCATGAAGAAGCTAAAAAATTAAGTTTCTTCAATAATGCTTACAAAAAGAAAATCAAGTTGTATGATGCTAAAGTCGATGAATTACAAAAGGAAATAGATTCTTTGAAAAATGAAAATGAAAAGCTGAAAGACATTTCCTCTTGTAATATAGCTTCATCTTCTAGTTGTGAAACTTGTTTAGTGCTTGAATCAAAAGTTGACTATCTTACCAAAGCACTATCTAGATTCACAATGGGATGCACAAACTTTGATGCTCTTTTGTGTAAACAAAGATGTTTATTTGATAAAACTGGAATTGGTTATAATTGTGATATGAAACAAAAGGCTATTAAGAATATCTTCAATTTTAGAAAAGCTTCAAGTACACCTTATATTTTCTGCAATTACTGTCTTCATAAAGGTCATACTTCTTATAATTGCTTGATCAAGAAGTTTGGAGTTCCTAGTGGGAGGTACATATGGATTCCCAAGGGAACTAGAGGTGTTACTAATCCAAATGGACCCAACTCCATTTGGGTACCAAAATAAGTCATTATTTGTTTTGTAGGTGTGCTTGAAAGCAAAGTAGTCCCTATGGTACTTAAATAGTGGATGCTCTAGGCACATGATAGGAGACAAGAGCAAATTTGTCTCACTACAAGCAAAGGAAGAAGGCTATGTAACTTATGGTGTCAATAACAAAGGTCGCATTCTTGGTATCGGAAGTATTGGTAACAATTCTTCAATTACAATTGATTATGTCTTATATGTTGATGATTTGAAATTTAATTTGTTGAGCATAAGTCAACTGTGTGATAAAAATTATAAGATTTCATTCAATCATGAATGTTGTACAATATGTGATGCATCTGAAAATGTCATGTTTGTTGGTAAAAGACTAAACAACATATATGTGCTTGACATAGACCATACCTCATCAAATATTGCATGTTTAACATCTAGGGATGACATGTCTTGGCTTTGGCATAGGCGTATTGCACATATAAATCTTGAACAATTGAATAGGCTTGCATCTAAGAAACTTGTTAAAGGTATACCTAATATTAAGTTCTCTAAGGAAGGATTATGTGATGCATGTCAAAAGGGAAACCAGTCTGGAGCTTCTTTTAAATCAACAAATTATGTTTCTACCTCTAGACCTCTTGAGCTTTTGCATATGGATTTATTTGGTCCTTCGAGAACTATAAGTATTGGTGGAAGCATATATGCTTTGGTAATAATTGATGATTATTCTAGATTTACTTGGATTGCATTTTTATCTGCTAAAAACAATGCTTTCAAAGCTTTCATCAAAATTTCCAAAAGGATTCAAAATGAAAAGGATTTGAAAATAAAATCTTTGAGAAGTGATCATGGAGGAGAATTTAAAAATGAAGATTTTGAAAAATTTTGTGATGAGAATGGGATTGATCACAATTTTTCTTCTCCAAGAACTCCTCAACAGAATGGAGTTGTGGAAAGGAAAAATAGATCTCTTATTGAACTAGCTAGATCAATGAAAATGATTTACCTAAATATTTTTGGGCTGATGCTGTAAGTACTGCATGCTATGTTCTAAATAGAATTCTAATTCGTCATTTTCTCAAAAAGAGTCTTTATGAACTTTTCAAAGGCAAGAAACCTAATATATCACATCTGAAAGATTTTGGTTGTAAATTCTTTATACTAAAAATGGAAAAGACTATATTGGCAAGTTTGATGCTAAAGTTGATGAAGGAGTGTTTTTAGGATATTCTGCAATAAGTAAAGAATATAGAGTCTTTAATAAAAGGTCATTAACTATTGAAGAGTCTATTCATGTTGTTTTTTATGAAACTAACCCCTATAAAAAGGGAAAGTCTTTTTGTGATGAAGAAGATGCGGGTTCATTAAATATGCCACCAACTAATGATGAAGTAAGCATCAATGTTGAGCAAATGAAAGTTCCCAAAGAAGTACAATCATTACCCAAAGAATGGAGAAAACCTAGAGATCTCTCTTTGGACAACATTATTGGAGATATTGAAAAGGGAGTAACCACTAGACATTCACTTAATCTCTTTTGTGAATATATGGCATTTGTTTCTCAAATTGAACCATCTTGTGTGGATGATTCTTTGAATGATGAATATTGGATGATGGCCATGCATGATGAATTAAATCAATTTAAAAGAAATGATGTTTGGGAATTAGTGCCTTATAAGTCTAACATGAATGTCATAGGTATAAAATGGGTATTTAGAAACAAACTTGATGAAACTAGATCAATAACTAGGAATAAGGCTAGATTAGTAGCCAAAGGCTATAATCAACAAGAGGGTACAGATTTTGGTGAAACATATACTCTTGTTGCTAGATTGGAAGTTGTTAGGCTACTTCTTGCATTTGCATGTGTATATGATTTTAAGCTATACCAGATGGATGTTAAAAGTGCCTTTCTAAATGGTTTCATTGATGAAGAAGTTTATGTTTCTCAACCTCCTGGTTTTGTTGACCATAATTTTCCTAATCATGTTTATAAGTTAAAGAAAGCTCTTTATGGACTTAAGCAAGCTCCTAGGCAATGGTATGAAAGGATAAGTAAATTTCTATTGTCTCAAAATTTTGAAAGGGGAAAGGTTGACAAAAATATATTTTTTAAGAAAACTTCAAATGATATACTTCTTGTGAAAGTGTATGTGGATGACATAATTTTCGGTTCATCTAACCACTCTCTTTGTGAGGACTTTGTGTCAAAAATGCAGGGGGAGTTTGATATGTCAATGATGGGAGAATTGAGTTTCTTTCTTGGTCTGCAAGTTAAGCAAATGGAGAAAGGGATTTTCTTGTATCAATCAAAATACACAAAAGAACTTATAAAGAATTTTTATATGGAAAGCTGTAAAAGTTCTAACATACCTATAGGAACAAACTGTTACTTGGATGCAAATATTCAAGGAAAATCTGTAGACGTAACCAAATATAGAGGGATGATAGGTTCACTTTTATATTTAATAGCAAGTAGACCTGACATCATGTTTAGTGTGTGTTTGTGTGCTAGGTATCAAGCAGCACCCAAGGAATCATACATGAATGTTGTCAAAAGAATTTTGAAGTATCTCAAGGAAACTACAGATGTGGGTCTTTGGTATCCTAAAGGTACAAATCCTATACTTGTTGGTTATTCTGACTCTGATTTTGCAGGTTTCAAATTAGACAGGAAAAGTACAAGTGGTACGTGTCACCTATTTGGAAACAGTCTAGTATCATGGCACAGTAAGAAACAAGCATGTGTAGCACTTTCAACTACAGAAGTTGAATACATTGCAGCTGGGAGTTGTTGTGCACAATCAATATGGCTCAAACAACAATTACGTGACTTTGGACTAAAATTGGACAAGATACCATTGAGGTGTGATAACACAAGCGCAATCAACCTAACAAAGAATCCTATCTTGCACTCGAGAACAAAACACATAGAAATATGTCATCACTTCATAAGGGATCACGTGGAAAAAGGAGACTGTGAAGTTCAATTCGTTGATACTGAATCACAATTAGCAATATATTCACTAAACCACTACCAAGATAAAGGTTCTACAAGCTAAGAAGGGAACTTGGTATACTTAGTGAGTATGATCTTAACTAATCTATTTTCTCTATGTTTTCTAAGTTAAATTATGTGAAATTGTCTGTATAATTATGCATATCATTCATTAGTTGCATAACATCATGAAAGTTTTCATCAAAATGCAGTAAAAATGATTTTTTCAAACATATTAGTAGTAAGTTAATCGATTACCTGCATAAGTATTCTATTAAATCAGGAAGTCTGTAATTCAGCAGAAATACAAACTCACTGCTTTGATCGATTACCACTATATGTTAATCGGTTACCTTATTGAAGCAATGAATCCTTTAAGCATTCATTCTTTGATAATCGATTATCTGGCTGGGAGAATTAAATCTATTTTAACAAGTCACTGGGATAATCGATTACCGTCTTTCAGTAATCGATTACCTGCGACTCATCTCTGTCCCAGTCAATTTCAGAGAATCCAATGATGATACTTAAACCCCTTCAACTTCAATTTAATCCTAATTTCTTAAACCCTAAGTGAAATCCTTCACAAAAAACTCCTAAAATTCTCAAAATTTCTGAGAAACACACCTTCAACCCACATTTCTCAATCTTCAATGGCGAATTCAACCAAAGGTAAAGGGAAGCGCGTGAAGCATACAGCAAGTGGAGTAGAATTTCACCCTCCAAAACTAACCCCAGTTCGAAAACCTGGTTCTTCAAAGAGACCTGCAAAAGAATCTCCACCAAGACCTCTCAACTACAACTATCCATGGTTTTCTACAGAAGGTCAAGCAAGTGCCTATTTCACTTTTCAACAAGATTTAGAATCATAGAGTCTTGAAAAGTTTGTTCAGTTAAAAGGGCATTACTATCCTGATTTAGTTAAAGTCTTTTATGCAAACCTCTACTATGAAGAAAACGGAAATTTATTTTTCTGAGGTAAAAGGAACAAAAATTTCGATGAATAATTCAATCTTTAAAGAAATAGGAGGAATAATCGTTGGTGGGGCTAGAATAACAATCTTCAAATTTGAATTTAACAGGCTTGAAATTCAGTATAATAAGCTTCAACTGTATAAATCTATGTTGGTAAATCCAAATGAATGGGAAGATGAACAGGCTGTTAAAAGATCTGAAAAGAAGAAATCTGTCTTCAACACCGGGGGTATGAAAGTAAATGATAGATTGTTACATTACACCTTGGCATAGATTGTAATAGCTAGGGGAGCAATCATGCTCAGTTAAGCGAAGAGGATATGATGATGATCTGCGCTATCAAGAATGATATTAAGGTCAACTGGATAGATACAATTAGCAATAATATGATGAAGACCAGAAGATTAATTGACTATAAATGTCCTTATGTTGTTTTCATATCTAAAGTTCTTGATCACTATGGTGTTAACACAAGTAGTGAGTCAAGAGAAATTACTAGAGAAACACATGATATTAAGGACAAGGCAATGAAAATGATGAAATTGGTCAAAATAGAAGATGGTTGGTTTAATAAAGATGAAATTAACAATGAAGAAAATCCAAATGAAGAAGAAGATTCTGAAGAAGTTGAGCCTAAGCCATACACAACCTTTGAGCAAATGGTCCTCAACAAGTTAAGTGAAATTTCTGAAACCCAGAAAAGGGATTATTAAGACTTGAACGAAAGAATTAAGGCAATCTCTGAAAGGCTTGATGAACTTCAAGTTCCATTCCCAGACGCTTAGGAGGAGCTTCAGTTTTTTAGGATCTTATTTTTATTTTCATATTAGGATGCATATTTCATTTTAGATGACTTTAATATGTACAATGGTTACTTTGATATTTTCATATTTCTTCTCATGACTATTATGGTTGATTACTTGAATATTCATAAGATATACACTTCGCTTATGTGCTGATTTTAGAATATCACATGATAGATTTGCATGAGACTTTGGTTTTAATTTGCCAAAAGGGGCAGAAATATTTTTGATGATTATGATGATAAGATGATTGGATATACGATTGGATTGGATTGATAATATTGATTGTGATTATCATATATATGATTGATTGTGAAACATGATTACTGATAAGAACATTTTTATTCACACTTTGCATAATTAATCTTAGCTTTTTTGGACGCTAATTGTGATTATATCCACTGTTTTAATTGGAATTTACCAAATTGGACTTAATTGGGCTTTAACTAGAAATGTTGTTTAAATTTGGATTTTTAAGCCTACTGACCTACATGTCTTGTTTTGATGATATCTGGAGCTAAATGTGTCCGATTTGAGTGATTCTTATGGAATTGGAAAGCTAAGATCCGGGGCTTTAATTTAATATGCTATATGCCTATATTCCACTGAGAAACGAGGTGCAGTTTGCAATTTAAAGATGATGTTCAGATGCTGTCGGAACTTGAGCGGGAACAACAAGTTTCTTAAGTAGTTGTTGAAGTAGTTTTAGATTTCTGGGCTTGAAACCTGTTAGTCTGGGCCCATTTTACCTCTGCCATTAGATTAATCTTGTGGTTTAGGAGAATAGTATAAATAGAGGCAGTTACGATTCTGTTCGACACGTCATTTTTTTGCTTTTTCATTTTGCACAGATTGGAGATTCTTGGGGGACGCTTGGTTCTCTCTTCTTCTCTCTGGTTCTTCTTCTTCTTCCCTCTTCCTTCTGCATTTTCGTTTTTTGTTCTTCCTCTCATGGAAGGCTAAACTTCTGAGGATTGATTCTTGAGTGATTTCCAATTGGATTCTGAGGTTTATCTCTATTCAAATTCGTGTTTCAATTTCTGCAGTAGATTCAATTTCATCTTCTCCTTTAGAATTCTGGTTTTGAATCTTGAATTGGATTTAAACGCTTGTTGATGATTCAATTCTGTTCTTCACTAAGAATTCTGGTTTAGTTTGCTTAATTCTAAACAACCAACTGTTTGCTTAATTCAGGAGGTAAAGGATTAGAAATCTCATAACCAGTACGCTTAGTCTGGTCTCGCAAGTTCGCTTAGTTCTCGAGTGAGATTATTGTTGAATTAATTGACGCGTGTTCGGTTAATTCGAATCTATTCTGGAAATTGAGATCGATGTATTTTTAACTGATGAAGAATCCAATTGTGAATGAACAAGAGAATCAATCTGTTTTCTTACATTGTTTTATTTCTTCTTCTTTAATTTTGAAATTCTGTTGCTAAACAACAATCAAAACCCCCTATATTTTGTTACGTTTCTGCACTATTAAGAGAGTTTCTGAAATTCTGCATTTTAAGAACCTTCTGAAGTGAACTTGCTGAAGTTCAACTTGGTGAAGTGAACTTGATGAAGTGAACTTGCTGAAGTTCAAACTCTCTGAAGTTCTTTCTGAAAGCTGTCATCTGAAGTTGCTATTGAATTCCTTGAGAGACGACTTTAGGTTATCTAACCCTCACTACACTTAATTCATATTATTTGATTGGGTACAACCTCGGTCAATTACTGTGATTTGTTTAATAAACACATTTGCAATGCAAGCATTTTCAAAGTTCTTTTAGGATGAAGAAATGGCAATTGTCTTTGTGCCCACTATAACTGTCATTGAAAGTGTTTGGCGCATCAAAACCAAAAAGGGGGAGATTGTTGGACTTAAGCTACATTGGAAGATAAAAGTGGTCATCATGTCTCTCATATATTAAGGTGTTTTGGTTTTGTTGTAGGAAGTAGAAATTTTATATTCATTTTGCAGTGCCAAACAAGTTTCAATAGATGTGGCACTTGTATTATTTATTTTTAGCTTTAGGCAATTGATATGTGTTTGTTAATTGGTTTTATCTTGATTGTAATCATGTAAGTTGAACTCATGTTTTTGTTTTCATGTTTGGATAGCTTGAAAGCTAAATTACTCAACCAAGTATTGATTTGCCTCTGGTATAATTGATTACTATAGTTGGTAATTGACCCCAAGTTGATTCAAAACTGAAAACAACATGATTTCTGGTATAGGAATGAAAATAATCGATTACCTGATAAAGATAATCGATTACCACTGCACCTTATAAAAGAATCAAATATAGGTGCTCATTGGTCTAATCGATTACCACATGTAATAATCGATTACCCCTGTTCCTGAGAATGAGTTCTGGAACAAAACGTCCTGGAGTAATCGATTACCTAATAAGCTAATTGATTACCACTGATTCTGCAGAAACTCTGGAGATTTTTCAACTGTTTTTAAACTGTTTTCTAACAAACTTTTGAAACTCAAAAAGCTATATAAATATGTGAATTTCGAAATGAAGAGAAGAGAAGAGAAGAAAAAGAGTGAGCTGAATTGTGTGAAGATCAAAAACTCTTTTTGAAAAAGATTCTCCAAGAAAATTCATCGTGTCTAGAAATTCTGCATATATCTGAAGAACTCTCAACTCAAGAAGATTAGATGATTTGAAAAGATGATTGACATACACTCATGGAGTTTATCTGCACATACAAGGTGTTATCGTTCTAAACTTAGTTTTTCTATATTTGTTTTGATTTGTATTGTCTCTTGAATAGTGATTCATATAGAAGTACAGTGTGTGATATCTCAATAACTGGGTGTTCTTTGAGATTGTTTGTGAAATCTTGTGATGGGGTGTCATAAGTAAGGTTGTTGTTTGAGTGGCGGGGTGTAACGGATGAACATACTCTTGTGGGGTGCAAGAGTCAAACCTTTTGTTTGCTAGAGAGTCTTTCTTTAGGATTGAGTGTGCATAGTGTTTATAATCAATTCTATAGTGAAAGCTGATTTAGTGGTATGCTAGATCAAAACTGGATGTAGGCCCCTTTTTGTGGCTGAACCAGTATAAATCACTGTGTTATCTTCTCTATCCTTATACTATCTTGAATTGTAATTCTTGGTTATATAAATTTGGTTCTTGGTTAATAAAATAACAGAAACTGAATAGATAAATTCATTGATTTCTGAAACATTGATTTGTATATTGTTTGTAGAATCATTAATCTTGAGGAATCAATCTTGATAATCAATTACCTACTGTTTTACAAATTGGTAATCAATTACACATTGAATTGGTAATCAATTACCTGCTACAATATCTTTGATCCGCTGCACTTATCTCTTGATTTTTAAACTCTGATAAATTGATAAAATTGATATTTGAAAGAATTTTAAAGGCAGTGTTTTTGAAGGGAAAAACGAATTTTGCAAGTTAACTAAGTAAATTTTTTAAGTGAATCTATTCAACCCTCCCCCTTCTAGATTCCCTCTGGGACCAACAATGTGGGAATGTAAGGTGATACACTTAAAACAATACTTTAAGCATGCATATCATGAAGCATATCATTATGTGAAATAGATTTCAAACAAGTTTTTCCACACGTGATAACTTCATCCAAAATTTGATTCTTTTCTCTTACTAGTTCAAGAGTATAATACACATCTTTATATGAAACAATCATTTTAGATCTAGAATATATATGCATATCTTTATATATATAAAAGTAAGGTAGTAAAATAATCTTTTCAAACATAAAAGAAGGATAAAAGGGTAAATTTCTTTAAAAAAAATTCTAAAAATAGTAACTCACTTTCTCATTTAAATTGTTAACATTAATAATCATCAATAATTAGTTATAATAATTATGTTTGTTAAAATATCACATTATCATTACATTTGTTGACTTATAATAATAATAATAATAATAATAATAATAATAATTTATCCTCATATTTACTTGAAAAGCCTCCAACTTTTACTAATTTTTATCTTATAAAAATAAATAAACACTTATCTTTTTAAAATAAATAAATATTTTTATTCATTTATTATAAAAAACATTTTAGTATATTTTATGAAATATAGAAGAAGAATAAAAATATAATATGAAATTTAAAAATTCTAAAGCACTTATTAAAAACAAAATCTTTTACAATTGTTAAATTATTGTGACAAAAAACCTTTCGGTAAATTATAGTTAAATGAAAAAATCCTTTATTTGATGTTGATTAATTGTTTCCTATCATTCTTTTCATTTTTTCAATGACAATAAAATAAAAATAGGGGTCAAATATTTAAGTTACAGGTTAAAAATTACAAGAAAATTTTTTATAACAATTAATTTATAGACTAAAATTAAATCAAACGGGAATGCAACTTTACAATAAAACTTACTAATAATTTAGTTATTGAGTGAAAGTAAATCACACATGATTAAAAATTTTAAATAAAATATATTCATATTTAATTTACTCAAAGAATGGTATTAAAATAAAGTATTTAATATTAAAATTTGTATTGATCATATATTATAAGAAAATTTATTATTATTTAAATGATAATGTAGAAAATATCATACGAAAATGAATATTTTATATGAAAGCTCATAAATATTAAAAATAAAAGTACACTTTTTTGGTAAGTGGGAAAAGAAATTAAAAATACACTTTAATTGAACTTTTTAATATAAATTTGACTTGATTGTAAATGTTACTTTTATTTTGTTGTTTTTTAGTTATAAAAATATATTAAAAAATAATTCATAAAAATTATTGAATTTTAAAATTGAATTGTGTATTTATATTTTATACATAGATTTTTTTAAAACTTTTTTAAAATATTTGTTTAAATACCACATGGGAATAGATCTTTTGTAACGCCCTAATTTCTGGACTCAGAAATAATGCCCGTTGGAGACACTATTCCTGGACTCCTTGAAATCATTTCGTTAAATTTCCGATATCGTCATACATTTGCTTAAACTTTCCAACGATTAGCTTAAGCGAAAAACAAGACAAACGTTAAAGACCTTAAATAGGTAAGAAACCTTCTTAAGTTTAGAGATGAATTCACACTTAGAGAAGTGCGATTCAATAAACTCATACCGAAAATCCGGCAGAGTCTCCCCTAAAACCTGGCAATTACCGGAAATTCAGCTTAACCTGAAATCCAGCAAAACCAGTACATTTAAATATCATGCATAACCGAACAATAAAGTCAGGCCTCAGTGGCCAACTCAGAGGTTTCACACTTATACAATTTACATCAATCACTACAGCGAATAGCTAATTAAACAAATACATATTCTCTAGGAACGACTCCTATTAAACTAATCTTCCCGCTACAAGAAGACTTAGCTCCACCCTCACTTGAACTACCTCAATCTTACCGGAGGTACCTGCACCACTAAAAATATCCCCGAAACGTGGGGTGAGATAATAATCTCAGTGAATACAACTGCATGCATGAATGCAAGGAACAGATATCAATGACAACTTAACAATTCAACCATCTTCATATCTTACACATTCATGAATCATAATGCATAAAACATAATCACCCATAGTCCATAACTAATAGAAGCAATAAGTAACTCCATGAATATGATTTACTGAGTAATGCAAGTTATGATGCTCATGATGCACTGCTGTGCCCAGCAGGCATGATCTTATCACTTTCTAGAGTTAGACCTGAGCTCAGACTACGGGAACCGGCTTTCCCGGGGACGAATCCCACCCAAACTGGACCGAAGTCGTGTTTTACTTACTTACTTGATTTTTAACTCACAGCGCAAAGGCTGGCTTAATTAACTCACGGTCGAAACCGGCTTATATTACTCAAATGCACATAATCTCAATGAATCAATGAATGACATTCTAAGGTTTTCATTGCAAAACTTACTACCAATCACCCAATCTTAAACAAACGTTACTAGATCATTCAAATAACTAAATAGAAAGGGAGATCAAGGAGTTGGGTTCATACATTGAGCATAACGACAGTTTCGTAAATCTCGCTAGTTTCGACTCTACGCACATACATTTCAATTTCTAATCCCAACATCGAATTAGCCATTTCAATCCATAAATAGTACTAAACAAAGGGTTATAACCGAATAGAATGCTCATATGAGTCACGATCGAGGGGTTTCGATAGTTTCGATAGTTTCGATAACTTCGAAACTAAAGATTCCGACGCTCGATTCTATACTCATATGCTCAATTTATCAATAATCAATCCAAACAACAAGTATTTACCAATTCTATCAATCATCTAACCAGCGTCAAGAAAGGGAAGAGAAAGGGGTGGGAGCATGCATTGAGACCAATAGATTCTACCATAAAAGTGAGTTATACTCACCAATCTTATGAAAGCAAGAGAGAAAATGAGGACTTGAAGTGATTCAATCGGTGATTTAAGCTTCAATCTCCCTCCAAAGCTCCGAAATCACATTCTCTCTCTCTAAACTCACTCTCTCTCTCTCTAGGGCGCAAGGAAGAAGAAGAAAGGAATGCTGAATAACTAATTTTGCATGTCCGGCTATTTATACTGGACAGTTGGTAATCGATTACAGTAATGCTGTAATCGATTACCAGAGGTAAAAAAATTACACTAGAAAACGTTTCTGGGAATCTGGTAATCGATTACAACTTATGGTAATCGATTACTAAGAATTCTGCTCTCAGGTAATCGATTACATAATCGATTACCAAAAATTCTGCTCTCGGGTAATCAATTACCATCCCTTGGTAATCGATTACCAAAATTCAGCTCTCTGGTAATCGATTACAAACTCTCTGTAATCGATTACCAGCAACCCAAACTCACTAATTTTACTTAGACAAAATCCTGAACTTGGTTTTATAACAAAGTTTTAACCCCTAATTCCTCAACTTACCTTTCCTTAATTACTAACACATAATTCTCTGTTTGTAACTTAATGAATTATTAAAGCTCCTAATTTGCGGGATGTTACATTCTACCCCCCTTCAAGCAATTTTGTCCTCAAAATTGATTAAGAAACAGAAATTAAAGACTACCTCTACTAAAAGTTCTGGAAGTCGTTCCCGTAACCTGGTGAAGAGCATCCCAGAATTTAAAAGTGAACCTAGGGTCCATATCTGATATGATGTTAGAGGGAATGCCATGGAGTCTGACAATCTACCTAATATACAAACCTGCTAGCTTGCTAAGGGAAAAGGTACTCCTAACTAATAGGAGGTGAGCTGACTTGGTCAGTCGGTCCTCAATCACCCAGATGGCGTCAAACCCAGCTTGGACTCGAGGCAATCCTACCACAACGTTCATAATTAAACTTTCTCACTCAGAGATTTCTTACGGTAAAAGGGTTCCTAATGGTTTTGAGGTCCTATATTGACCTGCTGACACACTAAACACTTAGAAACTTAATCAGTTATATCTCTCTTCAAATCCTGATACATCTTGGTAGAGCCAGGATGTATAGAAACTTACCTCTATGAGCTTCCTATAACACCTGCCGCCTGAGGCTACCCCCCTTAGGGACACAGACTCTCCCTTGGAAGAGAATCATCCCATCTTCGAATTCAGAAAACCCTAACTGTTGTCTTCTCTCTTGGAGGCTTGAGTCCAAACTCTGAGCCTCCCTGATTAGAGCTCTTTAGCTGACTGGTGATCTCAATTCTATGAAGTCTGACACTATGCTCTCCAATTGTTACACCTAAACTTAGGTTCCTGAACTCCTCAAACAAACTCATTTCATGTATCATCACGAAAGACACATGAAGAGACTTTCTACTCTATTTGAGTATACTTGACTGGCTTGGTTAAACAACACACTTGATAAAAATCTAATCGTAGGAAAGGATTCACGCAACAACTGAGTAAGGTTTCTAACTCCATACCCAAACCCATCAATCACCCGTTGGCTTTAAGTCTTATGTTCTTAATAATCTTGCTAAGTTTGAGAAAATTTCAAATGATTTTCATGTTTATATTCTAAGTTCTACTATATTACTAACAATAAGTCCTGCACACATAATTACTCAATCCCTCGAATCACTAAGTTTTTGTTGGCGAAATTATCCAACACTCACGTCATGTTTGAGGAATTAAGTTCACATAGTCACATAGACAAACACCGCACCCAAGAGAGGAAAAATCACTCATTCTTCTAAGAAAATAAAGGAATCTTAACAACACTCATGCCACAACCGTAGGTATAATACCTACCGGTTACAGTATGAACACGGTAACCCTCCTAGTCTCCTATCGTCCCGTAATGGGATCTTTCTCTATCCCACCTTACCGGTCAGGCTGTACTTAGTTTGGTTTTAAGTTTCATTGAAAAGGAGAGTGACATAATGTCATTCACACTTTGGTTCTCCTATGAGTTAGGACTTCCATTTGCTTAAAATTTTAACCTAGTGAGTGAGCTTAACAACCTCTCAATCCTTCCTAACACTCAGGTCAGGCCTAACTATACATAATCAAATCTAACTTTCAGGTTGAGTAAAACTTAGTCGTGCTCGGGTGCTAAGTGCCTTTTATGGCTTCACATGACCTGCCTATAAGACTACCCCCCTTCAGGCTACAGGCTCTTTTTAATATTTCTCAGTGTTCTAAATCTTGATTTCTCTCTCAGAGACATCAAGTCTACATCTAGGTACCTAACTAATTTGTTTCCATTCTCATAAGCTCTAGAGTTATTACTATTATGGTGTGAAAAAGGATTTCCTATTTCTGTTTGGAATGTGAACCTATGTAAACATGGTCACGACTACAACATAGAAATATAGGGTTTAAAGTTCTAGAATTTCGCTCCTGGAATACATGGATAAGATTAAATATCTAGACTGGAGGGTATCGTTTTCTTGTGACAACTTACTCCATCGGTAAGGTACAAGGATGTTACTAATTGTAACTCCTGGAAATGTGATAATATTAGATAACTGAGAACTCACTACCTTTACTATGAATCTCTAACTTATTCATCTCCTAAACATGTCCCCAATTCCTAGTAGTTATCAATGGCGTTGTTGTCTTAAGGTATAGGTACAGTGTTCTCTCCTTAAGGTCTCTATGTTGCCAGGGTCACAAGACACTGCCTCTAGGAATGCTATGTGATACCCCTAGTTACCACTAAAAGTACCACATGCATTACACGTGACCAACGAAGTAGAACGTAAAAAAATGCGGAAGTTTTTTTTTTTCTTTTGAAAAGGGTTTAGGTGTCATTGACCTATTACCTCTCTGGCTTTATTTTAAGTACTTATGAAATATCCTTTCCTTCACTTTCAAAAACTTATCTTTCCGTAAGCGTCGAAAGAATTAACACCTTACGCGCATCCACAACATACACATGGTTAAAGACCTTGAGAGAACATAAAACAGTGTGACATAAATACATACATACATATTAAGTAGCATCGATGTACCTCTCGAATACCCACATGACTACATTAAAACATAAGTTCTGGTAGTAAAATAAATGATACCTCTAACAGAATACAAAAGAAGAGATTCCTAAATCAGAGCTGCGTACTACCTAGACTCAACACAACCTAGTCCTTTTCAGGTACAAGAGGAAGTCTGGGGTGCGTGATGGTGACACAAACTCCCCCCCATAGAACTCACACCTGCGCGGGATACCCGTCACCCTCCGGGTGCCCCTCGGCAACCATCTGATTCGCACCTGCATCGACGTCATGACGGAAGTCCTCGACACCGACTGTCAACGTGACGAGAAGAGCATAGAAAGAAGAGATAGAAAAGAAGGGTGAGAACATCGCATGAACTCACAGCATGTAGGATATAGTAAACTAGAGCACACACACAGAGGAAATCCACACAGTCGAATCAATAAGCAATCACAACATCTCATCATGGTGTACCCATATGAACGCAACTTTTACTATTATAATGCAATATCTAATGCATGCGGGCCCAGGGAAACATCACCATAGGCAGAGCACATAGCAGCTGCCCGACCATATATACACAGCACGTCAGGAGTTAGAGTCTGTACTAGCATTGGTACAAAGAGCATTGCTCATACATTTTGGCCAAATTATTTAAGCGTTCTTCCAGACAATCTCAACTGACCCGAAAATCATGAGAGCGACAGGAATAGCTAAGCTGGGTTCCCCAATCTCGACAGTAGGGAGCTAATCTACGTCACCTGAGATCTTCCGGGAGCTAGGCTATCCTTAGGGCTAGCGTCCCTTTTGAGGACCCACTGGCGTTCTTTGCAAAACCCAGTTGCACCCTTCCCAACCGATTTCACACTGTACCAAGTGCTACTGTTATATAGGTCATAAGGTTTTCAACCTCGAACATCAACAATGCTTCATGATGCATGTCACACAACAATGCCCACAACATTAACATCCTTACAGGCAAAGCCCATTGAACCATTCAACGTCACCACATCCCCGTGGCACGGCCCGAATTCAATGTCTTTCCTTCAAGGAAAACTAAACCCTATCTTGGGTTGGAACCGCACTCTCTCACTAAGCTTCTCAAGTCTTATGTAAGAAGAGGGTGTTGATTATAATCTTTTATAGTAGTTTGTACTAATGTTCTTAATAATCATGTCCACTTAAGTCCTATAATTTACTAAGACTTATGATTGTGTCTTATGGATGGTATTACTTATCCTAATTCTTCTTGTATAAATAATTAAGATTAGGTTTAACTTTTAATCAATCTTCATTAACTGGGCTATAATTAATCTTATTCCTCCTTAATTAAGTCATAATCTCTTCCTTAGTTTTGGATTAAGCTTTTAATTTCATTTGATTAAGGTTAATCATAGTTAGTTAATTCTTAATCATCATTACTAATTAATTACTTAATACTTTTATTAAGGTTAATTAACTTTAACCTTAATTAATCATCCGTTACTTGATTAACTTAAGTAGATTATGTTAATTTAACTTAGGTAATTAGATTAGCTAAGTCTACTAATTAATTTCTAAGTTTTAATTTCTTAATAACTTGGATTAGAGTTGAAGTCCAACTCCAATCTAACTTTAATTTCATAATCTAATCTTGATTGACTTTTAATGAGTCTTTAACTCCTTTTCTTAAAGGTTTTAAACTTAAATTAAAAGCCTAAAGGTTTTATAACTCTTAGGAACTTATTTTTAGTCATGGTAACCTAAAATATTGATCTTTAAGTTGACTTTTACTTGGTTGGAATTGGAAATCCGAATTTGTTTTATTTATTTTTAAAGACTTATTCTTAATTGAACTTTAGTCCTTTTACTTGTAAAATTGCTTCTTAGTCCTTTTGGACCACCAAAGCCCATAAACATCTTTTCAACATACCCTTGACCTTTTTAAGATCAAAAAGGTATTCTTGATGAGTTTCATCAAGAACAACTCATGAACATCAAGAACAACTTGAATGTTCATCAAAACTTCAAATTTTTCATAACATCCAATCTTCACCAAAACTTCACACATTCATCAACAAACAATCTAAATGCCAAATATCATACTAATCCACTCAAAATCATCAACATACACATTAAAGTTCATAACTCCATTTTCAAGCTCATAAACACTATTTTTCAAAGATCAATCATCCAAAACAATTGTATACCTTCAACCAACTTCATGCATGTTCATAGATTCATCATACAAACACATTCCAAGCACCAAAAAAATTTTGAAACACATGCAGCCCCAAAATCCCTCAAGGTCGAGAGCTATTAAAAGAAAAAGGGGAAAATTTTTCCAAAATTGTTTCTTGGCTTGCATGCACCAACAATCACAATCCAAGCACATTCCAAGCATCAAAACAAACTTAAAAACATGTAAACAACCCAGCTCCAAGAATCCAAAACATTTGCTCAAAGAAAAGCTCAAAAAGTGATTTTTTTTTCAAGGAGAACAAGAGTAAAAACAAGGATTTTAAGGGCAAATCCTTGACTCTAGTTACCAATCCTACTAGAGTTCAAGTTCTCCCCCCCCTTTACCTAAGGAATTTTCTGTAAAAATAAGGTGCAGTAACAGCCCCAAAAACAGCTCCAAGATCCTCCTCTTGATCACCAATAAGGACTTCTACAAGGTTGGAGGCTAGGTGTTTAAGCTTAGGTTCAAAAATGGAACCTTTAGCTTGAATGTGTTTGGAAGAAAAATGGAAAACTTGAGAGAAAATGGGAAGGAAGCTCACGGCTGCAAGGGGATGAGAATGAGTGAAATGAGAGAAAAAATTCTGGTTTGCATGTGAAAGGAAAAGGAAGAAAGTGGAGTTTTTGCTTTAGGAAACATAAATGACACATGGCTTATTTGCTTGCACACTTGTCTTGTAAGGAAGGAGAAAATTTACAAGTGTCTCCCATGCACATTATTCTGCATGCACGGCTGTTATGATGTGTCAAGGTGAGTCAGTGTAAATTTTTCTGGCCCGGATCAAGAGTATTCGGGCCCGGTTCAAGGGACAGGAGGGGCAAAAAGGTCATTTTCACAAAAAACCCCAAAAATTCCCAGAAATTCCCTAAAAATAGGAAATTTAATTCTAAATCCAAAAATATAAATTTTGATGATTAAAA
Organism: Sesbania bispinosa; assembly: GCA_026901365.1. Taxonomy (NCBI): domain Eukaryota; kingdom Viridiplantae; phylum Streptophyta; class Magnoliopsida; order Fabales; family Fabaceae; genus Sesbania; species Sesbania bispinosa. Next base: position 1,179,595 of record QLOH01000158.1, on the reverse strand, counting down.
ATAATTTTAATCACTCAAAATCCAATAAAACACTCAAAACGGCAAAAACGGCAAAACGGTAAAAATGCGGGTGTTACATGCTAGGTGTTCTCTAATTGTGAGATGAAAGGGTGAGGAGATGGTAGCCGCCATGACTACCCACCCGTCTGGTAAGGCATAAGGATCCTGTCCATGTAGTCCATGGATAAAGCAAAGAGTAAGGTGGCTAAAGGAATCATCACTCACTAGACAATCTCCTGACTACTCTCAAGGTGGCCTAGGGAATACACCTATTCTTACGTTACCTCAAAAGGAACCTCAATTTCCTAACCCTTCTAAGTTTAGGTCCAAAAGTCTATATGCCCCTGCAAAGTTGTTGGCTTTAGGTAGGGTCTTAAGTCTACTTAGATTATAACTCCCTACACACTTCCCCGATGGTTTGAATCCCTACGTGTGCCTAAGCAAGCTCTGGTTCACTCTAAGTAGGGTAGCTATCCCAATGTGAACTAACATTCTTATATCCTCTCTAATGAGACCTTTAACTAATGTTTGCATAAAAGAAGATTTAACTATATGAACTACTACCTAACAAGTACACACACTCTAATATAATATGCCATAAAATCATTCGAACCAAACAATCATTACAAATCAATAGCAAGAAGCACAAAACATTCAAATTATACAAGTTACACACAATCAAGATCACATATAAATTAAACAACAAACCAATCTCCACAAGGAAAACAATCTATCTTAACTAACCACTTCAGAGGTGCCTAATGTTCACTAGAACTCTAGGGTCACATTCTATAAGGCTTCTATGGTGAGAATATTATTCTTAGGAATAAACTTAGGTTACTCTCTTTCTAACACAAGATGGGTGGCTCTACCCTTGCTAAGGAGGTATTCTAACTCCTTGACCAAGGTAACCTACTCACATAACTTCCCATAATCTCCGTGTGCAATGCACACACTATAGGAGTGATCAGTCCCTATAATGAGTACACGTACTAGAAGATCATGGTAAGTCACGGGCAACTAACCTAACCACAGTCCAATTGGATTGAACTGCTCTGATACCAAAATGTAACGCCCTAATTTCTGGACTCAGAAATAATGCCCGTTGGAGACACTATTCCTGGACTCCTTGAAATCATTTCGTTAAATTTCCGATATCGTCATACATTTGCTTAAACTTTCCAACGATTAGCTTAAGCCAAAAACAAGACAAACGTTTAAGACCTTAAATAGGTATGAAACCTTCTTAAGTTTAGAGAAGAATTCACACTTAGAGAAGTGCGATTCAATAAACTCATACCGAAAATCCGGCAGAGTCTCCCCTAAAACCTGACAATTACCAGAAATTCAGCTTAACCTGAAATCCAGCAAAACCAGTACATTTAAATATCATGCATAACCGAACAATAAAATCAGGCCTCAGTGGCCAACTCAGAGGTTTCACACTTATACAATTTACATCAATCACTACAGCGAATAGCTAATTAAACAAATACATATTCTCTAGGAACGACTCCTATTAAACTAATCTTCCCGCTACAAGAAGACTTAGCTCCACCCTCACTTGAACTACCTCAATCTTACCGGAGGTACCTGCACCACTAAAAATATCCCCGAAACGTGGGGTGAGATAATAATCTCAGTGAATACAACTGCATGCATGAATGCAGGGAACAGATATCAATGACAACTTAACAATTCAACCATCTTCATATCTTACACATTCATGAATCATAATGCATAAAACATAATCACCCATAGTCCATTACTATTAGAAGCAATAAGTAACTCCATGAATATGATTTACTGAGTAATGCAAGTTATGATGCTCATGATGCACTCACTGCTGTGCCCAGCAGGCATGATCTTATCACTTTCTAGAGTTAGACCTGAGCTCAGACTACGGGAACCGGCTTTCCCGGGGACGAATCCCACCCAAACTGGACCGAAGTCGTGTTTTACTTACTTACTTGATTTTTAACTCACAGCGCAAAGGCTGGCTTAATTAACTCACGGTCGAAACCGGCTTATATTACTCAAATGCACATAATCTCAATTAATCAATGAATGACATTCTAAGGTTTTCATTGCAAAACTTACTACCAATCACCCAATCTTAAACAAACGTTACTAGATCATTCAAATAACTAAATAGAAAGGGAGATCAAGGAGTTGGGTTCATACATTGAGCATAACAACAGTTTCGTAAATCTCTCTAGTTTCGACTCTACGCACATACATTTCAATTTCTAATCCCAACATCGAATTAGCCATTTCAATCCATAAATAGTACTAAACAAAGGGTTATAACCGAATAGAATGCTCATATGAGTCACGATCGAGGGGTTTCGATAGTTTCGATAGTTTCGATAACTTCGAAACTAAAGATTCCGACGCTCGATTCTATACTCATATGCTTAATTTATCAATAATCAATCCAAACAACAAGTATTTACCAATTCTATCAATCATCTAACCAGCATCAAGAAAGGGAAGAGAAAGGGGTGGGAGCATGCATTGAGACCAATAGATTCTACCATAAAAGTGAGTTATACTCACCAATCTTATGAAATCAAGAGAGAAAATGAGGACTTGAAGTGATTCAATCGGTGATTTAAGCTTCAATCTCCCTCCAAAGCTCCGAAATCACATTCTCTCTCTCTCTAAGCTCACTCTCTCTCTCTAGGGCGCAAGGAAGAAGAAGAAAGGAATGTTGAATAACTAATTTTGCATGTCCGGCTATTTATACTGGACAGCTGGTAATCGATTACAGTAATGCTGTAATCGATTACCAGAGGTAAAAAATTACACTAGAAAACGTTTCTGGGAATCTGGTAATCGATTACAACTTATGGTAATCGATTACTAAGAATTCTGCTCTCAGGTAATCGATTACCAAAAATTCTGCTCTCGGGTAATCGATTACCATCCCTTGGTAATCGATTACCAAAACTCAACTCTCTGGTAATCGATTACAAACTCTCTGTAATCGATTACCAGCAACCCAAACTCACTAATTTTACTTAGACAAAATCCTGAACTTGGTTTTATAACAAAGTTTTAACCCCTAATTCCTCAACTTACCTTTCCTTAATTACTAACACATAATTCTCTGTTTGTAACTTAATGAATTATTAAAGCTCCTAATTTGCGGGATGTTACATCTTTATAATAAGTTTATTAATATTTAATTGTTAATTTAGTATATAGATTACAAGAGGTAGATATAATTTGCTCGAGGATGAAAAATTTTCACAAATTATATATTTTAATATTTAAATTTAAATTATAGGGGTAAATAGACTTATAACACATGGAAATAATTTTTTAAAGAAAAACACATTAATAACTAAATCATAATAGTACATGTGTATTGAGATATAGTAATTTAAGAGTACAAGTGTAACACACGGGGATGACCATTCTATATGAAAATAATGGTATTCAACTTATAATAATTCAGATAAATACCCATGTTTTTTAAGTAAGATTCTTATAAAGAAACAATGTTAGAGGAAATTTTTTTATCCTAAGAAGGTTAAACTTTTTGTTGATTATATTTACTTGAAATCTTATTACCATTTTAATTATAAAGTAAAAAATTAATATCACATGGGATTAAACATTATACATAAAAAATCATTAGTATCTAAATTAAAAGTATGAATTAATAGAATATTTTAGAGTAAATTTTTATCAATTATAAATATTTTGATTATATTTTATTGTGTTTAATTGTAAATATATTAAAAAACACGAATTAATAAAAATATATCTTTAAATTTTAAGTTTATTTGTATTTATTTGTTATATTAATATATAGATTACAATAAGTATATATAATTTACCCTAATTAAGAAACAATGTTGAATTTTTTTTCACTTTTTGTGTATAATTTGTTTAATCCACATGTAATCAATATTGTAAGTAGTTATGACATATTTCACACGTGTTATTACATTGTTTTTTTACACGTGACTTATTTTATATTTTCTATTTTCACACTATTTCTTATCATATTTCATACTCATTTCTTTTTTATGTTTTGTTTTACAATCATGCTAATCATATTTTTTATTCTTTTCAAGTCTTTCAATAAATATATTTTTTGTGCATTATAAGCATTATAATTTATTTACACATTATGTAATTAATATTGTAAATAATTGTGACATATATTTTATATATGTTATTACATTATTTTTTAAATTATCATTTTATTATTAATATTTTGTCCCTCAAAACTAAATGCCCCGTGCAACGCACGGGTCAACACACTAGTTATATATACAAACCAAAGGTACATGCATATTCAATCCAACCTTTTCATTCATATCATGCAATCTCAATTGATCAAAGGAATTGACTAAACAAGTACCTTTAGTAAGCTTTATGGTACTCTTAAACTTAGATTCTCTAAAACATTAAATAAGTTTCAAAGCACTATTAAAATTTTCAAGTTTTAACATGCTTGTAATGCTTTGAGGCATATAATCATGCATAGAGTAGAACATGTCATGCATAAAGAAAGGTAATTTAGGAAACTCCCTTTCAACAACTTGAATTGTACTCTTTGCAACACTAGACGTATTTTCCATCAACCTATTCAAGTTTAAACTAGAAGAGTTAGCATTCAAATGATCACAATATAAGTTTGCATTTTTAAAACGCTCTTTCTCTTCTTGCACTTAGTATCTTTTCCTCATTTTCATTTTTATATTTTTCTTCTTTCTCTTTTTCTATTTGTTTTTCTTTCTTTAATTTCTCTAGTTCAATTTTCTTTTTCAAAAGTTTAAGAACTTCACTCAATTCCCTTTCTTCCATAGGTGCAAAACTTTTCCTATAATTTCCCACCTTTATGTGCCAAGGTTTCCCAAATATTATGTTAGCTTCAACCCCTAATGGAGTACCATCACATACTACTTCATCTACATATTTCCCAATGGTGATTTTGAGTTTGGCTTGCCTATCTACCACGATCCCTCCCTCATTCACTTGTTGTAGTATATAAGGTCTTGGGTGTTTGGTAGTGGGCATTTTCAATTTTTTTATGACTCTATCACTCACCAAATTGCTACTATTTACTTCATCCACCTTGATCACAATTACACTTCCTTTTGCTTCTTCTAAACAACCCTTTGTATAAAAACTCTTTTCTATTTTATCCCATGAATCTCCTAAATTTCTTCTTCCCATTAGTCTTTTCCTCATTCCCTCCATTACTCTGAAATTGATTTTATTTGAAAACCTTTAAGGACCTCTCCACTCACTAAGTGTTTACACTCATAGAATATCCACTCGTGTTTATCACTCTTTTTGGTTTTTTCTAAAATGAAGCACTCATGCCTCTTCTACTCAAGTAAGGTTTGGTTTGATTTTACAAAGACCAAAAGCGAGACTCAATCGAACTCTACCCAAATTAGGAAGCACACGAGCAACAAATTACCTAAAGGAAACTTGAAGTTGCCTTAAGACAAAACCAAGAATAGACGGTAAGAAAAACAGGGAAACACTAGAAGGGGGTTGAATATTGTTTCAATGGAAACCTTCTGATTTTAGAAAATATTTTAAAAAGTTTCTGTAAAAACTTCAGATGATGAAAGATCGTCTGAAGTTAGTTACTACCTTCTGAACCTTGGTTCAGACACAAAGACAGTTTTGATAAATAGTTTTATTTGATGTTAAGATTTTTGCTCTTGAAAACTTTTCAAAGCCCCTTTGTTAGTTTAAAAACTGAATTGAAAGAGTTTGAGGGAAAGAAAACTCAGCCAAGAATTTATCCTGGTTCACTCACTACCACTTGTGAGCTACATCCAGTCCCAGGGCAAACCACCACTGGATTTCCCCTAATCTTGCAAGATTACAAGTATTATTTTCTATCAAGCCTCTTCAGGCTCTACCACAAGTATTGTTTCTTCCACCAAGCCTCTTCAGGCTCTACCAAAAGTATTGTTTCTTTCACCAAGCCTCTCCAGGCTCTCAGACACTTATCCAAGTGTAACCCAAGTAATGGTTGGACTACCTAAGCGATTTTATGTGATTGTCCGATATTCATAATGCGCGAAATAATTTCCTAAATTCAAGAATGTACTCCCAACATGCATTGTACATGGATTTAGGATTTAGGATGTTACAACATTTACATGCCCCAATTGAGGTGTTCTAGGTTAAACAAACTCAACTTATTTCTTAAATATAAGATTTGATTTTGACCTATATACAATTTTTATGAAGAGAGGCAACATGGGATAATGGTGGAGGTGAGGAAAGGGTTGGGGCATTGAGAAAATGTGAATAGAGGTTGAAGTGAAAAATGTTTTTGGGCTATAATTATGTTTAGGGATATATAAAACAATTGTATATAGATAAAAATAAAATATTAGGTGATAGCACCTCATTTCCCGGATCTAGAATTGAAGCCTAGGAGCATAAAATGAGTTAGAATTCGGACAAAATGGGGTTGCAAGTGCAGCGGCCAAAATGAAAGAGAAAGCAAGAATTAAAGATACAAATAGGTAAGAAAAGGAATGGAGATGAACGCCACTCTAGTAGGCAACTCCCACAACAGATAAGTTTGGTGCTAGACGCCATTGATTTGAGGAAATCAGATAAGTCTCCGGTTGGTTTGAGCAAGAACCACCAAGCCTTCTCTACTCACAACGTTGAGGAGTAATTTTGGCATAATTCCTTTACTCATAAAATCAAAGTTGCAAAGTGAAGAGAGGCCCCTCCTATTTATAGGAGAAATGGGGTGGCCAAAAATAATGAAAAAAGGAGAGGAAGACTAAATTTTCTATTCCTAATGGGATGATCCCATGACCTCCTACTCAATTAGCTAAGCTAACTCTTAGCCAGTAAACCCTTAAAAAGTAGCGCCTAAAATAAGAATAGCAATTAGGAAAATTACAAAGAAGTCCTATTACAATTATATCCTAATAACTCCTAATTAAATAAAGTCTTCATGTTGACTTGGGCCAAGTTGGTCAAAGGTTGACCATGGGTGTTGACCAATAATATGGTTGACACCAAAGCTTGGTTCAACTCCAAGCATCCCGGTCAGGTCCAAGCTAACCTCTAGCTCAACAAATCCCAGCTGCCAGCTCAGAGCTCCATTGGCAGTTGCTATCATTCACTCCCTCTTAGAAATGATGGCAACTGCCAGTGGACTTCTAAGCTGGCAGTTGGGAGCTAGTGAGGTAGTGGCAAGCTTGGACCTGTTTGGGATGCTTGGAGATGAGTCAAGCCTTGGTCAACCATATTTTGGTCAACCCTCCCATGGTCAACCATTGACCTTTGACCAATTGACCCAAGTCAATGTGTAGACTCCACTTAATTAGGAATTAAGTAGGATTTAATTGTATTAGTACATGTTTGTAATTTTCTTAATTTTCACCCTTGTATTGGGCGCTATTTTTTAAAGGTTGATTGGTTAAGAGTTACCTTAACCAATTAATTAGGAGGTCATGGGTTCAAAACCCATTAGGAATAGAATTGATTCTTCCTCTTTATTTTTCTCTCTTTTTGGCCGCCCCCTTTCCCCTATAAATAGGAAGGGCCTCTCTTCACTAATTGTAACTTTGATTTTATGAGTAAAGGCATTATGCCAAAATTCCTCCTTAACATTGTGAGTAGAGAAGGCTTGGTGGTTCTTACTCAAACCAACCGGAGACTTATCTGATTCCCCCGAATTAGTGGCGTCTAGCACCGAACTTATCTGTTGTGGGAGTTGCTACTACAGTGGCGTTCATCTCCGTTCCTTTTCTTACCCATTTTTATCTTTAATTCTTCTTTTGTCTTTCATTTTGGCCGCTGCACTTGCAGCCCCATTTGTACCAAATTTCTAACTCATTTTATGCTCCTTGGCTTCAATTCTAGATCCAAGAAACGAGGTGCTATCAAGTGGTAATCAAAACTCGTTGAATTTGGAGCTGTTTGGGGGCTTTTCCATACATTTGGCCGCTGGTTTGTTGCACTTGTAGGTGCGGAAATTTGCTTCATTTTCATTATTTTTACCATGTATTCAAGCTCAATATCCTTGTAACTATTGGATACTTGGACTGTTCTGAGTTCGAGGTGCTCTTCTGCTGGACTGCAGCTCTTGTTTGCATGTCTTTGATCTTGATTTGAGCTAGTATAGGGGGTTGTTTTGGGCCGCTAATAATTAATATACTCAAAAGACACAAATTAGAAATGTTTTTCCTTTGCAAGCAATCTAACAAAAGGAGGAGTAATGGAAAAAAAACAAAAAAGTTATCTTAGAGCACAATTAACAAATACATCGATTGTGAGACTTGAATCCATCTTCAGCCTAGCATTTCAGAAAAACAAATGAACTATCATCTATCAAGATTTAAATCAAGTTGTATACATTATGATTTCACCATGTGTTGTGTGAAATTGAAATTAAATAGATTGAAGATTGTATACCTGTTCAGACCTACTAGACCTAATATGGTATAGACTTGATGTGGGCAAAAGTTTTAACTTTATTTACGAGAGCAGTAGACACACTCGAAACGATATCGTTCTCTCAATGTGTTGATAACTTAAATAGGGTTGTGTTCTAGGTTTTGTTTCGAGAGGTAGCACACAGAAATGGCCCGGTCAAGCTAAGTTAAGTTGAATAATCTTAACTTATTTCTTGAACCTAATATTTTATTTTTATCTATGTACAAATTGTTTTGAATATCCCTAAACATAATTCCATCAATTGAAAAGGTAATGACATAAGGTATAAAATCTTTTAGGTCCAATGTTGAAATGAGCAAACTTTTTTCGCTGCACATTTCAAGCACCACTTTGACTCAACCAAAAAGTTCGCTTAATACCCTACCCTTCAACCTCTATTCACATTCTCTCAATGCCCCAACCATTGCTTCACCTCCACCATCACCCAATGTTGCCTCTCTACATAAAAAATGTATATAGGTCAAAATCAAATCTTAGGTTTAAGAAAGAAGTTGAGTTTATTTAACCTAGAACACCTCAATCAGGGCATTTAAACGGGAAAGTCTTTTTAGCCAAAACCTAGAAAGTAACCCTATTTAAATTATCAAAACATTAATAGAACAACATCTTTTCGATTGTTGGCACTTCCCTCCCTAAAAAAGTGAAAACCCAAACACACGTTGAGTTTATACCTAGTTAGGTGTAGTTGCTCTAAACTGGTATACAATCTTTAACATATTTAATTTTGATTTCTATTTCACACATGATATAATGAAATCTTAATATATATATATATATATATACATACATACATACAACTTTATTTTAATCTTTATAAATGACAGTTCATTTCTTTGTCTAAATTAGACCTTGAATATTGAGATATGTCTCACATTCAATACATTTGTTAATTGTGCTCTGTGATAAAATTTATTTTTTCCCATTTTCTTATCTTTTGTTAGATTGCTTGCAAAGGAAAAAACATGTGTAATTTGTGTATTTTGAGTATATTAGTAATGGGTTACAAAATGTTTTCTTTCAATATAACTTGGCGTTAATCCTAAATTTGATGTAGATCTTGGAATTCTCTCTTCAAATTGAAGATACAATTATGAGATATACATCAAAATTTGGGCTTAACCTCCTATTATTTAAAACAAACACATTTTGTAACCATACTTAATATACTCGAAAGACACAAATTAGCCATGTTTTTCCTTTACAAGCAATCTAACAAAAGGAGGAGTAATGGAAAAAAAACAATAATTTATCTTAGAGCACAATTCACAAATGCATCGATTGTGATATATATATATATGTATATATATATATCAAGCTTCAACCTAGCATTTCAGAAAAACAAATAAACTATCATCTATCAACATTTAAATCAAGTTGTATACACTATGAATTCACCATATGTTGTGTAAAATTGAAATTGAAATTAAATAGATAGAAGATTGTATACCTGTTCAGGCCTAGTAGATCTAATATGGTATAGACTCTATGTGGGGAAAGGTTTTCACTTTTTTTACGAGAGCAGTAGACACATTCAAAATGATGTCGTTCTCTCAATGTGTTGATCACTTAAATAAGGATGTGTTCTAGGTTTCATCTAGATAGAAAGCACACAGAAATGGCTCGATCGAGCTAAGCTAGGTTGAAAAGCTTAACTTATTTCTTGAACCTCATATTTTATATTTACCTATATATAGTTGTTTTGAATATCCCTGAACATAATTCCAACATTTGAAAAGGTAATCACGTGAGGAATAAATATATATGAGGTCCCATGTTGAAAAGAGCAAACTTTCTTCGCCGCACGTTTCAAACACCACTTTGACTCATCTAAAAAATTCGCTCAGTTCATAATTAACTCCCCAAAACATTGTTCCCTTCAACCTCTATTCACATTCCCTCAATGCCCCAACCCTTGCTTCACCTCCACCATCACCCCTTGTTGCCTCTCTTCATAAAAATTGTATATAGGTCAAAATCAAATCTTAGGTTTAAGAAATAAGTTGAGTTTGTTTAACTTAATAAAACCCCGATTGGGGCATCTAAACGCGCTACACTCTAGAAAAATCCTAGAAAGGAACCCTATTTAAATGATCAAAACATTAATAGAGCAACATCTTTTCGACTATGGCCACTTCTCTCCTTAAAAAAGTGAAAACCTAAGCACACGTCGAGTTTATACCTAGGTAGGTGTAGTCGCTCTAAACAAGTATACAATCTTCAAGGATGTCATTAATCACCATTGAAGGAAAAAGGGAATGAAGAAAAGAACTTGTAAATTTAAAGCAGAGTTACCTGCAAGGATGTCATGGCAATGACAGTATGACAAGGATGACTCGGGTGTTGTCATGGCGATATCGCTCATACAATGGAAGGATGACAACTGGTTAAGCAATTGGAACCTATGACAATGCATTCGGCGATCAGTGGTGTCTAAGGACTATGATGATGGTGCTCAGAGAGAATTCACCTGCAACGGTGGTGGTAACAGAGTAGTGGCTCTGAGTTTCACAGAGAGAGTTATTTGCACGCAGACAGACACCACTCTGGATTACGACGCTCTAGGGGAGGATAGGGATCCGAGCTTCATGTATGATGAGCTTGTGTTAGGTGTGAGGTGTTTCTGGTTTTTTTTTTTGTGACCTATTAGCTGAACATGGGTGAATGAAAACAATGATTATTGATGGTTTTGGGTGATTTCTTGATGGTTTCTGGATATGGGAATGACGAGACTGTGTTTATGGAAGATTACTTGTGGGTTGAAGACAGTATCTGGGGGGAAAAGAAAATGGGGCAAGGATGCAATTGATGGTGGTGGTTTGCAAATGGGACATCAAATCTAATGGCTAGTGCGAGCGCATGACAAAATTATGATGGTGAGGGTCCTGTGTAAAGGAGATGGTGAGTGGACCACATGATTGAGTACGTAGGAAGATAGTGGTGAGGAGAGAGACCCCATGATGTGAGAGGGAAAGACTTGATTCTTCTGTTGATCTCCTTCATTCTCATGTTCCTCGGTATATGTGTTTTGGGAAAAGATAGTTTTATAGCTGATTTTTTGGTGTGAGAGTTAGGGAAGAGACTAGAGAGGGTTAAAAAAAGAAAATGAAAATATAGAAATAAAAAAAATGTGATAATAGTAAAGGAATAATTATATAAAAGTAGAGGTGTAATGGAAAGTATAAAAAAATGGAGTGTGAAAAATTCGCAACTCATCATTTGCTTATATGTTGACTTTATGCTATTATTAAATGCTACATTTATTAAATATAAATATACAAAAAAATTTCTATTATATTTAGTTTTGATAAAGTCAACCCTAAGAGTAAGGATAAGACTATAAAAAGATGAACATTTTTATTAAAAAGTATTAATTATATTAGAAACATAAATAATAAATACTTTTCTTTTTAATAAAAGCTTTCTGTTTTTTGTAATCATAACCACAACCCTAAGGGTTTATGATATCAAAACAGATATTATATTAGTCCAATATATTTATTACAATGCATCTAATATGTATTATTAAATTTTTCATTTATTATTCGAAGAAATATTTATTACAATTTTTTTTTTGTTTTGGACGACCTGGAAACCCCACAAGCATAATTGTTGGTTTACCCCTCGGATCGGGATGGGGGTTAGGTTATGCACTCAGGAAAGTGACAATTCCAAGATTTGAACCCTCACTTCACAAATATTTATTACACTTTTATTAAACTTTAAATAAGAATAAAAAGTGTTAACTAATTATATTAATTTTAGTTTATATATATATATATTAGTAAAATTGAATTTATGCTACTATTAATTGCTACATTCATTGAATATAAATATATAATAAATATTATACTATATTTGATTTTATACCCTCAAACATTACCGTTGAGATTAAGAATATAAAAAAAGAAATTTTTTATAAAAACGAAAAATATTAATTATATTATAAACATAAATAATAATAAACATTTTTCCTTTTAATAAAATATTTTCATTTTTTTTGTAATCTAATCCTGAACCCTAAGGATTGATATTATCAAAATCGATTTAATATTAGTTTAATATATTTATTACAATACATCTTATATGTATTATTAAATTTTACATTTATTGTTTGAAGAAATATTTATTATGGTTTATTAAACTTTATGTGTGAATTTGATAACCTCAACATGTTAGGTCCACAGAAAACACTAGACGGGGGTTGAATAGTGTTTTATAATCTTTACTGATTTTTGGAAAACCTTTCGAACAAGCAAAAATTGATTTGAAAATATTTGGTCAACCTACCGAAACTGGGAGTTTCAGCAACTTGTTGATGCAACTCAGAAGGTTGAATAAAAGCCTTTTTGAAACGATTTTCTCTTGAAGAAAAGATTGCTTTCTGCTCGAATTAATAAAAAAACTTTTCTTAAACCCTCCTTGGTTAGTATAAACTGAAACTAAAGAGATAAGGGTAGAGAGAACTTGACCACAAAATTTTATACTGGTTCACCCTCTAACCCAGTGAGCTACGTCCAGTCCTAGGGCAAAATTCCACTGGATTTTCAACTAATCCGCAAGATTACAACGAGTATTATTTTCACACCTGGCATCTCCAGACCCAACGAGTATTATTTGCACACTTGGCATCTCCAGCCAGTTCAATGTAAGCTATCTTCAGATTGTTTGGCAAGCGCAGTTTTAGTATATTTATGATAGTATTTTCCTGCAACACATAGATCAAATACCTTTGAGCAGAATCTACTTCTCATTCAGATAACGTGATCAACAAATTTGATAATCATTAAAACCAAGGGTAATGGGTCTTTAATTTAATTTGAATACTTAAATTATTCTCAGACTCAACATTCTCCCCCTTTTTAATGATGACAAATTTGTATATCACTTACAAATATCATAAGGAGAATTTCAGAAGTTTAAGTTAAGTAAATACTCTCACCCTATTTCAGATATTTGAACAGAATGAAGTGCTCCCCCTGAATTTGTGCTTTTTGATTCAATAAGTTTCTTTTTCTGAACCACTTAACTTCAAATATTTGTTAGTGATATTACTCCCCCTTTTGTCATTATTCAAAAGGGTGAGTGAAGTATAAGAGCGTTCAGAAGGATAAACTTGTAAAGCAATTCAATTCAGATTAAGATGATAATACCTCTCTTTTAAAGATTTTGTAGAGACAATTTTTAGAGAAGTAAGCATAAATTGCACACGATATATCACGACAACCAGAGATGCTTTCAGAAAAATGAAAAGATTTTAAAGTAAGCTCTTACAAAGAGATTTGCACAAGGTATACTAAAGCAAATAAAGATGCACAAAAAGTTTCTTATATTATATGAATACTTTTAAAACATATAAAGAAACAAAAGGAATTGTAATCATTTTTGACAAGGATTAATTAAAAGACTGGCTTTCACTGAGCTCTTCTTCTTCTTCAATTCCCACATTCTCTTGCAGCTTCAGGAATGTCATCTTTGTCCTCTCCAATTCCTTCCGAAGAATGGTGTTCTCCATCTTCAACCTCTTGACTTCAACAGGCTCCAAGGTTGATCTTCTTTCAAAAGCATCATTCAACACTGTATTTTGACCATTAACCTTGAAGAGGCTAGGATGCCTGTGATCATAGAGGTGTTCAATGTGAACATTGTGATACAGGAGAAGCTTCATGATTATGGTGTTGTGGGGGAGGATTTCAGCATGGTCCCCTTCCCTTCTTATCATGCCGAACAGAATGATCCAAGGAAGATTAATCTTCTTCTTCTCCAGAAGGTTGATAACACAGAACCTCTCCATCTTGGAGATATGGTTATTTCCCACACTAGGAATCACACAGCACTTCAGGATTTCAAAGCGAACCTTGGGAATATCCTTCAACCCATTTTCATTGTAGATCAGCTTATTGAACTTTCCTGCACCACCATGAAGAGTTTCCCAGATGTCAGAGAACATGGCACCTTTAGCCTTGACTCCCAGCACTTCCTCTAGAATGGCAGTGTTGACAATAATTTCTCGACCCTGCACCAGGGCCCTCAGCAAGGTTCTTTTGTTTTCTTCCACCACCTTCATAGTGTTCCAGAACTCCCGAACACTGGCTTCATGTCATTTGCAATCGATGGCTTCAAAGAAAGGTAGCCATCCAGCACTTTCAAATAGGTCGGTAATGTCGTAGCCTTCCTCAGCAAGGCTTTTGAAGTTCACCACTTGTGTTCGAAAGATGGTAGCAGAGGACGCCATTAAAAAGGGAAGGGGAGATGAGTCTTTTGGAGAGTTTGAGAAGAGTTAAGGGCTTGAAAGTGACAAATGAAAGATTGCAGAGTGATTTAGAAGAACAGTGAGGTTCGAACTACTTCCCACGTCGTGTATATATAGGCTCAGATAGCCTTTAATGATGGAATTTGCAGCGCCGACTTGGGAAGATGTGCATCGTGTAGCAAACAGATGAAAAGCCATAACTTTTAAACATCCATGCCATCAATGCTTACAGTTTTTTTTAAAAAAACTTTTGAAATTACGACTTTTCAATTTTCCGGTTAATAAAGTATTATTTTTAGCAAAACAAAATAATAATAACTATGCCAAAGAATTTGTAATAAATTTTTGATAAAAGAACGCATGTATATAATATATCACACAAGATCAAATATTTTCACGAAAGCATGAATTAATTGCTGAAATTTTAAACAATGTTACCAACGGAGATACTTATCGGTTTGAGTTGATGATGCATAAATGTTGAGACTCAACATTGTCTCCTAAGATGCCTTTGTTGCTTATGTTGATTATCTTCATAAGTTCTCTCCATAGCTTGTTTAGGTTTCCATCTGGATTTTCTTCCTCAACATTTGTTAGATACTTAACCCGGGGTTAAGCTCTGATACCAACTGTTAGGACCACAGGAAACACTAGAAGGGGGTTGAATAGTGTTTTATAATCTTTACAGATTTTTGTGGAAACCATTTTGCAAACATAGTTTTCTCAAAAGATACAAGCAACTTGTTGAAAAATGAGTTTTCAGAGACTTGCTGAGACACTTCAGCCGGTCCAGTAAAATTGTCTATTTAAAATGATTTGCGTAATAAATAAAATTGTTTTTGTTGCGCAAATTATAAACTCACATTTCAGAACCCTCCTTAGTTAGAAATAAACAGATAACAGAGGAAAATAAAGGAGTTAAGAGTAAAGAGAAAATAACACAAGGAATTTATCCTGGTTCACCCACTAACCCAGTGAGCTACGTCCAGTCCCAGGCAAAACTCCACTGGATTTTCCACTAATCCCGCAAGATTACAACGAGTATTATTTGCACACCTGGCCTCTCCAGGCCCAATGAGTATTCTTTTACAGACAAGCCTCTCCAGGCTCAACGAGTATTCTTTTACAGACAAGCCTCACCAAGCTCAACCAAGTATTCTTTGTACACCCAGCCTCTCTAGGCTGAACCAGGTATTCTTTATTCCACCAAGCCTCTCTAGGCTCTCAGACACTTAACAATGTTTACAATATAAACTAAGTTTAAGCTTCTGAGGAACTTAAACTCAGGTTCTTCTTGTACAAAGGGATAACTGAATAAAACTCAGGATACAAAGGATAAATCTAAGTACAAGGAAATTTGCTACAACAGAGTGTTTTGGCTTGAAAGGATTTTCCCTTAATGTGATCGATTCAGTCTTTTTGCTAGGACTTTTCTTCTCTTCTTTTCTGGAGAGCTTCTCTAGCTTATCATGCTTTCTTTATTCCCTTTTCTGGAGCGATTCACCTTTCTGTGAGGCTTTTCTATATTATTCGATCTCTTTCTTTGCTCTTACATTTTTGCTCTCTTCTTCAAGGCCTTTCATTGAGCTATATATAGCGTTGGAAAAATAGTCGTTGATAAAGTAGACGTTGAGAGATAAACTTGTGAAAGTCTTTGTCTTGAGTAGAGTAGGTGTGCAGAGATAGCACTGCTCTGACACACAACAGGTTCAGAGGTTCCCATTTCGTGTACGAAGCTCCAAAAGATGCGGAAAGACCTCTGTAAAGACTTCCTTTTGTAGATGATGGCAGAAAGTTGTTTAGAGACCTTTTTTCTTTTCGCAGAAGGTCTTCTGTCTTTAACAGATATTGTGTTGCACTAATTCAGTATGACTTCTCAACTTAAAGATTGGTACACATCATCAGAAGGTTGAGAGAGTCTTCAGCAGATTCAAGCATTTCAGAGAGTTCTTCATTTCAGTGAGCTCGAATTGCCACGTCATCAAGTGATAGTTCGGAGAGTATGTGTTCAGCAGGTCCAATTTTGGTACGCACATACTTCCAGCAGGTTGAGAGCTTTCAGATGGTTGCATAACTTCAGCATGTTGCTCTAGATCAGCAGTTTCAAAGTGTGCTCCTTTCAGAAGGTTGCTTCAAGCTTGTTTTAGCCAGTTCAGTGTAAGCTATCTTCAGATTGTTTGGCACAAGACGTTTTAGTATATTCATGATAGTATTTTCCTGCAACACATAGAGCAAATACCTTTGAGCAGAATCTGTTTCTCATTCACATAACGTGATCAACAAATTTGATAATCATTAAAACCAAGGGTAATGAGTCTTTGATTTAATTTGAATACTTAAATTATTCTGAGACTCAACACAACCATTACCACCGTTGAGGATAAGAATATAAAAAAGAAACTTTTTACAAAAAAGAAAAATATTAATTCTATTATAAACATAAATAATAATAAATATTTTTCTTTTTAATAAAATATTTCCATTTTTTTGTATTCTAATCCTAATGATTGATATTATCAAAACCGATTTTATATTAGTTTAATATATTTATTACAATGCATCTTATATGTATTATTAAATTTTACATTTATTGTTTGAAGAAATATTTATTAATGTTTATTAAACTTTAAATGTGAATTTCATAACTTCTGCCATTACCACCGTTGAGGATAAGAATATAAAAAAAAAAAGAAACTTTTTACAAAAAAGAAAAATATTAATTATATTATAAACATAAATTATAATAAATATTTTTCTTTTTAATAAAACATTTCCATTTTTTTTAATCTAACCCTCAAACCTGAGGATTGGTATTATCAAAATCGATTTTATATTAGTTTAATATATTTATTACTATGCATCTTATATGTATTATTAAATTTTACATTTATTTTTAGAAGAAATATTTATTAAAGTTTAGACTTTAAATGTGAATAAAAAAGGGTTTTGTTACCAAAAAAAAATGTGAATAAAAAGGGTTTACTAATTATATTAATTTTAGTTTATATGTTTGTAAAATTAACTTTATGATACTATTAAATTCTAGATTTATTAAATATAAAAATACAAGAAAAGTTTTATTATTTTTGGTTTTGTTAGGATTGATGATAAGACTATTAAAAAAATAAAATTTTCTTTAAAAAGAAAAATATTAATTTTATTAGAAACTTAAATAATAATAAATAATTTCCTTAATTTTTGACAAAAGATTTCCATTTTTTTTTAACCGTATCCTCAACTACAAGGCTATTATTATCAAAACCGCTATTATATTAGTTTATTATATTTTTTACAATGCATATGATATGTATTATTAAATTTTACATTTATTATTATAAGAAATATTTATTACACTTTTTCATTTTTAAAAGTGAATAAAAAGTATTAACTAATTATTTTAATTTTAGTGTTAATGTTTGTATAATTGACTTTATGCTACTATTAAATTCTAAAATATATAAGAAATATTATATTGTAACGTCCTAATTTCTAATTCAAGATTTAGTCCGTTAGAAACTAAATCCCAAATTTCTGAAATTAATTCGCGCCATTTTTAATATCAACAACATTCACAACTTGTTAAGTGACCAACGATTAGGGATGGGAATAGGCCGAGCCGAGCTAGACTTTCCAAGGCCTGAGCCTGGCCTGCACTTTAAACCCATGGCCTGAGTCTGGCTTGTTTACATGATATAGGCTTTATTTTATGGTCTGAGTCTGACTTATTTAAAGCCTGACATGGCCTAAAAGCTTGTTTTATAGAAAGGTAATTGAATATATCATAAGCATATATATGAATAGACTTATAGGCTCAAATTTTTAACATAATTAAATATTTATACAAGCTAATAAGTATATAATTATAAGGAAAAGTAATAAAAAATCTTTATAATAATAATAGCAATATAAAAAATATTAGTATTTTATTTATATTTAGTTAAATCGACCGGCCTGATAGGCTTAAAAGGCTTTTTCGATAGCCTGAAGCCTGACCTGTTTTGCTATAAAGACTTTTGAAAAAGCCTTTGGCCTGATCTATTTAAGAAATTGGCCTGGCCTGGCCTGGGCCTGATGTAGGCCGGGTAATAGGCCCCTGACGAGCAGTCTTGCCTGTTCCCACCCCTACCAACGATAACTTGAACAATTTGTGAAAGGAAAACTATATACATATATATACATAACATGCCCCAAGGGCTACAACCTCATCATCTCAAGACAAGAGTAAACTTATGTACAATTATACATGACTTAACAAAATAAAACTAAATAACTAAGTCTTCAGCTTAAGGCCGGACTCCTGCTCCCAAATCAAGGATCCGTGCGAGGCGGTACCTGCACACCTAGATTGTGTCCACAGAACGTGTGGTGAGACGATTGTCTCAGTGAAGTACAACTTATGCAAATGCAGTGTAGGGATCATAATTGAATGATATGCAACAATTATAACATAAGCATATACATCACAATCAACTGAAATAAATGCAACTTATGATGCAACTCACTGCTGTGCCCAGCAGACATGATCTTATCACTTAAACTGGAGTTAGAACTGAGCTCAGACTACGGGGAACGTCTCCCCCGGGGACGAATCCCACCCGTCACTAGACCGAAGTCAAGTTTTCATACAATTACTTATTTTAACTCACGGCCGAAGCCGACTTATATTAACTCACGGTCGAAACCGGCGTAAACTAATTCACTGCTCATAATCTCAACAAATTACAATTAATAATCATCATATGAATAGAATTCTAACCTCCCTAAGTTTTACCACATGAATTTCACACAATTACTAACAATAAACATCTACAAGTATATAGAAGGGGGATTAGAGGATAAGGTTCATACTCAAGACATAAAATCACAAAAGTGAGAGTGTGTGAGTGGTACTCACCTCAAGATTGACAATTGAAAGGGAATTGAAAGGATGGGAGGATGATTAACGACGAATTCTTGACTTGGAACCCCTCTTCAAGCTTCAATGAATACTTCTTCTCTCAAATTCCTCTGCCTCTCTCTCTAAAGAAAAGGTGGAAGATAAGAAGTGCTGAAATCTAAAACCGAATTAAGGGTTTTGAACCTGTAAGTGGATTCTCGCTCAAGCGAGATATTCTCGCTTGGGCCAGCATGTCGGTTGCATGTTTTTTCTTCACATTCTCGCTTAAGCGAAACTGTCTCGCTCAAGCGAGAATGATCCAGAAAAGACCCCCTCTCTGGACGATTCTCGCTCAAGCGAGCCCTTCTCGCTTAAGCGAAAATTGTCCAGAGAGCCTCCCAAAACTCCCTTGTATTTCGCTTAAGCGAGATATGCAGAAACTCAAATTCACCCTTTTTGCTGCATAATTCGCTCAAGCGAGATATTCTCGCTTAAGTGAGAATGCTGAAACTTCAAAACTTTGGTTTTTATCCTAAGTCTTTTCTCTTGTTCCATTTTTAATCTTTCCCCTATTATCATTCTTAAAATCATTACTCTAACCTCTCTACCATTAAATTAGTCTAAATTAACGGGATGTTACAATTCTACCCCCTTAAAGCAATTTTGTCCCCAAAATTGGCTAAAGACAAGGGAAAAGATTTTTACCTTAACTGAACAGTTTCGGAAATTGAGAGCGGATGTCGTCCTCCTTCTCCCAAGTTGCCTCCTCAGGTGACTGACCCTCCCAAAACACCTTCACCAAAGGAATTGTCACTACTGCAAATTGGACTTTTAACGACGGTTGTTTACCCGTCGTTGACCCAGACGTCGTGAAAAAGTGGGTTTTCAACGACGTCTGTTAACCGTCGTTATAAGTTAGAAACAACAACGGTTGAAACAGTAACTTTCGTTGTATGTTTGACATATAGCCATTTTGGACTGCACAAACAACGACGGTTACGGTCATAACCGTTATTGAAACTTCAACAAACGACGACGGTTGCTGAAGCAACCGTTGTTGTTTCTGGTTTAGCTACTGAAATTCCGTAGCTAATCCGTAGCTAATGATAATATATTCAGAGATTCTCATCCCTTATGATAAGCATTATGCCACTTTCAAATAATTCAGAAATATAGTCAGTGTAGTTTCCCTTAAGCATTGTTTAGAAGTTACTGGCTACCTAGGTAAAAATACATATCCCAATTACATATTTTCAGATATGCTCCAAGGAGAAATCAATTAATTTGAATGACTAGACACAGTTTTTTATCCTAGAAATCTGGACTCTATCTAGAGTAGGGTACCAGACCAAAGGGTTCAATATAGCAACTTCAAGGGATTTCTGAACAGAAAGAGATACCCAGAACCTTGAATCTTCATAAAGCCACGATTTGTGTATAATAACAATAGTTAAATATAATTCATATACCCATATATCACGGGTAACCATTTAATCACTTATATCATAAACATGTGAACCAAGAAACAATAAGCACCACAAATATATGAAAAAAAATATTCAGTCTAACTATCAGAAACAACCAAAATAGAATAATAAATACAGAGACACAGATGAACTTACACTTCCCGAATCGAATTAAAATAGATTGAACTCTCAGGTAAAACAAGGGACAAATATGACATGAGCACATATACCTGTCAAAGAAAAATATATGTATAAGTGTTTTAAATGAATCATGAAAAGAAATGTCACAGAATACAAACTAGTAATATCCACAGTGGAACAGGAGTTACAGAACCAAATAGTCAAAATCACATGCCAGACAAGGAACTGCAAAACAATTCCAGAATTTACAACTTTCTATATTAAGATAATGGATAAGAGCCAACTCATAATCCCACTTCCCTTACCCGGTTTTCTGCTCCCAAGTTTACAATGGAGAAGTTCAAAAGTCCTTTTATACAATGAGAACAATGCAATTTGATATTTCAAAAGTCCTTTAAGGATTGGATAATCTTTGATTAATTAAGCTAATAAAAACTAGCTAGTCCAATTGACAAACTGCAAAAAAGGACACCAACTTGGGCCACTGAAATATAACCCTATTAGGAATGACATTAACATTCGTATAATTCATCAACAATGGAAAACACTGACAATCAATCTTGTTTCCAATGAGAGCAATTCAGTGTAGACGCATGCAGTGGGAGAGATTTCCAATTAAATTTTTCAGACCACATAGCATGACCCTGGGAGAGAGACTTCAAGAGGTAGACACCAAGGATACTTACATAGTCAAATAAAAAATGTTTGTCTAACCAACATAGAGGAGAGTATAATTTACTAAGAATTTGATTTGGAGTTCATATTTAAATCAACATCTATGCGAAGCTATCAAACGATCAAACTCTGTCTTTAATCAGATCCCGTTTCCCTTCTGAACCATTATAGTGACCCATTTCTCATTTTTACTTTAGCTTGTCCTTGTAGCATATTTCAATTTCTTTTCCTTCTTCAGATTAACATCTATCTGGGTAAATTTATATTAGACATAAAAAGAAACCATGAAGATCCTACTAGCCAACCAGCAATCAAAATATGGGATTTAAAAATTACCTTGTTTGATTGTATATAATACGAAGTTTCAAATTGCTTAACTAGAAGTAGCAACTGGGTTAATATGAAGTTGAAAAATGATCTTGGAACTCACAGTAAAGATGTACGTTAAGTTGCTGAAAACCACAAATGATTGTTCTAATCAAATGCATTGTGAAGTATCATAACATAATTTGTAAATAGCTAAACAAAATATAAAAGTAATGGGAATAGACAGATCCTCATCTATACCCTTAGCAAGAAAAATAAGACAAGTTATAAATATGGATCATGTCATATAAAATTCAGAGTCTAATAGACCACAAAATGAAATAAAATCTTCACTTCAGAGGAACAGCTCTTAAATAACAACACATAGAATCCGATAACATAATTAGAGGCAACAGAATCCCGTGAGAATGTTTGAATTCTCTCAAAACCAGATACACCAAAGAATAGCATAAACAAAAGAACAAGTAAATTGAAAGTTTAACATCAAAGTTGCTGCCTGAAGTAGCCCATGTATAGTAGTATGAAGCATGCTCTAAAAAAGATAGATAAATATAACTGCTTCCTACTTTTTTGGGAAGTAAAAGCGCTAAATCCCATCAAGGGTACTGAAGAGTATCAAATTAGCTAAATCCCATCAAGCTAAATCACATAACTGAAGGAAGCTAAAAGATAAACCATGAAATATATATCTCAAATCCTAGATATAATATTTGTAGTCAATGGAATCATAAATTATGCTAGTAAACTTGAGCAGCAGTTGAGAAAGAAATACAGAGGAAGTAGATGTGACTTCTACCTCAGTTTTGAATTATTCAAGTGATTCCCCTGATATATCTTGATCTAGAAAACTCTTTACAGCAACCTCCTACAAACCAAAGAGTGGAAATATGGTGTAAATATAATATTTACAATATAGCTTAAAAATACCCATAATAGTATTGACAAGAATAATTGGGAGGAACTCAAGTGAGCTAGCAGTAAATATGATAATGACTTTGATAATTATTTTGTACAAATTAAATGAAATTAAAGATCAAGAATATTAAATAGTCTTATTATATAATAAGACTATTTAATATTAAACTTAAACATTAGATATCAAACTTTCAATGTCATACTCTGCAATCAAATATCAAACTTAAACATCAAACTTGTTTAGCTAAAATAAAGCATCCACGTTAATTAGAAACAAAGATATGGTAGACCATTTTAGCTGACTGACATTTTGCCAATCACCATCAGTTTTCGGTTATGAATGTCTCTCAATCTATGACAACAATTTGAACACATTTTGGCTCACTAACTGTAACATCAGAAAATTTTGGTGACAATACTTTTTAAAATATCATAGCCAGCCATTTAAATTACGTAGACATCATTAAATTAAGAAAACAGAGATTCAACTGTTCTCACTGAACAACAATTGTTTGCTTAGTGAGGTTTTAAAATTAAATTGAGTAAGGTATAACAATATAAATTTTTAAACTTGACAATCGCTTTCCCTAGCTAACATAGACATATTGTTTTCGTTTATTGCTTTCTGGCCAACAAATTAAGTTATTGACAGGTTTGGTTTGGTTTGATGGAATGAGTTTTTAGAAAAATATATGGATCAAGTTCAATGGTATTATAAGCTACACAATTAAAGTTTTGTTTATAGCAATTAAGCATTTCATCTACATTTAACAAGTCTTAATTTGGGGAGATAAAAGATTATTGTAGCTTCTATAGTAATTTGCTTATTCAAATTTTGTCAGAAACTTCACAAATTAATCTTTTTCTAACTAAACCATAATCCTTGGGGGTTCAACTTCTAAAAAGCCATGCAAATAATTTTAACAATTATAGTCCTAAGACAAAGGATTATTTTAATCTAACTATCAGTTAAGTAGTATCTTTGGAAGGCTTACCTTGGTGTAATACCTGCAACCATATCAGTTAAGTAGTATCTCTTTCGTTAACATTCCCCTGTTACTTATATTCTAGAAAATGAGAACAAGAAAATTCTAATGGAAACTAAAGAATATATACTCTACTCTATTGATAGGAGAGGAACCTTGATGATATCTGCAGTCTCCCATATACTCATAATTCCTTCTCTAGCTTATCACAATGATGATACAAGGATATTATAACCAAGTTATTGCAATCAAAGAGCATCTGGGCTATGAAAATGGCAGTAAAGAAGCCAAAACTTACAAGGAAAGTAGCAATATAAGGAAAATAGAGTTAAGTTTGAAAATGGTTCTGCCTTATTAAATTGAATTACATGCGACAAATCAGTAAAGACTAGAGTTCAAATCAAAACTAACACAAACCAATTCTTCTACTCCTAAAATCAAAGAAAATCAGTCTATATAACAGCCACCCAATGAACAAATTCAGCTATCTTTGCAAACTATGATTTAGAAAAGAAAAATGGAAGCAGAGAAAAAATTAGCTTCTTTCATTAAAAAAGAGTAATGACTAAAGAGATACCCATTTGGAAGGAGAAGCAAACAGTGAGTCATTACTGAAGAGTTTAATAGACATGTGCACATGTAAAGATATATTTATATAAACAAGTAACAAGTATCAAGACAGATTTTTTTTCTTTGAGAAATGATACAATCATTTCCTACAACATTTTATATAAATATCTTTTTAGAAATGAAACACTGAAATTTGAGTGCAGGTGTGAAAAGGAACAGAAATTAAGGCATCAAGTTGAATATAAAAATGAGAAAGCGCAACCAAAAGATGCATGAATGCAGCCACAACCCACAAGTCAAGCAAGTACTGCCTTAAACCCAGTAAAACAGTTTACAAATTGATGCTAAAACCAAGTAGAAAATTGAAGAGTTGTTGGTTTGCTCTAGCTCGCGCCGTGCGGTGACTGGTCATGCACGCAGTGGCTGGTGCGATGGGGGTTCAAAACCTAAAACAAAGAAGCATTTACCTGGCAGCAGGAAGCACGCGGTGGGGGAGATTGGCAGCGAACGGTGGAGGCGCGCACGGTGGTGATTTTCTGCAGTGGCGGCAGAGAGCTCTAGGAGGCGTTCGGGCGCAACGGAGGAGGCGCGCACGGTGGGGGATCTTGGACGGTTGGGGTGCAACGGAGGAGGGCCGCAACGGTGGAGCGGCACAACGGAGGAGGCGTTCGGACCAAAACGTACGGTGGGGAGGATGGTGGTGGTAACCAGAGTGAAGAGGAAGGGACGAGAGAGGGTGAAGGAGAGTTGCGGGGACGGAAGGTCTGCAAGAGAGAAAGTGAGAGTTGCGACGTTAGAGAAATGAGGGGACAAGGGTATGCTGTGTAGGTTTAAGAGGGATACGACGACGGTTCACCAAGAACCGTCGTCATATGTGGGGTATGTCTGGCTGATCGTCGTCGTTTCAAAAACACAAAACTTTTGACATCGGTTGTAAAGAAACCGTCGTTGTAAGTCTTGCGCAGGCACGGTCCCTATTACACCCGTCGTTGTTTTCGTTGTATGTCTTATGCACGGACTAAACAACGACGGTCCACAGTACACCCGTCGTTGTTTCCCCTTCTACTACGGTTAAAAAACAATCGTCGTTGAAAATTGCACAATAATTTCAAAAATACCACCGCCCAATTTTCAACGACGGTCTCCTTTGAACCGTCGTTGAATCCTCGTCGTTAAAAAGTTATCTTAGAGCACAATTAACAAATACATCGATTGTGAGACTTAAATCCATCTTCAGCCTAGCATTTCAGAAAAACAAATGAACTATCATCTATCAAGATTTAAATCAAGTTGTATACATTATGATTTCACCATGTGTTGTGTGAAATTGAAATTAAATAGATTGAAGATTGTATACCTGTTCAGACCTACAAGACCTAATATGGTATAGACTCGATGAGGGCAAAAGTTTTAACTTTATTTACGAGAGCAGTAGACACACTCGAAACGATGTCGTTCTCTCAATGTGTTGATAACTTAAATAGGGTTGTGTTCTAGGTTTTGTTTCGAGAGGTAGCACACAGAAATGGCCCGGTCGAGCTAAGTCAAGTTGAATAATCTTAACTTATTTCTTGAACCTAATATTTCATTTTTATCTATGTACAAATTGTTTTGAATATCCCTAAACATAATTCCATCAATTGAAAAGGTAATGACATAAGGTATAAAATCTTTTAGGTCCAATGTTGAAATGAGCAAACTTTCTTCCCTGCATGTTTCAAGCACCACTTTGACTCAACCAAAAAGTTCGCTCAATACCCTACCCTTCAACCTCTATTCACATTCCCTCAATGCCCCAACCATTGCTTCACCTCCACCATCACCCAATGTTGCCTCTCTTCATAAAAATGTATATAGGTCAAAATCAAATCTTAGGTTTAAGAAAGAAGTTGAGTTTGTTTAACCTAGAACACCTCAATCAGGGCATTTAAACGGGCAAGTCTTTTTAGCCAAAACCTAGAAAGTAACCCTATTTAAATTATCAAAACATTAATAGAACAACATCTTTTCGATTGTTGGCACTTCCCTCCCTAAAAAAGTGAAAACCCAAGCACACGTTGAGTTTATACCTAGTTAGGTGTAGTCGCTCTAAACTGGTATACAATCTTCAACATATTTAATTTTCTATTTCACACATGATATGATGAAATCTTAATATATATATATATATACATACAACTTTATTTTAATCTTTATAAATGACGGTTCATTTCTTTGTCTAAATTAGAGCTTGAATATTGAGATATGTCTCACATTCAATACATTTGTTAATTGTGCTCTGTGAAAAAATTTGTTTTTTCCCATTTTCTTATCTTTTGTTAGATTGCTTGCAAAGGAAAAACATGTGTAATTTGTGTATTTTGAGTATATTAGTAATGGGTTACAAAATGTTTTCTTTCAATATAACATGGCGTTAAGCCTAAATTTGATGTAGATCTTGGAATTCTCTCTTCAAATTGAAGATACAATTATGAGATATACATCAAAATTTGGGCTTAACCCCCTATTATTTAAAACAAACACATTTTGTAACCATACTTAATATACTCGAAAGACACAAATTAGCCATATTTTTCCTTTGCAAGCAATCTAACAAAAGGAGGAGTAACGGAAAAAAAAAATAATTTATCTTGGAGCACAATTAACAAATGCATCGATTGTGAGATATATATATATATATATATATATATATATATCAAGCTTCAACTTAGCATTTCAGAAAAACAAATAAACTATCATCTATCAAGATTTAAATCAAGTTGTATACACTATGAATTCACCATATGTTATGTAAAATTGAAATTGAAATTAAATAGATTGAAGATTGTATACTTGTTCAAGGCTAGTAGATCTAATATGGTATAGACTCTACGTGGGGAAAGGTTTTCACTTTTTTTACGAGAGCAGTAGACATATTCAAAATGATGTCGTTCTCTCAATGTGTTGATCACTTAAATAGGGATGTGTTCTAGGTTTCGTCTAGATAGAAAGCATACAGAAATGGCTCGATCGAGCTAAGCCAGGTTGAAAAGCTTAACTTATTTCTTGAACCTAATATTTTATATTTACCTATATATAGTTGTTTTGAATATCCCTAAACATAATTCTAACATTTGAAAAGGTAATCACGTGAGGAATAAAATATATGAGGTCCCATGTTGAAAAGTGCAAACTTTCTTCGCCGCACATTTCAAACACCACTTTGACTCATCTAAAAAATTCGCTCTGTTCATAATTAACTCCCAAAAACATTGTTCCCTTCAACCTCTATTCACATTCCCTCAATGCCCCAACCCTTGCTTCACCTCCACCACCACCCTTTGTTGCCTCTCTTCATAAAAATTGTATATAGGTCAAAATCAAATCTTAGGTTTAAGAAATAAGTTGAGTTTGTTTAACCCAATAAAACCCAAATTGGGGCATCTAAACGCGCTACACTCTAGAAAAATCCTAGAAAGGAACCCTATTTAAATGATCAAAACATTAATAGAACAACATCTTTTCAACTGTGGCCACTTCTCTCCTTAAAAAAGTGAAAACCTAAGCACACGTCGAGTTTATACCTAGGACGTTGTTAGCACAAAAACCCTCTAAGATCTGGTTTTAATGACAACAAACCTTTTGATCAAACTTAATGTTTTCTGTTCTTGAAGTTACTGATGTTTTGTATGTGAGATCTTAGAAAGACAGGATTCTCATGAAGAACTCAGAAAGATCAACCACGTCCAAGCTCAAACTGAGATTGAGAGGCAACCACGGATTGAGATTGGTAGTAATCCTCAGACTTAAGATGAAGATAAAAGATCAGCCTGAGATTGAGCAATCAATGCAAGTCTTTCCTGATATTCAGAAAAATCAGAATCCTAATGATAAGAAACATCGGACTTCAGAATTGTCTTTGGAGAATGGGCAAAGCTTAAATATTCCATATGCTGAAGGTAATTTCAGAAGAAAGCCTCAATACATATCCTTTATCAGAAAGTCTTCAGAAGCTTAGAATGGATGAATCTAAGATAGCCTAAGTTGAGAGAGGTGCACATCAGAATGGGTCTCTATTAGAGACACCAATCATCAAGCTAAGTCAAGCTGAGCTCAACAATGAACTAATATTCAAGACTCAAGAAAACTGAGACTCAAATATGATACAATTGAGACTTAGACTCATCTGAGATGCATCTTATTATTTACTGACTGTGTGCTCAAGTTGTGGCAAAAATCCTAGACTATTTTTGCAGATATTGATCAGTAAATGAAGCTCAAAGATCATCTTTGAGAATATAAAACATAAGAAGTCAGAATCAAAGATCCAAGACAAAAAGACTTGAGTAAAATCTAATAAGCAAAGATGAGATCCAAAGTCAGCTTGAGATGCAGACTCAACTTGAGACGCTGACTCATGATCAGATGCAGTCTCAAGTTTAGACGTAGACTCAAGAACAGATGCAGTCTCAAGTTCAGATGAAGACTCAAGTTCAGATGCTAACTCATGTTGAGATGTAGACTCAACGTGAGATGAGACGCAGGGATCAGATGCAGTTATGAGACTCAGACTTGAGACGCAGAGATTAGATGCAAACATGAGACACATACTTGAGACACTGAGATTAGATGCAAACATGAGACTCAGACTTGAGACGCAGAGATCAGATGCAAACATGAGACTCAGACTTGAGACGCAGAGATCAGATGCAGTCATGAGACTCAGCTCAGACAGAGTCTCATCATTAAAAGCAAGTCAACGCAAGTACACTGTCACAATAGAGACAACATCAGAAAAGCACTGATCTCATGTCAGAAAAGTAAAAGACAGCTTCTCTCTCTTCTAACGGCTAGTATAACGGCTAGTTTTATGAAGACTATAGAAGAAAGTCTCATTATGGTGAGACGTGTGAGAAACACAGGTGAGACTCAATAGAGATGCTGCTGCACATTCTGAAAAATCCAAGTCTCAAGTGAATCTCAATCTACCAACCTATGCTATCTTAGCTAATATCTTGTAGTAGGTTTAGCTCTCGTTTTGTACTGATTTGTATACACTCTTTGAGTGATTTAGAGCGTGATACCTAGCCGAGCTCACGGTTTATCCATACTTTGTATGTAGACTAAGCTAGATTAATCCCATCTCATCTCATATCACCAAGTCTCAACTAAGTCAGGAGGTGCCTGAGCTTAGTGTGAATGATTGTAAAGCCTGGAGAGGCACTGTAACAAGAATACTCACTGAGTTGCCTGGAAAGGCAGTTGAAAACAAAAAATACTGCATGCGTTGCCTGGAGAGGCAGTTGAAAACAAAGTATACTGCACAAGTTGCCTGAAGAGGCAGTTGAGAACAAAGAATACTTGAGACTCAACCAAGGTAGGAGTGCCTATGCTTGGTGTGAGGGACGTCTTGAAGAGGCTGTAAGAATACTTGTAATTGACGGGTTTTTCAATAGTGGAAATCTCACGAGTTGTGAGGACTGGACGTAGCCCAAGGTTGTGGGTGAACAAGTATAAATCTTTGTGTGCATCTCTTCTCCTTTATCTATTTATTTACACAACACATCTCTAATTCCTAAGACTTATTTGTTTGAAACAAATTACATT
Organism: Sesbania bispinosa; assembly: GCA_026901365.1. Lineage (NCBI taxonomy): Eukaryota > Viridiplantae > Streptophyta > Magnoliopsida > Fabales > Fabaceae > Sesbania > Sesbania bispinosa. Next base: position 1,149,334 of record QLOH01000158.1, on the reverse strand, counting down.
TGATTAAATCTCTACACAACTAACATCTGTCTCTACATCACATCTTACATCTCAAGTCTATCTCATCTCAGATCCCATCTCAACTTGAGATCAATCAGTAGTCTCACTCATTCTCTTTTAAAGTCTTAACATTTGTTGAGCTAATTAATCTTACATCTCAAATTTGTTTGCTAAAATAAATCAAATCTATTCAGAGATAATCAAGTTTCATTAATTAACGAATCATCTTTACTTGATTACAAAATTATTGTTGAGACTACATCTCATCTAACCTATTTGAGACTCCAAGTGTTAGACTTGAGATCACGTCTCAACTTGAATTTAAGTGTGTATTTTCAGGTACAATATTTTCAAGTCTCTATTCAACCCCCCCTTCTAGAGACGTTCAGCCAACTTCATAGGTAGGTGTAGTCTCTCTAAACAAGTATACAATCTTCAACCTATTTAATTTTGATTTCTATTTCACACATGATATGTGAAATCTTAATATATATATATATACAACTTCAATGTAATCCTTATAAATGACGATTCATTTCTTTGTCTAAAATAGAGCTTGAATATTGAGATATATCTCACAATCGATACATTTTTTAATCGTGCTCTGAGATAAAATATTGTGTTTCCCCCCATTTTCCCACCAATAACGTGTTACCATGTTATTTATTGAGTTTAATAACACATGAATATTATAAATAATATGGCAATACTTCGTTGGATGACAATGTAAATTTTTTTCACTAATAATGTATATCTATTAAATCCAAATAATAATTAGGAAATAAAGCCATAAATTTATCGAAATATTCATGCAATTAATCACCATGGTAGGAAAAAGGGAATGAAGAAAAGAACTTGTAGATTTAAAGCAGAGCTACCTGGAAGGATGTTATGGCAATGACAGTATGACAAGGATGACTCGGGTGTTGTCATGGAGATATCGCTCATACAATGGAAGGATGACAACTGGTTAAGCAATTGGTACCCGTGACAATGCATTCGGCGATCGGTGGTGTCTAAGGACTATGATGATGGTGCAACAGTGGTGGTAACAGAGTAGTGGCTCTGAGTTTCACAGAGAGAGTTGTTTGCACGCAAACAGACACCACTCTGGATTATGACGCTCTAGGGGAGGATAGGGATTCGCTCTTCATGTATGATGAGCTTGTGTTAGGTGTGAGGTGTTTCTGGTTTTTTTTTGTGACCTATTAGCTGAACATGGGTGAATGGACACAATGATTATTGGTGGTTTTGGGTGATTTCTTGATGGTTTCTAGATATGGGAATGACGAGACTGTGTTTATGGAAGATTACTTGTGGGTTGAAGACAGTATTTGGGGGAAAAAGAAAATAGGGCAAGGATGCAATTGATGGTGGTGGTTTGCAAATGGGACATAAAATCTAATGGCTAGTGCGAGCGCATTACAAAATTATGATGGTGAGGGTCCTGTGTAAAGGAGATGGTGAGTGGGCCACGTGATTGAGTACGTAGGAAGATAGTGGTGAGGAGAGAGACCCCATGATGTGAGAGGGAAAGACTTGATTCTTTTGTTGATCTCCTTCATTCTTATGTTCCTCGGTATATGTGTTTTGGGAAAAGATAGTTTTATAGCTGATTTTTTGGTGTGAGAGTTAGGGAAGAGACTAGAGAGGGTTAAAAAAAGAAAATGAAAATATAGAAATAAAAAAAATGATAATAGTAAAGGAATAATTATATAGAAGTAGAGGTGCAATGGAAAGTATAAAAAAATGGAGTGTGAAAAAATCGCAACTCGTCATTTGCTTATATGTTGACTTTATGCTACTATTAAATGCTACATTTATTAAATATAAATATACAAGAAATTTTCTATTATATTTAGTTTTAATAAAGTCAACCCTAAGATTAAGTATAAGACTATAAAAAGATGAATATTTTTATTAAAAGTATTAATTATATTAGAAACATAAATAATAAATACTTTCCTTTTTAATAAAAGCTTTCTGTTTTTTTTGTAATCATAACCACAACCCTAAGGGTTTATGATATCAAAACAGATATTATATTAGTCCAATATATTTATTACAATGCATCTAATATGTATTATTAAATTTTCCATTTATTATTAGAAGAAATATTTATTACAATTTTTTTTTTGTTTTGGACGACCTGGAATCTCCACAAGCATAATTGTTGGTTTACCCCTCGGATCGGGATGGTGGTTAGGTTATGCACTCAGAAAAGTGACAATTCCAAGATTTGAACCCTCACTTCACAAATATTTATTGCACTTTTATTAAACTTTAAATAAGAATAAAAAGTGTTAACTAATTATATTAATTTTAGTTTATATATATATATATATATATATATATATATTAGTAAAATTGAATTTATGCTACTATTAATTGCTACATTCATTGAATATAAATATATAATAAATATTATACTATATTTGGTTTTGATAGCCTCAAACATTACCGTTGAGAATAAGAATATAGAAAAAGAATTTTTTTACAAAAATGAAAAATATTAATTATATTATAAACATAAATAATAATAAATATTTTTCTTTTTAATAAAATATTTTCATTTTTTTTGTAATCTAACCCTCACCCCTAAGGATTGGTATTATCAAAATCGATTTAATATTAGTTTAATATATTTATTACAATGCATCTTATATGTATTATTAAATTTTACATTTATTGTTTGAAGAAATATTTATTATGGTTTATTAAACTTTAAGTGTGAATTTGATAACCTCAACATGTTAGGACCACAGGAAACACTAGAAGGGGGGTTGAATAGTGTTTTATAATCTTTACAGATTTTTGGAAAACCTTTCGATCAAGCAAAAACTGATTTGAAAATATTTGGTCAACCTTTCGAAACTGGGAGTTTCAGCAACTTGCTAATGCAACTCAGAAGGTTGAATAAAAGCCTTTTTGAAACAATTTTCTCTTAAAGAAAAGATTGTTTTCTGCTCGGATTAAGAAAACATCTTTTCTTAAACCCTCCTTGGTTAGTTTAAACTGAAAGTTAAGAGATAAGGGTAGAGAGAACTTGACCACATAATTTTATACTGGTTCACCCACTAACCCAGTGAGCTATGTCCAGTCCCAGGGCAAAACTCCACTGGATTTTCCACTAATCCCACAAGATTACAACGAGTATTATTTGCACACCTGGCTTCTCCAGGCCCAATGAGTATTCTTTTACAGACAAGCCTCTCCAGGGTCAACGAGTATTCTTTTACAGACAAGCCTCTCCAGGCTCAACCAAGTATTCTTTGTACACCCAACCTCTCCAGGCTGAACCGAGTATTCTTTATTCTACCAAGCCTCTCAAGGCTCTCAGACACTTAACAATGTTTACAATATAAACTAAGTTTAAGCTTCTGAGAAACTTAAACTCAGGTTCTTCTTGTACAAAGGGATAACTGAGTAAAACTCAGGATACAAAGGATAAATCTAAGTACAAGGAAATTTGCTACAACAGAGTGTTTCGGCTTGAAAGGATTTTCCCTTAATGTGACTGATTCACTCTTTTTGCTAGGACTTTTCTTATCTTCTTTTCTGGAGAGCTTATCATGCTTTCTTTATTCTCTTTTCTGAAGCGGTTCACCTTTATGTGCGGCTTTTCTATATTATTCGCTCTCTGTCTTTACTCTTACATTTTTGCTCTCTCTTCTTCAAGGCCTTTCATTGAGCTATATATAGCGTTGGAAAAACAGTCGTTGACAAAGTAGACGTTGAAAGATAAACTTGTGAAAGTCTTTGTCTTGAGTAGAGTAGGTGTGCAGAGATAGCACTGCTCTGACACACAGCAGGTTCAGAGGTTCACTTTTCGTGTACGAAGCTCCATAAGATGCGGAAAGACCTCTGTAAAGACTTCCTTTTGTAGATGATGGCAAAAAGGCGTTTAGAGACCTTTTATTCTTTGCTCAGAAGGTCCTTTGTCTTTAACAGATATTGTGTTTCACTAATTCAGTAAGTCTTCTCAGCTTAAAGATTGGTACACGTCATCAGAGGGTTGAGAGTGACTTCAGCAGATTCAAGAATTTCAGAGAGTTCTTCATTTCAGTGAGCTCGAATTGCCACGTCATCAAGTGATAGTTCGGAGAGTATGTGTTCAGCAGGTTCACTTTTAGTACGCACATACTTCCAGCAGGTTGAGAGCTTTCAGATGGTTTCATAACTTCAGCATGTTGCTCTAGATCAGCGGGTTCAAAGTGTGCTCCATTCAGAAGGTTGCTTCAGGCTAGTTTCAGCCTATTCAGTGTAAGCTATCTTCAGATTGTTTGGCACAAGCAGTTTTAGTATATTCATGATAGTATTTTCCTGCAACACATAGAGCAAATACCTTTGAGCAGAATCTGTTTCTCATTCACATAACGTGATCAACAAATTTGATAATCATTAAAACCAAGGGTAATGAGTCTTTGATTTAATTTGAATACTTAAATTATTCTCAGACTCAACATTCTCCCCCTTTTTAATGATGACAAATTTGTATATCACTGACAAATATCATAAGGAGAATTTCAGAAATTTAATTTAAGTAAATACTCTCCCCCTATTTCAGATATTTGAACAGAATGAAGTGCTCCCCCTGAATTTTTGCTTTCTGATTCAATAAGTTTCTTTTTTTGAACCACTTAACCTCAAATATTTGTTAGTGATATTACTCCCCCTTTTGTCATTATTCAAAAGGGTGAGTGAAGTATAAGAGCGTTCAGAAGGATAAACTTATAAAGCAATTCAATTCAGATTAAGATGATAATACCTTTCTTTTAAAGATTTTGTAGAGACAATTTTTAGAGAAGTAAGCATAAATTGCACACGATATATCACGACAACCAGAGATGCTTTCAGAAAAATGAAAAGATTTTAAAGTAAGCTCTTCCAGAGAGATTTACACAAGGTATATTAAGGCAAATAAAGATGCCCAAAAAGTTTCTTATATTATATGAATACTTTTAAAACATATAAAGAAACAAAAGGAATTGTAATCATTGTTGACAAGGATTAATTAAAAGACTGGCTTTCACTGAGCTCATCTTTTTCTTCAATTCCCATATTCTCTTGCAGCTTCAGGAATGTCGTCTTTGTCCTCTCCAATTCCTTCCGAAGAATGGTGTTCTCCATCTTCAACCTCTTGACTTCAACATGCTCCAAAGTTGCTCTTCTTTCAAAAGAATCATTCAACACTGTATTTTGACCATTAACCTTGAAGAGGCTAGGATGCCTGTGATCATAGAGGTGTTCAATGTGAACATTGTGATACAGGAGAAGCTTCATGATTATGGTGTTGTGGGGGAGGATTTCAGCATGGTCCCTTTCCCTTCTTATCATGCCGAACAGAATGATCCAAGGAAGAATAATATTCTTCTTCTCCAGAAGGTTGATAACACAGAACCTCTCCATCTTGGAGATGTGGTTATCTCCCACACTAGGAATCACACCGCACTTCAGGATTTCAAAGATAACCTTGGGAATATCCTTCAACCCATTTTCATTATAGATCAACTTATTGAACTTTCCTGCACCACCATGAAGAGTTTCCCAAATGTCAGAGAACATGGCACCTTCAGCCTTGACTCCCAACACTTCCTATAGAATGGCAGTGTTGACAATAATTTCTCGACCCTGCACCAAGGCCCTCAGAAAGGTTCTTTTGTTTTCTTCCACCACCTTCACAGTGTTCCAGAACTCCCGAACACTGGCTTCATGCCATTTGTAATCGATGGCTTCAAAGAAAGGTAGCCATCCAGCACCTTCAAACAGGTCAGTAATATCGTAGCCTTCCTCAGCAAGGCTTTTGAAGTTCAACACTTGTGTTTGAAAGATGGTAGCAAAGGACGCCATTAAAAAGGGAAGGGGAGATGAGTCTTTTGGAGAGTTTGAGAAGCGTTAAGGCTTGAGAGTGACAGATGAGAGATTGCATAGTGATTTAGAAGAACAGTGAGGTTCGAACTTCTTCCCACGTCGTGTATATATAGGCTCAGATAGCCTTTAATGATGGCATTTGCAGGGCCGACTTGGGAAGATGTGCATCGTGTAGCAGACAGGTGAAAAGCCATATCTTTTAAACATCCATGTCATCAATGCTTACAACCTTTTTTTAAAAACTTTTGAAATTATGACTTTTCAATTTTTCGGTTAATAAAGTATTATTTTTAGCAAAAAAAAAAAATAACTATGCCTGAAGAAATTTGCAATAAATTTTTTATAAAAGAACGCATGCATATAATATATCACACAAGATCAAATATTTTCATGAAAGCATGAATTAATTGCTGAAATTTTAAACAATGTTACCAGTAGAGATACTTATCGGTTTGAGTTGATGATGCATAAATGTTGAGACTCAACATTGTCTCCTAAGATGCCTTTGTTGCTTATGTTGATCATCTTCATAAGTTCTCTCCATAGCTTGTTTAGGTTTCCATCTGGATCTTCTTCCTCAGCATTTGATAGATGCTTAACCTGGGGTTAAGCTCTGATACCAATTGTTAGGACCACAAGAAACACTAGAAGGGGGGTTGAATAATGTTTTATAATCTTTACAGATTTTTGTGGAAACCTTTTCGCAAACAGAGTTTTCTCAAAAGATACAAGCAACTTGTTGAAAAATGAGTTTTCGGAGACTTGCTGAGACACTTCAGCAGGTCCAGTAAAATTGTCTATTTAAAATGATTTGTGTAATAAATAAAATTATTTTTGCTGCGCAAATTATAAACTCACTTTTCAGAACCCTCCTCAGTTAGAAATAAACAGATAACAGCGGAAAGTAAAGGAGTTAAGAGTAAAGAGAAAATAACACAAGGAATTTATCCTGGTTTACCCATTAACCCAGTGAGCTACGTCCAGTCCCAGGGCAAAACTCCACTGGATTTTCCACTAATCCCGCAAGATTACAACGAGTATTATTTGCACACTTGGCCTCTCCAGGCCCAATGAGTATTCTTTTTCAGACAAGCCTCTCCAGGCTCAACGAGTATTCCTTTACAGACAAGCCTCTCCAGGCTCAACGAGTATTCTTTTACAGACAAGCCTCTCCAGGCTCAACAAGTATTCTTTTGCAGACAAGCCTCTCCAGGCTCAACCAAGTATTCTTTGTTCACCCAGCCTAGGTTGATTGTCAATCGTCTTCAGGATAGGCATGGTTATTAAATTACCGATAGCAAAGAATTAGTTGATTGTCAATCCAGGAAGCGATAACGTGGATGTATTCTAATGAGTGATGGGTAGTGACAGTACTCTAGCGAAGGTGCGTCCAGAGGAGTAGGCCTCGTTTATCAATTAGTTCTTTTACAAACGGAATAAAAGAAAGCAAAATAAGCCGAGGGTAAGTCTGTGTGTGAGGCCGCTGGTAACTCAGGGTCTTAGCAATATAGTTTGTCTACATATTATACAGTAAACCTAAAATAATAGATAGTTTTTACATGCACGAAGGGTGTGATGATATGAAGTCCAATCCTAATCCAAGTAAAGTGTCTCTAACTCTTCCTTTCTAATTTAATTGATTATTTATTTGTTATTTACAATTTACGCAACAATACTCTTATAAATCCGTTGTTTTCCCTTGATAAATAGATCACGACTATACGCGAATTGACTGTTCCCTATGGATACGATAACTCTTCTTACTATTATACTACTGGATTTTTGGTTCGCTTGCCAGCAACCCATCAGTGGTCACCTCACTAGGGAAAACATCTGGAAACTCCCTAACCGTGGCTATGCTGCTCAAATCTACCCTGGACTCTAGAGTTGAGGAAAGTAACAAAATAGAACATTTACTCCCGTCACTAAGGCATATGGACACTTGGGTGATGCTGGACAAAAGTACCGATGGTTTCTCCCTCGGAAGAGGAGGAAGAAGTGGAAAAACAACTTTCTTATTAAAACAATCGAGCATGACCTGATTTGTAGATAACCAGTTCATGCCAAGAATCACATCTATGCTCCTTAATGGCAAACAAATTAGATCAACCTCGAAGGCCCTCCCTTGTATAACAATGGGGCACTGATAACATACAAGGGAAGTAGAAATGGCCTCTTTGGCGGGTGTTATAACACTAAGAAGATAGGGTAAGGGAACAACATGCAAATTTAACTGCTTCACTCAATCATGAGAAATAAAAGAACGGGTTGCTCCTGAATCAAACAATACAATTAAAGTCTGATCTCCTAAGGTGCACATACCTCGCATCAGATTATCTGCAGAAGCTGCCACTTCCCCGCTAAGGGTGAAGACTCTTCTAGTGGTTTGGGGCTTTGGAAGGTCCTTTCACTTTGGACACTCATTCTTCATGTGACCGGGTTGCTTGCAGACATAACAAATGTTCTTCCCCGTCAGACACTCTCCAGAATGTTCCTTACCGCACTTAGGGAAAGTGGGTGCCCCTTGGCGTTGGGCCGGCCGAGTGGCCAAGGCTGGGGTGCCTTGCCACTTAGGCTTCGGGCCCTTACTCTGGTTTGTCACTTCCATCTTCCTTTTACCCTTATTGTCCGGCGATGGTGTTGGTGGTGCAGCTTCCTTAAAATTCTTTTCTGCAATGTAGCACTTGTTGACCAGGGTAGGGAAATCCCTGATCTCCAGTGTCCCGACCCGATCCAGCAACTCAGGTCGCAGGCCTTCTTCAAACTGTGTGCATCTCCACTCTTCATCAGAAACTGTTTGCAGGTATTTGGAGTACTTGGCTAGCTCCTCGAACTTGGCCACATATTGGCCCACCGTCAGACTCCCTTACTTCAGTTGAAGAAACTCAGCTTCCTTCTGTCTTCGAACGGTCGCTGGAAAGTACTTCTCCAAAAGCAAAGTCTGAAAAGCACCCCAGGTGATTGGGGCCTCCGCCACAACGGCCCTAACACTAGTAGTCTTCCACCAATCCTCAGCCTCTCCCCTCAACATATAGACTGTAAACCCAACCTTGGAGTCGTAAGCGCACTTCATCACATCGAAGATTCTGTTAAGATGACAGAGCCAGTTGGACGCCACGTCCGAATCATAAACCTCGTTGAACTGATGAGGATTATGCTTCCGAAATTCTGCCAGTCCTTGGAAAAACGGATCCACCGTAGGAAGAGGGGGTGTTCCTGGTGGTCTTCTGGCCATCTCCTGTAGTACTGTCGCATTATTAGCAGCTTGTTCCCGAGCCGCCTCTGCTTGTGCTCGGTTGGAAGTCACCTGCTCCCGCATCATCTGAGTGAGTGCCTGAAGGGCAACAGCTATAGGATCCGATGGTGAATCCCGAGAAGAAGAAGAAGAAGGATTGACCCTTGGACGACCTCTCCTGCTGCCTGCCATAATCCTCTACACATCATTAAGCAAATATCGAGGTGATCAGTCTCTTAATTCATATAATAGTGCATAAAGAATAATAACAAGTTACAGGAATACTCTAATGCCACAGTCTAATTGGATTGAACTGATCTGATACCAAAATGTAACGTCCTAATTTCTAATTCAAGATTTAGTCCATTGGAAACTAAATCCCAAATTTCTAAAATTAATTCACGCCATTTTGAATATCAACAACATTCACAACTTGTTAAGTGACCCACGATAACTTGAACAATTTGTGAAAGGAAATCTATATACATATATATACATAACTTGGCCCAAGGGCTACAACCTCATCATTTCAAGTCAAGAGTAAACTTATGTACAATTATACATGACTTAACAAAATAAAACTAAATAACTAAGTCTTCAGCTTAAGGGCGGACTCCTGCTCCCAAATCAAGGATCCGTGCGAGGCGGTACCTGCACACCTAGATTGTGTCCACAGAACGTGTGATGAGACGATTGTCTCAGTGAAGTACAACTTATGCAAATGCAGTGTAGGGATCATAATTGAATGATATGCAACAGTTATAACATAAGCATATACATCACAATCAACTCAAATATATGAAACTTATGATGCAACTCACTATTGTGCCCAGCAGGCATGATCTTATCACTTAAACTGGAGTTAGAACTGAGCTCAGACTACGGGGAACGTCTCCCCCGGGGATAAATCCCACCCATTACTAGACCGAAGTCAAGTTTTCATACGATTACTTATTTTAACTCACGACCGAAGCCGACTTATATTAACTCACAGTCGAAACCGGCGTAAACTAATTCACTGCTCATAATCTCAACGAATTACAATTAATAATCATCATATGAATAGAATTCTAACCTCCCTAAGTTTTACCACATGAATTTCACACAATTACTAACAATAAACATCTACAAGTATAAAGAAGGGGGATTAGAGGATAGGGTTCATACTCAAGATATACAATCACAAAAGTGAGAGTGTGTGAGTGGTACTCACCTCAAGATTGACAATTGATAGGATGGGAGGATGATTAACGACGAATTCTTGACTTAAAACCCCTCTTCAAGCTTCAATGAATATTTCTTCTCTCTAAAATTCCTTTGTCTCTCTCTCTAAAGAAAAGGTGGAAGATAAGAAGTGTTGAAATCTAAAACTGAATTAAGGGTTTTGAACCTTTAAGTGGATTCTCGCTCAAGCGAGATATTCTCGCTTGGGTGAGCGTGTCGGTTGCATGTTTTTTCTTCACATTCTCGCTTAAGCGAAATTGTCTCGCTCAAGCGAGAATGATCCAGAAAAGACCCCCTCTCTGGACGATTCTCGCTCAAGCGAGCCCTTCTCGCTTAAGCGAAAATTGTCTAGAGAGCCTCCCAAAACTCCCATATATCTCGCTTAAGCGAGCTGGCTCGCTCAAGCGAGATATGTAGAAACTCAAATTCACCCTTTTTGCTGCATAATTCTCTCAAGCGAGATATTCTCGCTTAAGTGAGAATGCTGAAACTTCAAAACTTTGGTTTTTATCCTAAGTCTTTTCTCTTGTTCCATTTTTAATCTTTCCCCTATTATCATTCTTAAAATCATTACTCTAACCTCTCTACCATTAAATTAGTCTAAATTAACGGGATGTTACATATATTATGTTTTATTTTGATACCTTTTATCTGTAAGGTTGAGGATAAGTATACAAAAAAGAAAAATTTTATTAAAAAATATTAATTATATTAGAAACATAAATAATAATAAATAATTTCCTTTTTAACACAATCCGAGGTTTTTTATAAGACACATTTTACTTAATTATACATATCAATAAAACTTGGTGAAATTAGTAAATTTTATTGTGCTTTAAAAAATAATATAACTTTTTCTATTTTCCCTTATTTAATGTCATTAACGACCTCAACTACCATTTAATAGTTAGAAAGACACTACAATGTTAAATAAGGGCAAATAAGTAAAACAATTATAAATACTTCCTTGAAGTTGTAAAGTTCCTTATAAAAAGGACCACAAAAACATAAAAATATGCCTTATAAAAAGAACCGGAGGGAATAAAAGCTAAATATTTTTTTAAAATTTACCCTTTGTAGGAACGACATAAAAATCGTACCTGTGGATACCAACTGATATACCCGCAATGGGTACCTGCATATTTATTAGATGGGTGGGGACGAATATTATACTACCCGCTCCGCGGGTACCCGCATACTCATTGAAATATATTTTCTATTAAATATATTATAATATTAGTGTGATTTTATTGTTTTAAGATGAGATAAAATTTGTTTTTAATTATTTTATATATTAACCCATAATGGTATTATATATTATGATTTTAAATTATAGGGTTAAATGTGTTTTTAGTCCCTGATATATAATCGAGATTTGGTTTTAGTCCCTGCAATTTAAAACCAGTGGTTTTGGTCCTTTAAATTGCAGGGACTAAAACCAAATCTCAACCATATTTCAGCGACTAAAAACATATTTAACCCTAAATTATATGACATTTTCTCTCTTTCTTGTTATAAATTTTGAATTCTTAAATATTAATGGATATCCGTTTATTTTAGCGAGTATGGATACGGTAGGGTACTACCAGCCCCCACCCTACCCTGTAATGTCCTAATTTCCTTTAGTTAAAAAATAATGCCTGTTGGAAGCACTATTTCCAAATCCGTGAAATTATTTCACGCATTATTGATATCCATACACATTACAGTACAATGCTTAGGTAATCCAACAGTTACTTAAGCGGAAAGTACACAAGTCAATACCAATACAATCTATCTAGACTTTTGCCAACAAAGGCTCAATTATACATAATCCATAAATAGGAATAATGGGATATGATGATACATATGTCCTGGAATAATCAATAATGTTCTTGAGAGCCCCACATGTACTACCCCATCCCATCAAAGCAAAGAATATTATGTCTATACAAAATATCAGCACTCAAAAGGGTTGGACCATAATAAGGCCCAACCTATAGCTCACATCTTTCGGTCAAGCATCTGTATGGGAACCCTGCACATCTGAATGTAAATTTCCACATTGTGGGGTGAGACTAACGTCCCAGTGAGCATGGTAAAAGCATGTAGTGTAGGCAATCAGGAAAATGAAGTGCAACAGACATACATCGTACTTAATCCCATCAAGAACATAAACACATGAAAGCAAGTAGAACATGACTGTGATGTATTTTTACCCGACACCCGGGGTCTTTTCTCTAGCTGTGACTGTGATTGAGCGCTCGACCATGTGACCAAGGACCGTCGTCCAGGGCCACTTAAGATTAAGTTTTATTATTAACCGTCATTTTTAGCTTGAGGACCCCCATATCCCTCTTGGCCGAGAGTTCGATGTGGTTACCTCGTCTTTTTATAATTGATTGCCCAAGGGCCTGTGGTGGTCCGAAGACCCTGTGATGGTCCGAAGACCCTGTGATAGTCCGGAGAATCTATGATATATTCTTGATGGCCATTGCCCATGAATGCTTGAAGGTATCATAACTATATTTATCAATGAGCATAATGACATAATATGCACAGCTAGTCCATAGAGATTTATAACCCTAAACACTAAGTATGACCTAGGGTTTTAGGGCATTTACACATACCATTCAAGCAACCAATACAAATCCAAAGAATCAACCAATAACATGCACAATCAAGTAAATAAGCAAGGGGAGAGAAGAATAGGGAGCATACAATAGAGCAATTAAAATGGAAGTGAGTGGGTGACCACACTCACCTAAAAGTAGGGAACAAATGAAGTGATGGAGTGGTGGAAGAGGATGAATCCAAGCTTGTGAATGATCTCCAAGGGTAGGGTTGCAACTCCTCTTCTTCCTTTCCCTTTATCTCTCTAAGTTCCTCTCTCTAAAAATGTAAAAATGGGAGAAAATGTGGAAGAAATGATCCCTAACGCGTTTTTAAGAAATGCTGACAGAGCGCTCTCGCTCAGGCGCGCCCGGGCGAGACTGGGCGAAATTTCCATTCCAGAAAGCCCATTTTGACTCTGTTTTTCTCGCTTAGTCTTGCTCAAGGGCGAGAAAACCAGATCAAAATTTCCTCATTTTTGTTGACGTCCTCGCTTAGGCGCGCTCAAGCGAGCCTGGGTGAAATTTCCAAACAAAAACATCCCTTTTTTGCCCGATACTCTCGCTCAGGAGTGAGCCTGGGCGAAATTACCAGACAGAAACACCCTGATTTCTGCTGATTTCCTCACTAAAGCGAGAATAAGCCTATTTGGAGGTTCAAAAGAGATCGGAATACTATCATATCATATATCAAACTAAAGCCCCAAATCTTAGCTTTCTAATGCAAGTGAAATCACCTCAATTGGACACCTTCAACTCTAGATATTATCGAATTAATGCACCAAGGTCATTAGGCTTAAAACCCAAAATTAAGCAACAACCTTGGTTGAAGCCCAACGAGGCACACTTCACATGAACCATGATATAAATCATGAATTCACTTCAATAAAGATATGTTTAAGGATTCTAAGTGTCCATGAGACTATGCTCCTCTATTCCCTTGTTCATTTCCATAAAATCACCTTTTTATCTCGGTTCCTTGAGTCTACACCTATTCTCTTCCTTCATGCCATTGGTTTAAGTTTAGTTTCTTTCGTCTCAATCTAATTCCCTGAAGCCTCGGATCTTAGCTTTCTAATGCAAGTGGAATCACCTCAATTGGACGCCTACAACTGTAGATATCTTCGAATTAGTGCACAAAGGTCATTAGGCTTAAAAGTCAAGATTGAGCAACAACCTTGTTTGAAGCCCAATGGGGCACACTTCACATGAACCATGATGTAAATTATCAATTCACCTTATTAAGGATAAGGTCAAGGGTTCTAAGTGTCCAAGACATTATTCTTCTCTATTCTCTTGTTCTTTTCCATAAAATCAAACTTCCTACCCCGGTTCCTTGAGTCTACGCCTCTCCTCTTCCTTACCGCCAATTCATTTAAGCTTATTTCCTTCCTCACCTCTTCACCATGCTATCCTTTCCACCACCAGGTGTGACTCCTTCTAAGTTAACTCTACGGTCATGTTTGACCTAATACTTGGTTTTTCTCTTCTCGATTCCCTTAAAACTCACAACTCTTAACCGATTCCCTAACTCTTGTCTTATTTTCATCTCAAATCCCTAAGTCCTCATCTTACTTCTAACTTCCTTCTTGCTAAGGGATTCAAAACCTAAGACTTTCGTTGCATTCTCTAGGTCTTGATTTTTGGATGTTACAATTCTACCCCTTAAATAAACTTTGTCCCCAAAATTTGTCTCCTTGATCATAAATTCAACTACCTTACTATGATGTCCTTATGGATATAGCGAGCTAGTATGGTATCCCTACTCTCCCTTTCCGTAAGGCTTTCTCTTGGTACCTAGGTTGTAGGTCCAAAGGAACAATCTCTACATACTTCTTGGAAACGCTCGACCTACATGATTACTAACCACTCAGCTTTACATGTCAAGGATCATGTCCTAACCAATTGAACTTGTCTTTTCTAACCCCACTTCCTAGGCAGACTCTAAGGTGATCTTGGATAGATTACCCCAATTTCACTAACAACTTCCATCTCTAAAGCATTTTACCCCTAGCCCGACGGCTTCCTCTCCGGTTAGACATTCTGACGTGTGGTGTTCAACTACTCACTAGGTTTTCTACTTCACTTTCCTTTAATCATTCCAACATCATCTAGTTTCCCCTAAACCATCCTTAGTCCCGAACGATTTACATTACCCGTATGACTCCTTCTCCAAAATTCTCCATTACTTCCTAGGATGCGCATTATAAGTAGCTATACCTAGAGTACCTGAGAAACTGGCGGTAAGGGAGGGTCCTAGCCTGAAGGTAGGTACCTGACCCATCCCTGGAAGGCATCACTGGTTCTAAACTCACGTTCATTAATGTAATCTAAGCCACTAGAGGCCCAATACATTTGTTCCCTGATAAAAGACTCAGAAGGATATACAAGCAACTACATAAGCCAACTCGGCTAAGAAACTTCCTTGGGGAGTTTAATCTTCGAAGGACTAGGCCTCCTAGGGGAAGTTCCAAGGGTCTCTAGGGTATGCTAGTTTGGCATGTGGGATACCCTAAGATCCAGGAAAAAGGTGTTGTTATGCCCAACAAGAATTTAGTTTGGCTTCCGCCGCGCACTATGGTTTGACTAACTAAATAAGGGTCCTTGGTGATTCTAGTCAGTTTCCTAGTTTTCCCGTTTACTCTTTTCTCTCCGCGTCAATGGTTGGCCATTGTAACTACCCTTGAAAGTCTTTGCTCGACACTACCCCCTTAAGGATAAAACCCCAACTGGCAAGGTGTCCATACCCTCCTTAGGCTCTAAAACTAGGGTGTGGTTCTTCCGACTTGGAGCTTTGACGTTGCTTCTTACGGTGGTTTAATTAAGGCTCCCTACCGTCATCAGATTTATTTCTCACTATCACTATCTCCATCACCTAGGCTTGCTTCCCTCGGCTCCCTCTATCAGACTCATGCACTACATGGGGCTTATAGATAAAGGCTACTTACTACAAGTATTGATAGGCTGTTATTGGGCGCACTTGAGTGGTGCTTTGACTCGGTTCCTCTCTATCTCTCTAGAATGAATATGGGGAATTAGAAGAGTATGGAAGGTGTGCTCTGATCAATGCTTAAAAATCTGACTCGCACGTTCTCGCTCAAGCGAGGAATTCTCGCTTGAGCGAGAGTGCTGAGGGGTTTTTGTTTTCGCGTTCTCGCTCAAGCGATAAGCTTCTCGCTTGAGCGAGAATACTCCAGAGAGTATCCCCCTCTCTGAATTATTCTCGCCTAAGCGAGACCCTTCTCGCTCAAGCGAAAACCTTCCAGAGAGCACTCAATCCTCACCCCTGTTCTCGCTTGAGCGAGAGACTTCTCGCTCAAGCGAGAACATCAGTTCCCAATTCCCCTTTTTGCTGATATTCTCACTCGAGCGAGACCTTCTCGCTTGAGCGAGAACATCAGGACCTAAATTCCTAGTTTCTCACTTTAATTGCTTTTAACTTAGTTTTTCCTTTCTTTTCCTAATTCCTTTCTTAAATCCCTTTTTTCCCTTATGAATTTAATTTATGAAATTAGTTAAAGGTTGGGTATCCAATTTTAAGAAGGAAGTTGGAAGTACGTTAAGGACTTAGGAATTTGAGGTGAAAATAAGACAAGAGTTAGGGAACCGATTAAGAGCTATGGGGTGTAAAGGAATTGAGAAGGGAGAAACCAAGTATTAAGCCAAACTTGACCGTAGAATTAGCTTAGGAGGAGTCACACCCGGTGGTGAAAATGATGGCATGGTGAAGAGGTGAGTAATGTGTAGAAACCACAAGAAACACCACAAGGGGGGGGTTGAATAGTGTTTTATAAATTTCAAACTGATTTTGGAAAACCTTTAACAAGCAATACTTTTCACAAGGTAGTTTTTATAACTTGCTGAAACTAGGAGTTATATACTTGCTGAAGTAACTTCAGCAGGTTCAATGAAATAGTTTAAAAACTTGTTTTTCAATATGTTTGAATAGTTTTTCATTTTCAACTTTATAAAACAATATACTTAGAACCCTCCAAGTTAGTATAAACCAAATATAAAGAGTTAAGAGTAAGAGAAGACTTAGCCAAAGATTTATATTGGTTCACCCACTTCCACTGTGAGCTACGTCCAATTCCAAAGCCAAACAACTATGGATTTTTCACTATCTGATCAGATACAAGTATTCTTTTATAGTCAAGCCTCTTCAGGCTCTATTACACCAAGTATTGTTTCCTACCAAGCCTCTCCAGGCTCTAAACCAAGTATTGTTTAAACAGCAAGCCACTCCAGGCTCAAACAGAAAACTGTTTAGAATAAAGAAAGCTTAAGCTTTGAAACTACACAAGTTTAAAGCCTAAACTGGGTAAGATGTACAAACAACTGAGTTGAACTCAAAATATGAAAATTGTGTACAAATGAAAATAGATGAAAATATTTCACAGAGGAAATTTGCAGCACTTCAACAAGTTCACGTTTGTTCTCACTTTTCTTCTTTTCATGGAGACTTGTATTTATAGAGAGAGAAATAAGATCGTCCAGACTTCTCTACAAATCCCGTTATGATATAACTTTATTTCCGTTGAGACACAATTTTTCTGGTAGCTTGCAGCAACAGACATAGCAGAGGTAGATGTGCAACAACGCTGACTCTACTTTTTCTGAGCAAAGTGTACTTTCACAGCAGGGATTACCTTTTTGATGAATAGGTATTTGAAATATACCAAAAAGATTCTTATTTGCTTTGCTAGAGAGGGTGAGGTGCAGACAACTGGGAGAAAGCAACGAAAAGACTTAAGTCTTCAAAATGGATCAATAGAGGACTCATTGCCAAGAAAATACAATTCTCAGTATGACATCTCAAGACTTCAGAAGGTTCACTGGATTCAGCAGGTCCTGATACTTCAGTAGATACCTCTCTTTCAGAAGGTTGCACCACTTTAGAGGGTTGCATAACATCAGAGGGTTTCTCTTTCAGAAGGTTACTGAAACACAGAAAGAACCTTTAAGAGAATCTGTTTCTTCTTCCAGAATGCTTTAGTCAAATTTGTTGTTCATTAAAACTAAGGATTATGAGACTTAAAACATTATTAATTTCTTAATAACATTTTTCAGACTCAACATTCTCCCCCTTTTTAATGATGACAAATTTGCTTAAACTCAAATATCTGAGCGGAAATTAAATAGAATTAAGTTTAAAGAAATCTCCCCCTTTCTCAGATACTAAAGCAGAATGAGTTCTCCCCCTGAACATAAGATTTTTTTCTCTGAAACACACTTAAACTTCAGATTTTGTTAGTTTATATTACTCCCCCTTTTGTCATCAATCAAAATGGTTCCCAGAGCATGTTGAAGTAATGATTGTGCAACAGAGCAATAAACTTCAGGGTATCAAAGTAGCAGATAAAGCATATATCAGAGAAAGTGCAGCAAAACCAGAAAAATTCAGCAGGTAAGCATATATCAGCAGATTCAATTCTCAGAGAGTGCAAGAATGTGCATATTATCTCTAATGAACTTAAATCTATCTTTAGCAAGAGGTTTTGTAAATATATCAGCTCACCGATGCTCTGTGTCAATGAACTTAATATCAAAAACACCTTTCTAAAAATAGTCTAATGAAATGATGTTTGATTTCTATATGCTTAGCCCTAGAATGTTGGATGGGATTTTTGGAAAGATTTATTGCACTTGTATTATCACATAATACAGGAATAGATTTAATAGGAATGTTAAAATCTTCAAGTTGATATTTTACCCAAAGCAGCTGTGAGCAACAACATGCAGCAACAATATACTCAGCTTCAGCAGTTGAGAGAGCTATAGTGCTTTGCCTTTTTCTAGCGTAGCTAATCATATTCTCTCCAATGAAGTGGGCATCCTCCACTTGTTGATTTTCTCTCCACTCTATCTCCAGCAAAGTCAACATCACAATATCCTAATAATCTGCAGTCCTTACTCTTCTTATAGCATAGACCAAGATTAGTAGTACTATTGAGATATCTGAAAATTCTCTTGACAGCCTTGTAATGAGTTATTCTTGGATCTGATTGAAATCTTACACACAGACATACATTGAACGTAATGTCAGGTCTTCTTGCTGTAAGATACAACAGAGATCCAATCATACCTCTATACATGGTTGGGTCAACACTTTCTTCTCCTTCATCTTTACTTAAGATGGCTGAAAGATGCATAGGAGTTGACATAGGTTTGCAATCATGCATGTTGAACTTCTTAAGCATTTCTTTAGTATATTTCTCCTGATGGATCCATATACATTCAGAATCTTGCTAAATCTGAAGTCCTAAGAAAAACTTGAGTTCACCCATTAAACTCATTTCAAACTCATGTTGCATAAGCCTTGAAAACTCTGTGCATAAAGAGGAATTTGTTGATTCCAAAAATAATGTCATCAACATATATCTGAAGAGGAATTATATCTTTGATAGACATTTTTCTAAAAAGGGTTGTGTCAACCTTTCCTCTTTCAAAACCATTTTTGAGAAGAAAATTGCTCAATCTGTCATACCAAGCTTTGGGAGCTTGTTTGAGACCATATAGAGCCTTTTTGAATTTAAAAACATGATCAGGAAAAGTTAATTTTTCAAAACCAGGGGGTTGTCTAACAAACACCTCTTCCTCAATGAATCCATTTAGGAAGACACTCTTTACATCCATATGATATAGTTTGATGCCATTATTGGCTGCATAGGAAAGTAAAATCCTAATGGCTTCAAGCCTAGCTACTGGTGCAAAGGTTTCAGTGAAGTCAATACCTTCTTGTTGGTTGTAGCCTTGAGCAACTAGTCTAGCTTTGTTTCTGATCACTTGTCCATCTTCAGAGAGTTTGTTTCTGAACACCCATTTGGTTCCAATAATTGTTTTCCCATGGGGTTTAGGAACAAGAGTCCAGACATCACTCATGGCAAATTTATTCAGCTCTTCCTGCATGGCTAGGATCCACCCTTCATCATGTAGAGCTTCATCAATGTTCTTTGGCTCAATTTTAGAGTGGAAGGCAAGATTATTGACATCTCTAAGTCTTGATCTTTTTCTTACACCTTCTGAAGTTTCACCAATGATTTGCTCTCGAGGATGATGAGTCCTGTATCTCAACTCTTGTTTACGAGGAAATACATGCTCATTCTAAGACTCAACATTAACTCTATGAAGAGGATAAGCTTCAGCAGGTTGACCAGGAAGCTGTTCAGCAAGTACTTCAGAGGGTCCTTCAGCAGGTTCTTCATTTTAAACCTCTGTACTTTCTGAAGTTGGATTCAGCTCCATTCCTGCAAAATCATCTTCTAGATCTGATAGTTCCCTATCAGTCTCTTTAGCATCATTAAACCTAACATGAATAGATTATTCTAGTGTCAAGGTTCTAGAGTTATAAACTCTATAAGCCTTGGAAGTTTCTGAATAACCAATGAAAAATCCTTAGACTAGTGCGTTTAAATGCCCCAATTGAGGTTTTTAGGTTAAACAAACTCAACTTATTTCTTAAATCTAAGATTTGATTTTGAGCTATATACAATTTTTATGAAGAGGGGCAACATGGGGTAATGGTGGAGGTGAGGCAAAGGTTGGGGCATTGAGGAAATATGAATAGAAATTGAAGTGAAAAATGTTTTTGGGCTACAATTATAAATTGAGCGAATTTTTTGGTTGAGTCAAAGTGCAGTTTGAAACGTGTGACAAAGAAAGTTTGCCCTTTTCAACATCGGACCTCAAAGAATTTATTCCTCATGTCATTAGCTTTTCAAATGATGGAATTATGTTTAGGGATATATAAAACAATTGTATATAGATAAAAATAAAATATTAGGTGATAGCACCTCGTTTCCCGGATCTAGAATTGAAGCCAAAGAGCATAAAATGAGTTAGAATTCGAACCAAATGGGGCTGCAAGTGCAGCGGCCAAAATTAAAGAGAAAGGAAGAATTAAGATAAAAATGGATAAGAAAAGGAATGGAGATGAATGCCACTACAGTAGGCAACTCCCACAATAGATAAGATCGGTGCAAGACGCCACTGATTCGGAGGAATCAGATAAGTCTCCGGTTGGTTTGAGCAAGAAGCACCAAGCCTTCTCTACTCACAATGTTGAGGAGGAATTTTAGCATAATGCCTTTACTCATAAAATCAAAGTTGCAAAGTGAAGAGAGGCCCCTCCTATTTATAGGAGAAATGGGGTGGCCAAAAATAATGAAAAAGGAGGAAGACTCTATTTTCTATTCCTAATGGGATTTGATCCCATGACCTCCTACTCAATTAGCTAAGCTAACTCTTAGCCAATAAACCCCTAAAAAATAGCTCCTAAAATAAGAGTAGCAATTTGGAAAGTTACAAAGAAGTCCTATTACAATTAAATCCTAATTAACTCCTAATTAAATGAAGTCTTCATGTTGACTTGGGTCAAGTTTGTCAAAGGTTGACCAATAATATGGTTGACCAAAGCTTGGTTCAACTCCAAGCACCCCGGTCAGGTCCAAGCTAGCCTCTAGCTCAACAAATCCCAGCTGCCAGCTTAAAGCTCCACTGACGGTTGCCATCATTCACTCCCCCTTAGAAATGATGGCAACTGCTAGTGGACTTTTGAGCTGGCAGCCAAGAGTTGGTGAGCTAGTGGCAAGCTTGGACCTGTTTGGGATGCTTGGAATTGAGTCAAGCCTTGGTCAACCATATTTTGGTCAACCCTTCCATGGTCAACCATTGACCTTTGACCAATTGACCCAAGTCAACATGAAGACTCCACTTAATTAGGAATTAAGTAGGATTTAATTGTGTTAAGACATGTCTGTAATTTTCTTTATTTTTCACCCTTGTATTGGGCGCTATTTTTAGAGGTTTAGTGGTTAAGAGTTAGCTTAACCAAATAATTAGGAGGTCATAGGTTCAAGACCCATTAGGAATAGAAATGAGTCTTCCTCTTTATTTTTCTCTCTTTTTGGCCGCCACCTTTCCCCTATAAATAGGAGGGGCCTCTCTTCACTTTGTAACTTTGATTTTATGAGTAAAGGCATTATGCCAAAATTCCTCTTCAACATTATGAGTAGAGAAGGCTTGGTGGTTCTTGCTCAAACCAACTGGAGACTTATCTGATTCCCCCGAAATAGTGGCGTCTAGCACCAAACTTATCTACCGTGGGAGTTGCCTACTGCAGTGGAGTTCATCTCGATTCCTTTTCTTACCCATTTTTATCTTTAATTCTTCCTTTCTCTTTCATTTTGGTAGCTGCACTTGCAGCCCCATTTTGACCAAATTTCTAACTCATTTTATGCTCCTTGGCTTCAATTCTAAAGCCGGGAAACGAGGTGCTATCACGTGGTAATCAGAGCTCGTTGAATTGGGAGTTGTTTGAGGGATTTTCTATACATTTGGTCGCGAGTTTGCTGCACTTGTAGGTGCAGAATTTTTCTTCATTTTCATTATTTTTACCATGTATTCAATCTCAATTTCCCTGTAACTTTTGGACTCTTGGACTGTTATGAGCCCGAGGTGCTCTTCTGCTACATTGTAGCTCTTATTTGCATGTCTTTGTGCTTGATTTGAGCTAGTATAGGGGGCTGTTTTGGGCCGCTAATAATTAATATACTCAAATGACACAAATTAGACATGTTTTTCCTTTGCAAGCAATCTAACAAAAGGAGGAGTAATGGAAAAAAAACAAAATAATTTATCTTAGAGCACAATTAACAAATACATCGATTGTGAGATATAAATCCATCTTCAACCTAGCATTTCAGAAAAAACAAATGAACTATCATCTATCAAGATTTAAATCAAGTTGTATACATTATGATTTTACCATGTGTTGTGTGAAACTTAAATTGAAATTAAATATATTGAAGATTGTATATCTGTTCAGACCTACTAGACCTAATATGGTATAGACTCGATGTGGGTAAAGGTTTTAACTTTATTTATGAGAGCAGTAGACACACTCGAAACAATGTCGTTCTCTCAATGTGTTGATAACTTAAATAGGGTTGTGTTCTAGGTTTTGTCTGGAGAGGTAGCACACAGAAATGGCCTGGTCGAGCTAAGTCAAGTTGAATAAGCTTAACTTATTTCTTTAACCTAATATTTTATTTTTATCTATGTACAAATTGTTTTGAATTTCCCTAAACATAATTCCATCAATTGAAAAGGTAATGATGTAAGGTATAAAATCTTTTAGGTCTAATGTTGAAAAGAGCAAACTTTCTTCCCCGCACGTTTCAAGCACCACTTTGACTTAACCAAAAAATTCACTCAATGCCCCAACCCTTCAACCTCTATTCACATTCCCTCAATGCCCCAACCCTTGCTTCTCATCCACCATCACCCAATGTTGCTTCTCTTCATAAAAAATGTATATAGGTCAAAATCAAATCTTAGGTTTAAGAAAGAAGTTGAGTTTATTTAACCTAGAACACCTCAATCAGGGCATTTAAACGGGCAAGTCTTTCTAGCCAGAACCTAGAAAGTAACCCTATTTAAATTATCAAAACATTAATAGAACAACATATTTTCGATTGTGGCCACTTCCCTCCCTAAAAAAGTGAAAACCCGAGCACACGTCGAGTTTATACCTAGTTAGGTGTAGTCGCTCTAAACTGGTATACAATCTTCAACTTATTTAATTTTGATTTCTATTTCACACATGATATTATGAAATCTTAATATACATATACATGCATATATATATATACATATATATATATATAACTTCGAGTCATGCTTGCAGTCAAAACTAATTTTTTTTTAAGTAACAAACGCGCACAGTTAATAAGAACCGGTGACCGGTTCTACCGGTTTGCGACCGGTTCTACCGGTTTGGCCGGTCAGAAGCCGATTTTCAAACACATGCGGTTTCCACACCCGACCGAACCGGTCCTGGATCCGGTTACCGGTTGAACCGGTCCGGTCCAGTTCTGACAACAATGGCGAGGGTTGCTTTACCTGATCCCTTTCCCTTTCATTTTAAGTAACTTTTTTTAACTTTCATTTCATTTTTTTAATTTATTTTAATTTGTTTCTTTGTCTATTCATCTATCTATCTATCTATCTACAATTATACAATCCTATAGATTTTTTAATATTTTTTTCACTATTCATTCAATTTATTCTAATATTTTATTAGTTATTTTTTATTATTGTTACTACTTTTTGTTATTAAAAGTCGTGCCATTTTTTTATTTAAAGTAAAATTGTTTAAAATGCAGACATTGATACAGATAAGTTAGCACATATAAATTTGTTGAGATTAATATCGAAGTTTAGATGTGGTATTATAACAAAATATATTGATTTACATCTATCTATCTATAATCTATAATTATACGATCCTATAGGTTTTTTAATATTTTTTTCACTATTCATTCAGTTTATTACAAGGCTTAAATACCTTTTTTGTCCCTGTAAAATATATGGTTTTTGCTTTTAGTCCTTATAAAATTATTTTTATTCTTTTGGTCCTTATAAAATTCATAAACTTTGAAAAATGTCCTTATTACCACCTGTCATGCATTCAACCATGCCACATAAGTAATCATGTTGAGGTGGCATATGATGTGGCGTGTCTAGATGCATGACATATCATCAAAAAATTATAATAAGGACCATTTTCAAAATTTTCAAATTTTATGAGGACCAAAAGAATAAAAATAATTTTATAAGGACCAAAAGCAAAAACCGCTTATTTACAAGGATCAAAAAGTTATTTAAGTTTATTTTACTACTTTTTTGTTATCAAAAGTCGTGTCATTCCTTTTATTCAAACTAAAATTGTTTAATTTATAGATATTGATACACATGAGTACAAATATATTTGTTGAGATTGATACTAAAATTTGGATGTGGTAATATAATAAAATTGTTAGTTCCACAAGCAACACTAGAAGGGGGGGTTGAATAGTGTTTTATACATTTTGATCATTTTGGAAATCTTGAAAATAAACTACAAGCCTATTAAGACAAAATAAAATGAGAAACTTAAAATCAGAGTTAACATGAAAATTGCGGAAGATAAGAAGGACAAATTTTGACAAAGTTAGAGACTAAGGAAGGTTCAACAAAACGCTGACTAACTTGGACTCTTAATTAATTAATCTTGGTCATTCAGATTCATCTCAAGATACCCTCTGAAAGATACCACAAAGAATCTTTTCAGAACTATTTCTGAGCTACCTCAGATGATTGATCATCGTCTGAAGTGTACTTCTAACTTCTGAACTGAACCTGTTTCAAATCCACTTCAAAGAGTTATTTCAGATGTTCTTCAAAGTATATTCCTTGTAATACTCCAAACGATATAAGATCAACTGAATGAGTTATTATCTTGGAAAACTTAGTTTATTGAAATTGTTGTGTTAAGTTTATTATGAAAAATACTGTTCAATCCCCATCGGAAATATAAATCTGTAGATGAAGGAGTTTAAGGGATAGAAAACTTAGCCACAAAATTTATCCTGGTTCACCCACCAACCCAGTGAGCTACATCCAGTCCCAGGGCAAACCACCACTGGATTTTCCACTATCTAAACCCACAGATACAAGTATTCTTTTCTATCAAGCCTTTTCAGGCTCTACCACAAGTATTCTTTTATTCTCAACTGCCTCTCCAGGCAACTCAGTACAGTATTCTTTTACAGACAAGCCTCTCCAGGCTCAACAAGTATTCTTTTATTTTCAACTGCCTCTCCAGACAACTCAGTGCAGTATTCTTTTACAGACAAGCCTCTCCAGGCTCACCGAGTACATAAGGCCTCTCCAGGCACACAAGTATTCTTTCTTCCACCAAGCCTCTCCAGGCTCTCAGACACATAAAGTGTTTACAATATAAACTAAGTTTAAGTTTCTAAGAAACATAAACTTAAGTTCATCCTATACTTACAGTTCAACTGAGTACTACTCAGGATATATGAAATGGATTCTACGTACAGGGGTAAGACTGAGATACAAGTGTATGAATTTGGGTACAATCTCGTCTTCTAAGTGAGGTATAACATCCTCAAGGAATTGGCTAAGTAAAATATTTTATTAAGCTTCATCCAGTTCACTCTTGGCATAATCCCTGCCTTGGGCTTCAATGCCAAACCTTTCTGGTTGACATCTTGTGGATGTGATACTAAGAAATTGGCTCAAACTTGGTTGTCTTCTTACAATGACAACAAGTCGGCACCTTCAGATTCATACTTGAGGCTATTTATATTCTGATAGAATATAGCCATTGAAGATGGTTGATAATACCGTTGAGATGTTGATGATGTGGCTCATATAGCCGTTGTGTAATAGCTTCTCAAACGGTTGCTTCTTCTTAAGCAAAATAAGTGTTCAGACGATCTTGTTCTGACACTTCTATTGATGAGCTCCTTTGAGAGATTTCCTTGATACTTTTATGCTTCTTCTCTCTCTTGATTTTCTTCTGCTTTCTTCAGCTTTCTTCTGCTTTCCTCTGTTTTTCCTTCTGCTTTCCTTTAGAGTATGTATTAGTCATTCATAAAGGCAAATATGATGGCATTTTATATCTTTAAAAGGATTAATTTGTTATCAATTTTTAAAGAATAATATAGTTCATATTTTAGATGAAACTAATTGAATTTGTGACTAAACTTTTTGGCAAACTTAGTGACACATGATTTAAAAACTTGAGAATTTAGTGTTTTAATGAAATAATTAAGTCTATGATTTAACGCCATTAGCTTTAGCTCATTATAGACGAATATCATTAATTATTGCATTCATGTAAAGATTTGAATTTTCTATTGTTTAATGAAACATAAAACATGTTGAAAGTTTGTTGCATTTATTACAGCATTGCCAGTTTGTCACTTTCTGCTGCCTAACTTAACATTCAACTCTACACTCCACAGTCAACACCATCACATGCACCCACCAAAACTTAAGCAAGCACTGTTTTAATTAGCTGTGGTTGTGGCTATACCTCATTTGTGCACAGGTAAACATCTCCTTCCCTGCACAGCACAGGTCAGGTACCCAATTAGCTCACTTATGAGAGTACTTTTACTTACTCAAGGGAATTTGGTAGAAGTGAAGTGTAATATTTAGGTGGTTAATTGAGTCAGTGAAGATGTGGAATTGCAGCAGCAGGCGACGCCTCTGGGTCAAGTTAAGCATAGTAGTGAACACAGTGGCTACTCTTTATGGGCTTGGAATGATTGTTTATTGTCTTTGGCTGTTGAAGAAATGGCAAGAGGCAACCACCGGGATCCCAACTTCTTCATTTATTGCTAGGCCATTGTAAGTAATTAAGCTTCTGAATAAATCAGGATACTATTTATTGCTTTTTTTTTATAGAACTTGGTTCCTATTTTACCTTATTTCATCTCTTAGTTCCATATAGTAAGATTCTTTGCACTATTACTTTGCTATGAATTGGAAGTAATTAATTAATTCTATATATATAATTATGATCATCAATTGTAGCTTTCATAATTGGTGATATGATAGAATAGAAAATGATAAGAGTTAAATAAGGAAAGAATAGAATCAAAGAAGAATAAAATATGGTTGGGAGAGAGGGTTAAGAGTTTACGATAAAAAGGAAAAAAAAAGTTATCTTGTGAATCTATAACTCACACCCCAGAATAAAAGTTATATTAGAAAATAGTATAGGACAACCTAACATAAACTTATCCTATTTCTGTAACAAACATTGAACAAATAATGAACTTGTAATTGTTGATTAAGCGATTTCATAATTCATATTACACATTTATTTTATCATGAACTAAATTATTAACTTTTCTATGAGTGTGTAATTTGGCAAGACCAATAAGCTAGCTATTAGCTTATTTGACTAGCTTATAAGCTAGTTTGACCAACACAGAAGTGTTTGGTAAGGTACCTCAAAGTAGCTTATTTTAGGAGCTTCTAGCTTATAAGCTACAAGCTACTTCACCTAGCTTATAACTTGTAGCTTATTTAATTTTTTTCCATCACTATCCCTTATATTTTAATACATTTTCCTTATTATTTTTAATTTCTTTTTACCTATTATTATCTATTTTTAATTTTAATGATAAAAACCTTTTAATTTCTTTTTACATATTATTACCTATAAGTAATTTAAAAAATTACGAACTAATTAAATTATTATTTTCTTTTCACTATTTTATGAAATTGTTTATATTATACTATTTATTTTATCTATTTCACTATTTATTTTAATTTTTTAATTAAATATTATATCATTAAAAGATTTAATAAAAATTTAATTATTTTTTAAAAAATCTAAAATTATAATTGTATGATAATATATTTTTATCTAAAAAACACAAATAGAATTTTTATAAAAATTTTTTTTTATGTCCTTTTATGTCATTTTACATTTATCAACTAGTTTATCAGTTAGTTTTACCAAAAACTTCTAATTCAATAAGCTAGCTTATCAGCTCGGAGCTTATCAGCTAGCAGCTAGCTTATCAGCTACTAGCTAGCTTATCAGCTAGTTTTGCCAAACACACCCTATAACGATTTGTCTCAAATCCTATTAAAGATATATAAGAGTCAGTGTCGTTTTGTTTTTGTTTTACAGTTAGAAATAGTGCAGAATCAATTACAAATTTAAATCATTTCCGTTCAATATATTTCGTAAAACGTGCATCACTAATTTTCAACTATTAATTTTATAATAAATTCTACTCAACTGTAAACCAACACTATAATTTAAACCAAAAGAGGGGATTAAACCAAAAAAAAAAAAACCAACACTATAAGAAAAACGGTTTTTAGACATGAAAAAGTAGCGACGGCCTAAGACCGACACAAATAGCGACGACCAGACCATCGCAAACCCGACGCTATAATATTTTATATTATAATTTGATTTGGTAATTAATCAGAAAACATAGCGACAGCCTAGCTGTCGCGAGCTTGGATGACCTTAGCGACGGTTAGGGTGAAAAAAGTATTTTTCGACAAACTTAATTAAGATTTATGTCACTTAGTTCGACGCTAACTGAAAAATGAAGTTAGCGACGGCCAAGCCGTCGCTAAGGCCGACACTACGTTTTAAATTTAAATAATTTCGTAAGTTTAAAATTAACTTTTTGCGTCGACCGTGTTTGAAATTAGCAACGACAATACCGACAATATTTAAAAAATATTAGCGACGACCAGGCCGTCGCTAAAGCCGTCGCTAATTCTAAAACTTATACGCAAAACGGCTCCCCCTTTCTTCTTCCTCCTTTCTTCTTCCCTTCTCTTCTCTACTCCTCCCGCCGTGAGCTTCGACTTCACCATCCCTCAACCTCTCCCTCACTGTCCCTCAAGCTCCCTTTCTCCTTCAATCTCTCCCTCTCCCTAAACTCTTCAATCTCACTGATTATTTTTGCGAGGCAACCCATTATTTGGTGAAAGGGGAGGTGGAAAGTGGCCAATGAAACGCCATTACCGGTTATCAAGCTCCGTCGTGGGCATCCAACCGGTACTGTGTTCACCTCTTATGTGTGATGAAACTGTTCCAATATGCATTTCTTTGTGTATTATATGAATTATTTTTTAGTGGAGAGCTGAGCTCAATAGGTGAGACCCTATGAGGGTTGCTGGTTGTGTGCTGATAATATAGAATTGTGCATGTGTTTGTATTGTTTGTTGTTTGTTAGTGGAGAGCTGAGCTCAATAGGTGAGACCCTATGAAAGGTGCTGGTTGTGTGCTGATATTATGGAATTATGCATGTGTTTGTGTTGTGATATGTGAAGCTCTTATGCTAAAATTATATAATTGTTGAATTGTAGACAAATGGATCATAGATGGATGTATAATAGGTCTGATTCTTCTAGGAGATTGAGTTATGAGTATATCAATGGGGTTTCTAGATTTATTAAGAATGCTACGGAACAACCTTCATTTATATCTAAAGGAGGGATTAGGCGTCCATGTGTGAATTGTAATTGTGAGAAGATTCTGAGACCACCATTAGTTAGAGCTCATTTGTTGAAGTCTGGATTTAAACCAAACTATTGCGTATGGACTGAACACGGAGAAGAAGGGTCTAATAATATTGACTATGGGAATGATGAAAATAATAGTGTTGAATATATGAATTATGAACCTCAGTTTGCCTTAGTGACTCAAATGGTGTATGACACATTCAGACCTATACATGATGAACCACATGATAATGAATCATAGAAGTAAAGACGGGTAGAAGGTATAATCCTTATGATCCATTCATTCTTGCACAAAAAGCAAGACAAGTGTATTATGTCCCTTATCCATAATTATATAAAGACTTACAAGGTTGGATTGTGACAATCACAACAAAACCAATGGGTCAAGTTGAAGTTGATGGGGTTTAGGATGAAGTGCCTGATCAAGCTGATGGCAGTTCAACTGTTTTACCAGTTGTAGACATTGAACAATTGTTAGGCTTAGCTGAGAATCGATACGAACCAATAATTCAAACTATCCCTGAATCAAATGTTGAGGATGATGAATCTGAGAATGAAGACATCCCATCAGGAGAGGATGAAGAAGATGGGTGGGATGGGATAACAATGAAGATGAAGAAGACGATGAAGATCAAGAAGATGAAAACGATGTATAATTATATTAATACTGATGTGTACTACTTTTTGGAGCTTTAATATATAGGATCAAAATTAACAATAATCTTATTTTATATTGTCCATGGTTTTTATCTCATTTTAATTTAGAAATAAAAAAAATCAAAAATTAGTCTCATTTTAATAAAAATATTCAAAAATTAGCGACGGCCAGACTTACGCAAAATAGTCGTTGCTATAGTTAAATATCGTTTGCAACAATTTTAGCCGTCACTACAATTTCTGACGGCCATGGCCGATGCTACGGTGTGTCGGTTTGCGATGACCAATAGATGACACTATTTTGTGATGACCATGAAATTAGTGTCGACCTTTGTGACGGCTGGGACGACGCTACGTATACACAGCGTCAGCCATAAAAAGGTCATCGCTACTGCATTAACGACGCCCATTTTTGCGACGGATGGGAGGCTGACGCTTGGTCGTCACTAATTATGAGTGGCTAATTATGAATTAGCGACGGTTTCCCCCCTATAGCGTCGGCTAATGGTCGTCGCTAATTAACGATTTCTTTGTAGTGCAAATCAACGCTTAGTTACGTTAGTTAGGAGGTTAGTCGTTCTTATTGACTATATAAGCCCTATTGTAAATTAACTCTTACTCATTCTATCAATAGCGATTTCACTTTTCTCTTAACTTTCCCGTCATCCTCTTTATTTTTACACCCTATTTTCTGTATTCTCATATAGTTTTTCCTTTCCTTTTTCTAACAAATTGACGTTTCTGTTACACAGGTTTATACACACATTTCTAGCTATAGGAATTGCTTTATGCTTAGGCACAATATCTGGCTACGCAGTTATCAACTGTTACAACAATATCATTCTATGCATTGTATCCTTTCACAAATATTTTTCATAGGGGCTTTCTGATTCCTACACTCTTAATTTAAAATTTTGCATTATCCACTTATTCCTTGATATTTTTCAGTACATTGCTTGCATATGGTTTCTTTTAATCCTAGAAGTTGTGGTGATTGTCATTGTGTACTTCAAGGTGGATTGGCTAGCGGTATGCATATAATTTCTCAAGATTATCATATATGTACTACTTGTGTTTTCCATAGTAACATAATAGTTAGGAATTCAGAGTTCGAGAGAAGCAAAAGATACCAAAAGAATGCCTAAAAGTGTTTAGCAGTTAGAAGCACTCAAAAAATAATTTATTGACATTGTGTTTAGTTTCGATCAAAACTACGCTAAAAATGTGGATTTAGAGCAACACTACTCACACACTAGAAAATACTTATGTTAACTAAGAGGAAGAAGTAGGGCTTATGTTGAACATGACATTTTGTCCTCAAATTGTATGTCAAATAAAAGAGGTTGTAACCACTTTCTTCTATCTTTTTCAATTCTATTTTTCTCACACCCTACTCTTTTATATGTCTCTCCACATCTCTTTATTTCTATTATTTCATTCTTATCACATCTTTTACTCTCTCTTTTTTCTTTCTATCCGTCTTCTCCTTATCTATCCCACCCAATTTTTGGGCTGTGAAAGAATTACTTCAATTCATGTATTACTATATATCCTTTTTGTTTTTATTCCGTAGATTATTTTCATTACTACTCAATTTATTGATGAATTACCGTAGGTTAAAATGTCAACTTAGGGCAAAGGATTAGAACAAAGCTTAAATTAGAAAATGTCGACATTTTCTAAGACTAGAATATATATAAAACATTTTATCTATCACTAGAAACTGCATAATGTTAGGGAAATTAAATAGACGTATACACACACAGTAAATCTCATTCTTTTGGATGCAAACTATAATGAGCCTCAGTCCTTAATTTTGATGAAATTTAATCTCATTCATGCACATGCACACATGCGCTTGTCTAATCATCCTTTATTTAATGTTAATCTTATTTGGCAGAAAATCAATAAGTACATTGATGAGAACCATTCAGAATTCAAGAGTTTTGTTCTATTCCAACTGATGATGATTCGCATTGTTCTCATTTTATCTTTAGTACTACAGGTAACATATCATAATATTATATATGTTTAAGAAAAGTTGTACTAGAGCTGTCGCGAAAATCCAAACTGGTGTAAAAAATTTCTCTACATATAAATTTTATTTGGGAATAACATTTTTGATAATGGGATTTCCAGAAACATTATTCCTAGAAATATAATTTTATACCTGGAAACATAGATCTTATGTAAATACTTCCTATCACTCTTCTATGCTTTTTTTTCATTTCTTATTTTTAGTTGTTTAAGTGAATCATTGTGGATGTTATGTGTGTGTTGTTGTTGTTACGATTTTTTCTTGATAGTATTTGGATACATTCAAATGCTGATGTAGGCAATATTATATTTTTCTACTATATAAAAGGTTGGTAGTGTGTTATCCAGATTGTATAAACTATTATGAAAGACCAAAATATAGAACATAACTTTCTGTCGTTAATTGTTCTATCTGCAGGTAAGTGCAATTGTTCTATCGAACATTCTGAGGGTTGTAGGTATTGAGATGATGTCCCATTATCATTTGGATGTGCCTGATTTCCGTCAATCCTTTCTAGTGGTACCTGATTCACATGAACCTGATCATAACTCAGGAGACTAATTTTGCTCATGATATCATATGTATGAAGCTTCTAACAGATAATTCAACTAGTTTAATTTGAGCAAGAAGTTAGGAAAATAAATGTGACTTGCAGATGTCGCATTGTGGGAAGATCTGACTAACATGGCCACAGTTGAAACAAATGGATGGACTGGATGAATTTTGATTCGAATTATAATGGATGAATTGAAATAACTCATTAATTCATGTATGATCCATTAAAATTGTATTATAAAAGTCCTATTCATCCATGACCCATTAAATGCAAACCATTCAATCCACCTTGTTAACTAATATTTCATGGATGAATATCCAATCCATTCATATTTTTAAATAAAATTACTTTTTATTATTCTTTTAAAATATTTTCTCTAACACATTAAAAAAAATTCACTCTCTCTAAGATTTTCACTAAGATTTTCTCTGATTTCTTTCTCTCTCCCCCTATATTTCTCTCTCAGTTATTTTCCTCTTCCTCTCCTATATTTATACATTATATTCATAAAGATAAATTCAAAAAGTAATAAGAATATTAAAATGAGAATAAAGTTACCTATTATATTTTTATATGCATGATTAAATATAACTTTATGAAAGTTAAAAAAGAATGTTGAAAATAAAATAAAAAATAAAAAATAAAAAATAAAAAATGACATTTCAATTCGGTGCAGTGGGTGCAAAATATGTATTAGCTATTATCTATGTATGGCAAAATTAGCACCATGATATTTGGTAATTTGTTTGGCTTAATGGCACAGGGCTCGACTCGCATATTTAATTAGGTGCAGTTGTTCAATTGTATATTTTCAACCCCTTTAAAGGATGTGAATGTGGGTACTATTTCCGAATTTTCATGGTCCGCCTCAGCATCAATTATCAGTCCAATGGATTTGAAACTTAAAAAAAGGATGGATCTTCATGCATCCATTAATTAGAATGGTCTAATCCATCCAATCCATTTATTTTCTTGTTTTATTGGAAGGACTGAACTGGTCCGATTTGTGCATGGATGGATAGGTTGGTTAATAGATAATTGGATTGATTTGTCACTCTTATGTTTTTTTGTTTTTAACCACTTTTATTTGTTGAGTCTCAAGACTTTAAAGTCTAAAGACACCCCTAAGATAAGTCTGAGGATAATGCTAAGTCTCAAAACGTTCAAAGTCTAAAGGCACTCCTATGACAAGGTTTTGATGAATACAAACTTAGATTAAAACATCACAATTATTCTAATAAGTGTACTTATATTTTAGATAAGCTAAAACGTGATCTCATGAAAGAGTGTCTGAAGTGTTAAAAATTAGGAGAAATAAATAGTTGTGACGTGGCAAAGCCACTGCCCTGAAAGCAAATTCCAGTGGATCTCCGGTGCAACCCAATATCCGGCTTTGCCCCCCCAAGGTTTACACAGCTGCGTGTCTAGACCCGTGCACTCGAGACTACAAACACGATGGAGCTCACAAACAATGCCCAGAAGAATATGATGAAAAACAGAGGAAAGGTAAACCAAATTTTTTTTTTGGAAGAAAATGACAAATCAGATTATTGAAGAATCAAAACTCTACTGTTTTCGTAATATACCTCTGCTATATATTTGATCTCTATTATAAGGTTAGAATCAATTGCCATAATTCCCAAGAATAATTCCGTTGGCAAACAATGAATCAATAGGAGGGTTCAACTTACACCGGTGTAAATTACACCAAGTATTACACCGTTGAATAAAATGCCTTTAATTTTTAGTAAGAGATATGTCATTATAAACGTGACTAAAACAAATTTAAAATAAATTTATTTATTTATTTAAAAACATGGAATCAAAAATTAAATAATATACTTGAATGCTATTATCTCTACAATCCCCCACTAATGGCATGCAAGTGAAAAAGAACTTTTCTGGGCAAGAAAAGGATTTTTATGCTTAAGTGTTAATGTCCTGAGGATTGAATTAACACATAGTGAAATGGGGCAACATTCTCAGTCCAAAAAAGTGAATTACTCTTGAACTTAATGGACTTAAGATGAGACCCCCAAAACACGCACTTTACCTTTAAAAATAGTGATAGCTCCGCGAAAAAGAAATATATTTACACAAATATTTAAGGCCCGTATATACACATTGGGTTGATCATAAGTGCTCTAGAAAGATTACCTAAGTCTTTCATGGAAGGCGGCCTATACCTTCACACTCATGTAGGTAGATAAATCAGGTGTGTCTCTATAGCACCACCCAAATAAAGGGTTATATATCTATTAAGAGCATAAAGCTCAACCTTAGATCAAGCACTACTGCACTCCATAGGGATGAAAAATGTAGTGCATAAGAGTATTCATATAGCTTCGTTTGACCACTACTTGGGTATCCACCATACTTTCCTCTATTCAAGGCTTTAAGCCCATCCCGCTCGACGTATCCAAGATAACTTTCCTGGGTAATCCTTTTGTAAAAGGATATGCAAGGTTTTTCTCACTTTTCACAAACTCCAGTGAGATGACACCGTTTTTAATTAGGTGCCTGACAACACTATGTCTTATGCGTATGTGCCTTCTCTTGCCATTATAAGCATTGTTGTTACCTACACTAATTGCAGCTTGTGAATCACAATGGAGAGATATAGGTGGTGTGTGTAACATCCCTCTATTTTGAGTTCTTTGTGGCCATTGAGGCTTTTAAAATGTGTTGTGTTTGAATATAAATTGTACTGGTTGTTTGCTGAGTTTCAGGTTAGATTGTGACTTTGGGAATGTCCGGTTTTTTAGGGGAAACTCTGCCGGATTTGCTTTTGGTAGGAACCTAGTAACCCTATAGGAATTAAGAGGTTAATGAGTGCAATCCATAGAAGTAGGATGTTAGGGAGGAAGTAGGCTTGGGGAAAGGATTTGGGAGAGAGGACTAAGTTAGGAGGAGGATTTATGGAGAGGAATCAGGTTTGAGAAGGAGAGATTTGATTTGGAATCAAAGAAGGGGAAAAACCAAGGTTGTTGTTTAATTTCGGGTTTTAAGCTTAATGACCTTGGTGCACTAATTTGGAAATATCTAGAGTTATAGGTGTCCAATTGAGGTGATTCCACTTGGATTAGAAAGCTAAGATTCGGGGCTTCAGTTTGATATGCTATACAATAGTATTCCGAGCTCGTTTGCACCCTTAACAGACACATTCTTGCTCAGGTGAGAAAGTTGTCGAGAAACAGTGGAATTTCCTCAATTCCTCTCTGTTTTCTGCGCTCTAAGCTGCGTTGAGCGCAACTGAAGCGCAGAAATTAGAGAGTTTTGGGGAAAAGTTGCGCTGAGCGCAGGTGAAGCGCAAAAACGCGTATGTTACTGTAAAAACTCTAAAAAAATGAGTTTTTATGCATTTTCTTCATTTTCTCCACTTCCCACTTTCTAGAGAGAGAATTGGAGCGTGAGTTTAGAGAGAGAAAGGGAGCTAGGGCTTGATTATAAGGTGGAAGAAGAAGAGTTTCCTTCACCTCAAGGTCTACCACCTCAAATCCTTCCCCTCAATCCCTCCTTAGACACTTCTATAGGTGAGTTGGCTTCTCTACTCTCTCCCTCTTGATGGATTGAGTTATCTTGCATGCACCCAAATCCTTGTTTCCCTTTCTACCTATTGCTTAAGTATGATTAATGGTGGAATGGGTTGATTATAGTAGAATTTTCCTATTATGATTAAACCCTAGGATTTGAAGACTTAGGATTAGGTGAAAAACTTCTATGTGTTCATGTTCTTGTGAATAGGTGTTAGTGAGGGTTGGAGTATTAGGATGACTATTGGAATGTATGTGAATATTTTTTTTTATGATGAATTGGGCAAGCCTTGTTATGTGATGTGGTGGAACCATTTGGATTGAATTTGTATGCCATGTATCTTTAATATAATTCATAAGAATGGAAAAGATGAGTTTGAGGAAAATGAACTTAATTTATAAACTGTCTATACATATGTATAATTGTCCTACTAATTATGCCAAGAAAAGGGGACTCCGGTCCAATGAGGGAGCTTTATGCTCAAATTGATTAATGAATATGAAAGTATGAAATTGTGTGTTTAATTAAGACAGAAGGTTAAGTGGCCACAAGGGAGACGTTCCTTGTATGGTTTTGAGCTCAAATTCCAGGCAGAAGGTAAAAGTGATAAGACCCCACGGGTGTTGGGTAATACACCAAAGGTTAATTGTAATGTAAATGGGAATTTTTCCTCCTTATTGAATGTGGTAAATTGATAATTGGTGCTTATACAATTTAAACTCCTTGTTGATTGGTTGTATGGACACTTGCACACTAACACAACCTTCTCACTGAGATTTATTCTCACCACACGATACGTGGGTTTCTCTAGATGTGCATAATACTCAACAAGACAAATGAAGGATTTTTCTGAAGGACTAGTGGAACCACCATGTTCATTTGTTTTTCTTAGAATGATGTTGTGATGTAATTAGAGTTCTTTTTGAGATGTAAATAACTTAGTTGTTTTATTTCAGCCCATGATGGCATACTTTACTTTGTAAATAGTTAGTTACTCAAAGCTTATATGTATGTTATTGGACTACTATGCTTGAGTGGTTGTTTTTGATATTCGTAATGCGCGTAATAATTTATGAAATACTGGGGATGTGCTCCTAATAGGCATTATTCCCGGAATTCGAAATTAGGACGTTACATTATGGTATCAGAGCAGTTCAATCCAATTGGACTGTGGTTAAGTTAGTTCCTGAAGTTTGTTAATTGTCCTGTATGCATTGTTATGTGAATGGAGAGATTGATCACCTCGATGTTTGCTTAATAATGTGTATAGGTCAATGGTAGGCGGCAATAGAGGTCGTCCGAGAATCAATCCTTCTTCTTCTTCCCCGTCCCGGGAACCACCTCCAGATCCTGTGGCGGCGGCTCTTCAAATGCTTACACACATGATGAGGGAACAAGCTGCATCCAATCGGGCACAAGCAGAATCCAACCGACAACAAGCTGAGGCAACAAGAGAGCAA
Organism: Sesbania bispinosa; assembly: GCA_026901365.1. Taxonomy (NCBI): domain Eukaryota; kingdom Viridiplantae; phylum Streptophyta; class Magnoliopsida; order Fabales; family Fabaceae; genus Sesbania; species Sesbania bispinosa. The sequence continues at coordinate 1,111,311 of QLOH01000158.1, read as the reverse complement.
GCTATTGCCAACACTGCTGTCTTGCAAGAACTAGCCCGAAGACCTACGGGGACTCCACCTCTTGCTGCGGTGGATCCTTTTGTCCAAGGGTTCGTGGAGTTTCGGAAACAACTTCCTCCACAATTCAACGGAGTGTACGACCCTGATGTAGCATCTAACTGGCTTCAAGACCTTAACTAGATCTTTGAAGTGATGAAGTGCTCGGAAGAATCTAAGGTGGGCTTTGCTATCTACATGCTGAGAGGTGAAGCTGAGGATTGGTGGAAGGGGGCCACTGTTGGGTTCACTTCTTCGGGAGCCCTTGTGACTTGGGGAATCTTCCAAAACACTTTTCTGGATAAGTATTTCCCATAATCGGTCAGAAGGCAGAAAGAAGCAGATTTTCTTCAGCTGAAGCAAGGGAATTTGACTGTTGGGCAATATGTTGCCAAATTTGAAGAACTGGCTAAGTATTTAAGGTATTTGCAGACGATTCCGGATGAAGAATGGAAGTGTACACAATTTGACGGAGGTTTAAGGCCGGAGATCTTGGATAGGGTAGGAACACTTGAAATTAGGGACTTCCTGGCCTTGGTTAACAAGTGTTACATAGCTGAAAAGAATTTGGGGAAGACTGCAGCCCCAACACCTTTGGAACACAAGCGGAAAACGTGACGAGGTAGTAGTAGGGAGAAATCCTAAGGTTTTTGGGTATGGAGGGAAGGATAAGCAAGTTGCTATTCCTTCCACTCAGACGCCTCCAGTATGCTCCACTTGTGGGAAGGCTCACAGGGGTGAGTGTCTGAAAGGAAAGGGCAAGTGTTACTTTTGTCGTCAGCCGGGGCACGTGGCGACTGCCTGTCTGAAGAGGTTAGTTGTCACTCCCAAACCCCAAACCACCGGGAGGGTTTTCACGCTTAGTGGGGAGACGGCTTCTCGGACCGGTGATCTTTTGCGAGGTATGTCCATTCTTAATGGATCTGCCTTAATTTTACTATTTGACTCTGGGGCAACCCGTTCTTTTATATCTCTTGAATGTGTGAAGAAAATGAAGTTACCTGTTGTAAACCTTCCTTACCAATTAAATGTCACATTACCCCTGCTAAAGAGGCGATTCCTACTACTCTTGCATGTTTGAACTGTTCCATTGAAATTCCGGGTAGTGCCTTTGATGTAGATCTTATTTGCTTACCCTATAGAGACATGGATATTATTTTGGGCATGAATTGGTTGACTCAAAACCAAGTCATGTTGGACTGTTTTAATAAAGTTATTGTCTTTCCTTCTCTTCCTCTTCCGTCGAGGAAAAAGCCTATGATTTTGTTGTCTAGCTGTAATCAAATTCCCACATGTTTGTCTGATGGGAGTGAATGTTTTCTTTTACTGCTTTCCTCAACTATAGGTTCTGATTCTAAATTAGATAATGGTGAAGGAATTCCTAGATGTTTTCCCCAGTGACGTGACAACCTTGCCTCTAGACCGGGAAATAGAGTTTTCGATAGATCTTGTGCCGAGCACGGGACCTATCTCTAAAGCACCTTATAGAATGTCACCACTAGAGTTGAGTGAACTTAAGGCCCAGTTAGAAGAGTTAATAGAAAAGAAGTTCATTAGACCTAGTGTATCACCTTGGGGGGCACCAGTACTTTTGGTGAAAAAGAAGAATAAGAGTATTCAGTTGTGTGTGGACTATAGGCAATTAAATAAGGTAACCGTTAAAAACAAGTACCCACTACTTAGGATAGATGACTTGTTAGATCAACTTAAAAGAGTGTAAGTATTTTCTAAGATAGATCTAAGGTTAGGATACCACCAAATCAAGATTAGGAATGAGAATATTCCTAAGACTGCCTTTAGGACCCGTTATGGGCATTACGAGTATTTGGTGATACCATTTGGTTTGACCAATGCTCCTGCCGTATTCATGGACTACATGAATTGGATTTTTAGGCCCTTCTTGGATAAGTTTGTTGTTGTGTTCATTGATGACATTCTTATCTATTCCCAGACTTTAAAGGACCATGATCAACACTTGAGGATAGTTTTGAGTGTGTTGAGAGAGAAACAATTATTTGCCAATCCTGAGAAGTGTGAGTTTTGGTTAGATAAAGTACATTTTTCTAGGTCATGTAATTTCCAGTGAGGGTGTGTCAGTAGATCCCAACAAAGTTGAAGCTGTTCTGGAGTGGGAGAGACCTAAGACTGTATATGAGATTAGAAGTTTCCTAGGACTTGCAGGCTACTATAGGAGGTTCATTAAGGGATTCTCCCAATTAGTTTTACCTCTCACAAAGCTAACTCGTAAAGGGCAAGCTTTTGTGTGGGATATGAAGTGTGAGGAGAGTTTCATTGAACTCAAACATAGATTGACCACCACTCCGGTATTGGTATTACCAGACCTCTCTAGGACCTTTGAAGTGTATAGTGATGCATCGAGAAAGGGCTTGGGTTGTGTCTTGATGCAAGAGAGACGAGTGGTAGCCTACGCCTCTCGAAAACTTAGACCTCATGAGGAGAATTATCCAACTCATTATTTGGAATTAGCAGTTGTGGTATTTGCCCTTAAAATTTGGAGGCACTACCTTTATGGGGTAAGGTTTGAGGTATTTAGTGACCACAAAAGTCTCAAATACCTCTTTGACCAGAAGGGGCTGAATATGAGGCAGAGAAGGTGGATAGAGTTCCTTAAGGATTACGACTTTGAGCTTAGGTACCACCCGGGCAAAGCTAATGTAGTGGCGGATGCCTTAAGTAGGAAATCCCTACATGCATCATTGATGATGGTGCATGAGTTAGTGCTGGTAAAGGAATTTCGGGATTTGAGTCTAGATGTGAGTTTTAGAACTGATAGCTTATTGTTGCATAGGTTAGAGATTGCCAGTGGACTGAGGTCCCAAATTAAGGACGCTCAGAGTTTGGATATTGATCTTCAGGGAAAGAAGGGGCAACTAGGTTTCTCTGAGTCCGGGGACAGAGTGATTCTCTTTCAGGAGAGGATCTGTGTCCCTAAGGGGGTAGTCTCCATGAGCAAATTTTAGAAGAAGCCCACAAGAGCAAGTTCATGATACACCCTGGTACTACCAAGATGTATCGGAACTTGAAAAAGATGTTTTGGTGGGAAGGAATGAAGAGGGAAATAGTCGAATTTGTCTCTAAGTGCCTTATATGCCAAGAAGTCAAGATTGAATACCAGAAACCCTCAGGTGCCCTTAGACCTTTAGAGATTCCCGAATGGAAGTGGGAAGGGATAGCTAGGGACTTTGTGGTAAGTTTACCTACGAATTAGGAGAAATAAATAGTTGTGACGTGGCAAAGCCACTGCCCTGAAAGCAAATTCCGGTGGACCTCCGGTGCAACCCAATATCCGGCTTTGCCCCCCAAGGTTTACACATCTGCGTGCCTAGACTCGTGCACTCTAGACTACAAACACGATGGACCTCACAAACAATGCCCAGAAGAATATCATGAAAAACAGAGGAAAGGTAAACCAAAAGGTTTTTTTTTGGAAGAAAATGACAAATCAGATTAATTGAAGAATCAAAACTCTATTGTTTTCGTAATATACCTCTGATATATATTTGATCTCTATTATAAGGTTAGAATCAATTGCTATAATTCCCAAGAATAATTCTGTTGGCAAACAATGAATCAATTACAATAAATTTAATCAATTAGATTACAAGCTTTCCATTCAAAATTGCCAACGTATTCAAATACTAATAATATTTCAACGACAAAGATTCAAATGCTTTAATTAGTATTTAAAACATATAATAGGAAAGTTTAAAAATGGTCAAATAAATTTGATAAAATGCCTTTAATTTTTAGTAAGAGATATGTCATTGTAAACGTGACTAAAACAAATTTAAAATAAAGTTAATTTATTTAAAAACATGGAATCAGAAATTAAATAATATACTTGAATGCCATTATCTCTACATGAAGTACGCTCTAAAGTCTGAAGTACGAACAAAATCTGAAGTGTACTTTGGCTCTGAAGGATGTATAAGGCTGAAGACTAAAGTGAAATCTGAAGACTGAAGCATTGTCTGATGTCTGAAGACTGAAGAGCTGTCTAAAGACTAAAGTACTGTCTGAAGACTGAAGTTCTAACTGAAGCCAAGATGTTTGAAGTTAAGAGTGTGACTGACGTAGCATGACTCAGTTTGCACCATTCCTTCACGCAACCTTTGTACACAAATCAGGAGTGACAAAAAGTAGCTTTATGGGATATCTTTTTGAATGATCCTGCACGAAAAGAGGAAATTTGGAGTAGCTATCTACTATAGTCAGATAAAGTACTGCCTACCTCGTACTTTTATCAGAGATGTCTCATAACGTAAGTATTTGCACCTAAAGCTATCATTCAACGAACTTCTTAAGATCTAGCGTCCTAGAACCCTATAAATTCCAGAAATCTTATTGAAGATATAGAGATTTTTTTAACTATTTTGAGAAAAACTGCTGCTGAAAAACAAAAGCTCACGCGAAGCAAAACGCTGCCAAATTCTCTTTAGAATTTCACTTAGAAATTCTTTGTACTTTAAACTTTTATATCCAGTGTTAGATCACTGTTATCTTTGTACATTCTAAACGAAGAACTGTAAGTTCTAAGTTCATTTCCTTTTGTAAATACTTTGAGAGTGCGTAGAGCCTGGAGAGGCTTGGTTTAAGAAAGAATACTTGTCTGAGAGCCTGAAGAGGCTTGGTTGAAGAAAGAATACTTGGTGTAGAACCTGGAGAGGCTTGGTTGAAGAAAGAATACTTGGTGTTTAGATCCTGAAGAGGCTTGGTAGAAAAAAATACTTGTAACTGTTTCTGATTAGTGGAAAATCCATAAGCTTGTTGGCTCTGGGATTAGACATAGCTCACAAGTGGAGTGGGTGAACCAGGATAAATCTAGCTGAGTGCTTCTCTTACTCTTAACTGTTTACGTTTGATTTCAACTAATAAGAAGAGGGTTTTTGAACTGGGTTCTTATATGAAATTCTTAAAATACAATTTGCAAAAACTATTTTAAAACCTTTGTCTGAAATTTTTCAAACAAGGAAATGAACTTCAGACAAACCTCAACACCTATATGAAATTCCTTAAAATCGAGATTACAAAAAGGTTTCCCAAAAACGTTAAAGTTTATAAAAAAACTATTCAACCCCCTTCTAGTGTTTCCTGCGTGTTCCTACAGTTGGTATCAGAGCTCAGTCTCGGGTTGAGCACTTGACCGTGTTAAGGAAGAAGATCCAGATGGAAAACTCTACAAGCACAAGGCACTATATCACAGAAGGAGCATATATGACAAGGCTTCCAGTATTTAATGGTGTTGATTACCATTACTGGAGAGATCGTATGAAACTGTTCATTGAGAGTTGCAACATTGATCCTTGGGACATAGTCATTGATGGTGATTATATTCCCATGCATGGTGGACAACCCATACCTAAGTCTGATATGACCAGTGAACAGAAAGCTAGAGTACAGCTAAATGCCAAGGCTAAACTCTACTTAGTTTTTTCCCTGAACAAACTAGAGTATGAAAATGTTCATGGATGCAACACTGCCAAGGAAATCTGGTACACATTGGCTTTAGCCCATTAGGGTACTAATAATGTCAAACAGTCTAAGATTAGCATGCTTGTACATCAGTATGAGATGTTCAAGGTGGAGGAATTAGAAACCATTGACCAAATGTTTGGTAGGTTTCAAACCATAACAAATGGACTCAAGTCCCTAAGTAGAACCTAAGAATTTGGAGATCCTAATCGAAATATTCTAAAGAGCTTACCAAAGGTTTGGAGACCCAAGTTATCGTTATTCAGGAGGCAAAGGACCTTAATATCCTGAAGATAGAGGAACCGTTGGTATCTCTTAAAGTTCATGAGTTAGAACTTGGTGAGGATGTGTCCAAGAAAAAGTCATTGGCACTGAGCATAAAAACCAAATAGACTAGGCATGGAGTTATGAAAGCCATGCAAGCTGAAGAAACTTCAGAAGTTGATGAAGATTCTGATGAGGATGATCTTGCCTTGCTGAGCAGAAAGATAAAAAGAATGTTGCAGAAAAAGGGGAAGTTCAGAAAAAAGGAATCCTTCAAAAGCAAAAATGGTGGGTCAAGTAAGGACACTCCCATTACTGATAAAATAACTTGTTTTGAGTGTTGTTGAGATCTTGGAAAGCGTACCAATATCGCAATAGTATAATAGTCTTAAGAGTAGGGGATGTCGTACCCATGAGGGACAGTTCAAAATGAATTCTTAAGGATCAACTTACTAAGTAAATATGATTGCAAGATGTTGAATTTTGTTTGATGAAAAGACAACTAAAAAGATGCAGTAAAAAGAATAAATTAAACAAAGAGTGATTTGGATGAAAGATTGCAGTTGAGAAATTAGGATTGAACTTTGTCTATCACACCCCTCTTGTATTTTGGGAACCCAATAACATATAGAAATTTGCAATTAACAATACTGAAGGACAAATAATTTTCATTCACATTGATTCCTCAAATATGAAATTCTTAGAACAATCTCTTAAACACTGATCCCTCGGATATTTAACAAATTGCCTAACATTGAGAAAAGTTGTTTAAAGCTATCAATGTATTGAATCCTATTCCTAGTGATTCCATCTATTGAGTACTTTTATCCATATCAGATTTAAAGAAGTGCTTCCCAGCCAAATCAAAAAATCGAAATCAAAACTCCATTGAATAAATAGAATTTAGCATTAAGTACTGAATAAAAATACCAGTATTGGTAAAATAAGAATTCCTATATATTAGAGATCCAAAATACAATTGGGGTTTGAATCGAATACATTCAATCCTATAGAGAAGTTTAGCTACTCATGGTAGCAATTACAAACCACAAGAATTAAGAAGAAAGATTGCAGCCAAGTCTTCCAGCTCTGTTGTCTTCTCTCTCTTGCTCCAGAATGGTCTCTGTTCTTCCCAAAACTGTATCTCCAAAACTTTGTTCTCCCAAAAGTTGTGTATCTAAAAAACTGTCTGACGGCACATTAAAACGCTAGGTTTACGAGTCCTGCGCTCAGCCTGTGATCAGGCGCAGGTGAAGCGCAGGAGACAATAACTATTTCCTCTGATTGGTTATCCTGCGCTCAGCCTGCGCTTGGCGCAGGTGAAGCGCAGGAAACAGTATCCTTTGAAACTTGCTCTACACTACTCCTGTCTCTGCTCACTGCTCACTTGATGCTTCAACTAGTACTTTAACTCCTCATCTGTAAAAATCAATAATTTCTTCACTAAAATAGTATCAACTTCCAATTAGAATTCATTATTTACAACAGCCACAAACTAAGCAAAGAAGGGTGATTTTGGAGTATAAATTCATGCAATTCTTACTAACAAGTGCTTTATTTATACAGAAATCTACTAAATCTTAGCACTTATCAACTCCCCCCAACTTAGCTTCTTGCTTGCCCTCAAGCAAGATAATTAAGTACAGACAGTTATTCATAATTCCTAACTATGAAATTGGTTGACTGGAATTCATTTTCAATGTCTCTTGCTAGGAAACATCCACTTTCGAAACTTTAGATTTAAAATCAGAACTAACTGGTGTCTCCAACATCAAATAAAACAGGATCAAAGTGCATACAATCTTTCAAGAGAAGCAATTGTGACAGCAAATGATTAAAATCAAGGAAAATTCTCTCAATCCTCACAGGTTAGTGTTTCCCTAAGCTTTTCCACTGAAATTGAACAATCAAAATTGCCATTCGTTTTCAATTAACATACAAACACACAATTAGCATGGATCTTAAGGTCTTTCCTAGGTTGTAATGAGGCCTGGTTTCCAAGAATCATGGTTTTTCAGGATAAAAGAAGAAACAGAACTTTTGGGAAAAGAGAGCATAACTACATTATAAACATTTTGCTCAACTCCCTTCAATTCACCACTTCATTCTTGGTTTTTAATACCTCAATACAGACTTTTGCCTTTTTTTCTTGGTAATTCACTCCCTTATATATGCAAATATTTTATTTTTTTATTTTTTTATGTGAATTACATTACTCAATGTTTCCTTTTTCACAAGTATTCAACCAACCAATACCCAATCTTATTGAATGAAATGCACCTATGCTCTCTGTCCCTAAGTGTGTAAAGGGAAATGATCGTGATTAACAGTAAGGTTAAGGTGCAAAATTCAAGAAAAAATTCAAGCTCAATTGGGTTATCAAAAACAGGTATAATCATATACATGTTGGCTATTTGGCACTAAGTAATTTCAATTTTTAACAAGTTTCCTTAATCATCTCCATGCTTTTCATGTGCAGTAATAAAACCAAAAACTCAGGCAATATCAATTGACAATTAGCAGTGAAAAACTCTCAAAATGTTTATGGACTCATATAGGTGATGACTATTCAAGATACACATGGGTGATATTCCTAAGAAGCAAGGATGAAACTCTTGAGAATTTCATAATATTCTGTAAGAAGGTACAAAATGAAAAAGGATTATGTATTTCTACTATCAAAAGTGATCATGGAGGAGAGTTTGAAAATTCAAACTTCAAACTATTCTGTCAGGAGAATGGGATCTCTCATAATTTCTCTGTGGCTAGAACACCTCAACAAAATGGGATTGTTGAGAGAAATAACATAAGCTTGCAAGAGATGGGTAGGACCGTGCTCATTTCAAGCTCACTTCCTAAATCATTCTAGGTAGAAATTGTTCACGTAGCTTGCTATCTTCAAAACAGAATATTGGTAAGACCAATTTTACAAAGAACTCTCTATGAATTGTGGAAAGGAAGGAAGCCCAACATATCATATTTCAATATCTTTGGATGTGATTGTTTATACTCAACACAAAAGATGATATTGGAAAATTTGATGGTAAGTCTGATAAATGATTTTTCATTGGATATTCTGAAACTTCCAAGGCATACAGAGTTTATAACTCTAGAACCTTAGCTGTTGAAGAATCAATTCATGTAAGATTCAATGACAAGAAAAAGACTGATAGTGACATATCAGATCTTGAAGAAGATTTTATAGGAACGGATCTGAACCAGAAGCCTGATCATACCAAAGCTGAAGATCCATCTGAACCTCTGTCTGAAGGACCATCTGAAACCCAACCACTTCAGACAACAATAGTTGGAGATATAGGCCTCATCATCCTAAGGAACAAATCTCGGGTGATGTTTTAGAGGGAGTGAAAACAAGATCAAGACTCAGAGATGTCAATAATTTTTCACTACTGTCTGAAATTGAACCTAAGAATATTGATGAAACTCTACATGATGAAGGGTGGATCCTAACCATGCAAGAGGAGCTGAATAAGTTCACTAGGAATGATGTCTGGACTCTAGTTCCTAAACCCCATGGGAAAACTATTATTGGAACCAAATGGGTGTTTAGAAACAAGTTGGATGAAGATGGCAAGGTTGTCAGAAACAAAGCCAGACTTGTTGCACAAGGCTACAATCAGCAAGAAGGTATTGATTTCATTGAAACCTTTGCTCCAGTAGCTAGGCTTAAAGCTATTAGGGTTTTGATCTCTTATGTTGCAATTAATGATATCAAACTATATCAAATGGATGTTAAAAGTGCAATCCTGAATGGAATCATTGAGGAAGAAGTATTTGTTAGGCAACCTCTTGATTTTGAAGATGTAGCTTTCCCAAATCATGTTTTTAAACTGAAAAAGGCTCTCTATGGTCTGAAACAAGCTCCAAGAGCTTGGTATGACATATTAAGCAACTTCCTTATCAAAAATGGTTTTGAAAAAGGAAAAGTTGACATAACTTTATTTAGAAAATCTGCCAACAAAGACTTTATTCAGTCTAGATATATGTTGATGACATTATATTTGGTTCAACAAATTCTTCTTTATGCAAAGAGTTTTCTAAGCTTATGTAATCTGAATTTAAAATGAGCATGATGGGAGAATTAAAATTCTTTCTAGGACTTTATATTAAGCAAAAATCTTATTTTATATGGATCCATCAGGAAAAGTATACAAAAGAAAATTTTAAGAAGTTCAACATGAATGATTCCAAGCCTATGTCAACTCCAATACATCCTTCTGCCATCTTAAGTAAAGACGAAGGAGAAGAACCTATTGATCAAACAATGCATAGAGGAATGATTGGTTCATTACTATATCTTACAACAAGTAGGCCTGATATTATGTTCAATGTTTGTTTGTGTGCAAGATTTTAGTCTGATCCAAGAATTACTCATTACAAGGTTGTAAAAGAAGTTTTAGATATATGAATGGTACTACTAATCTTAGTCTTTGTTATAAGAAGAGTAAGGATTACAGGTTAGTTGGCTACTGTGATGCTAACTTTGCTGGAGACAGAATTGAAAGGAAAAGCACCAGTGGTGGATGTCACTTCTTTGGAAGTAACATGATCAGCTGGTTAAGCAAAAGGAAAAGCACCATTGCATTATCAACTATTGAAGCTGAGTATATTGTTGTTGCAAGTTGTTGTTCATAGTTGTTATGGGTAAAATATCAGTTAGAAGATTTCATTATTTCTGAACCCTGTATTGTTTTGATGTGTGATAATATTAGTGCAATAAAATTGTCTAAGAATCCCATTCAGCATTCTAGAGCAAAGCATATAGAAATCAAACATCATTTCATTAGAGACTATGTTCAGAAAGGTTTTTTTGATATTAAGTTCATTAACACAGAGCATCAATAGGCGGACATATTCACAAAACCCTTAACTGAAGATAGGTTTAAGTTCATCAGAAGCCATCTGAACATTCAAGCATTGTTTGAAAAGTTGGTTGTCTAAACTTGCCTGCATGTCTGAAATGATATACCTATCTGAATGTGTGCGTCTGAATCTTCTATGACGATATGAAATTTTGTTTTAAAATGACATAGCTTTTTGAGATGGTTCACATTCACATTTTTCAAAAAGTGGAACTTTGAACCTTGCTCAGTTTCTAAGGTATGTTCAAACCCTAAGGATGACTAGTAAGTCTTCTCGCTGCTTATAGAAGAAGCATAAATGTAGACTAGGGCATTGGGTTTTCACATCTATCTTATGGGAAATCTAAACCCTTCTCCTACACGATATGTTCTCTCTTTTCTCTCTCTGCGAAGGCTATCAAGAAGAATGTTGATGGAAGATTACCTCCTTAGGAACAAAGGTGTATTCCCTGTACCTGTGTTCAAAGCTGCAAGCTGGGATAATATCTTCAAGAAGGACCCTGGAGATTTCCCAGAAGCTGGAATTTTGACGTTCCAAAAGAACGCAAAATCAATCTTCAACAGGGACAACTCTCTACCTTGTGTTCTTTCTTAGGAAGGATATTGAGAGTTTCTCTCAATAGGGATGTTTCAACAAGCTTCTTGTACGAACTAGGTTTTGGTATCGTCTCCACAAAACCTCTCCTTGTAAATCCCTCAAAGCCTTGGCCTGCCCAAGATCGTGTTAAGGTTAAGAAATCTTTGAGAGGTAGAAAGGTGATATCTTTTCAACGCTTAATGGTGACATTTGTTGGAAAAGTTGCCATCTTTTGCTTATTCCAGAAGCATGTCCGGTAATAGGACTTTGGAGGAAGCCATGTGAGATCAGAGATAGGGTGTGACTGTAGAAGCAACCTAAAGGGAAGCTTAGAAAAACTTAGATTTGAACAACCTAGATTGTAAAAGCTTTTAGGAAAGCTTAGTAAAGTTAATGTTTTCATGTCTATGATGTCAAAGTCATTTCACTATTAATAAAATGAATGTTCAAATCATTATTTACAAGTGTTGTTATTTACATGTCTATGAATTTCTTGATCTGAAATTTGTTCCAAGTGCATATTTGCAAATATCTTTATCCTCTGACAATGCTTGTTCTAAATGCTTATTCTGATATAATCCTGCTCTGATACTCCTTTTAAGGGAATAATGATAATGCTTATCCTGAACCCTTTTGATGAATGACAAAAGAGGGAGTAATAATACTAACAAAGATCTGAATCTGAAGTGCACAGTTCAAGGGGAGCAAGGACAAAAAGTTCAGCAAGAACAAGTGTCTAAATCTGAAGTGCACTACTAAAGGGAAACAAGGACAAAAGCTTAAATGTCTCAGAGGGAGCCCTAAAGTCTATTTAAAAGCTCTATCTGAAACTTGATTAATAATCTATGCTAAAATCTGTTTAAATTCTTTTACGATATGAATCTGAAGTGTAAAACGGATTTAAAAGATAATTTAACTTTGTTATTTAAGTTAGTCATCATTAAAAAGGGGGGGAATGTTGAGTCTCAAGACTTTAAAGTCTAAAGACACCCCTAAGATAAGTTTGGGGAGAATGCTAAGTCTCAAGATGTTAAAAGTCTAAAGACGCCCGTATGACAAGGTTTTGACGAGTACAAACTTAGATTAAAACGTCACAATTATTCTAACAAGTGTACTTGTATTTAAGATAAGCTAAAACATCATATTGTTGGTCCTAGAGGGAATCTAGAAGAGGGTTGAATAGATTCACTGAAAACTTTTTGCTTTATTAATTTTTAAAATTCGTTTTTTCCTTCAAACTTTTGCCTTTAAAATTCTTTCAAATATGTTTTCAAATATCAATTTATTAGAGTTTAAAAATCTAGAGTTATGTGCAGCGGATCAAAGATATTGCAGTAGGTAATTGATTACCAATTCAGTGCGTAATTGATTACCAATTTGGAAAACAGTAAGTAATTGATTTTCAAGATTGATTCCACAAGGTTAATTATTTGACTTTCAATATACAATTCAAAATATCATAAACCAATCAATTTTTCTAAGAAACTTTATGTTATTTTAATGATCAAGAACCATAATCATATAACCAAGAATCACAATTCAAGATAGAGTAGGGATAGAGAAGATTACACAATGATTTATACTGGTTCAGCCACAAAAGGGGCCTACATCCAGTTTAGATCTAGCACACCACTAAATCTGCTTTCACTAAAGGATTAATTACAAACACCATGCACAATCAATCCTAAAGAAAGACTTTATAATAAACAAAAGGTTTGACTCTTGCACCCCACAAGAGCATGTTCATCCGTGACACCCCGTCACTCGAACAACAACCTTACTTACGACACCCCGTCACAAGATTTCACAAACAATCTCAATGAACACCCCGTTCTTGAGATATCACACAATGCACTTCTCTATGAATTCCCTATTCAAGAGACAATACAAATCAAAAACAAATATAGAAAACTAAGTTTAAAACGATAACACCTTGTTTGTGTAGATAAACTCCATTAGAGTATATCAATCTTCTTTCCAATTATCTAAGTTTCTTGACTTGAGAGTTCTTTAGATATTTGTAGAATTTCTGGACATGATGATTTTTCTTGAAAAAACTCTTTAAAAAAAGTATTTATGATTCTCTCACAAATCAACTCTTACCTTTTTTTTTCATCCTCTCTATATTCTTATTTTCGAAATTTACATTTATATATAGCTTTTAGAGATTCAAAAGTTAGTTAGAAAACAGTTCAAAAAGAGTTAAAAACGTCCAGTGTTTCTGCAGAATCTGTGGTAATCGATTAGCTTATTGGGTAATCAATTAAACCAGAACGTTTTGTTCTCGGAACTCATCACAGGAAACAGGGGTAATCGATTACTACATGTGGTAATCGATTAAACCACTGAGCACCTATTTTTGATCTTTTATCAGGTGCAGTGCTAATCGATTATCTTTATCAGGTAATCAATTATTTTCGTTCCTGTACTTGAAATCATGTCGTTTTTAGTTTCGATTCAACTTGGGGTCAATTACCAACTAAGCAATTGATTATACCAGTGGCAAATCAATACTTGGTTGAGTAATTTAGATTCCAAGCTATCCAAACTTGAAAACAATAACATGAGTTCAACTTACATGATTACAAACAAGGTAAAGACCAATTAACAAACACATATCAATTGCCTAAAGCTAAAAACAAACAATGCAAGTGCCACATCCATTGAAACTTGTTTAGCACTGCAAATTGAATTGAAATATAAAAAACTCTACTTCCTACAACAAAACCAAAATTTCTTAATATATGAGAGCCGTGATAAACAACTTGTATCTTCCAATGTAGCTTAAGTCCAACAATCTCCTCCTTTTTGGTTTTGATGAGCCAAACACTTTCAATAACAATTACAATGGGCACGTAGGCAATTTCTATTTCTTCATTCCTAAAAGAACTTTGAAAATACTTGCATAGCAAATATGTTTATCAAACAAATCACAATAATCATGTTTTATAATCAATCATATATCATATCCAATCCAATCATACATCTTTCATCAATATTTTTGTAACGCCCTAATTTCTAAACTCAGAAATAATGCCCGTTGGAGACACTATCCCTGAAGTTCTTGAAATCATTTCGTTAAATTTTCGATATCACCACACATTCGCTTAAACTTTCCAACGATTAGCGTAAGCAATTTACAATACAACATCAATATTTATAAATAAAAGTAAATCTTACTTAAATTTACGGACGAATCCACACTTGGAGAAGTGTGATTCAGTGAACTCATACCGGAAGTCCGACAGAGTCTCCCCTAAAAACCGGACAATTACCAGAATTCAGCTTAACCTGAAAATCAGCAAAACCAGTACATCTCAATATTTAAACCTATCACAGCATTAAAACTAGGCCTCAGTGGCCAACTAAGAAATAATTATATTTATACAAGATACAACAGTAGACCTAAATGAATAACCAAATAACAACTACAAATACATTAGGGACTAATCCTATTAACGAATCTTCCAACTGAAGTAAGATTCATCTCCATCCTCACCATAACTGCCTCAACATCAACAAAAGTACCTGCACAACTAAAGTAAATCCCCGAAACGTGGGGTGAGATAATAATCTCAGCGAGTACAACTTAACATATATAGTGTAAGGAAAAACAACCATCAAGCATTGAGATACACCTAAAGCATATTTATAGATAGCTAATGAAAGAATAATTAAGACATGTAACTCACGTAACATGAACTAACAATGATGCAGAACATGATGCTCATGATGCACTCACTGCTGTGTCCAGCAGGCATGATCTTATCACTGAAACTGGAGTTAGACCTGAGCTCAGACTACGGGAAACGTCTTTCCCGGGGACGTATCCCACCCATTACTGGACCGAAGTCATGTTTTACTTAGTTTACTTAACATTTTACTCACAGCGCAAAGGCCGGCTTGAATTACTCACGGCCGAAACCGGCTTAAAAAAAATTACAATGCTAAATATGCTTCATGAAAACTTGATTATCAAATATTTACACTTAAATGCACTGAAAACTGAGTAGACAAAGTATTTCGAGAGTTTCGTAACTCTCATAAGTTCGTAACTTCGAAATTCAAGGGTTTTTACATCAAATACTAACATCACCTACTCAATTCCAGTACAAACATCACAATCCAATCATCTTAATTATATAGAAAGGGGATAAAAGGGGTAGGGTTCATACATTGATCATTTCGACAATTTCGTATATCTCGCTAGCTTCGTAAATCTCGCTACCCTAAGGTTTTCATTGAAAATCCTAACGAAACTACTCAATCTCATACAAACATTACTAATCTAACCACAATAATCACATAGAAAGGGAATTAAAGAGTAGGGTTCATGCATTGGAGAGAAATCAAAATCAAAGGGGAAAGTGTGTCTGTGAGTTATACTCACCAAATCTAGGAAATCAAGAGGAGAATGAGAATTTGAAGTGATCCAATTGATGATTCTAGCTTCAATCTCCTTCCAAAGCTCCAAAATTGACTTCCTCTCTCTAGAATTCTCTCTTTCTCTCTCTAGGGTGAAGAAGGGTGAGAAAGAAAATGTGAAAATCTGATTTTTGCATGTGGGACTATATATACTGGTTCGCTGGTAATCGATTACAGATAGTCTGTAATCGATTACCAGTAGTCGTAAAATGCACTAGAAACCCTTTCTGGGAATCTGGTAATCGATTACAACCCTTGGTAATCGATTACCAAAAACTCAGCCCTCAAGTAATCGATTACGTAATCAATTACATAAAATTCAGCTCTCGGGTGATCGATTACAGACCCCCTGTAATCGATTACCTAAAAACTAGCTCTCAGGAAATCGATTACAACCTGTGAGTAATCGATTACCTAAAAACCAGTTCTCGGGTAATCGATTACGAACCCACTGTAATCGATTACCAGAACCCATATTCCTAAAGTTCACTTAAGTTAAAGCTTAAAACTTGGTTTTATACTTGAGTTTTAACCCATAGCTCCTCAATTACCTTAATTCCTCAACTTATATTCCCTTAATTACTAATACATAACCCTCTTATTTTAAGCCTAATTAGTTATTAAAGTTCCTAATTTGCGGGATGTTACATTCTACCCCCCCTTTTAGCAATTTTAACCCCAAAATTGTTCAAGAAACAGAATTAAAAAACTACATCAACTGAAAGTTCTAGAAGCCGTTCCCATAAGCATGGTGAAGTGCATTCCAGAACCTAGAAATGAACTTAAGGTCCCTATCTGATATGACGTTAAAGGGAATGTCATGGAGTCTGAAAAACTCCCTAACATACAAGTCTGCTAATCTTGCTAAGGGAATAGGTACTCCTAACCTGTAGGAGGTGAGCTGACTTGGTCAGTTGGTCCTCGAACACCCAGATAGCATGAAAACTAGTTTGGGAACGAGGCAATCCTACCACAACGTCCATAACTATACTTTTCCACTTCCTCTTAGAGATTTCTAATGGTAAAAGGTTCCTGATAGTTTGATGTTCTATTTTGTCCTGTTGACACACTAAACTCTTAGAAATATTAATTGCTATATCTCTCTTCAAATCCTAATACATCTTGGTAGAGCCAGGATGTATAGAAAACTTACCTCTATGAGCTTCCTCTAATACCTTCTGTCTGAGGCTACCCCCTTAGGGACACAGACCCTCCCTTAGAAGAGAATAATCCCATCTTCTGATTCAGAAAACCCTAATTGTTGTCTCTTCTCTTGGAGACTTGAGTCCAAACTCTGAGCCTCCCTGATTAGAGCTCTTAGCTCATTAGTGATCTCTTTTAAATGAAGTCTGGCACTATGCCCTCTAATTACTACACCTAAACTTAGGTTCTTGAACTTCTCTAACAAACTCTTTTCATGTATCATCACAAAAGACACATGAATAAACTTTCTACTCTATTTGAGTATACTTGACCGGCTTGGTTAAACAACACACTAGATAAAATCTATTAATAGGAACAGATTTCACACATCCACTAAGTAAGGACCCTAATTCCATACCCAAACCCATCAACTACCAATTGGTTTCAAGTCATATGTTCTTAATGATCTAACTAAGTTTGAGAAGATTCTAAGTGATTTACATGATTATATTCTAAGTCCTACTATATTACTTACAATAAGTCATGCACACATAATTACTCATTCCCTCGAATCACTAAGTTTGTGTTGATGAATTAATCCAACACTCACGTCATGTCCGGGGAAGTAAGTTCAAACAGTCACACAAGTAACATCAAACTAAAGGGTGACGGACGTTTCACACTCTTCTAAAAAAACATTGAAAATTCTAGCAACACACTCACGCCATGAACATAGTTAAAATACCTACGGGCCACGACATGATCGCAGTAAACTCACTAATTTCCTAACTCCCCCTAATGGGATCTTTCCCTATTCTTATCTCACTCTACCGGTTAGGGCTCGTACTTAGCTTGGCTCTAAGTTTCTACTGAAAAGGAAAGTAGCTTAGAGTTTTATCCCCACTCTGGTTCTCCTAGGAGTAAGGAATCCTAAACGTCTTGGCGTTCTAACCTGATGCGCGATCCTACAAACCTTCCATTGTTCCTGACCCTCTAGGCTGAATCTAACTACCCATTCTTAAATCTAACTTTCAAGCTAGATAAAAGTTGGCTTCTTATGTCCTTTCTACAAGGTTACCCCCCTCCTTAAGGCTTCAGGCCCTCCCTAACATCCTTCAGGGTTCTAAATCTTGATTCCTCCACTGGAGGTACCAAACTTACATTCAAAATTGTAAACTAATTCATGTTCCCCGCTTTCTAAGCTCTCGGGTTATTTTTATTATAAGGTGTTATAGAGTTTCCTATTTTTGTTTGGAATACTGACATATAGGTTCCATACTACTCCATAAGGGTTGTGATGCATTTTTCAGGTGAGTGATGACCCAGGTAAGTATGGTTGCAATTGCAACATTAAACATGTATGGTTTGGGGTTATGGTATTTCCCTCATGGTATTTCACAACTTAAAGTTAGGTAATTGGATGGCTGAAAAACATTTATAGTTGCTTGATAATTCCTTGACTAGCTCTAGTGTTGTCTGTTAATCTACTTGTTCTACTCATTTCCCATTAGGACCCCAATTATAACTTCCTCCCCTTCTCTAATTAATTCTGAGATGTCTATAATATTTCCGCTACTTTATTATTTTTAACTAAGGTGTTTGATTCACTTACTATCTACCTAACAATTCCCTCAGGTGATCCCTAGTTCTTTTCTACATGGCTAACCCTAAATATGACTTAATTGAAAACTTCTTTTTTCTTACTTAGGTTCGTGGTTAAATCTACTCTACCTTATGCAATTTGTACTAGAACTCTTAACTTCCTTGACTAAAATCCCTCCCCTCTAAAAGAGTTGTGACTAAGGTTCTCTCCATTGGTACTAATAGGTTTTTAAATGTGTGACTATGGATGGTATACCTACTGAGTTGGTTTTCAGATAAAAATCTGGCTTGTTCTCACTGCCCTGACCATGGACCCTTACCTTACTCTTTTCCCTGAGTATTTCTCCGAGTCCTCATGGTTAAAACCAATATTGTTAAACTGAAGGTATGGATGAAGTGTTCTTATTTGGTAATTTCTAGATTTTTAGGGTTATAAGACGTTGCCCCTACAGGTTACTAAGTGTTTTCTAAGAGTGGAAAAGAAAAAGTTAAGGTATGATTGTCCCGTGACAAGCTACCCACTCGATAAGGTTGAAAGACCTTGCTGATTGCAAGTCATGGTAAGACAAAAGGTGTTAGGTAACTGAAACTTACTACCCATACTGCAAGACTCCTGACTACCACAAGATGACTAAGGGGGTACACCTATTCTTATATCATTTCAAAAGAAATCTCTTTCCTTAGCCCTTCCCAGTTTATGTCTTTAAATGTCCATGATATTCGCACTATGTTGTTAAGTTAGGGTATATCTTGGACCTATAAAATTCTTTTCAATCTCCACATACCTTCCTAATGGTTCATATTCCTCTCATATGCCTAAGCAAGCTCTGGTTCACTCTAATTAGGGTAGCTATCCCAATATAGACTAACATTCCCATATTCTCTCTAGTGTGACCTTTAACAAGTGTTTGCATAAAAGAAATTTTAACTATGTGGACTACTACCTAGTGAGCATACACACTCTAATATAATAAGTCATAAACCATTCAAACAAACCAACATTACAATCAAAAAGCAAGATACGCAAAACATTCAAATCATACAAGTTCCACGATTAAGACCACATTATAAGTCAAACAACAACCAACCTTCACAAGTAATGAATCTATCTTAACTAACTACCTCAGAGATGCCTAATGTTCACTAGGGCTCTAGGGTAACATTCTATAAAGCTTCTATGGTGAGTATACTGTTCTTAGGAATAAACTTAGGTTACTCTCTTTCTAATACAAGATAGGTGGCTCTAACCTTATTAAGGAAGTATCCCAACTTCCTGACCAAGGTATCCTACTCACATAACTAACCATAATCTCCTGTACATCGCACACACTATAGGAGTGATCAGTCCCTATAATGAGTACGTGTACTGCAAGATCATAATAAGTTATGGGCAACTAACCTAACCACAGTCCAAATGGATTGAACTGCTCTGATACCAAAATGTAACGCCCTAATTTTTAAACTCAGAAATAATGCCCGTTGGAGACACTATCCCTGAAGTTCTTGAAATCATTTCGTTAAATTTTCGATATCACCACACATTCGCTTAAACTTTCCAACGATTAGCTTAAGCAATTTACAATACAACATCAATATTTATAAATAAGAGTAAATCTTACTTAAATTTAGGGACGAATCCACACTTGGAGAAGTGTGATTCAGTGAACTCATACCGGAAATCCGGCAGAGTCTCCCCTAAAAACCGGACAATTACCAGAATTCATCTTAACCTGAAAATCAGCAAAACCAGTACATCTCAATATTTAAACCTATCACAGCATTAAAACTAGACCTCAGTGGCCAACTAAGAAATAATTATATTTATACATGATACAACAATAGACCTAAATGAATAACCAAATAACAGCTACAAATACATTAGGGACTAATCCTCTTAACGAATCTTCCAACTGAAGTAAGATTCATCTCCATCCTCACCATAACTGCCTCAACATCAACAAAAGTACCTGCACAACTAAAGTAAATTCCCGAAACGTGGGGTGAGATAATAATCTCAGCGAGTACAACTTAACATATATAGTGTGAGGAAAAACAACCATCAAGCATTGAGATACACCTATAGCATATTTATAGATAGAAAATGAAAGAATAATTAAGACATGTAACTCACGTAACATGAACTAACAATGATGCAGAACATGATGCTCATGATGCACTCACTGTTGTGCCTAGCAGGCATGATCTTATCACTGAAACTGGAGTTAGACCTGAGCTCAGACTACGGGAAATGTCTTTCCCGGGGACGTATCCCACCCATTACTGGACCGAAGTCATGTTTTACTTAGTTTACTTAACATTTTGCTCACAGCGCAAAGGTCGACTTGAATTACTCACGGTCGAAACCGGCTTAAAAAAAATTACAATGCTAAATATGCTTCATGAAAACTTGATTATCAAATATTTACACTTAAATGCACTGAAAACTGAGTAGACAATGTATTTCGAGAGTTTCGTAACTCTCGTAAGTTCATAACTTCGAAATTTAAGGGTTTTACATCAAATACTAACATCACCCACTCAATTCCAGTACAAACATCACAAATCCAATCATCTTAATCATATAGAAAGGGGATAAAAGGGGTAGGGTTCATACATTGGTCATTTCGACAATTTCCTAAATCTCGCTAGTTTTGTAAATCTCGCTACCCTAAGGTATTCATTGAAAATCCTAACGAAACTACTCAATCTCATACAAACATTACTAATCTAACCACAATAATCACATAGAAAGGGAAATAAAGAGTAGGGTTCATGCATTGGAGAGAAATCAAAATCAAAGGGGAAAGTGTGTGTGTGAGTTATACTCAACAAATCTAGGAAATCAAGAGGAGAATGAGAATTTGAAGTGATCCAATTGATGATTCTAGCTTCAATCTCCTTCCAAAGCTCCAAAATTGACTTCCTCTCTCTAGAATTCTCTCTTTCTCACTCTAGGGTGAAGAAGGGTGAGAAAGAAACTGTGAAAATCTGATTTTTTCATGTGGGACTATATATACTGGTTCGCTAGTAATCGATTACAGATAGTCTGTAATCAATTACCAGTAGTCGTAAAATGCCCTTTCTGGGAATCTGGTAATCGATTACAACCCTTGGTAATCGATTACCAAAAACTCAGCCCTCAGGTAATCGATTACGTAATCAATTACATAAAATTCAACTCTCGGGAAATCGATTACAGACCCCCTGTAATCGATTACCTAAAAACTAGCTCTCAGGTAATCGATTACAACCTGTGAGTAAACGATTGCCTAAAAACCAGCTCTCGGTAATCGATTACGAACCCACTGTAATCGATTACCAGAACCCATATTCCTAAAGTTCACTTAAGTTAAAGCTTAAAACTTGGTTTTATACCTGAGTTTTAACCCATAACTCCTCAATTACCTTAATTCCTCAACTTATATTCCCTTAATTACTAATACATAACCCTCTTATTTTAAGCCTAATTAGTTATTAAAGTTCCTAATTTGCGGGATGTTACAATTTTTCTCCAATCCAGTCAATATATTTTTCGTTTTATAATCAATCATATATCATATCATCAATATTTTTCTCCAATCCAGTCAATATATTTCTCTTTTTCTCCCCCTTTTGGCAAATTAAAACCAAAATCTCATGCAATTCTAACATGTGATATTCAAAAGTCAGCACATAAGCAGAATATTTAGCATATGAATATCCAGAAAACACAATCATAATTGTCATGAGCAGAATCTGAAAAGTACCAAAGTAACCATTGTACATATTACAATCATCGAAAATGAAAATGCATCCTAATATGAAGAACAAACAAAATAAGATCCTAAGAACTGAAGCTCTTCCTAAGCGTCCGGAAATTCTTTCAGAGATTGCCTCAATTATTTCCTTCAAGTCTTGATAATCCCTCTTCTGGGTTTCAGAAATTTCATTCAACTTGTTGAGGACCATTTGTTCAAAGGCTGTGTATGGCTTAGGCTCAGTTTCTTCAGAATCTTCATCTTCATTTGGATTTTCAGCATTGTTAATTTCATCTTTGTTAAACCATCCTTCATCTGTTTTCACTAATTTCATCTTCAAAACTTGTTTCAACACCATAATAATCAAGAACTTTAGATAAGAAAACAACATAAGGACATTATAGTCAATTAGCCTTCTTGTCTTCATCATATTATTGCTGATTACATTTATCCAATTTATCTTTATGTCATTTTGTTGGGGTGAAATTTTAAAATTTTACTAAGTTATTACAGGATTGGTACCTTCGAGTTCGAGGTATACGATAAGAGATTCAAAAAAGCATATTATGAATCGAAATACATAACTTAGTGAAGTTTGAAGTTTGTTTGTTGAATTCGAACTATAAGGCATTATGCTATATATATTCAAAAGGAATGTAGACGTTTGATTAAGTGCCTATTCGAATTTGAAATGTTTTTTTTAATATGAAGGAAAGAAAATTGGAGTTCCATAGTTTATAAAATCTGAAGGATAAAGAGATAAAGAAATATAAGTCTTTTATTCATGTACAAATGAAATTCGAATCACATAGTTCGAATGAAAATACATAAGAAATATAAATGTACATGAAAATAAAAGCTATTCTATCTTCAAAGAACTTGACTCCTGCATCCCTGGGTCTTCAGGAAACTTGGCTCCTGTCTTCTTGGCTCCTGTCTTCCTGTTCTTGATCTGACCCTCCTCTTTCTTCTTCTTTCCCATAGGCTTTGATTAAGCCAAGGCAAAAGCATTGTGCTATCCTGGTTGCGCAACCCTTGGTGCATGTGGTGATAACAAAGAATGCCTGGGAAAACAATAAAGAAGATTCAGTTATTATATAAATGAATCTTAAATTGGCTAGTATGTTCAACCTGAGAGAATCCTTAATAAGGATTAAAGAAGCTTATAGCTTTGGCTATTCCGTCAACCTTATCAAAAATGAAATCAAGAAGGATCAGGTTGTACGTAATAGCCAAAGGAAGAAACTTCTTCATTTTGAACAAAGAAAGGAATAAAGAAGAACGTCAAAGCCAAGGGGTATTTATACTGATAGGATTGGATGGTGCCACTAATGTGCCTGCATAATGGTCCAATCAATTTGAAGGTCAAACTCACGTGTGGTCGGTGGTCAAGTCTAGCAACAGATTGACCAATCAAAATTTACAACACGTGAAACTTAAGGGAATTAATCATTCAACATTTGGTTAAGTTTCCCAATATGGTTCGAAATCAAATCAGAATCGAAGGGTTGTTCGAAGTTGAAAGAAGCTCGGTAACTTAGAAGAATTTACAAGGTTAGAAGTCTGTAAAGCCATTTGAAGACTATTCAAATTTCAAATGAAGCAGTTACTGGAAGTTATCACTCAGAGACAAGTGTCAAGACCTTAGGCTATCAGTTATTTGGCAAGTAGAAGACCGTTGCTACTTTGAATACGTGTCACACTTAGAAATTTGACACCTCATTTAGGCTTGTAAACGTGTCAAAATATTGTTAAGTGTCCGTTAGGATTAGAAGTCTATAAATAGGCAGAATTCTGATGTAACAAGGGTTGGATTTCATATTACTGAAACGTCTCTAAAAACACCCAACATCCATCCTTGTAAGCAACTAAGAGGTTAATAAAGAGAGTGCCCAGTATGTGTATCCATACCAACTTTCAATCAATGCAATTTACAATTCTGTAATTTTCTTTCTTTGATTACTTTTTATTCTTTACATTTCTGCACTTTTTCTTTGATTTGTTTACTTCCTGCACTTAATTTTCTGCAACTTTTTCTTTCTTTTATTTAATTTCTGCACTTTCAATTCTTGCACTTTGTCCTTAATTTTTCATCGCATTTTATTTCAATTTCTTCTTAAGATTCAAATCTTGTTTTTATCCATCTTTTCTCTTTGAAATTCTGTTTCTTCTTAAAAATTGATTTTTTGAAGTCATTATTTTGAAGAAATAAGTTATTCAAAATTCTGTTACTCTTTGAATGAATTTCTGAGTAAACCTAATTTTAAAAAGAACCTTTAGAGGATTCAGATTCTAGTCCTAGATTGTACTTTCAGAATCAAGAAACTTTTCGAACTTGATTGAAAATTTTCACAACAAACAAATCGGCATGCCTGGTGGGACTAAGTTCTAAATTAGTTTCAGAAAGTGTATGATCGTGAGAAGTGGTAGAACCATTTCTAATTCAATGGCAAACAATAACCGAAACAAAAACACTTCGAAAAATGTTACTGGAAATGCTTCTGCAAATCAAGGAAGTCCTACAAATCAAAGGAATAACAACGAGTCTATAAACAATGATGAGACTAATGGAGTGGAAAATAATAATAGTGGGAACCATGATCAACGTAATCAAGCACCTAACACTACTCAGGCTGAAGATCCTTTAAGGACTCTGGCTATGAGCACAAATCCACTCTCAAGTGGGGGCATATAGGTTACAAACGCAAATGTTAGGCCTCCCCCATATGGACTTCCCTTCGGTTTTGTTCCTTCTATTCAAGGAACATCCCCAGTCACATACACAAGTACAATGACACTTGCATTCAATCATGCTAGTTCTTCGAACTTAGGCGTCTTTGGAACTGGTGTTTCTGGGTTGAATTCTAGCCAAATTTTGAATTCTTTGACAAATACTGCTTTGAATTTGATTAGGCAACAAGTGGATGAAATTAACCATGAAATGGTTAACATGTTGTCTACTCAATTAACAACAGTTATAAATCCACTTATTGAAAACACTAATCAAAATTATAATACATTGGCTAGGCAAATGGCTAGAATTGTTGATGTATTCGAGGCTCCCCCAGATCTTGAAAACCAACAACAGGTTAATGTTTGCCTTAATCAAAACCAGAATCAGAACATTGGAAATGATAATGGTATAAGGGAGAATAATGAACAACCTATTCTTCGAGATCCAATTCAAAATGTGAATGCTCAACCATTAATTTTGAATAGGAATCAAAATGCTAATGAGGTTTTAGAAAGAATAAGGCAAAACAATATTGGGGGGCAACAAAATATGGCAAATATAGTTGAATTAATTTTGAATAGACATGGATTCGATGTAGGCCAAGCCACTAGACCATGTTTTGTTTCTCCACTAACACCTTATGTGTTGCAAACTGAATTACCAAGGGGATGGAAAGTCCCGAAACTCACTAAGTTTGAAGGAGAGGTTAATGAATCAACAGTCGAACACATTACAAGGTATCATGTAGAATGTGGGGACATAACTAATAATGAACAATTGAAAATGAAGTATTTCTCAAGTTCCCTAACAAAAAATGCTTTTACATGGTTCACAACCTTGTCTCCTGGTTCGATTTATACTTGGAATTAGTTAGAAAGACAATTCCATGAACAATTCTTTAGAGCTGAAACGAAAGTTAGTCTTATGGATTTGGTGACTGTTAGACGAACTTCAGATGAATCTGTCGAAGATTATTTGAACAGATTTAGGTAAATGAGAGCTAGATGTCTTGTACCAATTCCTGAAAATGAATTAGTTAAAATAGCAGCAGGAGGTTTTGACTACTCAATTTGAAAGAAACTTGTTAATCAGCAATTGAGGGACATGGCCCAATTGGCTGAAAGAGTTAGACAAATTGAGTCGTTAAAAATGGAAAAAGAAAAACAAAGGAAAATCGAAAAAATAGGAAGAAGAGATAAATTTGCCTATGTTGATGTAAATGAAAACTTTAGTGATGAAAACTCAGATTTCGATGAAAAGGAAATTGATGTTGCTGAGTTAAAACCAGGACCTCCATATGCATGTTCTTTTCTTAGACCATATAATGATTCAGGGAATCAAACTTCACAAAGTAAGTATCCCAAAAAGACATATGGTTTTGATATATCGAAAGCTGAATAGATCTTTGATATCTTAGTAAAGGATAAACAAATTGTCCTTAGTGTTGATCATAAAATTCCCACTTTCGAACAACGAAAAAGAAAGAAATATTGTAAGTTTCATAATGCATTTGGGCATTGAACTAACAGTTGCATTCATTTCAGGGATCTCATTCAAGAGGCCATTAAAGAAGGTAGGTTGAAATTTAAAGAAAAGCAAAAAATGGCAATGAAAGTTGATTCTGATCCATTGAATGTCAACGCCAGTTATGTTGATACTATTAAAATAAACATGGTAGGAGCTGAACCTGCTATAGATTCGAAAACAACAATAGATATTGTAATTGAGGAATTTGAAAAGGAAGTGAAAGATATCTTCCCAAAAAGCAATGAAACCTTGGTTGATTTCTTGCTTCGAAAGAAAGAGGAAAATACTGATGTTTCCCTTTGTCCTCGTTGTAGAGCAGTTTTCGATAGATTGGTGGCTAAGTCTTTTGAGTCATCAGAAATGAAAAAGCATTATCAACAGACTGTCAATCAAAGGATTCAGAAGGTGATTAGGCCGGTTTCGAATGTTGAAATTCGAAGACCTCCCTTTCAGAAGAATTATGAAATGAATAAGGGGCAACCTCCTATGTTCCAAAAGCCTAAAACTTATGTGCCTCCTTCGAATGTTCCTCCTAGTAAGTGGATTCGAGTAACAGATAGTCAAGAGTATCGTCAGAATCCACAAGTGCTTAGGCAGTATAATAATTCTTTCAATGGAAAGACTTTCATGACTAAGACACAATGGAGGAGGAATCAACGTTATAGGAAAGCGGCATTGGAACAAGGGGAAGTTCTTCAAATTTCTCAAAGAATTTGAATGCTAAAAATGCACAGTTAATTCAAGTGCAAGGTGCTTATAGTCAACCCACATCCTCCCAAATCTTACAAAAGGATAAGGTGAGTGTTCTACCAAAAAATAAGGTTTTGGTTGAGGAAGATTTACTTACAGATGATTTCGAGACTGGGTTCCCAGATAGAATTGAAGATATTTGTGGAGTAGTTTCGATTCTGCCTGCAGAATTCGAGAAAGAGTATGAAAAAGGTTTTGAAGATGATTTCATAGAAGATGAGTCATCAGTGCCACAAACTTATTATGCTTGTTTATCAACACAAGCTATTAAACAGGATTCAACAGTGTTTGATAGACATTCTATTGGGATGGTGTCTCATATCAAGCCTTTGTTTATTCAGGCTCAAATTGAAGGGATTACTGTGAGTAAAGTGTTGGTTGATGGTGGAGCGGCAATCAATTTATTTCCAAGTTCTCTTTTGAAGAAGTTCAACAAAAGGAAGTGTGATTTGATGCCACATAACATGATCATTACAGATTTCAGTGGAAAGACATCCAAATCAGAAGGATTATTGTGTTTTGACATAATTGTGGGATCAGTCAAAAGACCCACTGTTTTTGTTGTGGTTCCTTCGAAAGAAAATTACAATGTGCTTTTAGGGAGAGAATGGATTCATGGAGTAGGGGCAGTTCCTTCCATTGTCCATCAAAAGTTATGTTTATGGAATGATGATGGCATTCCAGAATATGTTGAAGCTGATCAAACCTTTTACAAGGTAGAAGCAGATACAGTCAATGCAAGGAACTGTGAGAAGTGGATAATGAATCAAACACCGTGTACAATTGAAAAACGTGGTTTTACTCCTGGTAAAATTCCACACAGGGCGTTTTTTAATGTTGAGTATGGTTTAATAATTTGAAGTGCAACTGGTCCTTTAGGGACCACCTCTACTTTTGGATGGATTTCAGAAGAAGAGTGATGTTGAGCTTCATAGCTCGAACCTCAGCATATAGTGCTGAGAGAAGGTTTGAAGCGGCTTTAGAGGCTACAGATTATAGAACGGTCTTCGAGACCAAAGTTAATTTTGAACAAGAATTCAAAAGAACTTTTGAAACGGCTTCAGTAGTCGTACAAGATGTTGAATACAAAAATATAAAAGAAGATTCAAACATGAGATTCGAAGAGGAAGAAGTACCTTTTGAAAGACTTGATTGCATTTATGAGGATACTCCTCTTGGGTTCGAAAGAGCCTTGTCTCATGGAATCGAAAAGATGGAGGCTCAAGATCCTCTTGAAGAAGTGAATTTGGGAGATGTCAAAAACCCAAGACCAACCTTTGTAAGTAAGAATTTATCACAAGATTTTAAGTGTAAGTTGGTCGAATTACTTAAAGAATATAAAGACTATTTTGCATGGGATTATCATGAAATGCCTAGTTTAAGTAAAGAGCTTGTGGAACACAAGTTACCTACGTTTCCTGATAAGAAACCTGTGAAGCAAGCACCTCGAAGATTTGCACCTGAAATCATATTGAAGATCAAAAGTGAAATCAAGAGGTTATTAAAAGCTAAGTTCATTCGAACTGCCAGGTATGTTGACTGGATTTCTAATATAGTACCAGTTATTAAGAAAAATGGTTCTTTAAGAGTTTGCATAGATTTTAGAGATTTAAATAAAGCAACTCCTAAAGATGAGTATCCTATGCCCGTAGCTGATATGTTAATAGATTCAGCAGCAGGTAATGAAGTACTAAGTATGTTAGATGGTTATTTAGGATACAACCAAATTTTTATTACTGAAGAGGATATTTCGAAAACTGCTTTTCGATGTCCTGGTGCAATAGGCACTTACGAATGGATAATGATGCCTTTTGACCTTAAAAATGCTGGTGCTACTTATCAAAGGGCCATGAATTCTATTTTTCATGACTTAATAGGTAGATTCATGCAAGTTTATATTGATGATGTTGTAGTGAAATCTAAATCGAAAAATGATCATCTTTCGAATCTGAAAGAAGCATTTGAAAGGATGAGACTGCATAAGCTAAAAATAAATCCTATTAAGTGTGTCTTTGGTGTATTTGCAGGTAATTTTCTAGGCTTCTTGGTTCATCAAAAAGGAGTTGAGATTGATAAAAATAAAGCAAAGGCAATTTTTGAAACTTCTCCCCATTCGAACAAGAAGCAATTGCAGTCTTTATTGGGTAAAATCAATTTTCTTCGAAGATTCATAGCAAATCTTTCAGTCAAGACCAAGGTGTTTTCTCCTTTGTTGAAACTCAAAAAGGAAGAGAAATTCGAGTGGAAAGAGGAACACCCATTGGCATTTGAAGAAATAAAGAGGATTCTCACAAATCCTCCAATTATTACACCTCCAATTCAAGGAAAGCCTTTGAAATTATATATTTGCATCTGAAGAGACATTAGGAAGTATTCTTTCTCAAGAAGATGAAAATGGATTTGAAAGAGCAGTGTATTATCTTAGTAGAACTTTAAATGATGCTGAGACTCGATATTGTGCTATCGAGAAATTATGTTTATGTCTTTACTTTTCTTGTACTAAGTTAAAGTACTATGTAAAACCTTTTGACGTTTATGTAATTTCTCATTATGATATAATAAAGCACATGTTATGGAAGCCTATTCTTCATAGTAGAGTAGGAAAATGGGCGTTAGCTTTAACCGAATTTTCACTAACATACCTCCCATTAAAAGCTGTGAAAGGCCAAGTTATGGTTGATTTTCTAGTTGATCATCCTCCTATTCAAATTAATGAATTGGACTTCGTGGGTTTGAAACCTTGGAAGTTTTATTTCGATGGATCGAAACATAAAGTAGGTGTTGGAATTGGAATTCTTTTAATTTCACTTGAAGGGCTACCAACAAAAAAAATGTTTCGAATAAGGATGGATCATTCAAATAATGAAGTTGAGTATGAAACTTTATTATTAGGATTAGAAATTCTGATCTCATTCAAAGCTAAACAAGTTTTGATTCGAGGGGATTCACAATTAGTGATCAAACAAGTCACTAAATAGTATAAATGTTTGAATCCTAGATTGTCAAAATATTTACTAAGAGCTTTTCAATTATTAAGGTATTTTGATGAAGTTGAATTCGAACATATCTCTCGAATTAATAATGAAATTGCTAATGAGTTACCACAAATTGCTTCTAGTTATAAAATTTGTAACTCTAAATTCGAAGAGTTGATTCAATTAAAGAAGAATATGCCAATTATGAATTTTGAAGTTTTAGACATTGAAACTTTAGATGTTGGTGATTGGAGAAAATCTTTAGTTGAATACTTGCAAAATCCAAGTATGCAAGTTGATCGAAAATTGAAATACAGGGCTTTGCATTATGTAATTTTAGCTAATCAATTATATAAGAAAGCTCATGATGGTAATTTATTTTGATGTTTAGGAGAATCAAAAGCGTATCAAGCTTTGATTGATATTCATCAAGGGATTTGTGGTGCTCATCAAGCAGGTCAAAAAATGGAATGGGTCTTAAAAAGACAAAATTTATATTGGCCTTCAATGGCCAAAGATTGTAATGATTTTTTGAAAGCCTGTTAGGAATGTCAAAAACATGGTTTCATACAACAAATCCCTGCAAGTGAGTTACATTCAATAATAAAGTCATGGCCTTTTAGAGGATGGGCTATTGATTTGATTGGTCAAATTCATCCCTCATCATCTAGGGAGCATAAATATATTATAGTGGCTATAGATTATTTTACAAAATGGGTAGAGGCAATCCCATTAAAAGATGTAGCTCAAGAAGACGTGATTAATTTCATTCAAGAAAACATAGTTTTTCGATTTGGCAATCCCATTACTCTATGCTTTTCCATCGTTGTATGATGATTAACCAATCAAGAGTACAACATACATCAATAACAAATTTCATAACCAAAACATGTTAACCAATCAAGCTTTGATAAAAGAAATATGGAATTGAAGCAAGTGGAGTAGAAAAGAAAGGTAGATGCAATTCAATCAGCATGTAAATGAAGATCAAACCTCAAAACCAAGATGAAAATAAGCTTAAATCCTTGAATTGAATAAAAACTTAGCCTTCCATGAAGACTTTACAAAAAGATGAACAAAAGTAAATGAAACTCTTAGTAATTTCTACTACAACTTGGATGCTCTTCTCCCTAGCAAGCCCTCCTATTTATAGGAGGGGAAAAGATGCCATTCCAAACATGATCACTCAGCCATTACTAAGATTTTTTTGTCCACAAATGGACTTATTGATCAATTACCTAATGCATTTGTCCATTACTTTGAATTGTTCACCTACTCTAGCTATCATTCACCTACTTGTCTCCCACTTGCACCAAGCATATCATCTTCAATCTGGCAGAATCCAAGAGAGTTGTCTTCATATTAAATCAAGCTCTAGATCTTAGCTTTCAAATGCCGTTGGGTTGAGACCAAAAGGAGTTTTCTAGCCCAAGTTATGGCCCAATCATTGAGTGCTGGTCAGGTTATCATATCATGCTGACTATTCCATCTTCCAAGCCCATTTTGACTCAAAGAGGTGCTTTCCAATGAAATTAGTAAAATGTAAAGAAAACATGAGCTAGAGGTGATTACAAGACATCATAACATTCATGAATTCTTATCTTTATGCATCTCAAAAATATAAAGGCAACTTCGATTGAAAATAGTGGATTCAAATTGATAGAACCTCGCAGGAAGTACTCTCTATCTCTCAAGTGTTTAAAAGGTATGTGTTTCTCTCAAATTCGACCCATGAAAATTGCAATATCATAAGCTTGCTTATCTTCTACTGATCCACTGCAAATTACACATACATCCACAAATCAAGAGGTCTTTATTAGGGTACTAATGGAGTGACAATTATGTAGAGGTACAAACAAATATGACATGTTAAACCAAAGAGAGTAAAAAAGATTTGTAGAATGAATCCAAGTAAAAAGTGTGATAGATACATATGAAATCAAACATTGAAGTTTAAGTACATCATTCAATCATTTGGATTCTTCATTCTTTTGCATATCTTCTTCTTCTTTTTTATTTTTTTTCTCTTTTTTTCTAGTTTTTTTTTACATAACAAAGAAGCACTAAGTATGTAGCAACCCACATAATTAACATTCCCCCACACTTGTTCAAGAATCCATTCTTATGATAAATCCAATACTCTTCTATTCCGTAAGGTTAGGTAAAAGTTTGATTTTATACTTAAGTATGGAACGGGAGACAACAAATAAGGCTTAAAAGGGTGATTCAAAGGAAAATCATGTAAGGTTGGCTATTTAACTGGGTAATTTATTCAAGTGAAAGAAAAATTTGTCTCAATCATTTTTGTTCATGTACCTGCAAGTGTAGTTTCAAAAAGAATCAAAGCTAGTTCTGAAGTAACAAATTCCATGGGTGAAAATCACACAAGAAAGAAAGTTCAATTTGTCAACAAGGCTCAAATCCTCACGACTAATAACTATCAAAATTGATCCATTCAATTCAAATCTCTGTTGCCAAACCAATTAATTTCAATATGTTAGGAATCAATTCAAGCATGTTATAAAAACTTAAAATCACCTCTTTTTCTATGTTTTGTTTTACACTTGTTAACTTTATTGGAAAGCTTAAAAGAAAAACAGAAATTCATTTTTTTAAACTAACGTGATGCGTATCAAGAGTTAAACATAATTCCTTACTCTGCCATCCTATTAATTTTTTTTTTTGAAAAAAAACGGACCATCTTTTCCCTCCCCCAACCTAATCAAGACATTGTCCTTAATGTCTTAATAGATTGGTGATTTTTTTTAAATTGATATTTAAATGAAAAACTATACAAGCACAACTTTAAGAGGAAGGAAAGTTACAACCGGAGAGTGGTATCTGGATCTTCCTTCTTTCCATCATCTTTGTTATTCTTGTCCACGTGTTTTCCTGATGCATAAGGTCCAAGTGAAAGGTTCTGCATTTGTTCAAGAAGTTTGTTAGCATTTGAAGAGGATGCCATGATTCGTTGCAGTGCTTGAGGTATGAATCCTTGATGCATAGCATATTCCAGAAAACTTAACAAACCATTATAAAAACCATTAACATTTAAGAACCCTAGTGGCTTTTGGTGGAAGTTAGAATTGGCCCAAGACACAACGGTGAAGATATCTTCTAAGGTTCTGAAACCACCAGGTAATACAATAAATGCATCAGATTTGTACAGCATTTGTGCCATATGTTCCTGCATTGTTGACACCCTCAGTACGACAACACCCAAAACATAGCTCCCTCTTGTGATTGCAGTTCCTGTTGTACAACCCTTCAAGCCTTGTACCCCCCCTCCATACACAACATTGATTTTTCTAGCAGCTAATGCTTTACCAAGGTCATAAGCTGCATGCCGGAATTCTTCATCCTTTCCGAGATTGGTTCCACCAAAGACACAAATGCTGTGGAATCTGCGTGTAGATGGTCCTGCAGTTTCTTTAAAGAGAGACATTTTGTTGTACCAATTACTTGTGAGAGTGAGAATTTATAATGAAATAACTGGTACGAAGATCAAATTGTCAGATTTTTTTTATTAAGTCTTAGTCGGTGAAAAGACAAGTAAGGATAAACAAAGATACGCGTGAATTATAAAGTCAAAAAGAATCAGCTAAAAAGAAAACACAAAACAAATTAAAGACATGCGTGAATTATAAAGTCAAAAGATACAACTGAAAAAAAAATGCGCATGCATATGAACAGTAGTTGTGATTTTGTCTCACATCTTCCTTTGGTTTTTCGTCCAGTAACGGCTTGAACGCCTTCTATGAGTCAGGGATTTGCTTCCCATCCAATTTTCTTATAAACTGGCAAACAGGGTCTTTTAGAGTCAGATTCCCAAGACTATATTGTTCCTTCTCCCTTCGGAATAATTCAGCTAAATCAAGAAGAACCATTTGAACCTGTCCACTAGGATGCGTCTCAAGAGCCTGACTAATGTTATCCAAAGACTCCTTACTCAGTCCATCCTTAATAAATTTAATATTATCTTCTCGATTTATAGAAGTCATTTCGACATTCTTACATCTCGAGTTACAATTCCATCTTGCACACTTATAACAAACTTGCATTCTTTTTGCTCTTCTTTTTTTAGAAAAATAACTCCTACCCATTCCTGACAAATGTCTAGCAAATGAATCTTGAAATTCACCTGCTAAGCGTACCTTGGCCTCGATGATCCAACGTACATCCTCAGGAAGGCCTAAGCGCATCAGTACTATTAGCCTTTCAAGTCTACATCTGTAAATTTTCCTAAGATCGTCTTGAGGGAGAGTAGGGAACCGAACTCTGAGCTTGGCGAGGGTTTCCTCCATTCTTTCTCTCTAGCAAATTTGTTCAGTGCAAAGGGTGGATTGTTCTGTATATATAATAGTTAAGGAGAACAAATTGAAACATTGCACAACAAACACAATAATAATAAAAATAATAATAATGAAAACTCAAGAAAACTCTCCCCACATAATCAACAAAATGAAAAACACATATCATTAACAATAATAACTCAAGAAAAACTAGCAAAAAAAAATTGGGAAGAGAAATTTCTACTTTAAGTCAAGCCAAGTAGGTGGCATTGTGCAGGTGCACCTCTTCACCGTATGCTTTTAAAAACCCTCATAGAAGGGCTTAAGCCGATGTCCATTTTCCTTGAAGACCTTTTTGGTTGTCTCATCTGTGATCTCAACTGCACCATAAGGAAAAACATTAGTAATCACAAATGGACCTAACCATCTAGAACGTAACTTACCAGGCATCAGCTTAAGGCGAGAATTATATAAGAGCACTTTTTGTCCAACAATGAACTCTTTTCTTGTTATTATCTTGTCATGGAATGATTTGGTTTTTTCCTTGTAAATTCTGGAATTCTCATATGCTTCTAACCGAATTTCTTCAAGTTCTTGCAATTGAAGCTTTCTATGCATTCTAGCTTTATCCAAGTTCAAATTGCATTGCTTAACAGCCCAATAAGCTTTGTGCTCAATCTCTACCGGTAGATGACATGTTTTGCCAAAGACTATCCGGTAAGGGGACATCCCTATAGGAGTTTTATAAGTTGTTCTGTAAGCCCATAAAGCATCATCAAGCCTTTTGCTCCAGTCTTTCCTATTCGGTTGGATTGTTTTCTCCAGAATTTGTTTGAGTTCCCTATTGGATACTTCAACTTGACCATTTGTTTGAGGATGATATGGTGTAGACATCTTGTGCATCACCCCATATTTCGTCAACAAGGATGCCATGTTCCTATTGCAGAAATGAGATCCTTGATCACTGATGATTGCCCTTGGAATTCCAAACCTGCTAAAAATGTTAGACCTAATAAAGTCAATCACAACATGAGAGTCATCAGTGCAGGTGGCTTTTGCTTCTACCCATTTAGAAACATAATCCACGGCTAGTAAAATATAAGTGAAACCAAAAGAGTTAGGGAAAGGTCCCATGAAGTCAATTCCCCAAACATCAAACACCTCACAGAACAACAATGGTTGTTGAGGCATCTCATTTCTTTGTGATATGTTGTCCATTCTTTGGCATTGTTCACAATTCTTACTATACCTGTAAGCATCATGAAACAAGGTAGGCCAATACAAACCAGAGTCCAAAACCTTTCTAGCAGTACGTTGAGGTCCAAAGTGCCCACCACATGCAAATGTATGGCAAAATTCTAGAATGGAATTAAACTCATGATCTGGCACACAACGCCTAATGACCTGATCACTGCAAAATTTCCACAGGTAAGGATCTTCCCACACATAATATTTAAAATTACTTTTAAGTTTATCTATTTGTTCCCTAGATGCATGTGCAGGCAAAACAGATGCAACCAAGTAATTAACTAAATCAGCAAACCAGGGGGTGGTGTGACGCAGCTCCAAAAGCTGTTCATCAGGAAAAGAATCATGAATAGGGAGGGAGTTAGGTGCTCTCTCAAGTCTGCTTAAATGATCTGCTACCATGTTTTCTGCACCGCTCTTATCCCTAATCTCCATATCAAACTCTTGAAGTAGCAACATCCATCTAATTAACCTTGGTTTTGCATCTGGCTTCTTCAATGGGAACTTCAATGCTGCATGGTCAGTAAAAACAACCACTTTAGAATTAAGCAAATATGATCTGAATTTATCAAGTGCAAAAACAATAGGTAATAATTCTTTCTCAGTGGTAGTATAGTTAGCTTGTGCAGCATCTAAAGTTCTAGAAGCATAATATATGACATGAGGAAATTTTCCAACTCTTTGTGCAAGGACATCTCCCACAACATAATTGGATGCATCACACATGATCTCAAAAGGGAGTGTCCAATATGGTGGCTTGATAATTGTTGTGGTCAATATTTTTTTAGTTGATCAAAAGCCTCCTTACACCTGTCATCAAAGTTAAAATCAACATCTTTTTGTAGCAAGTTAGAAAGTGGAAGGGCTATCTTGCTGAAGTCTTTGATGAAGCGTCTGTAAAAACCTGCATGACCCAGAAATGATCGAATCTCGCGAATGCAAGATTGGTAAGGTAAACTAGAAATTACATCAACCTTGGCAGGATCCACTTCTATACCCTTCTTTGAAATTACATGTCCTAACACTATACCCTAGTCAACCATAAAGTGACATTTCTCAGTGAAATCGTCCATGAACACCTCCATGCACTTTTCAAGGAAGTCATCAAAGATACTGACCATGCACCGCTGGAAGGTATCGGGGGCATTGCATAGGCCGAAAGGCATCCTCCTATAGGCAAAAGTTCCAAAGGGGCAGGTGAATGTGGTCTTTTCCTGGTCCTCTGGTGCAATGTGAATCAGGAAATAACCTGAAAAACCATCAAGAAAACAATAATGAGATTTCCCAGCTAAACGCTCAAGCATTTGATCAATAAAAGGCAGAGGGAAATGATCCTTTCTAGTTGCTTGGTTAAGTTTCATATAATCAATACAAACTCTCCAACTGTTTTGCACTCTGGTAGGAATAAGCTCATTCTTATCATTCTTCACTACTGTGAGGCCAGTCTTCTTCGGGACCACTTGGACCGGACTTACCCAATGACTGTCAGATATAGGATAAATGATGTCGGCTTGTAAAAGCTTGGTCACCTCCTTCTTCACGACATCCAAAATTAGAGGGTTTAGACGTCTTTGTGGCTTCCTTATTGGTTTAGCTCCATCTTCAAGTAAGATCCTATGCATGCACATTGAAGGGCTAATACTAGGAATGTCAGCTAAGGTCCATCCAATTGCCCTTTTATGCTTCCTTAGGACTTGCAACAACCTTTCTTCTTGCTCAGCCTGAAGACTTGTTGAAAGAATCGCAGGCAACTTTTCATTCTCCTCTAAATAAGCATACTTCAAATGCTTTGGGAGTTGTTTGAGCTCCAATGTAGGTGGTTTCTCAATTGAGGGAAGTGTCCTGGTGGATGGAATTGCATCTGCAACCTGTAACTCAACAACATCCAATTCAATCAAATCATTACCTTCTAGCTCTGTTGAATCAACAGGTACACCATCATCATGATGTATACTACCTGTATCATGAAAATCCTTCTACAAGTAAGTATAAATCTCAGCACAAACAAGACATAATATAGAATCTACATAATTGTTACAGGTGTAAACATCATGTAAATCAGCAAAAGAAGGGAAATCTTCATTAAACAACTCATAATAGGTATCATCAACCAGATCATCTAGTAACTCAATATGAAAAATAGAGTGCTCCTCCATGGGATACTTAATAGCATCAAATATATTAAATCTGACAATATCATCTCCAAACTCCATGGAAAGAGTTCCTGCATGGACATCAATCTTTGTTCTAGCTGTCTTAAGGAATGATCTTCCTAGAATAATCAGAGCCTTATTGGATTTAGACTCTCCCTCCATATCCAAAATGTAAAAATTTGTAGGGAAAATCAAATCATTAACTTTAACAAGGACATCCTCAATAAGTCCAGCAGGGTATGCATTACTCATATTAGCTAGTTGGATGACAACACCTGTACTCTGCAAAGGTCCAATGGCAAGAGAGTTAAAGATAGACATATGCATAATATTAATTGAAGCACCTAAATCTAACAAAGCATTTTCAAATTTACAATTGCCAATTATGCAAGGGATAGTAAACGTCCCTGGATCTTTGCACTTTGTGGGCATTTGTTGAATGATGGCTGAAACGTTTTGTCCCATACTAATCTTTTCATCTCCCTTCATCCTTCTTTTGTGTGTGCACAAGTCTTTGAGAAACTTAGCATATCTTGGAATCTGTTTGATTGCCTCCAGAAGTGGAATATTGACTTCCACTTTCCTAAAGGTTTCCAAGATCTCCTTTTCCATCTCGTCTACCTTCCTGGATTTTGCAGCTCTTTGAGGAAATGGTAGAGGTACATTCTGCTGCATACTTTTCTCATAATTTCGAAAAGATGCATCATCATCTGATGGCTTTGCTCCTTCTGCATGATCCAATGGTTGTACTTTTGTATCATCTGGTGCATTGTTTGAATGAAGTCTTGGTTTTTTAGCAGCTTTCTGTATGTTTGACTCATCCATCACCCTTCCAGATCGAAGGGAAATTGCATTGACATTCCACTGGTTGAGCAGGAAACTTATCAGAACCTTGAGATTTCATCTCATTTAGTGAAGAGGCAAGTTGTCCAGTTTGAATCTCTAAGTTCTGAATGGTAGCCTCCGTCCTTTGCTGGAATTGCAGGTTTGTTGCAGCCATTTGCTTCACAAGATTTTCTAGTGAAGGTTCATAGTTAGGTTGTGAAGGCTGCTGAGCTGCAGCATTTTGTTGATGCATTTGATGTCTCACAGGTTGCTGGTAAGATGGTCTACTAGTACCTGCATTATGCTGAAACTGTTGTTGGGGTTGTGGTCTTGTATTGTTACCCCGTCTCAAATTTGGATGATCTCTCCATCCAGGATTATATGTATTTGAGTAAGGATCATAACGTTGTTGTTGTTGTGATCTCCCACGAAAAGCTCCAGCTACCGCAACAGATTCACCTGCTTGAATGGTAGGGCAAACATCAGTTGGATGAGATGAGCAGTTATAGATACCACATACCTTTTCCGGTGCTTGCAAAAGTAGTTGTTGTGTTTGAGAAGGTTGTTGCTGAGCTACTGCCACTTGTCTTACTAAGGATGTTAGCTCATCAAGTCTATTATGTAGCCTTTGTTGTTATGCCTGTGACACTTGAATTTCGTTCACTGCCCGAGTTGGCGTGATTCTGGTCCCAAATTGTTGGGTGTTAGAAGCCATGGTAGAGATAAGGCTTCTTGCTTCATGGATGCTTTTGTTCATTAATGCACCACCACTTGCTGCATCGATCATGTTTCTTTCCATAGGCAATAATCCATCATAAAAGTATTGGATTAAAAGTTGATCATTTATTTGGTGGTGTGGACAGCTGGCACACAACTTTAAAAATCTCTCCCAGTACTCGTACAGAGTCTCTCCAGTCATTTGCCTAATTCCGCAAATTTCCTTTCTGATAGCACCAGATCTTGAAGCAGGGAACTATTTCTCCAATAATATCTTCTTCATGTCATTCCAACATGTTACAGAACCTGCAGGCAGATAAAACATCCAATCTTTAGCAACATCAGTAAGTGAGAAAGGAAAAGCTCTCAATTTGATGTGCTCCTCAGCAACTCCTTGAGGTTTCATGGAGGAATAGACCACTTCAAACTCTTTTAGATGTTTGTGTTGATCTTCTCCTGCAAGACCATGAAATTTAGGAAGCAAGTGAATTAAACCAGATTTAAGTTCAAAATCAACATCCAAGTTTGGATATTGAATGCACAAAGGTTGGTATGTAACATCAGGAGCAGCCAACTCCCTCAAAGTTCTATCCTGCACATTGTTATCCATTTGTTCAAATTGATTGATATCAACAAGATGTTTAACTTGAGCAAACAATTTTCTCTTAGATCTGTGTAAAGTTCTTTCAATTTCTGGATCAAACTCAATTAATTTTGAAGTTGAAGATCTAGTCATACACTAGCAACACACAAGAAGAAAACAAAAGAACAAAAAAATCACAATAAAAAATTAAATAAAAGGATACTATCAAGTGGATCCCTGGCAACGGCGCCAAAATTTTGACAGTTGTCGAACCTACACAAAATTATAATTATAATTCTCCGATCTGCAAACCACTGGTAGTAGAATGGTATAAACCGGGTCGAACCCTAAAGATCCACTCAAATTAATCATTCTTTGGGGGGGGGGTTGATTGATTGGAGGCTATTTTCATGGTAAATCATTGGTTATTAATAACATGCATTCAAGATATTAAATCTATCAACTTAGAATCATGTGGAACCCCTACAATGATCTTGGATTCACTACTGAAATAATTTCGAGAATTCAATTGATTAAGATTAACAAGATCAAATAACCATAAAATCTTATGTTAGATCCAAATCAATTTATAAATGGAACCCAATTGAAGTAAATAATTAAATGAACACCTTCAATTTAATTCCTTACTCTATGCTTTTCAATCGTTGTATGATGATTAACCAATCAAGAGTACAACATACATCAATAACAAATTTCATAACCAAAACATGTTAACCGATCAAGCTTTGATAAAAGAAATATGGAATTGAAGCAAGTGGAGTAGAAAAGAAAGGTAGATGTAATTCAATCAGCATGTAAATGAAGATCAAACCTCAAAACCAAGATGAAAATAAGCTTTACTCCTTGAATTGAATAAAAACTTAGCCTTCCATGAAGACTTTACAAAAAGATGAACAAAAGTAAATGAAACACTTAGTAATTTCTACTACAACTTGGATGCTCTTCTCCCTAGCAAAACCTCCTATTTATAGGAGGGGAAAAGATGACATTCCAAACATGATCACTCAGCCATGACTTAGCATGTTTTGTCCACAAATGGTCTTATTGATCAATTACCTAATGCATTTGTCCATTACTTTGAATTATTCACCTACTCTAGCTATCATTCACCTACTTGTCTCCCACTTGCACCGAGCATATCATCTTCAATATGGCAGAATTCAAGAGAGTTTTCTGCATATTAAATCAAGCTCTGGATCTTAGCTTTCAAATGTCATTGGGTTGAGCCCAAAAGGAGTTTTCTAGCCCAAGTTATGGCCCAATCATTGAGTGTTGGTCAGGTTTTCATATGATGCTGACTATTCCGTCTCCCAAGCCCCTTTTTGACTCAATAGCCATCCGATTTAGCTTTTGGGTTCTTCATCAAAGTTGTAGGGCTTTCTTTTATCTTTTCTACAATATAAAGAACATAATTTGTAGATGTCTAGAACTCAAGTTATGCTTGAAATACGAAAACAGTTTAATGCTGAAAAATGTAATTGAGCCCAATATGAACCTGAATTGGCATAATATGCTTATGACTTGTTAGTTAAGCATAAAAGATGAATTAAAAGGTTAAATTTGAGGGATGATTAATTTGTATAATTTTTATTTATCACCAGTTCACTTGAAACATACTTTACCCCAAGGAGTTCGTGTTTTCTATTTTCAAGTTTGGACATTGAAGTCTTACAGCTGTTTTCTTCTAAGACCAGAATCTTGTCATCCTCTTACAGTTTCTTTATTTGTTCTTCAATGGTCTTACGCTTTTCTGCAATCGAGGATAGCTGAACGGTTAGAGTCCCCATACTTTCATTTAGCTTTGAAACCTTAGTTCTGGAATCCTTCAATTTTTCTAACATGTCATCATTTTTGACTCGGACTTCAGAAGCCTTGGCAGTATTGGATTGATGCTCCTTCAAAATATCTATAGCCTTTACATAGATATTCTTGAAAGCATCTAACCCATTGAGTTGTTGTATATATAAGCTGCTTTGTCGAGCATAAATTGCCTCAAGCTTCTTTTCTACCCTGTATTGGTATCAACATCCTTTGGGAAAA
Organism: Sesbania bispinosa; assembly: GCA_026901365.1. Classification (NCBI taxonomy): domain Eukaryota; kingdom Viridiplantae; phylum Streptophyta; class Magnoliopsida; order Fabales; family Fabaceae; genus Sesbania; species Sesbania bispinosa. Next base: position 1,069,286 of record QLOH01000158.1, on the reverse strand, counting down.
TTTTGAGGAAATCATCAATGAATATCAAATTCCTCAAACCTTCAATCGAATCCTCCACAGATTCAGTTGTTGGTTAATATGACCTAGAATCTGAATGAGCAGAGGATATTGAACCTTCACCTGTTAAAAGGTCGAGGACAGCAAAAGGATTTTCATCCAATACATTCAAGCATTCCTTCAAGCTTGAGGGGGTTAGAGATTTATTGGAAGAACTAGGCACAACTTCTGAAGTATTCAAAGGGGTAGTTAGGTGAGCAACAACCATCTCACTTTGAATTTCTGAAGGATTTTTAGGAATTATGTTCTATTTGATTTGAGTAGAAGGGATGTCAGTCTTTGATTGATCTTTAGGGGGATCCTTAGTCAGAGGCGAATTTGTTTTAGTCAGATTTTCTGTTTCATTCTCTTTCAACTGAGAAGCCTAAGGAATAGACTCTTCTTCAACCTTATCCTCGAGACCTGGTTCGACCCTGACACTTTAGTTTGTTGAACATCACCTTTCTTTGATTATTCTTCTTTTTGAACGACATCATCCTCTGGTCGAGATTCTGGAAGAGAACTTACACTTTGTTCTTTTTCTTCACTTTCTTCTTTTGAAGACTGTTCTTGACCAGATTGATTTGTTGGAGTTAGTTCAGCTGCTGATTTCGAAGAACCTACAATTAATGAATATTGGAATAAGAATCATTCAAATAGAATTTATAATGCTAAGGAAGGAATTTGAAATTCCACCTCAATGCCTTCTGGTATTAGCATTTTCTTTGGCCTTGGTCTTTTTTGAGCGATATGTTTCACTCGAAGAGAATAATATTTTCTAGCCACCTATTTGAGATGAGAGGATGGATGAATGATTGCAGGAAATTATTAAATGAGGATTATAAAGACTTTAAAAAGTTAATACCTCAGAAGCTCCAACTTTTTTCTTCTTGACAATTTTTGAGGATCTAGTTTCGACAGGTCCAGATTTTAAAGGAAGTTTAGGGTCTTCCTTATTTTCATCTTGACCCTTCTCATCTGAACTTTCCTTTGCCTTCGAACTTCTTGAATCAGAACGTGCTTTTGTTCTCCTTTCAGCACAAGGATTAGAAGTTGGAGGAGGAGAACTAGAAGAATCATCTTCTGATTTAGAATTCTTTTTAAGCTTCAAGAAACGGAAGAACTGGTCAAAATAAAGAAATATAGGAACTTTTCTATGATAATAATGAGTTCGAAATTCCAATACCTTTGGATCACTATGGGTAGCAGATTCAGAAGTTTCTGGAACTTGCTTTTTCTTGATTCCTCCAGTAGAGGAACCTGTTTTAACCTTTTTAGCCTTTGAAACTTCAGGAGAAACAGAAGGCTACATTAAAAATGTAAAGGTTAGAATAATTCGATTCAAAAATCTTGAATAAGGAACTATTTAAAATCGAAATTGCCTTCGATTTTCTTTTCTTGCTTGATTGTTCTTCACCAGATTCACTCTCTTGGCTGGTGGTTGGTTTTTTATCCGAGTGAGATAAAAACAATGAAAATTCAATATATATTTATTAAAGCATAGATTTAAGGATAAATACCTTTGGTTTAATGTAAAGAATGAAGGCTTACCTTTACCTTTATCTTTCTTCTTTGAGATTTCTTTTTCAGGTGGAGGTGTCATCCTGCTAAGACATGTATCCAAAGATATTTGAATGGAAGAGTAGTAGGATGACCACCAATCTCTAAAAGATATTGTGTTGTAGAAGGATTGTTCGAATGAACAAGGTGTAAGGGTAGGACTGGTGTCAGAAAAATGATTGACTAGTTCATTCATTGCTTCGATCCTAGTGGTAGCTCATCCATGAATCACACCTTCAGGATAACGACTCATAGGAGTAGGACGAAGTTGAGAGAGACCAAACTGCCTAACCACTAAGTTTGGATGATAAGAATATGCTTTCATGTCCTTAATTGAAAACCCAAAGAAGAGGACACCCCAAATCGAAAACTCTTCCCAAACATCAAGACTTTCAGCTTGATTACCAGGGGTGTCACAAGGAAATTTCCTTGTAAACCAGTTTGGTCCACGGGATCGAGAAGCAAATGGAGCAAGAGAAGGTTTATGTTTATCAAGGCCAAGGAAAAGAGAGAAATAATGTTTGAATGAAGCAAGGGGATCTTTCTTCCAAGAAGTTGGAGTGTAAAAAGATAATGGAAATCCTTCTATTGAATCAGGAAGTTTGGAACTTTTTGAATCTACACTTATAAAGTGTTCTTTAAAAATGGCATTGAGCCATAATTGAAGGAACCAAAAGGGACCACTCAAAACTTTCACAGGTTCTGATTTCCTAAAAGTCATAACAGCTTCATTCAAACAATCATAAAGGCTGCCTAGAAGGAAACGACTGAAATTGATTCGAACCTTGCTTTGAGATAAAGCAATAGCAAAACTAAGAAGGGAGTTTGGTGTAACACCCGCAAATTTTCTTACTGGTGTATAAATAGAATAAAGAAAATTTTAAAATAGTAATAATCATTTAATTATAAAGTATTTAGTAGCTTTTAATAGACAGCCAAATTTATAATACCCAACCACAATTATGAGTAAATTTCTTTAGAGAGGTGTTTGAGAAAATAACCTAAGATACCTTTAGTAATTATACTGTTAAGGAAAATATAGATTTAATTATTAAAAATAGCTAAAACTCTAAGGTATCTATACTTTTATTCAAAATACTCTTAATATAATTAGTGATGAGTTTTAGAAAATTATTTAGAATTTTTCTAGCACTTCTGGGTAAAAAGATCAAAATGCCCCAATTAACAGTATAACCATAGCCAGCATATAAAAAAAAATTGTAGAAAAATATGGAAGATATATTTTGAACCTTAAAAGATGATTTAAAATTATAATTATAATTCTATACAATATCTGTAAATAAAACCTTAATTTTCTCTCTCTACTTACTGTAATGCCCGCTTCTTACCGTTTTACCGCATTTCGTGTTTTATTGAATTGTTAAAATTATTTTTAATCACCAAAATTTATATTTTTGGATTCAGAATTTAATTTCCTATTTTTAGGGAATTTCTGGGAATTTTTGGGGTTTTTCTGTGAAAATGACCTTTTTGCCCCTCCTGTCCCTTGAACCGGGCCCGAATACTCTTGATCCGGGCCAGAAAAATTTGCACAACTCTTCCTTTCCTCCTTCTAGAAACCGTGCATGTGTGTGTGTGTTGCATGGGAGACACTTGTCTCATCCTTTCTTCCTTCCAAGACAAGTGTCTAGCTTATGATATTATGACATTAAAAGACTAAGACATTTATTTCTTTCTCCTTTCCTACATGCAAGGTTCCTTTGCATTCTCTCATTTCTCTTTTCTCTCCTCATTGAAGCCGTGAGTTCCCCTCTCCTTTCTCTCAAAATCTCCATTTTTCCTTCTCACACTTTCAAGCTTAAGGTTCCATCCTTGAACCCTAAGCTTAAACACTAAGCCTTCTAGCCTTGCAAATCCTTGTTGGTGACTAAAGGAGGCATCTTTGGGGGCTGTTTTGGGACCAGAATTCTGCACTCATTTTCTTGGAAATTTCATAGGTAAGGGGGGGAGAACTTGAACTCTAGTAGGCTTTGTAACTAGAGTCAAGGATTTACCCTTGAATCCTTGCTTTTCTAACCTTGTTTTTACTTGAAAAATCATCTTTTTGGAACTTCTTTTGAATGTATATTTTCGGATCTGTTGAGCTGGGTTGTGATTGATGTTTGCATGTTTGTTTTGATGCTTGAAATGTGTTTAATTGATGGATTTGGATGCATGCAAGCCAAGCTAAAATTTTTGCAAAATTTCTCCCTTTTTCCTTGATGCTTTCGGCCAAGAGAGTAAAAATGGGGCTGCATGTATTCTAAAATTGTTTTGATGATTGTAATGTGTTTAGATGATGATTTGATGAACATGCATGTGGTTGGATGGATTTACACAATTGTTTGATGATTGATATTGTGAAAGATTGGTGTTTTGAGCTTGAAATTGGAGACTATGAACTCAAAATGCATGTGGATGATCTTGGGTGATTTTTTTGTGATACTTGGCATTTAGATTGTTTATTGATGAATGTGTGAAGTTATGGTGAAGATTGGATGTTGTGAAAAATTTGAAGTTTTGGATGAACATTCAAGGTTGTTCTTGATGTTCATGAGTGTTCTTGATGAAACTCATCAAGAATGTCCTTTTGATCCTAAAAAGATCAAAAGGATGTTTAAAACATGTTTTTGGGCTAAATTGGCCCAAAAGGACTAAAGAATAAATTTGTAACAAAAAGGACTAAATTGCAAATAAGATAAGTTTTTAAATTAAGTAATTAAATTCGGATTTTTATTTTAACTAAAATAAAAATCTATTTAAAAGTCACATTTTTTATTTATTATGAATAAAAATGGGCTCTCATGAGTCCAATAACCTTTAGGCTTTTGATTAGTCCCAAAGCCTTCAAAAAGAAAGTCAAAACTCCATTTAAAAGACAACTAAAAATAATTCATGTGCTTAGGCTTAGATTAGGGTTGAACTTCAACACCAATCTAAGTTGTGAAAAAATTAAATTTTTGGATTAATTAGTAGGCTTAACTAATTTAATCACCTATGTTGATTAGCCTAAATTACTTAGGTTAATTAATAATTAATTAAGTCTAAAGATAATTAATATTAATATAAGTGTTAATTAAGTAATTAATCTCTAAGACGGTCAAAAACTAATTAATTACAATTTAACCTTAATCAAGCATAATTAAAAACCCTAACCCAAGATTAAGGAAGAGATTAAGGGATAATTAGAAATTAATTAGGATCTTAAGTAAGGATTAAGACTTACTTAAAGAAGGATAAGATTAATTGAAATTCGATTAATGAAGACTAGTTATGATTAAAGGTTAAGCCTAATCTTAATTAGTCATACAAATAGAATTAGGATTAGTAATGCCTTTCATAAGACATATCCATAAGCCTCAGTAAATTGTAGCACTTAAGTGAACATGATTATCAATAAAGCTAGCACAAGCCACCTTAAAAGATTATAACCAACACTTTCTCTCTACATAAAACTTGAGAAGCTTGGCAAGAGAGTGTGATTTGGTTTTCCTCAAAAGAAAGACCTTGAATCTACAAGGTTGCACCATGATAAAGTGGTGACGTAAAAAGATTCAATGGGCTTGTCTGAAGGACGTAATATTGTAAGTGTTTGCGGTGTGACATACATCATGTGCATCAATAATGATTAAGGTTCAAAAGCCTTACGACCTATATGGCAATACCACTCTAGTACAGTGTGAAACTGGATGGGACGGGTGCACTGGGTTTTGCAAAGAACACCAGCGGTCCAGTAAAGGAGACCAGCCCTGAGGATAAGTCAGGTCCCGGAATGGCATAAGTGGCGTAGGCTCGCCCCCTACTGTCGTGCAAACGGGGTACAAGCTTGACTATCCTGTCGCTCTCAAGTTTTCATAATCAGCGAGTTTGTCTGGAAGTCGGAAAATCGTCTTGGCCAGAGATTGAGCAATGCTCTTCGTACTATTTGCTAGTACAGACTATACTCCTGATATATTGTACATATATGGTCGAGCAGTTGCTATGTGCTCTACTTTTGGTGTTGTTTTCCCGGGCCCTCATGCATTATATATATGTATAGCATGGTAGCATCAGCTGCATACTTGTGATTGAGATTATGTGGATGTTTGTGAATATTTTATTGATGTTCTAGTTACTATGCCCTACTTGTTGTGAGTTCATGCGATGTTCTCACCCTTCTTTTCTATCTCTTCTTTCTATGTTCTTCTCGTCACGTTGACAGTCGGTATCGAGGACTTCCGTCATGACGTCGATGCAGGAGCGAATCAGATGGTTGCCAAGGGGCACCAGGAAGGTGACGGGAATCCCGCACATGTGTGAGTTCTATGGGGGGGTTTGTGTCACCATCACGCACCCCATACTTCCTCTTGTACCTGAAAAGGACTAGGTTGTGTTGAGTCTAGGTAGTACGCAGCTCTGATTTAGGAATCTCTCCTTTTGTATTCTGTTAGAGGTCTCATTTATTTTACTACCGGAACTCATGTTTTAAGGTGGTCATGTGGGTATTGGAGAGGTACATCGATGCTACTTAATATGTATGTATGTATTTATGTCACACTGTTTTATGTTCTCTCAAGGTCTTTAACCATGTGTATGTTGTGTATGCGCGTAAGGTGTAATTCTTTTGACGCTTACGGAAAGATAAGTTTTTTTGAAAGTGAAGGAAAGGATATTTCATAAGTACTTAAAATAAAGCTAGAGAGGTAATAGGTCAATAACACCTAAATCCTTTTCAAAAAAAAAAAAAAAAAAAAACTTCCGCATTTTTTGACATTCTACTTCGTTGACAGGAATGTAATGCATGTGGTACTTTTAGTGGTAACTAGGGGTATCACATTTGGAATTTGAAGAGAATGGGAGCAAAAGACAAAACTAGAGAGCCAAAGCATCAAGAAAGCTATGTGTTCAGTCCTAGATACTGGATCAGTAACTTCATTGTTATTTTGAATGAAAAGGGCATAGGTAAACTTGTCCCAGTTTGGCTCTGAAGTCTTTTCTATTATGAAATCTAAAGGAATAAAAATATCACCCTCAGGTTTTACACCCACAATAGCAGCTAGATCAAAAAGTGTAGGTGTAATCATACCATAAGGTAAATGAAAGGTGTGGGTGTTTCGATCCCAAAAGAAGCAAGAAGTCATTAAAAGTACAGGATCATAAGAAAGCTCATACCTACTTAGTTGAATCAAATCGAAAATCCGTAATTTCTTCCAATGATTCCCTTTACTATTTTCTACTCTATCTAACCAATTCAGATAAGCTTGTTTCTTAACAGGGGGAACAGTTCTAAAGATAGAAGGTAGATTGTTCAGAAAATTTGTTCTAATGGGATCTCGAAAAGCAAGAAGCTATTCTTTAGGAGGACAAAAGAAGAAATTGGTGTACCTATTAAGTCTTGCAGGTCGAAAATAAGGTCCAAGAAAGCAGTAATCTTTGTTTTGAATGGAGAAAGGTATTAGAGATTGATTTCTCCATATGGGAAGACATTCAGAATCTTCCTCTGGTTCAGGCACGTAATTGATATTGTCCAAACCAATTAGTTTCCCATTGTTGAAAGCCTTTGGAATAGGCTCAGAGCGTTCAGAAGTTCCTTGAGAGGCCATTTCAAAACCCCTGAAATATCAAGAAAGCAAGAAATTGAAGTTGGGTAAGTTCAATGGGAAAAGACCTGTCAGAGAAAAAAAAAGAGAAGAAAAATCTTTAGAGAAATTGAAAGAATCTAAAAGAGGATTGTTCTATTACCAGAAAAATTGTTCATTTCAACAGATTAAGGACAATGCATGAGGAAAAAAGAATTTCTTGAGTACAAGATTTAACAATTAGGGCAAAAGATTTCAGTTGCTCAAAGAACAAATGTTCTTCACAATGTCAGAAAAATGTTGTAGCAAAAGGGTAGATTAATATTCGAGAATCAGAAGGAAACAAGGAAAGTGAAGTTTCTATAGCATTACCTTAGAAGATGAAGCTCTGTTTATGAAAAACTTGATGATGAAGAAGAAAACGAGGAAGACGCTGCAGCAAGGAAATGCGAAGAGAGAGAAGAGAAGCTGACAGTTTTTGTGAAGAAATGAGAAGTCACTCAAGTGGTAACTGTTCATACCCTTATATATAGCTGAGAGTGAGTGGGTACAGTCAGCTACATAAAAGTGGTAACTGCAATTTTAAAAAGTGGCACGCAGTAATGAGCCAATTATAAAAAAAAAGGTTGTTGCAAGTGGGCCATTCAAGACGAAGATGAACAATTAATCAAAAGAGGTAAAATTTTTGAATGACTTCCTTATGTTTTTAAAATATTAGTTTCTACTGAAGTTAATATGTTCCTCGAAACTAATATTTTAAGGGGGCATCTGTTGGGGTGAAATTTACAAATTTTACTAAGTTATTACAAGATTGGTACCTTGGAGTTCGAGGTATACGATAAGAGATTCGAAAAAGCATATTATGAATCAAAATACATCATAACTTAGTGAAGTTTGAAGTTTGTTTGTTGAATTCAAAGTATTAGGCATTATGATATATATATTGAAAAGGAATGCAGACGTTTGATTAAGTGCGTATTCGAATTTGAAATGTTTTTTGAATATGAAGGAAAGGAAATTGGAGTTCTATAGTTTATAGAATCTGAAGGATAAAGAGATAAAGAAATATAAGTCTTTTATTCATGTACAAATGAAATTCGAATCACATAGTTTGAATGAAAATACATAAGAAATATAAATGTACATGAAAATAAAAGCTATTCTAAATCTTCAGAGAACTTGACTCCTGCATCCCTGGGTCTTCAGGAAACTTGGCTCCTGTCTTCCTATTCTTCATCTGACCCTCCTCTTCCTTCTTCTTTCCCACAGGCTTTGATTGAGCCAAGGCAAAAGCATTGTGCTATCCTGGTTGCAGCCCTTGGTGCACAGGGTGATAACAAAGAAAGCTTGGGAAAACAATAAAGAAGATTCAGTTATTATATAAATGAATCTTAAATTGGCTAGTACGTTCAACCTGAGAGAATCCTTAATAAGGATTGAAGAAGCTTATAGATTTGGCTATTCCGTCAACCTTATCAAAAATGAAATCAAGAAAGATTAGGTTGTACGTAATAGCCAAAGGAAGAAACTTCTTCATTTTGAACAAAGAAAGGAATGAAGAAGAACATCAAAGCCAAGGGGTATTTATACTGATAGGATTGGACGGTGCCACTAATGTGCCTGCAGAATGGTCCAATCAGTTTGAAGGTCAAACTCACGTGTGGTCGGTGGTCAAGTCTACCAATAGATTGACCAATCAAAATTTACAACACGTGAAACTTTAAGGGAATTAATTTCCCAATATGGTTCGAAATCAAATCAGAATCGAAGGCTTGTTCGAAGTTGAAAGAAGCCTGGTAACTTAGAAGAATTTACAAGGTCAGAAGTCTGGAAAGCCATTCGAAGACTATTCAAATTTCAAATGAAGCAGTTACTGGAAGTTATCACTCAGAGACAAGTGTCAAGACCTTAGGCTATCAGTTATTTGGCAAGTAGAAGACCGTTGCTGCTTTGAATACGTGTTACCCTTAGAAATTTGACACCTCATTTAGGCTTGGAAACATGTCAAAATATTGTTAAGTGTCTGTTAGGATTAGAAGTCTATAAATAGGCAGAATTCTGATGTAACAAGGGTTGGATTTCATATTACTGAAACGTCTCTAAAAACACCCAACGTTCATCCTTGTAAGCGACTAAGAGGTTAACAAAGAGAGTGCCCAGTATGTGTATCCATACAACCTTTCAATCAATGTAATTTACAATTCTGCAATTTTCTTTTCTTTGATTACTTTTTGTTCTTTATATTTTTTCACTTTTTCTTTGATTTGTTTACTTCCTGCACTTAATTTTCTGCAACTTTTTCTTTCTTTTATTTAATTTATGCACTTTCAATTCTTGCATTTGTCCTTAATTTTTCATCGCATTTTATTTCAATTTCTTCTTAAGATTCAAATCTTGTTTTTGTCCATCTTTTCTCTTTGAAATTTTGTTTCTTCTTAAAAACTGATTTTTTGAAGTCATTCTTTTGAAGAAATAAGTTATTCAAAATTCTGTTACTCTTTAAATGCAATTTCTGAGTAAACCTAATTTTAAAAAGAACCTTTAGAGAATTCAGATTCTAGTCCTAGATTGTACTTTCAGAATCAAGAAAGTTTTCGAACTTGAATGAAAATTTTCACAACAAACACATTCTTAATAGCGTAGATCACCATCATATCTTCTTCACTTATCTGAGCATGGTTTCTCCCCCTAGCTGTTACAATCCATCCCAAGGTGTAATGCAACATTCTATCATTCACTTTCATTCCCCCGGTATTGAAGACAAATTTTTTCTTTTCAGATCTTTTGACAACTTTTTCATCTTCCCATTCATTTGGATTTACCAACATAGATTTGTAAAGTTGAAGCTTATTATACTGAATATCAAGCCTATCAAATTCTTCTATAGTTAATCTAATCCCACAAGCAGTTATTCCACCTATATCTTTAAAGATTGAATCATCTATGCAAATCTTGGTCTTCTTAACTTTAGAACTCAAATTTCCATGTTTATCATAGAAAAGGTTTGCATAAAAGACCTTGACCAAGTCAGGATAGTAATTTCCTTTTAACTAAACAAATTTTCCAAAACTCTGTGATTCTAAATCTTGTTGAAAAGTGAAACCATTTCTATTAAGCCAGGAAAAGGAAAGAACCTTAGGAGAGATAATTTCTTTTCCAGCAAAGAAGTTGAAATAGGCATTTGCTTGACCCTCTGTAGAAAACCATGGATGGTTGTAGTTGAGAGGTCTTGGTGGAGATTCTTTTGCAGGTCTCTTTGAAGATCCAGGTTTTCGACTGGAGTTAATTTGGGAGGACGAAATTCTACTCCGCTTGTTGTATGCTTCACGCGTTTCCCTTTGCCTTTGCATGAATCAGCCATTGATGGTTGAGGAAGGTGAGTAGAAGGTGTTTGATTTGAAGAAATTTTGAGAATGTGAAGAGTTTTTGGTGAAGGATTTCACTTAGGATTTGAGAAAATAGGACTAAAATGAAGTTGAAGGGGTTTAAGTATCACCATTGGCTTCTCTGAAACTGATTGGGACGGAGGAGAGTCGTAGGTAATCGATTACGAGAAGACGGTAATCGATATCCCAGTGACTGAAATAATAGTTTTAATTGTCCCAGCTAGATAATCGATTAACATAATGTGGTAATCGATTATCATAGAACGAATTCTTAAGGATTCATTGCTTCAGTAAGGTAATCGATTAACATATAGTGGTAATCGATTAAAGCAATGAGTTTGTATTTCTGCTGAAATACAGACTTCCTGATTTAATCGATTGCTTGTGCAGGTAATCGATTAACTTCTTTCTAATATGCTTGAAAAAATGAATTTTAATGCATTTTGATGAAATCATTCATGTTGTTATGCAACTAATGAATGAAATGCACAAATATACATACAATTTCACGCAATTTAACTTAGTAAACATAGAGAAATAGATTAGTTAAGATCATACTCACTAAGTATGCCAAGTTCCCTTCTTAGCTTGTAGAGCCTTTCTCTTGGTAGTGGTTTAGTGAATATATCTGCTAATTGTGATTCAATATCAACGAATTGAATGTCACAATCTTTTTCCACACGATCTCTTATAAAGTGATGGCGTATTTCTATGTGTTTTGTTCATGAGTGCAAGATAGGATTCTTTGTTAGGTTGATTGCACTAGTGTTATCACACCTCAATGGTATCTTATCCAATTTTAGTCCAAAGTCACATAATTATTGTTTGAGTCATATTGATTGTGCACAACAAATCACAGCTGCAATGTATTCATCTTCTGCAGTTGAAAGAGCTACACAAGCTTGTTTCTTACTGTGCCATGATACTAGACTGTTTCCAAATAGATGACACGTATCACTTGTACTTTTCCTGTCTAATTTGAAACCTGCAAAATCAGAGTCAGAATAACCAACAAGTATAGGATTTGTACCTTTAGGATACCAAAAACCCACGTATGTAGTTCTCTTGAGATACTTCAAAATTCTTTTGACAGCATTTATGTGTGATTCTTTAGGTGCTGCTTGATACATGATGTCAGGTCTACTTGCTGTTAAATATAAGAGTGAACCTATCATCCCACTATATTTGGTTACGTCTACAGATTTTCCTTGAATATCTGCATCCAAGTAGCAGTTTGTTCCCATAGATATGTTAGAGCTTTTACAGCTTTTCATATCAAATTTTTTTATAAGTTCTTTAGTGTATTTTGATTGATGCAAGAAAATCCCTTTCTCCATTTGCTTAACTTGCAGACCAAGGAAGAAACACAATGTTAAGACAAACTCACTCCTAAGGTTTTTAATGCAATCAAACGATAAAGTTAAGATGATTACAAAAGCAAAGACTAAGATGCATTTTTTTATTTACTGATTGTGTGCTCAAGTTTTGGAAAAGTTTCTAGACTTTAAAGTTGCAGGGAATGTTCAGACAATGAAGCTAAAAAACTACTCTTGAGATATGAAGCAATAAAAAGTCAGAATCATGAAGTGCCAAAGAAAAGGCTAAAACAAAAGATGCTGAGCAAAGAAGAGATCCAAGGTCAGCTTGAGACGCAAACTCAAACTCAGATGCGGACTCAGACTAAGACACAGACTCAGACTCAGCTTGAGACATACACTCAGACGCGCTGCTCAGTTGCAGTCAAGAAACTCAGATGCAAGGCTACAAAGAAGGATCAAAGATTCAGATAAGAGATCAAGACTGAGACAAAGACTCAGATGCAAGAACTGCCAAGGACTAAGACTCAGACTCAGCTTGAGAACGCAAGGCACAAGAGTCAACAAGAGTCAAAACAAGGACACTGCACATGTTGACACAAGGCAGAACGTGTAGGAAAACAGGAAAACACTAGAAGGGGTTTGAATAGTGTTTTTAATGGAAACTTTTTCTGTTACAAATATTTTGAAAGATTTGCTTCTAAAAACCTTCAAATGATAGTTATCAGTCTGAAGTTCTTAGGTACTTTCTGAAGAGCGTTCAGATTAAAAAGAGTTATGAAATAGATTTGATTCAGATTGAAAGTTTTTCACTTAGATACTTAATCAATCCCCTTGTTAGAATAAAAACGCAATTGAAACAAGTTGAGGGATAGAGAAAACTTAGCCAAGATATTATCCTGGTTCACCCACAACCACAGTGAGCTACGTCCAGTCCCAGGGCAAAAACCAGCACCTGGATTTCCACTATTCTTGCAAGAATACAAGTATTCTTTTCTATCAAGCCTCTTCAGGCTCTACCACAAGTATTATTTCTTCCACCAAGCCTCTTCAGGCTCTACCATAAGTATTATTTCTTCAACTAAGCCTCTTCAGGCTCTCAAACAAGTATTGTTTCTTTCACCAAGCCTCTTCAGGCTCTCAAACAAGTATTGTTTCTTTCACCAAGCCTCTTCAGGCTCTCAAACAAGTATTGTTTCTTTCACCAAGCCTCTTCAGGCTCTCAGACACTTATCCAAGTGTAACCCAAGTATTCTTTCAGACAAAAAGCCTCTCCAGGCTTAACAACCCAAACTGTTCTAAGTTTAAACAAGAAAGGGATTTAGTTCACTATCCTCAGATGATAGTTTACGAACTAAGATGTACAATAAGCTGAGAGAATCTCTGAATATAAAATGAAATTGTACAATATTATCAGAGTTTGATTTTTCCAGCATGTAGTTTCTTTTGATTGATAATGCTTCTCTTTTTCTTCAATTCTTCATGACACGTATTTATAGTCTCCAAGGGATAAATGCCCATTAACAAATAGCATTTAATGCATTCAGAATACGTTTGACACAGCTCTGTTCAAAGCAATCTGAGTAGAAGCAGGTGCAGCAGATCTGCACACACAAAGCAAACTGGCAGGAGCAACAGCGTTGCAGACTTTCCTTAAATGTTCTAAACATTTGAACGAGGAAGAAAAACAACACTGACTCTTATGCTGAAGTAGGTAAGGTCTTGATTTTAATGTTCCTTGTACTCAGCAACGTCTTCCAAGGTCAAACCATTGTCCTGAAGACTTCATCTTTCAGATGCAAGGGATGCTTCAGATGCACTTCTCTTCTTTTGAGGATAAGCACTCTTCAGACAATCTGAAGCTTCAAATGATATTTCACACTTTTTATGATCTGAAACAAAGCAGAATATTATGAAATTATGTTGCCACAAATCCATTTGAACTTTTATATTTGTTCATTAAAACCTATTGAGAGACTGAGACTCAAGATAAATAATTTTATAACTTTGTGAGACTCAACAATCTCCCCCTTTTTAATGATGACAATTATAACATATTTTGGGTTTTGAAAAAGGGTTTTAAAAAGAATTAAGGTTTAGAAATTCTCCCCTTTAACCAGATGTTCCATCTGATATAAATTTCCTCATTCTGAAACGAGCATTCTGAAGTGTTCTTCTGAAGAGTGTTCATACATTTTTCACTTTGCAGCTTTCAGAAAAATGTGTTAGTAAAAAATAACACATCATTATAATATAATACTCCCCCTTTTGTCATCAATGAAAAAGGGTAGTAATAGATAGCAATTAAAGTGAAGTGTAAGAGAACACATAGCAATAAATGCAACAGACACTTACGTATAAAATACATGCAGTAATGTTTTAGGCAAAATTAAACAAAGGTAAAATGAAGTAGCTATGACATGACAGCATTATTAACTACTTGGAAAGCTTCTTCAGAGCTTCTTCAAATATGGCTTGCATGGCTTGCTTCTGACTGTCCAGCTCAGCTACAATTGCTTCCTTCAGTTCATTATGACTTGCCCTGATCTGAGTGTGAGCCGTGAGAAGCTTGTCTGATTTCTGGATTAAAGCTTCCTTCTGAGTACTAAGAGCATAATTTTCTCTGGAAAGAGCAATCAATTCAGCTTCAATATTTCCTTCATAAAAGATCAAGGAGATATGCTTGTTGGTGAAACGGTACTACTGAAAACCCATTGGCATATTGAACCTAGGTGGATCTGAGATCTGATAGATGAACTCTGGTCTTCTGAAAGGAAAACTCATTCTCCATTCAGGGTGAAATTCCCTTGCCTCAAAATTAGAGAAAGGAAATCTCCCCCTAAAGAAAGTAGGAGTCTCCAAGGTAGTATTTTTTCCAACCTTTACCAAGAAGTCAGCATCATCCCACTTAACTCTAGATGGGCTACCATTCTTCTCAACCAGGTTCCAGTGATAATTCCACATGGCTTCAGACAAAGAATGATCTATCCCTTGTTGCTCAACAATATAGTCATACAGCCCTTCCCAATCTTCTTTAGATAGAACCCTTGGTTTATATTCTTCTTCAATGACCACACCTTTACCTTTCTGAGAAGAGGTTTCAGCAAAAGGATACCTTGGAATAATCCTATCAGGCTGGACTAGAATAGATGTGGAAAGCTTGATGTGAATCTTTCTGGGAGGCTTGAAATCTGGTTTCCCAAGAGAACTTGTATACTTGGCAACCAGCTCAGATTCTAAGCATAGCATCCTTACAGCAATCCAGTCCTCATAAGATAAGGAGTGCTGGTCTTGAGAGAAAGGATCAGGTGCTCTCCGTTTGTGATGAGGGATGAGTACTCCATGCCTTATCATTTCCAAAGCATTTGAGACACATCCTCCCCCTGAGAGTCTTCTCCTCCTTGCTTCAGCAGCAGTCTCCAGAATAAGATTTGAGGGTTTGAGAATAGGAGCAGCTTCTCTGAAAAACAGCAATTCTTCATACAAGTTAGGAAAACTTGGAACTCTGGGTCTTTCCTTTAGAGGCACATTGTAGAACTTGTGAGGCACTTCACAAGCCCACAATAGCTGCTTGTTGTTCTGAGCAGTGAGAGCCAAATCATAAGTGGGTTTCCTGCTAAGATCTCTGGGTTTCGCTTGCAACAGCTTAGCCCTAGTCAAAGGTATGTTGCCACCAAACCACACACAACTTGACTCTTCATTATCTGAGTTAAGTTCTGAATAGCCTAAGAGGGATGAAGATGATGATGAATGAGGTGGTGAAGGTGGGGGCACCTCTTCTGTTATGAATATCACCTTGGGTGGTGGAGGAGCTTCATCCTCTGAAGAGGTTGCATTCCCAAAAATGACTACGCTTTTTATCAGGGGCCATAGAACCTTCATCAGCTTGTTTCTTCAAATTTAGTTCCTCCAGCTTCCTTTTCCTCTGTTCCTCAGCTTCCTTCTGAAATTCAATTGCATTCTCTTGTTGAATGCTTTGACTTCTAGTGACTCTCTGAGGAGCCTCAACAACAGGATCAATCAATCTTCTCTTCTTTATCCTTCTGTCTTTAGCACTAGCCTTTCTTCTCTTGAGCCTATCTGCTTGCTCAAGTCTTTCATCTTCCAAAAGGTCTTGTTGTGCAGCAACAACAATGACAAAATCTTGTTTCTCTTGATCTTCCTTCTTCTTTCTTTCTTTCTTCTTCTTCTATTTCCTCCACTACCTTCCTGATGTCAGTCTCAGGTAGGCTTTCAGCAAGAGGAATGGCCTGGATAGGCTGAGACACATCAACAGCAGCAACATCAGGGTGTTCAGCTTCTAGCATGTTGCTGTCCTCTACCTGTCCTCCCAAGGTGAGAGTAGGCTGAGTAGCAACAGTAGAGAGTTCAGTAGCCTGACCCACAATCTCAGATGGTTGTGCAAGCACAGTCTGAGCAGGTTCAGACAGTCTAAATTGAACTTCTTTTTCAACAGAAAATTCTTTCTGAAGCACTTTGGTTCTGTTTTTCTTTATAATCCTTGTTGGAGTTTGAGCAGAAACAAACTTATCTTTGTGAGGATCAACAGTCAGCTCATCCTCCAGCATCTCTAAAACCTTCTGAGGACTTTTCCCAGTCCTTTTTGTCTTAAGATTAACAGCTTCTTTCAGTAGAGTCTTCTCAGGTGAGGGCTTCTTTACTGTAATACCCATTCTCTTGATGTTCGCCAGAGAGAATAAGGTTGGGCCTCTGTGATCATACAACTTCTCAATGGGCACTCTAAACTTCAGCAGAATCTTGGTGATTAAAGTATTGTGAGTGCAGCTAGCAGCTGAATCATTCACCTCTTCAGCATGTTGTAGAGGATGATCCTGGGAAGGTTCAAAGGCTTCTTGTACACGAGATTGATCATACAACTTCTGACACGTGATTCTTGCTTCCATGCTTGGGCAAAATGCAACAACCTAGGATAGCATGGAGAATCCTTGCCTTTGGATGCATAAGAGAACTCTTCAGCTCACTGGGGTCTTCAATCCTGTATAGTTTCTTTGTGAACTTCTTAGTTCCACCATTTCTCAGCTCCCATTATGGAGAGAACATCTCCCCCGAGTTTGGCACATCAGTAACCTGAGCAATGGTGTTAGCATCCACTAGAATCTTCACACCCATCACAGTAGTCTTGAACCCTTGAAACTTGTCATCCTGAGTAGAGATGTCTTCAGCATTCTTCCAGAAGTCAACCATACTTTGTTCATGCCATGCACAGTCAATGGCAGTGAAAAAGTTGGTCCATCCACAAGTTTCAAAAATCTCAGAGAGGTAGATACCACCAACTTGAAGTTCGTATAGGTTAACAGTCCTTGAAGGAACAATCTGACAACCTGCAGATTTCTTAGACGCCATTGAAGAGATGAAAAGCTTAGGGCACAAGGAATACACAGTGTAGCAGAAGAGAGAGTGTGAGTAGCCTGTAACCGTTGACAACACGTCCTTAAATAGTCGTCACAACAGTAATGATGGCAGTTGCAGTCTTGGAGAACATGCAGACGTGCTGAGAGAAGTTACTCAGTGAAGGAGACCAAACGTTTAGCTTGTCACGTCATCAGACATAGTTACTTCAGATGCACATGATATTTCAGACAATGCATGTTCAAATGCAACTATACATTCAGATGATGCATGTTCAGATGCAACCAATTATTTTTCAGACAAAGCCAAGACTTTTAGATTATCTCTAATGAATTTAAATCTATCTTCAGATAGAGGCTTTGTAAATATATTTGCCCATTGATGCTCAGTATCAATGAACTTTATATCAAAAACTCATTTCTGAACATAGTCTCTAATGAAATTATGCTTGATTTCTATATGCTTTGCCCTAGAGTGTTGAATGGGATTCTTAGACAAATTAATGGCACTTGTCTTATCACACATAATAGGTATAGAAGACACATTAATATTAAAATCTTCAAACTGATATTTTACCCATAACAGTTGTGAACAACAACTTGTTGTTGCTATATATTCAACTTCAGCTGTTGATAGGGCAATTGTGCTTTGCCTTTTGCTGGACCAGCTGATCATGTTATCTCCAATGAAGTGACATCCTCCACTAGTTGATTTTCTTTCAATTCTATCTCCAGCAAAATCAGCATCACAGAATCCCACTAACTTGCAATCCTTACTTTTCTTAAAGCAAAGACCAAGATTCGTACTACCATTCAAATATCTGAAAATTCTCTTTACAGCTTTGTAATGAGTAATTCTTGGATCAGATTGAAATCTAGCACAAAGACACACACTGAACATAATGTCAGGTTTGCTTGCTATTAGATACAATAATGAGCTAATCATTCCTCTGAACAAAGTTTGATTTACTGGTTCTTCCCCTTCATCTTTGCTAAGAGCAATAGAAGGATGCATAGGAGTTGACATGGGCTTGCAATCACTCATGTTGAACTTCTTAAGCATATCTTTTGTATATTTCTCTTTATGGATTCATATACAATCTGATTGTTGCTTAATCTGAAGTCCTAGGAAGAAATTAAGTTCCCCCATCATGCTCATCTCAAACTCAGATTGCATAAGCTTAGAAAATTCCTTGCATAGTGAAGAATCAGTAGAACCAAAAATAATGTCGTCCACATATATTTGAACTAGAATGAGATCATTGTTAGACAGTTTTCTGAAAAGAGTTGTGTCTACTTTTCCTCTTTCAAAACCATTGTTGATCAAAAAAATTGCTCAATCTGTCATACCAAGTTCTTGGGGCTTGTTTCAGACTAAAAAGAGCTTTCTTTAGTTTGAAAACATGCTCAGGAAAAGTAGTATTTTCAAAACCAGGGGGTTGTCTAACATAGACCTCTTCCTCAATAAGTCCATTGGGAAAGGCACTCTTTACATCATATAAGGTGATGCCATTATTTACTGCATAAGAGAGTAAATTTCTAATTGCTTCAAGCCTGGCTACAGGAGCAAAGGTTTCAGTAAAATCAATACCTTTTTGCTGATTGTAGCCTTGAGCAACAAGCCTGGCCTTGTTTCTGACCACCTTTCCTTCTTCTGACAGCTTGTTTCTGAACACCCATTTGGTTCCTATAATAGTTTTCCCATGGGGTTTAGGCACAAGTGTCCAGACGTCACTCCTAGCAAATTGGTTCAGCTCTTCTTGCATGGCTAGGATCCACCCTTCATCATGCAGAGCTTCCTCAATATTTTTAGGTTCAATTTCAGAGAGAAGTGCAAGATTGTTCAAGCTTCTGAACCTTGATCTTGTTTTAACTCCTTCTGAAGTATCACCTATTATTTGCTCTCTTGGATGATGAGTTTTGTATCTCCAATCACCATTGTGAGAAGGTACACACTCTGTCTGAGACTCAACAATGTTGGTCTGAGAAGGTCCAGCTTCAGACACAAGTTCAGTCTTTTGCTCAGCAGTTCCTTCAGATGATCCTTCAGATTTTTTATCTGGATTTATCTCCATGCCTGCAAAATCATCTTCTAGATCTGATAGTTCCCTATCAGTCTCTTTAAAGTCATTGAATCTTACATGAATAGATTCTTCTACAGCTAAGGTTCTTGAGTTATATACTCTATATGCCTTAGAAGTTTCAAAGCATCCAGTAAAGAAACCTTTATCAGACTTAGCATCAAATTTTCCTAGATCATCTTTAGTGTTAAGTATAAAACGCTCACATCCAAAGATATGGAAGTAGGATATGTTGGGTTTTCTTCCTTTCCACAATTCATATGGAGTCCTTTTGAGAATTGGTCTTATCAAAATTCTATTTTGAATGTAACATGTTGTGTGAACAGCTTCTGCCTAAAAGGATCTAGGTAAATTGCTTGAAATGAGCATGGTTCTTCCCATCTCTTGCAAGCTTCTTTTCTTTCTCTCAACAACCCCATTTTGCTGAGGTGTTCTAGCCACAGAGAAATTGTGTGAGATCCCATTCTCATCACAGAACAGTCTAAAGCTTGAGTTTTCAAACTCTCCACCATGATCACTCCTGATAGCAGAAATGCAGATTCTTTTTTCATTCTGCACCTTCTTACAGAATTTTGTGAAATTCTCAAAGGTTTCCTCTTTGCTTCTTAAGAATATAACCCATGTGAATCTAGTATAATCATCAACAATGACCAAACCATATTTCTTCTTTCTAAGACTTTCTGTTCTAGTAGGACCAAACAAATCCATGTGAAGGAGTTCTAAAGGTCTGCTGGTTGAAACAATATTTTTACTCTTAAAAGGGTTTCTGGTTTGTTTCTCTTTTAGATAGTTTTCACATGAAATGTCAGATTTGAATGAGAGCTTGGGTAAGCCTTTAACCAGGTTATGTTTGGTTAGCTTTGAGATCAATCTCAAGCTGGCATGTCCAAGTTTCTGATGCAAAATCTGTTTTTCATCTTCAATGGAAACAAAACACTTCACATTTTGACTTGCAAGTTCCTCTAGATCAATCTTATACACATTATTGTGTCTCTTAGAAGAAAATAGAACATGATTTGAAGCATCTTTGACTATACATCCTTCTTTAGTGAAAGACACCACATATCCACTATAACATAATTGACTTATGCTCAGAAGATTGTGTTGTAATCCTTCCACCAGAAGCACATTTTTTATCAGGAAAAGAAGAGTCATACCTACTGTCCCAATGCCAGTGATCTTCCCTTTCTGGTTTCCACCAAAGGTGACCACTCCTCCTGCCTTGGGTTTAAGGCTTTGGAACAAACACCTTTCCCCCGTCATGTGTCGCGAGCACCCACTGTCCAGGTACCATTTGTGGTGTTTCTTTTGTCCTATTAAACACATCTGTAACAGGAACAATCAAACTCTTAGGTACCTATACCTTCTTGGGTCCTCTTTTGTTAGTTTTGGGTCTTATTTTCCCTCTGTGTCTACACTGAGACTCCACATGTCCAGGTTTGTCAAAGTTGGAACACCCATTACCTTTCTTGGATCCTTTGTCAGGCACTTTAAATATTAAGGATTCAGAGGATGATGAGTCTAAAAAACCTAAACCACTATTGTCTAAGGAATGTCTCTGAGAGCCCAATAATCTATTCAGATTATCAGTTCCTTTGACAAATTTGGCTAGATCCAGAGTTAATTCTTTAACCTTGTTTTTGAGCTTTCTGTTCTCTTTAACAAGATTATCAGAATTACTTGGAACCTAAACCACTCTTGTCTAAGGAATGTCTCTGAGAGCCCAATAATCTATTCAGATTATCAGTTCCTTTGACAAATTTGGCTAGATCCAGAGTTAATTCTTTAACCTTGTTTTTGAGCTTTCTGTTCTCTTTAACAAGATTATCAGAATTACTTGGATCTTGCTGAAGTAGCTTTTCTTTGAGAGCAAGGTTTTCTTTTTGCAAATTCTCATTTTCTAAAGCAGCTTGAGTAAAAGCTCTTGAAAGTTTTCTGAATTCATTAAACAGCTCTCTGCTACTTTCAACAAGGTCATCATACTGATCTTGTAAGGTTTGAGGTATTACCTCAGAATCTAAACTGTCTGAAGATGGTAGGCTTTCCATCAGACAGAGATTGGCTTCTTCTGAAGTGTCATCCTCTTCTTCTGAAGTTGAGTCATCCAGATCCTCCCATGTTGCCATCAATCCTTTCTTTTTCTTAAATAATTTCTTCTTCTGAAAGGTTGTCTTCCTTAGCTTGGGACAATCAGCCTTCACATGACCTGGCTGTTTGCACTCAAAACAAGTAATTTTATCAGTGTTAAAGAATTCTTTACCTGACTTTCCTTGTTTGATATTAGGGGGTTGAGATCTTCTGTATCTCCCTTTTCTTTGTAGCATCTTTTTAATCATTTTACTGAGAAGAGCTAAATCATCATCTTCTGAACAGTCTTCAGATTCAGTATCACCATCTGAAGTGTCCTCTACTTGCATGGCTTTCATGCTATCATGCCTAGACTGTCTGGCCTTTGAGTTCAATGTCAGTGATTTCTTCTTGGTGTCATCTTCCCCAAGTTCAAGCTCATGAACATTGAGAGAACCCAACAACTCCTCCATCCTAAGAGAGTTTAAATCCTTAGCCTCTTGGATGGTAGTGACTTTGGGTATCTAGGATTTGGGCAAGCTCCTTAGAATCTTTCTGTTATTATCCTCGGATTCAAAGGTTCTTCCCAATGACCTGAGTCCATTGGTTATTGTCTGAAACCTCCCAAACATTTGATCTATGGTTTCAGATTCTTCCATCTTGAACATCTCATACTGATGTACAAGCATGCTGATCTTGGATTGCTTAACAGTCTCTGTCCCTTCATGGGCAGCTGCAAGTGTATCCCAGATCTCCTTGGCAGAAGAGCAACCATGAACTTTCTCATATTCTGATTTGTTCAAAGAACATATCAGATAGAGTTTAGCCTTGGCATTTAATTGAACTCTAGCCTTCTGCTCTAAGGTCCAGTCAGCCTTAGATATGGGCACTCCAGCATGCATGGGGACATAGTCTCCATCAGTAACCGCATCCCATACATCAATGTTGTTGCTCTCAATGAACAACTTCATACGATCCCACCAGTAGTGGTAATCCACTCCATTGAATGCAGGGGTTCTCGTGATGGAGGCTCCTTCAGTGATGTACTGTCTGTTGCTGGTAGAAGTTTCCATCTGGATCTTTGTCCTTTACATTGATTAGGTGCTAACCCCAAGGATAAGCTCTGGTACCAACTGTAGGAAAACAGGAAAACACTAGAAGGGGGTTGAATAGTGTTTTTAATGGAAACTTTTTCTATTTCAAATATTTCGAAAGATTTGCTTCTGAAATCCTTCCGATGATAGTTACCAGTCTGAAGTTCTCAGGTACTTTCTGAAGAGCATTCAGATTAAAAAGAGTTATGAAATAGATTTGATTCGGATTGAAAGTTTTTCACTTAGATACTTATTCAATCCCCTTGTTAGAATAAAAACACAATTGAAACAAGTTGAGGGATAGAGAAAACTTAGCCAAGATATTATCCTGGTTCACCCACAACCACAGTGAGCTACGTCCAGTCCCAAGGCCAAAACCAGCACCTGGATTTCCACTATTCTTGCAAGAATACAAGTATTCTTTTCTATCAAGCCTCTTCAGGCTCTACCACGAGTATTATTTCTTCCACCAAGCCTCTTCAGGCTCTACCACAAGTATTATTTCTTCTACCAAGCCTCTTCAGGCTCTCAAACAAGTATTGTTTCTTTCACCAAGCCTCTTTAGGCTCTCAAACAAGTATTATTTCTTTCACCAAGCCTCTTCAGGCTCTCAGACACTTATCCAAGTGTAACCCAAGTATTCTTTCAGACAAAAAGCCTCTCCAGGCTTAACAACCCAAACTGTTCTAAGTTTAAACAAGAAAGGGATTTAGTTCACTATCTTCAAATGATAGTATACGAACAAAGATGTACAATAAGCTGAGAGAATCTCAGAATATAAAATGAAATTGTACAAGATTATCAAAGTTTGATTTTTGCAGCGTGTAGTTTCTTTTGATTGATAATGCTTCTCTTTTTCTTCAATTCTTCATGAGACGTATTTATAGTCTCCAAGGGATAAATGCCCGTTAACAAATAGCATTTGATGCATTCAGAATACGTTTGACACAGCTCTGTTCAAAGCAATCTGAGTAGAAGCAGGTGCAGCAGGTCTGTGCACACAAAGCAAACTGGCAGGAGCAGCAGCGTTGTAGACTTTCCTTAAATGTGCTAAACATTTGAACGAGGAAGAAAAGCAACACTGACTCTTATGCTGAAGTAGGTAAGATCTTGATTTGAACGTTCCTCGTACTCAGCAACGTCTTCCAAGGTCAAACCATTGTCCTGAAGACTTCATGATTCAGATGCGAGGGATGCTTCAGATGCACTTCTCGTCTTTCGAGGATAAGCGCTCTTCAGACGATGTTTGATCTTCAGACGATCTGAAGCTTCAAATGATGTGTTCACACTTTTTATGATCTGAAACAAAGCATAATATTGTGAAAGTATGTTGCCCCAAATCCATCTGAATTTTTATATTTGTTCATTAAAACCTATTGAGAGATTGAGACTCAAGATAAATAATTTTATAACTTTTTGAGACTCAACAGTACGCACAATACTTTTGGTAGAAGACGTTCTCTCTCTTTCAACGGCTCTTAACGACCACATAACGACTAGATTTCCATTTGGAATAAAAGACAAAAATCAACAGTGGAAAGAGAGAGACTAAGCTACACATTGAATACTTTCAGCATCTCATCTCACATCTCAAGTCTACATCTCAATTCTATCTTATCTCAGATCCTATCTCAACTTGAGATCAACCAGTAGTCTCACCCGTTCTCTTCTTAAGATCTTAAATATCTATCCTTGTAAAAGAGAAGACACATCTATCTATACTCACTGTCGATCCATACCTTGTATGTTGTAAGATAGATCTATCAATATCCTTTCAACTCTTTGTAACAAGTCTCAACTGAGATAGGAAAGAGCCTAGTCTCAGTGTGAGTGTAAGCGTCCTGAAGAGGCTGTAAGAATACTTGTAACTCAGCCAAGGTAGGAGAGCCTAAGCTTGGTGTGAGAGACGTCCTGAAGAGGCTGTAAGAATACTTGTAATTGACAAGACCGTCAATAGTGGAAATCTCACAAGTTGTGAGGACTGGACGTAGCCCAAGATGTGGGTGAACCAGGATAAGATTAGTGTGCATCTCTCCTCCTTATCTCTTTATTTAAACTGAACAAATTATATTTGAAATCTAATTTTGAAATTAAATTAAATCTGTTCAGAAGAAATCATTTTTTTAAACAAGAATCCATCTCTTCCTTGTTGAAAATTATTAATATTGAAATTTGAGACAACGTCTCAGCTATCCCATTTGAGCCTCCAAGTTATCAAACTTGAGAACGCGTCTCAGCTTGAATTTGACTTTTTGTTTTCAGGAACGAAATTTTAAAAGTCTCTATTCAACCCCTGTAACATCCCGTAATTTAGAACTTCTATTAATTCATAAGATTAAGATAGGAAATTGTATGTTAATAATTAAGGAAAGAAAGCTTAAGAAATTAGGAGATGAGTCTTAGGCTAAAAACTAAGTTCCAGTGGTCTCGCTTAAGCAACTTATGCAGAAAAGTCTTGGATTTGAGTTTTCTGCATTTCTAGCTTAAGCGATCCTAGCTCGCTTAAGCGAGAAACAGAGACTTTGGGAAGATTCTCTGGACAATTTTCGCTCAAGCGAGAAGGAGCTCGCTTGAGCGAGAATCGTCCAGAGAGGGTGTATTTTCTGGGTCATTCTCGCTTAAGCGAGATGGTTTCACTTGAGCGAGAATGTGAAGGAAAGCCATGCAACCGACACACTCGCTCAAGCGAGAAGAGCTCACTTGAGCGAGAATCCACTTAAAGCACCAGATTCCTCTTTCAGAATCATAATTTCACTTTTCGTTCTTTTTCTTCCTTAGTCTAGAGAAAGGGACTCAGGGTTTTTAGAGAGAGAAAGCTTGGATTAGAGGTTTAAAGGGGAAATTGGAGCGAGGAATCATCATGTGATCCGTCCTTACGCACTCTTCTTCCTTTGAGCTTCAAGATTAGGTGAGTACAACTCACACACTTACACTTTTGTGATTGCATGTCTTGAGTATGAACCCTAACCTCTAATTCCCCTTTCTTTATACTTGAAGATGTTAGTTATTATCAATTGTGTGAAAATCATGTGATTAAGTTAAGGAAATTAGTAATTTGTTTGCATGTTAGTTGTTATTGACATTGAGAACCCTAGCTTTCGAAACTTACGAAATGTGACGTTATTGTCATTTGATGAATATCAGTTATTAGTTCATTGAGATTATGTGCATTTGAGTAATATAAGCCGGTTTCGACCGTGAGTTAATTCAAGTCGGCCTTCGCGCTGTGAGTTAAAAAAATTAAGTAATTATGTGAAAACTTGACTTTGGTCCAGTAATGGGTGGGATTCGTCTCCGGAGAAGACGCTCTCCGTAGTCTGAGCTCAGTTCTAACTCCAGTTTAAGTGATAAGATCGTGCCTGCTGGGCACAGCAATGAGTTGCATCATAATTGCATTTATATTGAGATGATTGTGATGCATGAGTTTAGGCCATAACCGTTGTGTATTGGAATTGTACATGTATCTTTACTTTGAGCTAAAATGAGTTTTCATTATGTAAAGAATCAGAATTAAGCTATGAACTATATGTTAGCATGTTTTAGGTGTTGCATCTTATATGATTGATTTCTCCTACATTGCATCTGCATAGTTGTGCTCGCTGAGACTGTAATCTCACCCCACGTTTCGGGGATATACTCTAGTTATGCAGGTGATCCCAGGTGATGATAAAGCAGGGAAAGAAATGGTGAAGCGGAGTAGTACTTCCAGTAGAAGATTCATTTAGTTTAATTAGTTCTTATGTAATGATAGGTAGTTAAATATTGATGTATATGTGTATGTATATTTTGTTCTGGCCACGGAGGCCCTATTATGATATTGGTGAATTCATGTTATTAAACTGTGCTGGTGGTTTTACTGAGTTTCAGGTTAAGTTTGTAATTGGTATACCTTCAGTTTTAGGGGAGATGCTGCCGGACTTCCGGTGTAAGTCTTATGAACCACAACACTTCAAGTGTAGGTTCTTTCCCTAAGTTTAATTAAGATTTTCAGTTTGCATGAGTTTGTGATGTATGTATTAGTAACAGCTTAAGCAAATTGTTGGAAAGCCTAAGCTTTTGTTTGACGATATTGAAATTGAACGAAATAATTTCAGAAATTCAGGAATGGTGTTTCCAACGGACACTATTCTAGAGTTGAGAAATTAGGACGTTACAACCCCCCTTCTAGAGACATCCATCCAAATTCAGTTGGTATTAGAGCTCGGCCTCTTTGGGGTTGAGCACACCTACATGTGAAGAGGAAAAGATCCATGGCTGGACCAAGCACAAGTCTTTTTATTCCTGAAGGAGCATCCACCAATAGGCCTGCTGCCTTTGATGGAACTTATTATTATTACTGGAAGGACAGAATGAGATTGTTTATTGAATCTCAACATGCTGAGTTGAGGGAAATTATTGAGATAGGTCCCTATGTGCCTTTCATTATAGATGAACTAGGTCTGAGAGTAGCAAAGCCTAGGGAATCATGGACAGATGCTGAAAAGGAAAGATATGTTCTCAACTTAAGAGCCAAATACCTACTCACTTGTGCATTAAACCGTAGTGAGTATGATAAGGTGGTTGCCTGTGCATCAGCAAAGGAGATATGGGATGCACTTGAGGTTGAGCATAAGGGAACAAACCAAGTCAAGGATGCCAAGATCAACATACTTGTCAGACAGTATGAGCTCTTTAAGATGAAGGAAGATGAAAGCATTGAAGACATGGTAAGACAGTTCACAGTCATTACAAATGACCTCAAATCCTTGGGAAGAACCTATTCAAATCAAGACATGGTAAGAAAGATCTTAAGGAGCCTGCCCAAGCCTTGGAGACCTAAGGTCACAGCAATACAAGAAGCCAAGGACCTCATCACACTCATATTGGATGAGCTCCTTGGATCACTCAAAGTTCATGAACAAGAGCTGATGGAAGAGGATCTCATCAGATGTCCAAAAACATTTTCTCTAAAAGCCTCATCGAGCAATACCAAAGGTAAGAAGGTAAGCTCTTCACAACAGATCTCACTTAACTCATCTCATGACACAGATAGTGAAGAAGATGATGAAGATGATGATGAAACTGAGATGGATGATGAGTTATCCTTCATCTCAAAAAAGATCAGACGTATGTGGAGAGCTAGAGGAAGTGGGAGACGAAATTTTCCATCCAGAAGAGAAGAGATCAAAGGAGAAAAGAAGGGACAATTCATTTGCTACAAATGCAAGAAACCTAGACACATCATATCTGAGTGTCCTCAGCTGGAAAAAGATGCAAAAAGAAGCCCAAAGAAAAAGGCCATGATGGCTACATGGGATGACACAGAGAAGGATGAAAGTCAAGATAATGAGTCGCCTAATTTGTGCTTAATGGCAAATGGAGACTCTTCAGATGAAGAGGTATATGAATCTGACTCTGATCTTTCTTTCAATGAGCTTAAGTGTGCTTTTGAAAACTTGCTATATGATTCAAACCTCCTGGCCTCAAAAAGCTCTCTGTTAAAATCTGAGTTAAGCTCAGCTCTTGAAAAAGTCAAATTTCTTGGAAAAGAAAATAAGAGTTTGAATCATAAAAACAACAGTCTCATGTTGTCTCACATGAAGCTTTCTGAGCATATCAAGGCACAAACTCAAGCTCAAGCTGAGCTGGAATCAAGAAATCTTCTTGATGAAAATAAAAAGCCCAGATCTCAAAATAGAACTCTCATAGATGATCTTGCCAAATTTGTAAACGAATTTAAAAACCTTGGGAGATTAATTGGATCTCAAAAAGGAATTTTTGATAGGGCTGGATTAGGCTGTGAGAAGTCTGATAGTGAAGTATGGTACAAAGATTTTTTTGTCCCAGCAAGAAAACGTAAAGTAAGATGTTCTTGCTGCAGTAAGTTTGGCCATAAGACTACAGAGTGTTACATGAGACAAGTAGCACCAAAGAAAAAGGTAACTAACCATGTAGGACCCAAATACAAATGGGTACCTAAAGCTAAATCTCATTGTGCTGCAGATGTGTCTAGCAGCAGCAAAGTTAAGAAGAATGTGGGTCTTGGACAGCGGGTGTTCAAGACACATGACAGGAGACAAAAGCAAGTTCCTGTCACTTGAAGAGAAAGCTTCAGGGGTTGTCTCATTTGGAGACAACAGCAAGGCCCAAATCAAGGGCATTGGTAAGACAAACTCAGCTTAGATCGAGAATGTCTATTTTGTTGAAGGTTTGAAACATAACTTGCTAAGTATAAGTCGGCTGTGTGACAATGGTTATCATGTTAATTTTCAATCCACCTTCTGTGAGATCGTAGACTCTAAAACTGGACAAACAATTTTCTCAGGAAGAAGAAATAAAAATCTTTACTCAGTCTCACATGAGAGCCTATCTGATCTCACCTGCCTTGTGTCTCATGACCATGAGAAATGGTTATGGCACAAGAGAGTTGGACATATTAACATGAGAACCATAAATCAGCTTGGAAATCAATCTCTTTTCAAAGGTTTACCAAAAATAAAATTTGACAAGGACATGATATGTGAGTCTTGCATAAAAATCAAGCACACCAAGTCCAGTTTCAAACCTAAGTCTCATGTCAGTACCTCCAGACCTCTTGAAATTCTCCACATTGATTTGTTTGGACCAACTAAGACAGCCAGTCTTAGTGGCAAAAAATATGGTTTTGTGATAGTTGATGATTATTCAAGATTCACTTGGGTTCTATTCCTTTCTCCAAAAAGATGAATCTTATGAAACATTTAAAATCTTTTGCAAAAAGATTCAATCTGAAAAGGGATATGGAATTGGTGCTGTAAGAAGTGACCATGGAGGAGAATTTGAGAATGCCAAATTCAAAAACTTTTTTGACAAACATGGCATCACTCACAACTTCTCTTGTCCTAGAACACCCCAACAAAATGGTGTAGCTGAAAGAAAGAATAGAACTCTCCAAGAGATGGCAAGAACTTTATTATGTGACTCTGGTGTTGAAAAATATTTCTGGGTAGAGGCTGTAAACACCTCTTGCTATATTATAAATAGAGTCACTATAAGGAAGATCTTGAATAAGACTCCATATGAATTATGGAAGGGGAGAAAACCCTCAATCTCTTACTTTCATGTGTTTGGATGTGACTGGTACATTCTTAACACAAAGGATCAATTGGGAAAATTTGACACAAAATCTGATAAAGGAATTTTCCATGGATATTCTCTCACCTCCAAAGCTTATCGTGTTTACAATCTTAGAACCAAAACTACTGAAGAATCTGTGCATATAGTTTTCAATGAGATGCAGGGAAATACACAGAAGACAGTAGATGAAGAGATTGAAGAGATGATGGGAGAATTGAGAATCTCAACTCAAGAACTTGAGGAAAGACTTCACATAGACCAAAACAACATGAGATCACCTCAGACTGACCCAAGAAGAGAATCTCAGACTGAGACCTGGAGATCAGCTCAGACAGGGTCTCACAGAAGTCTTCAACCTGAGATGGGCAATAACTCTCAAGCTAAAGAAAAACATGAAGAACATATTGAGGCTGAGAGAACAAGATAGGAAGCACCTGAGACTCAGAATGAGCATGCATCTGAGTTGCCCAGAAGCTGGAGATTGGTCAGATCTCATCCAAGAGATCAAATTATTGGAGAAACCTCAGATAGGGTCAAAACAAGATCATCATTCAGAAGTACTAAGAATATGATTGCTCTTCTATCTGAGATAGAGCCAAAAGAGATCCATGAAGCTCTCAATGATGAATCTTGGGTCAATGCTATGAAAGAATAGCTTAACCAATTTGACAAAAGTAAAGTCTGTGATCCGGTTCCCCCTCCATCTTATCAATCAATAATTGGAACCAGATGGGTCTTTCGTAATAAGCTGAATGAAAAAGGGATGGTCATGAGAAATAAAGCAAGATTGGTAGCACAGGGATACAATCAGCAAGAAGGAATAGATTATGATGAGACCTTTGCTCTAGTAGCAAGACTTGAGGCAATCAGAATTCTCCTGGCATTTGTAGCTCACAAAGACTTCAGACTCTATCAAATGGATGTAAAAAGTGCATTCTTAAATGGCATTATTGAGGAAGAAGTCTATGTGAAACATCCCCCTGGATTTGAAGATCCACAATACCCAGAATATGTGCTTAGACTGAAGAAAGCCTTATATGGACTTAAGCAAGCTACAAGAGCTTGGTATGACAGGCTGAGCTCTTTCTTAATTGAGAATGGTTTTCCAGAGGTCTGATTGACACCACACTATTCAAAAGGGAGTATAATAAAGATTTATTTATGGTTCAAATATATGTAGATGATATCATCTTTGGATCAACTAACGAATCTCTTTGTCAAGAATTCTCAAGTCTCATGCAAGGAGAGTTTGAGATGAGCTTGATGGGTGAGCTAAGATTCTTCTTGGGCCTACAAATCAAGCAACAATCTGATGGCATATTCATCTACCAAGAAAAGTATGTAAAAGACTTATTGACAAAGTTCAAGATGAATGATACAAAGCCAATGAAGACTCCTATGCATCCATCAACTCAGATTGACAAAGATGAGAAGAGTAAGTCCGTCTCAGACAAGTTGTACAGAGGTATGATTGGATCTCTTATGTACTTAATTGCTAGTAGACCAGATATCCAATATGTCGTAGGAATCTGTGCTAGGTACCAATCTGATCCTAAAGAATCTCACCTCTAAGCTGTCAAAAGAATTTTTAGATATTTAATAGGAACAACTAACCGTGCTCTCTGGTATAAGAAGGGATCTAGTTTTGATTTAACAGGCTATAGTGATGATGACTTTGCTGGAGACAAGATGGATAGGAAAATCACAAGTGGAACTTGCCAGTTCCTAGGAAAGTACCTTGTCTCATGGTCATGCAAAAAGCAAAACACAATAGCATTGTCCACAATTGAAGCTGAGTATGTCTCAGCTGCTGCTTGTTGCTCACAAGTTTTATGGATCAAATCTCAGATGCTTGATTATGTACTAAGGTACTCTAAAATCCCAATCTTTTGTGATAATACCAGTATAATAAATCTTGCTACAAATCCCATTCATCATTCAAGATCTAAACATATTGACATTAAGCACCATTCTATCAGAGATCATGTTCAAAAAGGAAATATTGAAATAATTTTTGTTGATACTAAAAGTCAACTAGCAGACGTCTTCACTAAGCCATTAGTGGAAGAAAGATTTATTTCCAATTTAAAATTGTTAAATATGTGTGCTTACGATTAAAATTTGATATGGGTAGAAATAAGACTAAGTCTAGGACCTAAGATAAGCTCTTAACTTAGTCTGAGATAGGATAGATTAAGATCCATGAAGGATCTGAGGTGAGACAAGATTCTCATAAAATCAAAGACAAAACTTCTCAAACATCAAAGAGACGTTACATGAAGTGTCTCATAACTGCTCCTAACGACTAGTGCTCAGAACGGTTATTCACAACACGTGAGAACTAACTAGTCGTTACTTATAAAAAGGAGTGTCCAACCGTCTTTCAACCACTCATTAACTCCTCCACTAACTCTCACTCTCATACATATCTCATTCAATACTCTCTCTATAAAAAGCAAGATCTTATCTCTCCTCAAGCTCTCACAAATGCGTATCAAAGTCACTGCTCTTAAGCTCCCATACTCGGATATCTCTTCTTTTCCATCATCTCCAAAACTCAACATGTCTACCTCCTCCTCATCAGATTCTCACGAAAGTCTCAGCTCAGGGCAAAGGAGACTGATTCGTTCACCTACTCCTCAACCCAGTACAGAATATCCACCTACATTTATCCAACCTCAACCTTCTCCTTCTCCTAAATCCACGTCATCCAGAAAGACCAAATCCACATCAAAATCCCCTCTTCCCTCAAGGCCAAAAATCTCAAAGGATTGCCTTAAACGTTGTCCAAACCTATGCTAAACAACCGCCAAAATCACCTATTCATATTGATCTCACACAACCAGGACCATTAAAGAAAGGTAAAGAGAAAGTTGTTGAAGAAAACAAAGGCAAGAAGTTGTCTTTCCAATCTGATTTGTTCGAAAATGACATTGTGGAAAGCAAATTCATAAGGAAGTTCAAGGAAAAGAAGATAGTCGTCGGGAGGGTTATTATGCTGGAAGAATTAAAGCAAGAAAACTGGGACATTGGTCCCTATCTCAGGAAACAGGGATGGGAGGACTATCTCTGTTTGACAGAACCAGTCTTTCCAAAAATGACACGTGATTTCTATGCTGCCTGCTCTACTGCTAAAGGTGCCTCACATGGGTTGCCCCATGTTATAGCCAACATCAGAGAAGTTCATATTGAACTCACTGAAGAAACTTTGGGAGCCATTATTCATGCTCCAGTTAGTGGTAACAGGATCTACAATGAAGATCAATGGTGGAATCACTTGGGGATTCCATCTGAAAGCGTTGCAACATCTCTATTTAAGGATGCCACCATCAGCACCTCTTCCTCCTCCCTGAATCTGGTAAATTTCTCTACCATTTGGTTGTCAAATGCATCATGCCTAGGGTAGGAACATTTGACAATACCTACTCAACAGACCTTATGGTCATGTATCACTTAAAGCATGGAATTGCTTTAAATCTTCCTTTCATCATACTCAAGAACATGGAACATGCGTTCAATAACATAAAAGTTACTGCCGCTCTCCCTTTTGGGATGCTGACCACCAGAATCATGAAGCACTTCAAGGTTGACTTGATCGGCTGTGAGGAGTCCAAGGAAAAGCCAACCTTCATTGGCAAATCAAATCTCAAGTCTCTTAGTCTGGATGGTAAGTGTATTCCTTCTCCAACCTTTCCAATTGACATTCCTACTAACATTCCTCCTACTGTACAAGCATCCCCTCATCCAAGTTGTCAGAAACCATGACAAAGAAGAAGAAGAAGAAGAAGAGAAGAAGAAGAAGAAGGATATGAAGGAAAAAGTTGTTGGATCTCAAGAAGGATTTGAGATCCAGGGAGGAAAAGAGAAGAAGAGAAAAGCTCAACCTACCATCTCAACTGAGACTAAGACGAGGAAAAAGAAGAAAAAGAAAACCAAATCTGAGCAAGTCTCTTTTGCACTCACACAGTCAGATCCTGAGCCTCTGAGAACTGAGGGTACTCATACCACTAAAGATACTGAAAAATCACCTGAGATTAAAGACCAGATGGAGTCTCAAGATCATCAGACCCAATCTCATCCTACCTCACTACATCAGACTCCCACTCCACCTCCATCTCCTCATCAGACCACTCCACCAGCTTCACCTTCACCCATTACCAAAATTGTAGCAGAAACTCTTGCCAGTCAGGATAAGGAAACAACTACCTCAACTCCTGAGGTTATGCAAGAGCAAAGGACTCCTGGAGTTGAGACTGAGGAAGAAGCACCAGCCTCACAACAAAAGACCCCTATCCAGTCTCAGCCTACTCAATCATTTCAAACCTCTCTGCCTACACCAGGAAAATTCTTCGTTGATTCCATCTTTGCCTCCACTCCACCAATATTTGATTAGTCTGCACCCCCCACCTGTAGATCTAACATCTACAGCTGAACAATCTTTTCTTACTCATTTCTCTGACTCCATCAATACATTTCTAAATCAACTACAAAAGGATCAACAACAACAGCAACAAGACCTCAACAATGCACAGCAACATACTCAAAAGAGAATTTTGAAGGAACTAAAGAACCACAAGAAGAGGCAGAATGCACTACTCAATGGCTTGGACACCATTCTTCAAGTCATACATGCTTCAAATGAATTTAATCGCAAGATGCATCTGCATCTCTTAAATCTACCTTCTTTACCTGAGATTCCTCAATCTGTGCCAAGACCTGCAGGAACTCCTTCCGACTCATCCTCTTCCATATCTAGTTAGGCTAGTTGGTATTATGTTTTTTTATTATGGAAAAAGGAGGAGTAGTTTAGGGTTATGAAGTTGAGACCTGATGACTATCTTGATTAGGAATCTTAATATATGTTGGTTGCTGGATTATTTTTTTTGTAATCATCAATGAGATTAATGAATGAAAGATTTGTTTAAAAGTCTCATCTCTTTACTGTACTTCTTAGAATTTTTAAGTCTCATCTCTTTACTGACTTAATAAGAATCTTAAGTATTTTTGAACAAGTAAATTTGAAATAAAAAAACTTCTAAGCAAAAAACATAAGACTAAAAAGCTCAAACTCAGGGGGAGCTGAGATCTTAAAATGGAATTTAAGTTAAAAATTATCTAAAGAGGTCATGCTGAGACTCAGGGGGAGTTAAGACTTGAAAAGATCCTTTACAAAATAAGAATTGAGAACTTCATGGTTTGCCATCATCAAAAAAGGGGGAGATTGTTAAGACAAACTAACTCCTATGGTTTTTAATGTAGTCAAACCATTAAGTTAAGATGATTACAAAAGCAAAGACTAAGATGCATTTTTTTATTTACTGACTGTGTGCTCAAGTTTTGGCAAAATTTCTAGACTTTAAAGTTGCAGGTAATGTTCAGACAATGAAGCTAAAAAACTACTCTTGAGATATGAAGCAATAAAAAGTCAGAATCAAGAAGCGCCAAAGAAAAGGCTAAAACAAAAGATACTAAGCAAAGAAGAGATCCAAAGTCAGGTTGAGACACAAACTCAAACTCAGATGCAGAGTCAGACTGAGACACAGACTCAGACTCAGACTCAGCTTGAGACATACACTCAGACACACTGCTCAGCTGTAGTCAAGAGACTCAGATGCAAGGCTACAAAGAAGGATCAAAGATTCAGATAAGAGATCAAGACTGAGACAAAGACTCAGATGCAAGAACTGCCAAGGACTAAGACTCAGACTCAGCTTGAGAACGCAAGGCACAAGAGTCAACAAGAGTCAAAACAAGGACACTGCACATGTTGACACAAGGTAGTACGCACAATACTTTTGGCAGAAGACCTTCTCTCTCTTTCAACGGCTCTTAACGGCCACATAATGACTAGTTTTCCATTTGGAATAAAAGATAGAAATCAACAATGAAAAGAGAGAGACTAAGCTGCACATTGAATACTTTCTGCATCTCATCTCACATCTCAAGTCTACATCTCAAGTATATCTTATCTCAGATCCTATCTCAACTTGAGATCAACCAGTAATCTCACCCGTTCGCTTCTTAAGATCTTAAATCTCTATACTTGTAAAAGAGAAGACACATCTAGCTATACTCACTATCGATCCATACCTTGTAAGTTGTAAGCTAGATATATCAATATCCTTTCAACTCTTTGTAACAAGTCTCAGCTGAGATAGGAAAGAGCCTAGTCTCAGTGTGAGTGTAAGTGTCCTGATGAGGCTGTAAGAATACTTGTAACTCAGCCAAGGTAGGAGAGCCTAAGCTTGGTGTGAGAGACTTCTTGAAGAGGCTGTAAGAATACTTGTAATTGACAAGACCGTCAATAGTGGAAATCTCATAAGTTGTGAGTGAGGACTGGACGTAACCCAAGGTGTGGGTGAACCAGGATAAGATCAGTGTGCATCCCTCCTCCTTATCTCTTTATTTAAACTGAACAAATTATATCTGAAATCTAATTATGAAATTAAATTAAATCTTTTCAGAAGAAATCATTTTTTTTAAACAAGAATCCATCTATTCCTTGTTGAAAATTATTAATATTAAAATTTGAGACAGCATCTCAGCTAACCCATTTGAGCCTCCAAGTTATCAAACTTGAGAACGCGTCTCAGCTTGAATTTGAGTTTGTGTTTTCAGGAACGAAATTTTAAAAGTCTCTATTCAACCCCCCTTCTAGAGACATCCAGCCAACTTCACTCAATTCTCCCATCATTGACATATCAAACTCCCCCTGCATTTTTGACACAAAGTCCTCCCAAAGAGAATGGTAAGTTGAACCAAAAATTATGTCATCCACATACACTTGTGCAAGAAGTATATCATTTGAAGTTTTATTAAAAAATAGAGTTTTGTCAACCTTTCCTCTTTCAAAATTTTGAGACAATAGAAATTTGGTTAACCTTTCATACCATTGTCTAGGAGCTTGCTTAAGTCCATAAAGGGCTTTCTATAGCTTATAAATGTGATTAGAAAAATTTTGATCAACAAAATCGGGAGGTTGAGAAACATAAACTTCTTCATCAATGAAACCATTTAAAAAGGCACTTTTTGTGATACCCCTAGTTACCACTAAAAGTACCACATGCATTACACGTGACCAACAAAGTAGAACGTCAAAAATGCGGAAGTTTTTTTTTTTTTTTTTGAAAAGGGTTTAGGTGTCATTGACCTATTACCTCTCTAGCTTTATTTTAAGTACTTATGAAATATCCTTTCCTTCACTTTCAAAAACTTATCTTTTCGTAAGCGTCGAAAGAATTAACACCTTATGCGCATCCACAACATACACATGGTTAAAGACATTGAGAGAACATAAAACAGTATGACATGAATACATACATACATATTAAGTAGCATCGATGTACCTCTCGAATACCCACATGACCACATTAAAACATAAGTTCCGGTAGTAAAATAAATGAGACCTCTAACAGAATACAAAAGAAGAGATTCCTAAATCAGAGCTGCGTACTACCTAGACTCAACACAACCTAGTCCTTTTCAGGTACAAGAGGAAGTTTGGGGTGCGTGATGGTGACCCAAACTCCCCCCCATAGAACTCACGCCTGCGCGGGATACCCGTCACCCTCTGGGTGTCCCTCGGCAACCTGATTCGCACCTGCATCGACGTCATGACAGAAGTCCTTGATACCGACTCTCAACGTGACGAGAAGAACATAGAAAGAAGAGATAGAAAAGAAGGGTGAGAACATCGCATGAATTCACAACATGTAGGATACAGCAAACTAGAGCACACACACAAAGGCAATCCACACAGTCGAATCAATAAGCAATCACGACATCTCATCATGGTGTACTCATATGAATGCAACTTTTACTATTATAATGCAATGTCTAATGCATGCGGGCCCAGGGAAACATCACCATAGGCAGAGCACATAGCAGCTGCCCGACCATATATACACAGCACGTCAGGAGTTAGAGTCTGTACTAGCATTGGTACAAAGAGCATTGCTCATACAGTTTGGCCAAATAAATTTCCCGACTTCCAGACAATCTCAACTGACCATGAAAACTTGAGAGCGACAGGATAGTCAAGCCTGTACCCCGTTTACACGACAGTAGGGGGCGAGCCTACGTCACTTGTGCCATTTCGGGACCCGACTTATCCTCAGGGCTGGTCTCCTTTACCGGACCGCTGGTGTTCTTTGCAAAACCCAGTGCCCAGTCCCTACCAGTTTCACACTGTACCGAGTGTTACTGCTATATAGGTCGTAAGGTTTTCAACCTCGAACATCAACGGCGCTTCATGATGCATGTCACACAACAATGCTAACAACATTCACATCCTTACAGGCAAAACCCATTGAACCATTCAACGTCACCACATCCCCGTGGCACGGCCCGAATTCAATGTCTTTCCTTCACAAGGAAGGCCAAACCGCACTCTCTCGCCAAGCTTCTCAAGTTTTATGTAGAAAGAGTGTGTTGGTTATAGCCTTTTAAGGTAGTTTGTACTAATGTTCTTGATAATCATGTCCACTTAAGTCCTATAATTTACGAAAACTTATGATTGTATCTTATGGATGATATTACTTATCCTAATTCTTCTTGTATAATTAATTAAGATTAGATTTAACTTTTAATCAATCTTCATTAACTGGGCTATAATTAATCTTAATCCTCCTTAATTAAGTCTTAATCTCTTCCTCAGTTTTGGACTAAGCTTTTAATTACATTTGATTAAGGTTAATCATAGTTAGTTAATTCTTAATCATCATTACTAATTAATTACTTAATACTTTTATTAAGGTTAATTAACTTTAACCTTAATTAATCATCCGTTACTTAATTAACTTAAGTAGATTATGTTAATTTAACTTAGGTAATTAGATTAGCTAAGTCTACTAATTAATTTCTAAGTTTTAATTTCTTAATAACTTGGATTAGAGTTGAAGTCCAACTCCAATCTAACTTTTAATTTCATAATCTAATCTTGATTGACTTTTAATGAGTCTTTAACTCCTTTTCTTAAAGGTTTTAAACTTAAATTAAAAGCCTAAAGGTTTTATAACTCTTAGGAACTTATTTTTAGTCATGGCAACCTAAAATATTGACCTTTAAGTTGACTTTTACTTGGTTGGAATTGGAAATCCGAATTTGTTTTATTTATTTTTAAAGACTTATTCTTAATTGCACTTTAGTCCTTTTACTTGTAAAATTGCTTCTTAGTCCTTTTGGACCACCAAAGCCCATAAACATGTTTTCAACATACCCTTGACCTTTTTAAGATCAAAAAGGTATTCTTGATGAGTTTCATCAAGAACAACTCATGAACATCAAGAACAACTTGAATGTTCATCAAAACTTCAAAATTTTCACAACATCCAATCTTCACCAAAACTTCACACATTCATCAACAAACAATCTAAATGCCAAATATCATACTAATCCACTCAAAATCATCAACATACACATTAAAGTTCATAACTCCATTTTCAAGCTCATAAACACTATTTTTCAAAGATCAATCATCCAAAACAATTGTATACCTTCAACCAACTTCATGCATATTCATAGATTCATCATACAAACACATTCCAAGTACCAAAAAAATTTTGAAACACATGCAGCCCCAAAATCCCTCAAGGCCGAGAGCTATTAAAGGAAAAAGGGGAAATTTTTTCCAAAATTGTTTCTTGGCTTGCATGCACCAACAATCACAATCCAAGCACATTCCAAGCATCAAAACAAACTTAAAAACATGTAAACAACCCAGCTCCAAGAATCCAAAACATTTGCTCAAAGAAAAGTTCAAAAGTGATTTTTTTCAAGGAAAAACAAGAGTAAAAACAAGGATTTTAAGGGCAAATCCTTGACTCTAGTTACCAATCCTACTAGAGTTCAAGTTCTCCCCCCCCCCCCCCTTTACCTCAAATTTCCAAGAAAATGAGTGCAGAATTCTGGTCCCAAAACAGCCCCCAAAGATGCCTCCTTTAGTCACCAACAAGGATTTTTCAAGGCTAGAAGGCTTAGAAATGGAAGCTTTGGTTCAAAGATGGAACCTTGGCTTGATGTGTTTAAGGGAAGATGAAAAATTTTGAGAGAAGTTGATGGAGAGTTCACGGCCAAGGAAGGAGAGAAAGAGAGAAATGAGAGAAAACTAAAGCTTGCATGTTGGAAGGAAAGAAAGAATAAATGAATTTTGGTGTTTTGAATGCCATAAGGCTTAAGCTTAACACTTGTCTTGGAGAAAAGAAAGAAAATGACAAGTGTCCCTCATGCAAAGCTCTCCCACATGCACGGCTTCTAGAAGGAAGAAAAGAAAGGTTTGTGCAATTTTTCTGGCCCGGATCAAGAGTATTCGGGCCCGGCTCAAGAGACAAGAGGGGCAAAAAGGTCATTTTCACAGAAAAGTCCCAAAAATTCCCAGAAATTCCCTAAAAATAGGAAATTAAATTCTAAATCCAAAATATAAATTTTGGTGATTAAAAATAATTTTAACAATTCAATAAAACACGAAATGCAGTAAAACGGTAAGAAGTGGGCGTTACAGTAAGCAGAGAGAGAAAATTAAGGTTTTATTTACAGAGATTGTATAGAATTATAATTATAATTTTAAATCATCTTTTAAGGTTCAAAATATATCTTCCATATTTTTCTACAATTTTTTTCATATGCTGGCTATGATTATACTGTTAACTGGGGGCATTTTGATCTTTTTTGCCCAGAAGTGCTAGAAAAATTCTAAATAATTTTCTAAAACTCATCACTAATTATATTAAGAGTATTTTGAATAAAGGTATAGATCCCTTAGAGTTTTATCTATTTTTAATAATTAAATCTATATTTTCCTTGACTGTATAATTACTAAAGGTATCTTAGGTTATTTTCTCAAACACCTCTCTAGAGAAATTTACTCATAATTGTGGTTGGGTATTATAAATTTGGTTGTCTATTAAAAGCTACTAAATACTTTATAATTAAATGATTATTACTATTTTATAATTTTCTTTATTCTATTTATACACCAGTAAGAAAAATTGCGGGTGTTACACTTTTCATATCCTTCTGGTATAGCTTAAAATCATGTACACATGCAAATGCAAGAAGTAGCCTAATAGCTTCTAATCTAGCAACTGGAGCATATGTTTCACCAAAGTCTATACCCTCTTGTTGTTTATAGCCCTTGGCTACTAATCTAGCCTTATTCTTTGTTATTGATTTGGTTTCATCAAGTTTGTTTCTAAATACCCATTTTGTACCTATGACGTTCATGTTAGACTTATAAGGCACAAGTTCCCAAACGTCATTTCTTTTAAATTGATTTAATTCATCATGCATGGCCATCATCAAATATTCATCATTCAAAGCATCATCCACACAAGATGGTTCAATTTGACAAACAAATGCCATATGTTCACAAAAGAGATTAAGTGAATGTCTAGTGGTTACTCCCTTCTTGTAACACCCACAATTTCCCCTACCAGTATATAAATAAGATAGAGAAAATTTTAAAAAAAGAGAGAGAGAAAAAATTAATTACGAGGTATTTAGAAACTATTGATAAGAAACCAAAATTATATTTTGGGAATTTTCCAACCATAATTATAAATGATTTATTTTTAGAGAGGTGTTTGAGAAAATGACCCGAAATACCCTTAGTAATTATACAGTTAAGGAAAATATAGATTTAATTATGAAAAATAGGTAAAACTTAAATAGATCTATATTTTTAGTCAAAATGGTCTTAATATAATTAATAATGAATTTTAGAAATTTATTTAGAATTTTCTAGCACTTTTGGGCAAAAAGACCAAAATGCCCCTGGTTAGCAGTGTAACCCTAACCAACATATGAAAGTTTGTAGAATAATATGGAAAATAAACTTTGGACCTTAAAAGTGGATTAAAAATGATATTTATAACTTTATAGAATTTTTTGTATGTAAAACCATAATTTTCTATCTGCTTACTCTTATTAAAAAAAAATTAACCATTGTGTGCGAAAACTGGAAAAAAATTGGAAAATAAGAAAGTTTAAGTGAGAAGTGGATTCTAATCATGTTTTGAGGCTTAAAATAGGTTATAGAAATTATAGGAATTTTTCTAGAATTTTTGACAAATTTTGGAATTTTGGGTGCAAAATTCCCATTTTTACCCCTACCCTTTCTGGAGCCGGGTCCGAATACTCTTGATCCGGGACAGAAAAATCTGCAGCATCTTTCCTTTTCCTTCTCCCAAGACCGTGTAAGTGAGTGTGTGGATGCATGTAGAAAGCTTGTTCAACACCCTTCCTTAAGTCAAAAGTCAAAATGAAGTGACATAAAGCCTTAACTTTCATGAAACCAACTATACTTGTCCATTTCTTCCAAAAACCAACATGCAAAGTTAATTCCTTTCTCCATTTCTCACAAGGAAAAGCCGTGAACACCCTCCCTCTCCATCCTCTCCATTCTCTCCAAAAGTTCTCCATTTTCCTTCAC
Organism: Sesbania bispinosa; assembly: GCA_026901365.1. Taxonomy (NCBI): domain Eukaryota; kingdom Viridiplantae; phylum Streptophyta; class Magnoliopsida; order Fabales; family Fabaceae; genus Sesbania; species Sesbania bispinosa. The sequence continues at coordinate 1,027,297 of QLOH01000158.1, read as the reverse complement.
ATTTCAAGAGAAAGGTTCCATCTTTGAACCTTGATCTTCAAAAATCTAGCCTCCAACCTTGTAGAAGTTTGTTTGGGTGATCAAGAGGAGTTCAAAGGAGAAGTCTCTGTGGATTTTGCTGCACATTTTCAAGAGAGTTTTCCCTTAGGTAAAAGGGGGGAGAACCTTGAACTCTAGTAGGATTGGTGACTAGAGTTAAGGATTACCCTTGATCCTTGTCCCTATCCCTTTTTCTTTTGTAAAAATGAATTCTTGGAAACTATTTCCTTGAGGAAATGGTTCGGCTGTTTGCATGTGGTTGATATGTATGTTTTATAAATTTTTATGATGCTTGAAATGTGCTTGTTTGGTGATTTTGGATGCATGCAAGTTATGAAATTGGTTGGAAAGAAATTTTTCCCGTTTTTACATAGAGCTGCGACTGTAAAATAGCGACTGCAGATTCATTCATCATTGGATCGGGCTGAAATTTTGACAGTTGGTTCGGGACACCTGGTTCTTCATTTTTAACGGTTGGATTGTTGATATGAAGTCTGGGTTGGGAGATATTTGGTTCGCACAGTAGCTGTATATTTAGGGTTTTATTGATGAAATTGCTTGACTAATGTGCTTATGGATGACTATACTTGAATTTGAGAATTCTTAGGAATTGTTGGAATTGATGATTCTTGATGAACATTCATAGTGTTCATCTTTTGTTCTTGATGTTCTTGAACACATTCACGAGAAACTCATGAAAGAACTTGGTTTGATCTTGATTTGGTCAAGAGAAAAATATTAAAGTGTTTATGGGCCCTAGTGGCCCAATAGGCTAAAAAGCATAACCATTTTAAGTGGTAACTAAATTTACTGGAAACAAATTTTTGGTAATTCTTATAAACTAAATTCGGGTACAAAAATAAACATAATTAAAAGTCACCCAAAAATCCCTAATATTGGGTGGTAATGTGAAAAATTGAACTCCTATGAGTTACCAAATCATTGAGCCTTTAGTTTAGGCCCAAAACCTTCAAAAAAGTCAAAAGACTCATCATAAAAGTCAACCAAAAACATTTCATGGACTTGGGCTTAGATTAGAGTTGGGCTTCAACTCTAATCCAACCTATCAAGACCAAAACTTAGAGATTAATTAGTGGGCTTAACTAATCCAATTTGTCTAAGTTGATTAATCCAATCTACTTAAGTTAATCAAGTAAAGGATAATTAATTAAGATTAAAGTTGATTAACCCTAATGAAGATTAACCTTAATCTTAATCATTAATCACAAATGAAGTATTAGCCAAGTAATTAAGACTTAATAATAATTAAGAACTAATTAATCATGATTAACCTTAATCAAATGTAATTAAAAGCTTAATCTAAGAGATTAAGGAATAATTAGGAATTAATTAGGATCTTAAGTAAAGATTAAGACTTAATTAAGGAGAATTAAGATTAATTACAGTTTAATTAAGGAAGGCTAATCATAATTAAGGATTAAACCTAGTCTTAATTAGACATACAAGACGAATTAAGATAGGTAATACTATTCATAAGACACAATCATAAGTCTTAGTAAGCTATAGGACTTAAGTGAAAGTGATCATTGATTTTAAGAAACACACTAGTACAAATTACTTTAAAAGTTTATAACAAACACACTCTTCTTGCATAAGACTTGAGAAGCCTAAGTGAGAGAGTGCAGATTTACCCGAGATGGGGTTTGGATCTCCTTGTGAAGGAAAGACATTGAATCGGGCCGTACCACGGGGAGTGGTGACGTGGAATGATTCAATGGGCTTTGCCTGTAAGGATGTGTATGCTGAGAAAGCATTGTTTGGATCTCCTTGTGAAGGAAAGACATTGAATCGGGTCGTACCACTGGGAGTGGTGATGTGGAATGATTCAATGGGCTTTCCTGTAAGGATATATATGCTGAGAAAGCATTGTTTGGATCTCCTTGTGAAGGAAAGATATTGAATCGGGTCGTACCACGGGGACTGGTGACGTGGAATGATTCCATGGGTTTTGCCTGTAAGGATGTGTATGCTAAGAAGCATTGTTTGTGTGACATGCATCATCAAGCATTGATAATGTTCAAGGTTGAAAACCTTACGACCTATATGCCAGTGACACTTGGTACAGTGGGAAACTGGTTGGGACGGGTGCACTGGGTTTTGCAAAGAACTCCAGCGGGTCCTGAAATGGGACGCCAGCCCTGAGGATAGTTGAGTTCCAAAAAGGCTCAGGTGACGTAGGCTCGCTCCCTACTGTCGAGTATGAAGGGGATCAGGCTTAACTATCATGTCGCTCTCAAGGTTTCGGGGTCAGTTGAGATTGTCTGGAAGGACGCATAAAAGTTTGGCCAAAAGAAAATAAATGAGCAATGCTCTTGTACCGGTGCTAGTACAGACTCTAACTCCTGATACATTGTACATATATGGTCGGGCAGTTGCTGTGTGCACTGTGGATGGTGATTTTTCCCCGGGCCCTCATGCATTAGTTATAGCATTGTAGTTGCAAAGCATGCAATAGTCGGTGTGCATCATGATGATGTCGTGTGTGTGTACTTATTTGGTTGAACTGTGTGGATTTTCTTGTGTGCGTGCTCTAGTACACTATATCCTATGTTTTGTGAGTTCATGTGATGTGTTCTCACCCCCCTTGTCTTTCTTTTTTGTTGTCCGTCATCATTTTGGCACCTAAAAGGGCATGGACTCTGGAAGGATGCACGTTGTTCTGAAGATAGGTGTGGTGTTCAGGTCGAACCAGATCTTGTTTAAGTCATGGTAGTGTTTAAGGGTGCACATGAGTGACAATATTCTATATAGGAAGGGTGTAGTCGAATAGAGGATTCCCTTCTTCTGTAATGTAGCATGCTAAAATCCCAACCTAGATGTACGTTATTCCCATTGTAATTTTGATTAGTAACAAAATGATATATTTAGTACCAATGTATTTCTTCTTGTTTTATCCCAAATATAATTTATTAATATGCTTTACAAAAAAAAAATCACCAATTTTCTTCACTTCTTTAAAAGAGAAATTAACAAATCGCAACCGAGTTAGTCGAGTAATACCCGTCATGGGATGAGGGTGTTACACTTCTCAATATCACCAATAATGTTGTCTAAAGAGAGATCTCTGGGCTTCCTCCATTCTTTGGGTAATGATTGTACTTCTTTGGGAACTTTCATTTGCTCATTATTGATGCTTGCTTCATTATTATTTGGTGGTATTTCTAATGTACATGCATCTTCTTCATCACAAAAAGACTTTCCCTTTTTATGGGGGTTAGTTTCATAAAAAAAACATGAATAGACTCTTCTACAGTTAATGTTCTTTTATTAAAGACCCTATATACTTTACTTATTGCAGAATATCCTAAAAACATACCTTCATCAGCTTTAGCATCAAATTTGTCAATGTCATCTTTTCCATTGTTTAGTATAAAATATTTACAACCAATAACTTTTAGATGTGATATATTAGGTTTCTTGCCTTTGAAAAGTTCATAAGGAGTCTTTTTGAGAAAAGGACGAATTAGAATTCTATTTAGAACACAACATTCAGTACTTACAGCATCAGCCCAAAAATATTTAGGTAAATCATTTTCATTGAGCATAGATCTAGCTAGTTCGATAAGAAATCTATTTTTCCTTTCCACAACTCCATTCAGTTGATGAGTTTTTGGAGCAGAAAAATTATGATCAACCCCATTCTCATCACAAAATTTTTCAAAATCTTCATTTTTAAATTCTCCTCCATGATCACTTCTCAAAGATTTTATTTTCAAATCCTTTTCATTTTGAATCCTTTTGGCAATTTTGATGAAAGCTTTGAAAGCATTGTTTTTAGTAGATAAAAATGCAATGATAAAAAATGCAATCCAAGTAAATCTAGCATAATCATCAATTATTACTAAAGCATATATGCTTCCACCAATACTATAGTTCTGGAAGAACCAAATAAATCCATATGCAAAAGCTCAAGAGGTATAGAAGTAGAAACAAAATTTGTTGATTTAAAAGAAGCTCTAGACTGCTTTCCCTATTGACATGCATCACATAATCCTTCCTTAGAGAACTTAATATTAGGCAGACCTTTAACAAGTTTCTTAGATGTAAGCCTATTCAATTGTTCAAGATTTATATGTGCAATGCGCCTATGCCAAAGCCAAGACATGTTATCCCTAGATGTTAAACATGCAATATTTGATGAGGTATGATCAATGTCAAGCACATATATGTTGTTTAGTCTTTTACCAACAAACATGACATTTTCAGATGCATCACATATTGTACAACATTCATGATTGAAGGAAATCTTATAATTCTTATCACATTGTTGACTTATGCTCAACAAATTAAATTTCAAATCATCAACATATAGGACATCATCAATTGTAATTGAAGAATTGTTACCAATACTTCCGATACCGAGAATTCGACCTTTGTTATTGTCACCATAAGTTACATAGCCTCCTTCCTTTGCTTGTAGTGAGACAAATTTGCTCTTGTCTCCTATCATGTGCTTAGAGCATCCGCTATCTAAGTACCATAGGGACTGCTTTGCTTTTAGGTACACCTACAAAACAAACAATGACTTAATTTGGTACCCAAATGGAGTTGGGTCCATTTGGATTAGTAGCACCTCTAGCTCCCTTGGGAATCCATATGTACTTCCCACTAGGAACTCCAAATTTCTTAATCAAGCAATTATAAGAAGTATGTGAAGTTGGCTGAACGTCTCTAGAAGGGAGGGTTGAATAGAGACTTTCTGAATCTGTTCCTGCAATTCCACACTAAAATTGATAGTTGAGATGTGCTCTCAAGTTTGTTAACTTGGAGTCTCTGTTAAGACAAGATGGAGTTTATCAATTTTGGTAAAGATCTTTGTCTAGACTTTAGTTTAAAGTCTTATCTTAATTATCAATTCAATAGTATCTTTAGTTATCAAGCTGTATTAATTGATTCAAGATAAGCAGATATAAGAATAAGGTAAGAGACAAGAGACAGAGATCTAATCTTGGTTCACCCACTCCTTGGGCTACGTCCAGTCCCCACAACCTATGAGATTTTCCACTATTGACAAACCAGTCAATACAAGTATTCTTACAGCCTCTTCAGGACGTTTCACTCACACTAAGCCTAGGCACACTCCTATCTTAGTTGAGTCACAAGTATTCTTACAGCCTCTTCAGGACGTACACACCTCACTCTAAGACTAGGCACACTCCTATCTTAGATGAGACAAATTACAGATAGATGTTTGTGATAAGTCTAGCCTAAGCTCATACAAAGTATGGATATAAGAGTAATTGAGCTAGACTATATCTCAACTCTGGTTACAGTATTGGAATGATATTCACAGAGAAGAGATGAAAGAGACAGATGTATATTCTCAAGATGAGATGTGTCTGTGCTCAGACAGCTGGTAGATACACTTGAGATGTCTGTTGAGATGTGATAAGATGCTTAATGATTTCATGGAAGTGTAGGCAGTCTCTCTCACTTCTCAACTCTTGATAATGTCTCTTTTATATCTTCAGTTAGAAAACTAGCCGTTATATGGCCGTTTCTAGCTGTTGGAGTGCACAGCAAGGAGACAGGCTTTTCAGGTAGGTGTACAGCAGTAGGAACAGTCTTTACAGTAGGCAGACAGCAGCTTTTCAGTCTTTAAGGTACTGTGTCAGTGTCCTTGTGTCCTTGTTTGTCTTCATGCTGACTTTACTTGCTGTCTTCTCAACTGAGCTTGAATTCTTGCTTCTGTTCAGAGTCTGACTTACTTTTCTTGCATCTGTGCTACGATCTCATCCTTCTACGTCTGACCTTGAGACAACGTCTCAAGCTGTTCTTGCATCTCAAGTTGAACTTGCATCTGTTCATGGCTTACATCTCAAGCTGTGCTTGAGTCTCTTTTTAGTTCCAAGACTTCTTGCATCTTAGCTGGGTCCTCATCTAATCATGAGATGACATCTGAACATACAAATCTTGTATCTCATGCTGTGTTGATTTTTGAAGTGTTTCTCATAGTCTTAGCCAGAAGCTTTGGTTGCACCACACCTGTTCTGATTCAAACACACATGATGTATGTGTAAATTGACTTGCTCGAGCTCTAGTCTGATCTTTGAAGCACACAACTGTTGTAAAGCTCTTTATAGCTTCTGTTCTTGTGCCACTGTTACTTATGTTATAACTGATCTTAGTGGTCTAAAGATCCTTTCTGTCTTCATGTATTCCTACAGTAACTTAAATACAGAAAGTCTATGCCACACTTGAACACACAGTTAGTGACACAATATGCATCTCATCTGGATATTTAAACTTATTCAGTTTGTCATATTAAAAACTTCTTTAGGGTGAGCTTGTCTCAACAATCTCCCCCTTTTTTTATGATGGCAAACTTGTAAGTTATATATCTGATGAGATCAGTGAAAGAGAGATGCATGTATGATTTTACTTTTCTTAAAATGTGCAAACTCTTGTTAAATAGAAGTAATGTAAGGAGAAGAGCTCCCCCTGAGTCATAGACTATTTTTCTGTTATGTTTTGTCTTAAGACTTAGTGTTTGAAATTTTGATTAAGATATTTAAGTGAACTGAAAAAAGATATACTGCAATCATAGAGAGTCACTTCCATTAATCAAAAAGATAACTATAGAGGATTACATTCACAAAAGATGCCACTGCATTTCATCAATGTTCTGTGAAGAGATTCAAATTACATCTCTAGCTAAGCATAACTAATCCTCATAGACTGAAATTGAAAAAAAAAATCTAAATCTAACACAGACTCTCATTAGATATCTAACCAACTCTCCCCCTTTTGACATTATCGAAACAAGAAAGCTAGCTAAGCTAGGATGAGTGGGAATAGGATGAGTCTGAATCAGGTCTTGATGGCGCAGCACAGTCTGAGGAAACTCAGGCAGAGGAGGCAAATTGGAAAGATGAAGGTTCATCTTCCTGTGAAATTCATTCGATGCATGCATTGCTTGCAGGACAGTGTCAAATCCTGAAAGAATGGCCTCTTGCCTTTTCTTGTGGTGCTTCAGTTTCTTGAGAATCTTCTTCTGATTCTGCTCAATTCTTGCTTGGAGGTTCTGGTGTTGTTGTTGTTGTTCCTCTTGTAATTGATTCAGAAAAGTATTGATTGAATTGGACAGATGAGTAGGAATGGATGGTTCAGATGAGGGTGCCTTAGCAGGCTCAGGTCTGTCAGTGGGAGGTGCAGACTGATCATATTTAGGTTGTGGTGAGTTGAGCAGGATGGTCTTAACAAAGAATTTTCCAGGAGTGGGAAATGAAGTAGGAATGGAGTAAGTTGGCTGTGGACTTACTGGAGTATCTTGTTGAGTGCTGGTGACTTCCACTGTCTCATGCTCAAGTTGTTGTTGTTCTGGAGTTGTCTCATGGCTTGAGGCAGTGGTACCCTTCTCCAAGCTGACCAAGGTCTCAGCAACTATTTTGCTCACAGGAGAGACTTCTTCTGTGATCATTTCTGGTGGAGAGGAGTGTGGAGGTGACTGATGCTGGGGTGAATGGACCAAGGTCTCTTCTGCATTCAAAAGCTCTTCTTCTTCAGTAACAGGTGCTTCTTTTTCAGTCATGGCCATATCTCCTTCAATTTGTGCTTCTTCTTCTTCATTTCTTATTGCTTCTTCTTCTGCCACCTTTTCAGGCTGTGGCTCATCTTCAGCAGGAGTCTGTCCAGCTTGAGTAGGCGGCTCAGACTTGGACTTCTTTTTCTTCTTTTTCTTCTTCTTAGTCTTTGTAGAGATGGATGGTTGAACTTTTCTTTTCTTTTCTTTGACAGGAATCTCAAATCCTTCTTGAGATCCTTCAATAGCTTCCTTTGAGGCCTTCTTCTTCTTTTTCTTTTTGGCTTCAGACATCTTGGAAGAAGGAGAAGCCTGTGTTGTGGTAGGTACAGCAGGAGTGGATTCAGTTAAGGGAAAGTGGGGGAAGGAATAGACTTACCATCTAGACCAAGAGACTTGAGATTCTTGTTGCCAATATATCCAGGTCTCTCTTCAGACTTCTCACAGCTGCTGAAGTCAACTTTGAAATGCTTCATGATGATGGTGGTGAGTATCCCAAATGGAAGAGAGGCATTGATCTTGGAGTTGTGGAAGGCATGCTCCATGTGCCTTAGGATGAGAAATGGAAGGTTGATAGGAATCCCATGCTTGAGATGGTACATCACCATCAGGTCTTGGTGATAAACTTTGTTGAAGGTGCCAGCTCTTGGCATGATGCACTTGGCCACTAAGTGAAACAGAAATTTTCCAAATGGGTTAAGAGATGAGGCAGCATCTGTGATGAGTCCACCTTTGAAGAGGGAGGTACCAACATTGGCTGAAGGAATTCCAATGCTATCCCACCAATGCTCCTCATGGTACAACCTGTTTCCAGTCACAGGTGCTTGAATGTTGGCTCCTAGGGTCTCTTCAGTCAGCTCAATGTGGATTCCCTTGATGTCAGAGATGATGTGGGGTTGTTCTTCTGACGATCCCTTAGCTTTGTAACAAGTAGCATAGAAGGCTCTGGTCATCTTGGGGAAGATATAATATGTCATGGTCAGATAGTCTTGCCATCCATGTTTCTTCAGATAAGGACTCAGGTCCCACCCTTCATCTTTCAAATCTTGGGTAGAGATACTCTTCCCACTATAATCTTCTTCTCAGAGAATCTCTTGGTATATTTTTCTTCAACCTCACTATTAGAGAAGAGGTCAGATTGAAATGAAATTTTCTTTCCCTCTGGAACCTTCTCTTTTCCTTTCTTTGAAGATTCAGCTTGAGTTAGGTCAATGTGGACAGGGGATCTTGGTGCTGAAGTCTGGGCTACTTGGCAAGCAATTCTTTGGGATTTCATGCGAGGAGGTAAAGGGGTGCTTCTCTTGGAGGATGTGGATTTTGAGGATGGTGAAGGCTGTGTAGATTGAGTGGTTTGAGACGACTCTGTTTCAGTGCTGGGTTGTGGAGATGGAGAACGAGACAGGGTCTCTTGGCTGGAGTGAATGCTCAAGGATTTTGATTGCTCAGAGGAAGACATTTTGTCTGGAGAAGAGGAGGATGATGATTTATCAGAGTAAGGAAGTTTCAAGGCCGTGAACTTGATTCGCATTTGAGAGAAGAGGAGAGAGCAGGAAGTGAGTTTGGAGTGAGAGATGAGACTTAAATAGTCTCCAGATAAGAGAGGAAAGAGAGAGAGAGAGACGTAATAACTGCTCATTAATGGGGAGTTATTAAGGCAGTTGTGGGAGGTTGGCTCTTCTTTTTATAGGCTAACGACTAGTTTTCCAGGTAGTGGGCAGTTACTAACCATTGAGCAACAGCTCAATCCTTCAGTTTTGGTAAATGGAAACGTCTCAATAATTTCATGAGACGTTGGTTGAGATGAATCATGAGACACGTCTGGTGACAGATGCGTCTGAACCCACGTCTCTTTACAGATGGCACTTAAGTCTCATCTCTGGTGAGACTTTAATCATATAGCCCATAGTAGAGCTGGTCTCAACTAACTATTTTTATTCAAGAGAACACATATTTAAGCAATTTTAGATTCTCATTGAATCTTTCTTCAACTAAAGGCTTTGTAAAGATGTCAGCTAGCTGATTTTTAGTATCTACAAAGATTAGTTCAATGTTCCCTTTTTGCACATGATCTCTTATAAAATGATGTTTGATGTCAATGTGTTTGGACCTAGAATGATGTACAGGGTTCTTAGCAAGATTTATGGCACTAGTATTGTCACAAGTAAATAGGAATTTCAGAGTACCTGACTGCATAATCTTGCAATTGAGATTTGATCCACAGAACTTGAGTGCAACATGCAGCTGCTGAGACATACTCAACCTCTGTTGTAGATAAGGCAATAGTGTTTTGCTTTTTACATGACCGGGAGATAAGGCGCTTTCCTAGGAATTGACAAGATCCACTGGTGCTCTTTCTGTCTATCTTATCTCCAGCAAAGTTAGCATCACTATAACCTATGAGATCAAAACTCTTTCCCTTCTCATACCATAGGCCAAGATTAGTGGTTCCAATCAAGTATCTAAATATTCTTTTTACAGCAGTGAGATGAGATTCTTTGGGATTAGATTGGTATCTTGCACATATTCCTACAGCAAACTGAATATCTGGTCTGCTGTCAGTTAAATACATAAGGGAACCAATCATACCTCTGTACAGTTTGTCTGATACTGCTTTTCCATCTTCATCTTGATCAATCTGAGTTGAGGGGTGCATAGGAGTTTTCATTGGTCTTGCCTCACTCATTTTGAACTTGCTGAGAAGATCTCTTGTGTATTTTTCTTGACTGATGAATATCCCATCAGTTAACTGTTTGATTTGGAGCCCCAAGAAAAATCTCAGCTCACCCATCATACTCATCTCAAACTCTCCCTGCATGAGACTTGAGAACTCTTGACATAAAGATTCATTAGTTGATCCAAAGATAATGTCATCAACATAAATTTGAACAATTAATAAATCTTTGCTAATTTCTTTCTTAAATAAAGTAGTATCAATCTTACCCCTTATAAAATCATTTTCAATTAAAATGAGCTTAACCTGTCATACCAAGCTCTTGGAGCTTGCTTGAGACCATATAGATCTTTGGATAGCTTAAGCACATGTTTGGATGGTCAGGGTCTTCAAACCCAGGGGGCTGCCTTATATAGACTTCTTCCTCTATGACCCCATTTAGGAATGCACTTTTTACATCCATTTGATACAATTTGAAGTTTTTGAAGGCTGCAAAGGCTAGTAGGATCCTGATAGCTTCAAGTCTTGCCACTGGTGCAAAGGTCTCAGCATAATCTATTCCTTCTTATTGATTAAACCCTTGAGCCACCAATCTGGCTTTGTTTCTCATTACTTGACCTTTCTCATTTAGCTTATTTCTGAATACCCATCTGGTTCCAATTATGGTTTGATGAGAGGGTGGAGGAACCAGATTCCAGACCTTGCTTTTCTCAAACTGATTTAATTCATCTTCCATGGCCTTAATCCAGGATTCATCATTTAAGGCTTCATGTATGTCTTTTGGCTCTATGTCAGATAGAAGAGCCATTAGATTCTCTGTGTCTCTGAAGGAAGATCTGGTTCTGACTCTGTCTGAAGTTTCTCCAAGTATCTGATCTCTTGATGAGATCTTACCAGTCTCCAGCTTCTGGGTAGTTGAGATGCATGTTCATTTTGTATCTCAACATTCTCTTGTCTTGTTTCTTGAGATCTGGTCTGATTATCTGATTTATCTTCTTCTTGAGGATTATGAGAGGGTTCAGATTGGCTACTCCTGAGAGGTACTCCTTCAGACTGAGCTTCTCTCCTGTGTTCAGACAGAGGTGACCTCATCATCTTTTGTTCAGGTGAGAGTCTCTCTTCAGCTTCCTGAGTTGAGATCTTTAGATCTTTTATTAGTTCTTCTATCTCCTCATCAACTTCTTTCCTGAGTATTTCCCTGAACTTCATTGAATACTACATGCATAGATTCTTCAGTAGTTTTGGTTCTTAGATTATATACTCTGTAAGCTTTGGAGGTTAGTGAATATCCTAGGAAAATTCCTTTATCTGATTTGGTTTCAAATTTTCCTAGTTGATCTTTTGTATTTAAAATATAGCAATCACATCCAAATATATGAAAATATGAAACTGAAGGCTTCCTACCTTTCCATAGCTCATATGGAGTTTTATTTAAGATCTTTCTTATAGTGACTCTGTTTAAAATATAGCAAGAAGTATTGACAGCTTCTGCCCAGAAGTACATTTCAATTCCAGAGTCACATAACAAAGTTCTAGCCATTTCTTGAAGACTTCTATTTTTCCTCTCAACTACACCATTTTGTTGAGGAGTCCTTGGACAAGAGAAGTTATGAGTTATGCCATTTTTATCAAAGAATTTTCTAAACTTAACATTCTCAAATTCTCCTCCATGGTCACTCCTAACAGATCCAATTCTGTATCCTTTCTCAGATTGAATCCTTTTACAAAAGGTTTTGAAGGAATCATATGATTCATCTTTCTGAGATAGAAACAGAACCCAGGTGAATCGTGAGAAATCATCCACAATGACAAAACCATATTTTTTACCACTGAGACTCACTGTCTTAGTTGGTCCAAATAGGTCAATGTGGAGGATCTCAAGTGGCCTAGTAGTTGAGACATAGTTCTTGGGTTTGAAGCTTGATTTGCTGTGCTTGCTTTTGATACACGGATCACACTTCAAGTCTTTGTCAAATTTTACCTTAGGTAATCCTTTGACAAGAGACTGACTAGCAAGCTGACTCATAGTTCTCATGTTAATATGCCCAACCCTTTTGTGCCAAAGCCATCTCTCATGATCATGAGACATGAGACAGGTGAGATCTGACAGACCCTGTAGTGAGACTGAGTAAAGATTTTTCTTTCTTGTTCCAGAGAAAATGATTTTTCCAGTTTTGGAGTCTATGATCTCACAAAAGGTAGGCTGGAAATTAACATGATAACCATTGTCACATAACTGACTGATACTCAGCAAATTATGTTTCAAACCTTCAACAAAATATACATTTTCAATCTGAGCTGAATTGGCCTTACCAATTTTACCTATGCCCTTGATCTGGGCTTTGTTATTGTCTCCAAAAGAGACAACTCCAGCAGTCTTTTCCTCAAGTGACAGGAACTTGCTTTTGTCTCCTGTCATGTGCCTTGAACATCCACTGTCCAGCACCCATTCTTTCTTGGTCTTTGCTGCTGCCAGGCACATCTGTTACAACAAGAGATTTAGCTTTAGGTACCCACTTGTATTTAGGTCCTGCATGGTTAGTTACCTTTCTCTCAGATGCTACTTGTCTCATGTAACAATCTGTGACTTTATGACCATATTTACTACAACAAGAACATCTTTCTTTTTTCTTTTTTCTTGCAGGAATGAAGAAATCTTTATACCAAACTTCATTTGATGATCTCTCATAACCAAGCCCAGCTTTATCAAAAATGCCCTTTTGAGATCCAATGAGTCTCTCAAGGTTTCTTGTTCCATTTACAAATTTTCCTAGGTCATTTATGAGAGTTCTGTTCTGTAGTTTAAACTGCTGATTTTCTTCTTGTAGCCTTTTTTGATCTTGCCCATTGAGAGCTTGAGTCTTAGCTTGTACTTGTTCAGACAGTTTCATGTGAGACAACATGAGACTACTGTTTTTATGATTTAAATCTTCATTTTCTTTTTCAAGAAATTTGATTTTCTCAAGAGTTTTATTCAAATCGGATTTAAGTAATGAGCTCTTAGAGGCAAGAAGATTTGAATCATACAGAAGATTCTCAAAAGCAGACTTAAGTTCATCAACAGAATATTCAGAGTCAGATTCATTTACCTCTTCATCTGATGAGTCTCCTTTTGCCATGAGACATAGGTTAGCTGACTGTCCATCTTGACTTTCCTCTTCATCTGTGTCATCCCAGGTGACCATCATTGCCTTCTTCCTAGGACTTTTCTTCATTTCTTTTCTGAGTTGAGGACATTCAGACCTGATATGCCCAGGCTTCTTGCATTCAAAGCAGATAAATTGTCCTTTCTTGTCAGATTTTATTTCTCCTCTCCTTGAGGGAAAATTCTTTCTTCCAGTCTCTCTGGCTCTCCACATGCGTCTGATCTTCCTTGAGATGTAGGCTAGCTCATCATCCATTTCACTATCATCTTCCTCTTCCTCATCTTCTTCTATTTCAGAATCTTGAGATGAGTTGAGTGAGGTTTGTTGAGAAGAGCTTATCTTTTTGCCTTTTGAGTTACTGGAAGCCGCTTTCAGTGCTATAGACTTGGGTCGTCTGATGATATCTTCTTCCATCAACTCTTGCTCATGTACCTTCAGAGATCCAAGAAGTTCATCTAGTCTGAGAGTACTCAAATCTTTAGCTTCCTGGATGGCTGTTACCTTTGGTCTCCAAGGTTTGGGCAGACTTCTCAGGATTTTTCTTACCATATCCTGATTTGAATATGTTCTTCCTAGTGATTTCAGGTCATTTGTTATGACAGTGAATCTTCTCACTATGTCTTCAATGCCTTCATCTTCATTCATCTTGAAGAGCTCATACTGTCTGACCAGTATGTTGATCTTGGCTTCTTTAACTTGATTTGTCCCTTCATGTTCAACTTCAAGAGCATCCCATATTTCTTTAGCTGAGACACACCCAGCTACCTTGTCATATTCATTTCTGCTTAAGGCACAAGTGAGAAGGTATTTAGCTCTTAAGTTGAGTACATATCTTGCCTTCTCAGCATCTGTCCATTGTTCTCTGGGTTTAGCTGCCCTAAGTCCAAGCTCATCTGTGGTGTATGGAACATAAGGGCCTATTTCAATGATCTCCCAAAGATCAGCATGCTGAGATTCAATGAACAGTCTCATCCTGTCTTTCCAGTAATAATAATCAGTTCCATCAAATGCAGGAGGTCTGTTTTTTGAAGCTCCTTCAGGAATGAACAGACTTGTACTTGGACCAGCCATGGATCTTTTTCCTCTTCACACAAAGGTGTGCTCAACCCCTAGAGGTCGAGCTTTGATACCAACTGAAGTTGGCTGAACGTCTCTAGAAAGGGGGGTTGAATAGAGACTTTCTGAATCTGTTCCTGCAATTCCACACTAAAATTGATAGTTGAGATGTGCTCTCAAGTTTGTTAACTTGGAGTCTCTGTTAAGACAAGATGGAGTTTATCAATTTTGGTAAATATCTTTGTCTAGACTTTAGTTTAAAGTCTTATCATGATTATCAATTCAATAGTATCTTTAGTTATCAAGCTGTATTAATTGATTCAAGATAAGCAGATATAAGAATAAGGTAAGAGACAAGAGACAAAGATCTTATCCTGGTTCACCCACTCCTTGGGCTACGTCCAGTCCCCACAACCTGTGAGATTTTCCACTATTGACAAACCAGTCAATACAAGTATTCTTACAACCTCTTCAGGACGTCTCACTCACACTAAGCCTAGGCACACTCCTATCTTAGTTGAGTCACAAGTATTCTTACAGCCTTTTCAGGACGTACACACCTCACTCTAAGACTAGGCACACTCCTATCTTAGATGAGACAGATTACAGATAGATGTTTGTGATAAGTCTAGCCTAAGCTCATACAAAGTATGGATATAAGAGTAATTGAGCTAGACTAGATCTCAACTCTGGTTACAGTATTGGAATGATATTCACAGAGAAGAGATGAAAGAGACAGATGTATATTCTCAAGATGAGATGTGTCTGTGCTCAGACAGCTGGTAGATACACTTGAGATGTCTGTTGAGATGTGATAAGATGCTTAATGATTTCACGGAAGTGTAGGCAGTCTCTCTCACTTCTCAACTCTTGATAATGTCTCTTTTATATCTTCAGTTAGAAAACTAGCCGTTATATGGCCGTTTCTAGCTGTTGGAGTGCACAGCAAGGAGACAGGCTTTTCAGGTAGGTGTACAGCAGTAGGCACAGTCTTTACAGTAGGCAGACAGCAGCTTTTCAGTCTTTAAGGTACTGTGTCAGTGTCCTTGTGTCCTTGTTTGTCTTCATGCTGACTTTACTTGCTGTCTTCTCAACTGAGCTTGAATTCTTGCTTCTGTTCAGAGTCTGACTTACTTTTCTTGCATCTGTGCTACGATCTCATCCTTCTACGTCTGACCTTGAGACGACGTCTCAAGTTGTTCTTGCATCTCAAGCTGAACTTGCATCTGTTCATGACTTGCATCTCAAGCTGTGCTTGAGTCTCTTTTTAGTTCCAAGACTTCTTGCATCTTAGCTGGGTCCTCATCTAATCATGAGATGACATCTGAACATACAAATCTTGTATCTCATGCTGTGTTGATTTTTGAAGTGTTTCTCATAGTTTTAGCCAGAAGCTTTGGTTGCACCACATCTGTTCTGATTCAAACACACATGATGTATGTGTAAATTGACTTGCTCGAGCTCTAGTCTGATATTTGAAGAACACAACTGTTGTAAAGCTCTTTATAACTTCTGTTCTTGTGCCACTGTTACTTATGTTATAACTGATCTTAGTGGTCTAAAGATCCTTTCTGTCTTCATATATTCCTGCAGTAACTTAAATACAGAAAGTCTCTGCCACACTTGAACACACAGTTAGTGACACGAGATGCATCTCATCTGGATATTTAAACTTACTCAGTTTGTCATATTAAAAACTTCTTTAGGGTGAGCTTGTCTCAACAGTATGACCTTTATGAAGACGATAATTTCAAGTAATGTAAGGTGTACTTGAAGCTTTTCTAAAGTTGAAGATATTCTTAATAGTCTTGTGTTTCATATCATAACTATAACCAATTCTAGTTTTATCAAATAGACATCTTTGTTTACACAAAAAAGTATCAAGTTTTGTGCTTCCCATTGTGAATCTAGGTAATGCTTTGGTAAGATAATCAACTTTTGATTCGAGCACTACACATGTTTCACAATTAGAAGATGAAGCTATATTTCAAGAGGAAAAGATTTTTAGTTTTTCATTTTCATTTTTCAAAGAATCTATTTCCTTTTGTAATTCATCCACTCTAGCTTTATACAATTTGATTTTATTTTTGTAAGCACTATTGAAGAAACTTAATTTTTTGGCTTCATCATGCAATTCAATAAAAGCATCTTGTAATTGATCATAATTTGTATCAATAGAGTAGTCAAAATCACTTACCTCACTGTCTGAGTTATTCTTTGTCATAAGGCAAATATTTGCTTCATGATCACTATCACTCTCACTTGAAGTGGTTGAGGCATTGTCTTCCCAAGCAATGTAGGCCTTCTTCTTTCTGTTTTTGAACTTTGTCTTTGACTCATCATTGCTTTGCTTCCGGCTAAGGTTGGATAATTCGCTTTAATCTGACCAATTTTACCACATTCGAAGCAAGTAAATTTTGGCGAGGATGATTCAGTTTTTCTTGTCTGTTTCCTAGTTGGAAATTGCTTACTCTTGCCATTCTTTTTCTTCAAAAATTTTCTGAATTTTCTTACCATCAAATTTAGATCTTCTGGTTCCGAGGCTTCATTATCAGTGCTATTATCCATACTTAACTGCTCGTTGGTTTTTAGAGCTAATCCTTTGACTTTCTTATCTTTTTGTTCTTCTTCCGCCATCTTATTCATGTCCATTTCATATTCTCTCAATTTTCCAAACAATTCTGCACTTGTCATTGCCGCCAAGTTCTTTGATTCGGTAATTGCTGTTACAGTTGGCTGCCACTTTCTGTTCAATGACTTGAGGATTTTTATATTTAGCTCTTCTTCATAAAAAAATTTTCCAAGTCTCTTAAGATGATTGACAATGTGTGTTAGTCTCTTCTGCACATCCATAATCGTTTCTCCTTGTGCCATTCTAAACATCTCATATTGTTGGATCAAGGTATTCTTTTTTGCTCTTCTCACTTCAGGTGTCCCCTCATGAGTTACTTGAATAAGATCCCAAGCTTCTTTAGGTTTTTTGCAAGCAGAGATCGTGAAAAATTCATCATTGTTTAAAGCAGAATGAATAATATTCAAAGCTTTTGAATCATTTGTTAGAACCACAGGAAACACTAGAAGGGGCTTGAATAGTGTTTTAAAGACTTAAGCAAATTTTAGAAACCATTTAAAACATCAAATGAATTAAGATAAATTGTTATGAAAAACTTAATTAAAAGATAATTAAAGTTATCAGAGATTTGCGGAAGATAGGAAAACAAGTTTTTCAGTGATATGATAAGGATGATAATGCTGTTACATTTTCTAAGATCACTTCAGAGGATAAAAAGATATTTATCAGAACTTTGTTTAAAAAGGATTTTATTAAACATCAGGGACGCAACAAGAAGTTGGAAAATAGTTGATATTGACATACAAGTAATTTAGCTTTTGATTTACAAACTAAGTTATTTGAGAAAAACTTGAAACATTTCAGAAGGTTATTTCAGAGGATCTGTAAAGATCAGTTTCTGAAATATTTAAGACGATAGGGATCATCTTAAGTTCATCTATACCTTCTGAAGTGATTTCAGACGCAAGTACAGTTTTATTAAAAATACGTTGGTTTAAAGATAAGTTTTGATATTTAAAATAACTTTCAAAATAACTGATGAATAAACTAAATTGACAGAGATTAAGGGAAAGAAAACTTAGCCACGAATTTATCCTGGTTCACTCACAAACCCAGTGAGCTTCATCCAGTCCCAGGGCAAACCACCAATGGATTTTCCACTATCTGAACACAGATACAAGTATTCTTTTTCCACAGCCTCTTCAGGCTTAACAACAAGTATTCCTTTGTTTTCAACTGCCTCTCCAGGCAACATATGCAGTATTGTTTTACACACAAGCCTCTCCAAGCTCAACAACAAGTATTCTTTCTTCCATAGCCTCTTCAGGCTTAACAACAAGTATTCTTTTGTTTTCAACTGCCTATCCAGGAAACATATGCAGTATTATTTTACAGACAAGCCTCTCCAGGCTCAACAACAAGTATTCTTTCTTCCACCAAGCCTCTCCAGGCTCTCAGACACATATAGTGTTTACAACATAAACTAAGTTTAAGTTTCTAAGAAACATAAACTTAATCTCTTCCTGTACTAAGGGTTAATTGTGTACTACTCAGGATACAATGAATAATTCTAAGAACAAGGATGTTACAGAGAGATAAGTGTATGAATTTCTAATTGGGTTCTTCTTTGTATTTTTCTTCTTTAGAGAGTTGGCTTGATAAAATATGGTTTGAGCTTTAGTCGTTTCTCTCTTGGACTTGATTATGGTTTATCTTGAGATTTATTCTAGCCCTGGGTTCACCAAAGGTTCGCCAATCTTCATAATCCTTCCTTGAGGCTATTTATATGTTCTGGAAATATAGCCGTTGAAGATTGTTTAGAATACCGTTGAGAAGAAGTGATTTGGCTCATATAGCCGTTGTGAAATAACTTCTTCAACGGTTGCTTCTTCTTAAGCAGAATAGGTGTGCAGATAGCTTAGCTCTAACACACTTTTAGATGAGTTCTTTAACCTTGAGAGATTTTCCTTTAACAGGTAGATACTTCTTTTCTCTCTCTGCATTCTCTTTTCTTTCACCTTTCTTTTCTGTGAGTGTGAGGAAATATCCGTTAGATTTGTCCTTTTGCTCAATTTGTGCTATCTTCATTTTTGCTTAGCTTCTGAGCTTCTGACGTTTTCTCCTTTTTCTCTCTTAAGAATAATTGAATAATATTCTACCTGTTGAACATATGGTCTTTGCCTTTGTTGAGACTTCCCATAGTTTGAGATTTATCCACGTAGTCAGATTTGAAAGTCTTCATGTTTTCAGATAGTCTGTTATATCTCTTCATCTTGTTCAGAGAGTATGTGTTCAAAAGGTTTTAATCTTCACATACTTTCAGACGATTAGTGAGCTTTTCAGATGGTTCCATCGTTTCAGCTTGATGTTGTCAGCTTATCTCAGATGATTGTTTCAAGCATTTCTTAGTTCTTCACACTAAGGATACTTTCCGCAAGTTCTTTTCTTCTAGCAAAAATTACTTCTTCTTTTCTTAAGATGATCACAACTCTGTTCTTTTTCGTCTCTTCCTAATGCTTCTGTGATTCAGGTCGATAATGATATTGAATTAAATAATCTTAATTCAAATAGCTTTCTTGTCACTTTCTTGTTCAGTCTTCTGATCTATTCTGGGCAACAGTATATGTAATAGGTCTGCGCACGCAATGCTTTTTCGTTGCAGGTGCAGCAGGCGTTGCAAAATTTGCTTATTTGTGCAAAACTTTTGATCGAGGTAGAAAAGCATGTCTGACTTTTGTGCTGAAATGAGTAATTCATTGGCTAGAGTGTTCTTTACACTTAGCAACGTCTTCAAGAGGTCAATCCTATTCTAACACGTTCAGCCTTCAGAGACACAGAATGCTTCAGATCAACTTTAATTCTTCATATGATAGTCACTTCTTCAGATATACAGAGTGCTTTAGATTAGCTTCAATTCTTCAGATGATAGTCACTTCTTAAGATGGAGTCAAATCATCAGTTTTTCTTCAAGTCCTCAGATGATAGTCAAGTCTTCATTTTTTGTCTTCAAGTCTTTATACGATGAATATGCTTCAGATAGACGAGCCTTCTCTCCTCTTCAGATTCTGAGTCTTTTCTTTTTCTTCTCTTCAGTTTCTGTGCTGTTCTTTTTCTTCTCTTCAGATTTGCTTCATCTTCTTTATGGATGTCTTCTTCCTTTGTTGTCTTCTAGGCTTCAGATGAATATTGTATCCTCAAATACAATCTACAAAACAATACCTTTCTTTAGTAGAACCTGCTTATATGATCTTATTTGTTAATCATTAAAACTTAAGGATACTGAGTCTTAAGTTAAGTTTGAATACTCAAATTAATTCTGAGACTCAACATTCTCCCCCTTTTTAATGATGACAAATAAGATATATATATATATATCTAACAAAAATGTATTAAGGAAATGAAATGAAAGATGATAAATTATTTAGTTTGCTCCCCCTATCTATATTACTCCCCCTGAGAAAAACATTAAATCTTTAAATGCCAATTGTTAACCTTTTAGATACCAATTGTTAACTGTTAACTTTTAGTTATACCAATTGTTGTAACCTTTATGTTTTTCCCAGATC
The DNA here is from genome assembly GCA_026901365.1 of Sesbania bispinosa. Taxonomy (NCBI): domain Eukaryota; kingdom Viridiplantae; phylum Streptophyta; class Magnoliopsida; order Fabales; family Fabaceae; genus Sesbania; species Sesbania bispinosa. The sequence goes on along the minus strand of QLOH01000158.1, from coordinate 1,006,704 downwards.
CCAAACGTTAAGAGTTATGTTTTTATCATATACCAATTGTTAGTATTTATCAGAATCAGATACTGATTACAATATCTTTAATTAATACCATTTGTTATGCTCTGTTTCTCTTAGAGATACTAATTGTTATCTTCTGAATTGCTTGACTTTAGTAAACTTGAATTTCTTGACTTAAGATATTTTGTTAGTTATATATTTCTCCCCCTTTTGTCATTAATTAAAAAGGTTTTGTTAACCAATTGTTATAAAATTGTTTGAAGTTGATACTAATTGTTAGAAAATTCGTGATACCAAATGTTATAGAAGTGTTGGAAAAATCTTGATACCAAATATTAATAAGAGATTCTGAAACATATAACAGAAACTTACAGATACATATGGTGAAACGTATTTCAGTTGAAAGAAAAGAGATACATACATCAAAAAGAAATTACACAGAGAAACAATCTTCAGAAAGATTTCATTAACAAAAATAAGAAGGATTTTTAGAAAATCTTTTGAAAAATTGAAAATACATTTATCACCACTAACTCTCTTGATTCCTATGATAGGCTGAGGCATAGCCTTATCAGCATCTTCCCTCTCTTTTAAAGCTACCACTACTTCTTTGGCTGAAAAGCCTCAGAAGTGCCTCTTGAGCCTGTATTCTCTTCCTAACCGTGCGTTCTGCACGCAGTCTCCCTTTGAGGACTAGAATGGTGGAGGTGCATCATTTAACACGGTGTTTCGACCACCAGCAACAATCTTTATCATTAAGACCACATTTGAAGTGGTTCCCTTCATAAGATTGGCTATTATGGGTTCTCCCAGTGATCTTCCAGTGTGCTTGTGATGCAACAAGATCTCCATGGTCCAAGTACAGAGAAACAGGTTTTCAGATGAAGCCTTTCCCGTACTTATCATTCCACACATCATCCATGATGACTTGATCTTCTCCTCATAGTGTTCTAGAACTCCTTCTTCTGTTTTCCTTTGCTTCTTCATCGTCCTTCAGAGAGCGATACACTTAGACCCCTTTTCAAAGTTTGTAGAGAACTTTAAAGTGATGAGTATGAGTCAAGAGCTCTTGAGTATTTATAGGACTTTGAAACAAGAGATAGAAGAGAGAAGTGAAGAGATTGAATCCTATGGATTGTTGTTTACGAAATACATAGGGGCTCAGATAGCATTAATGATGACAATTTCAGACCTTGGGAGTACCGAAACGCACATCATTGATTGGTCATAGGTGAAGCGCTATCAGTCATAGGGAATCGAGCCATTAGTGTTTATTGAAAAGATAGAATAAGAAACATGTTTTAGCTGGTAAAAAGATACGTTTTATTAAAGGTTGAAAAGAAAAAAATATTTTTGAAATTCGTTTTGGAAGAAAGAGAAAAGTAAATACAGAGATAACATTCGGAAAGAAAAACAACAGTAATAACAGAAACAAAGAAAATATTTTATAAAATAACCAAAAGCAATTTTCAGACACAAAATTTTAAAAAAAATGTTATTGCTTTCAGATAGATTGATTAAATTAAGTCTTTTAACAGAAATTCCCTTTTTAAGGAGTTCAGAATGTTTCAGCAAGTATTCACACATTAGCAGGATGCAATTTTGATATAGACAAAGATTTCCAAGTTATAAGATAGAACAATGTTACCATCAGAGATACTTATTGATCTTGGGTTGAAGAGATGCATTTGCTGAGACTCAATCTTGTTCTTCAAAGACAGTTTCGTCCTTTCCATCTTCTGAGATAGCTTGTTGTTGATCTTTGATCTTCTTGCTTTAGGCGTTTCTTCTTCATAAGCAGCAATCATCATTATCTGATCCTCAAGAATTGAGATAGACTTCAATGGCTTGAGTATCAATCACCTCAGCATTCCTGACCCACAATTTTAGTAAGTTCATTGAGAACTTTCTGAACAGGTTCAGAGAATAGGGATGGTACTAAGTCAGAATTGTCTTCTCAAGAGTTGAGGTAGGCTTAGTGCATAGAGAATCAACCACCTTAACATTTCTGACCGACAATTTCAGTAAGTTCATTGAGAACTTTTTGAACAGGTTCATAGAATGGGGATGATATCACACTAGCCATCCTTTCAGACGATGTTGTCTTGATCTACCCTTTCAGACGGTATTGCCTTCTGATGTTCCATCATCATCTTATGATTATCTTTAAAATCTATTTTGCTGAAACATACACAAACTAAAAATACCTTTCAGTAGCATCTGATTTTACTTAATTAAATTTGTTGATCATCAAGGAAATATCATAAGTTAATAATTTTAATTTTACCATACTTCAGCAAGTTAATTATTTTTATTTATGAGGGATATTATCATAATGTGAATGGCACATACAAATAATATAGACAGCACAAGAATATAAATAACATGGTTAAGGGAAAACTAGTAAGGAAATTGTTGTAAAAGTTTAAAGTTTATTAATTTAAAATAAGATTATAACAAGGCACTTTGAAATATCAATGATTATCAGCATATGGGTCCTCATTGGCATGTGCATTATCCTTTTCTGATTTTAGCTCTTGTAATTCCTTCTCATCTATCTTCAGTCTCTTTGCAAGCCGATTCACCTTCTTATGCAACCTTTTCAGATTATATGCACCCAACACCATCCTTGACCTTCCATGAGCACTCAGATGAACTGAAACTCTTTTCTCTTGGACATGGGATGCAAAGAAAGAAGGGATAGCCACCTGATTCTCTGGATCTTCTTCTCGTTCAGATAAGGTTCGGTCTAACTGAGCGTACAGTCCCGGAGTGAAGAAGTAAGGAGACGGTTGGTCGAAGAGACTATCCATAGGAAAGCCCTTGTGCATTAAAATTTTCATAATCAGGGTGTTATGGGGATATAGTTTCTCATTGCACAAAGCTTGCCTGAACATCATTTGATACAGCAGAACAAAAGGAAGACTGATTCTCCTCTTCATCAGCAGATGACCCAGCACAAACCTTTCTAGCTGACTGATCACCAAGTTATTGCTACCTTTTGGAAGGATGCAACAGTTCAACACAGCAAGGAGAGTTCTGGGGATATCCAGAAGTTGAGAATGCTTATAAGGAGCAAGGTGTCTTCTGCCAAACAATTGTTCATCATAGACAACTGTTCCATCATTCAGTGATTCCCATCTCTCAAAAAAATTGTCACCTCTTGCAAGAACACCAATCACTTCAGGCAACAAATTGGTGTTAACAAATAGAGTTCTTCCCTGCACCATCGTCTTAATTCCAGTACGACCAGGTTCAGAAACTACCTCAGAGTTGTTCCAGAACTCTAGAACACTTTCCTCGTGCCACGGAGAGGAAATGTTGTCGAAGAAGGGAGTCCAGCCGACTGCGTCAAAGTACTCAGAGATTCTGTGACCAGCCTCATCGAAGTCAGAGAGATGAACCATCTTTGAGAGGATGATTCTCTCGTCAATCAATGAAGGGTTTGAGTCACTTGAAGAAGAAAACATGTTGGCCATTTGAGTACGATTGAACTGAGAGATTAAGGAACTTGAAGAAGGTAGACTTTAGCTCTTGAGGAAAGATTGATTGAAGTGTAGTTCACAAGATGATCTTCCAATCCTTATATATAGCCAAAGGAGCATGCTTGATGCATTTATGATCACAGATTCATGCACTGAGCAGACATGGAGAGTTGTGCATCGTGCCAATTATGAGGAACCGGTTGATGATCCATTAATTCACATAGCGCCGTATCATGTTTTTTAATAAAATGTTTGAGATTTTCAAAGACTTTTCAACTTCTTAACATATGAAGGAAGAAAAATAAATTGATAAATTATTTTTAGCAATCAAACACATACCACATAAGCATTTATTAGCAAATCTATTTCGCATGTAACAGAAACTATATGCAATTTTAAAATTAGTTTCAAATATATTAAATTATTATATTTAGATTAAGATAGGAAAGATGTTACCAGTGAGTGATTTGGAATGAGCGTACTTTTCTTCTTTTATCAAGCACCTTTGATCATTTGTTCTCAGAGTTGCTTCAGCTTGGTGAGGTTTACATCTTCTGAGGATCTACTCCTTCTGCATTTGTTAGATGCTCAACCCGAAGGTGAGCTCTAACACCAACTGTTAGAACAACAGGAAACACTAGAAGGGGGGTTGAACAGTGTTTTAAAGACTTAAGCAAATTTTAGAAACCATTTAAAACATCAAATGAATTAAGATAAATTCTTATGAAAAACTTAATTAAAAGATAATTAAAGTTATCAGAGATTTGCAAAGATAGGAAAATAAGTTTTTCAATGATATAATAAGGATGATAAAGTTGTTACATTTTCTAAGATCACTTCAGAGGAAAAAAAGATATTTATCAGAACTTTGTTTAAAAAGGATTTTATTAAACATCAAGGACGCAACAAGAAGTTTGAAAATAGTTGATATTGACATACAAGTAATTTAGCTTCTGATTTACAAACTGAGTTATTGAGAAAAACCTGAAACACTTCAGAAGGTTATTTCAGAGGATCTTTAAAGATCAGTTTCTGAAATATTTAAGACGATAGGGATCATCTTAAGTTCATCTATACCTTCTGAACTAATTTCAGACGCAAGTACAGTTTTATTAAAAATACGTTGGTTTAAAGATAAGTTTTGATATTTAAAACAACTTTCAAAATAACTTATGAATAAACTAAATTGACAGAGATTAAGGGAAAGAAAACTTAGCCACGAATTTATCCCGGTTCACTCACAACCCCAGTGAGCTACATACAGTCCCAGGGCAAACCACCACTTGATTTTCTACTATCTGAACACAGATACAAGTATTCTTTTTCCACAGCCTCTTCAGGCTTAACAACAAGTATTCATTTGTTTTCAACTGCCTCTCCAGGCAACATATGCAGTATTATTTTACAGACAAGCCTCTCCAGGCTCAACAACAAGTATTCTTTCTTCCATAGCCTCTTCAGGCTTAACAACAAGTATTCTTTTGTTTTCAACTGCCTCTCCAGGAAACATATGCAGTATTATTTTACAGACAAGCCTCTCCAGGCTCAACAACAAGTATTCTTTCTTCCACCAAGCCTCTCCAGGCTCTCAGACACATATAGTGTTTACAACATAAACTAAGTTTAAGTTTCTAAGAAACATAAACTTAATCTCTTCCTGTACTAAGGGTTAATTGTGTACTACTCAGGATACAATGAATAATTCTAAGAACAAGGATGTTACAGAGAGATAAGTGTATGAATTTCTAATTGGGTTCTTCTCTATATTTTTCTTCTTCGGAGAGTTGGCTTGAGAAGAAGTGACTTGGCTCAAATAGCCGTTGTGAAATAACTTCTTAAACGGTTGCTTCTTCTTAAGAAAAATAGGTGTGCAGATAGCTTAGCTCTGACACACTTTTAGATAAGTTATTTAACCTTGAGAGATTTTCCTTTAATAGGTAGATACTTTTTTCTCTCTCTGCATTCTCTTTTCTTTCACCTTTCTTTTCTGTGATTGTGAGGAGATATCCGTTAGATTTGTCCTTTTGCTCAATTGTGTTATCTTCATTTTATCTTAGCTTCTGAGCTTCTGACGTTTTCTCCTTTTTCTCTCTTAAGAATATTTGAATAATATTCTAGTTGTTGAACATATGGTCTTTGCCTTTGTTGAGACTTCCCATAGTTTGAGATTTGTCCACGTATTCAGATTTGAAAGTCTTCATGTCTTCAGATAGTCTGTTATATCTCTTCATCTAGTTCAAAGAGTATGTGTTCAGAAGGTTTTAATCTTCACATACTTTCAGACGATTAGTGAGCTTTCAGATGGTTCCATTGTTTCAGCTTGATGTTGTCAGCTTATCTCAGATGAATGTTTCAAGCATTTCTTAGTTCTTCACACTAAGGATACTTTCAGCAAGTTCTTTTCTTCTAGCAAAAATTACTTCTTCTTTTCTTCAGATGATCACAGCTCTATTCTTCTTTGTCTCTTCCTATTGCTTCTGTGATTCAGGTCGATAATGATATTGAATTAAATAATCTTAATTCAAATAGCTTTCTGGTCACTTTCTTGTTCAGTCTTCTTATATGTTCTGGGCAACAGTAGATGTAGTATGTCTGTGCACGCAATGCTTTTTCGTTGCAGGTGCAGCAGGCGTTGCAGAATTTCCTTATTTGTGCAAAACTTTTGATCGAGGTAGAAAAGCATGTCTGACTTTTGTGCTGAAATGAGTAATTCATTGGGTAGAGTGTTCTTTACACTTAGCAACAACTTCAAGAGGTCAATCCTTGATTCTGACACGTTCAACCTTCAGATACATAGAGTGCTTCAGATCAACTTTAATTCTTCAGATGATAGTCACTTATTCAGATATACAAAGTGCTTTAGATTAGCTTCAATTCTTCAGATGATAGTCACTTCTTCAGATGGAGTCAAATCTTCAGTTTGTCTTCAAGTTTTCAGATGATAGTCAAGTCTTCATTTTTTGTCTTCAAGTCTTCGGACGATGAATATGCTTCAGATAAACGAGCCTTCTCTCCTCTTCATTTTCTGAGTCTTTTCTTTTTCTTCTCTTCAGTTTTTGTGCTGTTCTTTTTCTTCTCTTCAGATTTGCTTCATCTTCTTTGTGGATGTCTTCTTCCTTTGTTGTCTTCTAGGCCTCAGATGAATATTGTACCCTGAAATACAATCTACAAAACAATACCTTTCTTTAGTAGAACCTGCTTATATGATCTTATTTTTTAATCATTGATTCCCTGCCATTTTCGCAAAAAAAGATTGTTAAAATCTTGAAAAACTTTCAAGATTCCATCTCTGATGCCAATTGTTGGTCCCAGAGGGAATCTAAAAGGGGGGTTGAATAGATTCACTGAATACTTTTTGCTTTGTTATTTTTCAAAATTCGTTTTTTCCCTTCAAAAATTTGCCTTTAAAATTCTTTCAAATATGTTTTCAAATATCAATTTATCAGAGTTTAAAAATCAAGAGTTATGTGCAGCGGATCAAAGATATTGCAGTAGGTAATTGATTACCAATTCAGTGCGTAATTGATTACCAATTTGGAAAATAGTAAGTAATTGATTTTCAAAATTGATTCCACAAGGTTAATGATTTGACTTTCAATATACAATTCAAAATATAATAAACCACCAATTTTTCTAAGCAACTTTCTGTTATTTTAATGATCAAGAACCATAATCATATAACCAAGAATCACAATTCAAGATAGAGTAGGGATAGAGAAGATTACACAATGATTTATACTGGTTCATCCAGAAAAAGGGGCCTATATCCAGTTTAGATCTAGCACACCACTAAATCTGCTTTCACTAAAGAATTGATTACAAACACCATGCACAATCAATCCTAAAGAAAGACTTTCTAACAAACAAAATGTTTGACTCTTGCACCCCACAAGAGCATGTTCATCCGTGACACCCCATCACTCGAACAACAACCTTACTTATGACACCCTGTCATAAGATTTCACAAACAATCTCAATGAACACCTCATTCTTGAGATATCACACAATGCACTTCTCTATGAATTCCCTACTCAAGAGACAATACAAATAAAAAACAAATATAGAAAACTAAGTTTAGAACGATAACACGTTGTTTGTGTAGATAAATTCCATGAGTGTATATCATTGAAACTTGTTTGGCACAGCAAAATGAATTGAAATATAAAAAACTCTACTTCCTACAACAAAACTAAAACTTCTTAATATATGAGAGTCGTGATGAACAACTTGTATCTTCCAATGTAGCTTAAGTCCAACACATATGGTGAAAGAGTGTCTGAAGTACGATCTAAAGTCTGAAGTGCGAACGAAATCTAAAGTGCTACTTTATTTCTAAAGGATGTATAAGTCTGAAAACTAAAGTGAAATTTTAAGACTGAGGCATTTTCTGAAGTTTGAAGGCTGAAGTGTTGTCTGATGTCTGAAGACCGAAGAGTTGTCTGAAGATTGAAGCACTGTTTGAAGTTGAAAGGCTGAAGTGTTGTCTTATGTTTGAAGACCGAAGAGTTTTCTGAATACTGAAGTACTAACTAAAGCCAAGATGTTTGAAGTCAAGGGTCTAACTGACGTAGCATGACTCAGTTTGCACCACTCCTTCACGCAACTTTTGTACACAAATAAGGAGTGACAAAAGGTAGCTTTATGGGATATCTTTTTGAATTATTCAGTGCGAAAAGTGTAACATCCCAGATTTTTCTATAGGATTAGTATAGTAGAAAAATTTATAAAATAAAAGAAATGTAATTTAGAAAAATATTTTATTGAAAAATGACCTTTAAAATAGAGAAAATGGAGTAAAATAGTGAAAATGGGAACCGGGACGAGAACCGGGGCCAAGGAGCCGGGCTCGGGGCCAGGACCTAAGCAGAAGGAATCTCAGAGCGAGAGAAACGGGAACCAGAGGACACTTGGCGCCCCATGAGGAAGTCAAGATAGTTGGTAAGACCAAATAGTGTCACAATGGCTGGGGTTGGCCTTTCTAGACCATGGTGGGTGATTACGGCTTGGTCACGCCTCACTAGTCCCTAGAGATCATCCGGACGGTAGAGTGTGCCACAATCCCAAATAAGTAAGTGCACTTTTTATAATGAGTTTTATGCACCTATTATATGGGGTTGTATATCATGATGAGAGCTCCTGACCATTGCTCCTCTGATATCGTAAAAATCCATGGAGGTAGTCCTGTGAATGGACTTTGTTTGGGCCTACATTCATTGTATTGCATGATACTACATAAATTAATGTTTGTCCGATGTGTGACTTGTCTGTTGCCAGTTCTTGGTGTACTGAACTATTTATTATTGTTATTTGGTTGATTTATGGTAGTTCTATTATTATTGTTAATAATGTTATAGTTACCATGTAGCGGCAGTAAGGATCATCTGCTTCAGTAATAGAGAGCTGTAGATAGGATATGAATCTCACTGCATGGGATGGATGACTCCCTCACTTTAGTGGCTAACATGAGAAACTCTACTAAAATGGAGTTCTTATCTATTGACACTCTACCTTAAATAATCATTAGGCATAGCCACAATGGGGTTTAGAGCAGCATGATGACCTAGACCAGAGTGATCACATTTGTCTAGTTGAGGGGTTTCATTTGGTACATGTATATTTTGATTATTGGCTTGTATGGAATAGCAGAGATACTCAAAAAGCAGTAAACATCATTAAAACATTTTGAGAAAAATTTCCCCAATTTTTCATCACTCTTAGAATATTTTATTTAATTAATAAAACTAAAACCTCAACTACTGGTGTGTCACATTGTAATGGTATCAAAGCTGGTCCTTCCACCAACGGCCTTAGGTGTGGTCTTGTATGCTTCGGTTGCGTCTGCTCCTTAAAGACGATTGATTGTTTGGTATGAATTCTTTTTATATTTCTAAATTTTTCGTTAGATTTCTAATTTATTCTGCTTCCTTAGGAAATCATGGCCCAAAGAAATCAGAATCTAGAAGGTGCTATCCAAATTATTGTGGACATTCTACAAGGCATGGTGCAGAACTAGAACAGAGGCAATGTTGTGCCTCCAGAATTCTAAGGACCAGCTGAACTCAGAAAGAATAATTCGACCCATTTCAAGGGAGGATTTAATCCGGATAGAGCTCAGTCATGGATCCGAGAACCAAAGAAAATCTTTGGGGCTATGGTTTGTAATGATCAACAGAAAGTAACCTTTGCTACTTTCATGCTAAAGCAGAGTACTGGTAGACTAACACCAGAAGAATGCTGGAAATAGCAGGAACTACTATAACTTGGGCTGAATTCCGAACTAGGTTCTTAGAAAATACTTCCCTCAAGACTTAAAAAGTAAGAAAGAATTAGAGTTTCTAAACATGAAAAAAGGGAGTATGAGTATTGGAGAGTACGCAGTGAGATTCGAGGAGTTTTCTAAGTTTTCTAAATACTACAAACTGCACCCCAACGACTGTTGGAAATGTATGAAGTTTGAGGCTGGCCTACGGGCAAAGATCAAACAAGCCATAGGATACCTAAAGATTAGAGACTTTCCTACCTTAGTCAACAAGTGTAGAATTTACGAGGAGGAAAAGAAGAAACAAAGAGATGACAGAGGAAAACTCTTCGAACCCTAGAGAGTCAAGAAGACGTTTATGCACCAAAAGGAGAAACCATATTCAGACAAGAAGAAATTTCAATAACCTATTAAACCTACTATGAGGACTTCATTCCAACCTCAAATAACTCCTGTGAGTGCTTCAAATATGGTGAAGAACACTTCGCAAGAGATTGTCCTAATAAGGGAATAATATGCTTCAAATTCAGAAAAGTAGGACATTTGGTAAAGGAATGCATTGAGCTAAAAAGGGAAACAGAGTTAAATAGTACGAGAACTCAAGCAGTAAAGACAAAAGGACGAGTATACACCTTGAATGGAGTTGAAGTTATGCATTCTGAAAATCTAATACATGGTACGTGCATCATACAAGGGAGTCCTTGGTTTTACTATAAAATTCAGATACTACTATTTCTTTTATCCCCTATGATTACATGAAACTATTGAATCTATCTTCCTTATCCTTTGAATTAGTTGTTTTCATTTCTACCCATACACCTTAGTTATATCTTTGGTTTATCTTCCCTAATTCCTTAGAGGGTAGAGAATTTTTTTCACCTACCCTTAACCCAAATTGATGATGAGCTGGTTGATTCCAACCAGTTAGTGCTAGACTATTATATTGAAACCTTACTTTTGAATTTGACCTTGAAACCCAATGGAAAGCTTACGGATTTAGGCCTGCCAACCAAGTGTGAAATTCCTTGAAGAAAGGAATAACTGTGAATCCGACAAAACATTACGTGCTACAGCGAAAACGCCTTAAGCCAGTAACCAAGATTCGAAGATGTATCGACTTAATAGGATGTCATAGAAAATTGGTAGGAATTTTTTTAGATTACTAGGCCTTTGATTTAGAAGGATAGAAAGAAAATGTTGGAAGTTAGATAGGAAGTAAAACACTTTCCTAAAATAGTATTGTAATAAAGTAGAGTTATTAGAAGGATTTAAGGTTTTAAATTTAAATATAGGATTTAGAAGATGATGAGACTAGGACATAGTGAGTAATATTTTAGAGGACTTAGTAAGAATTATAGATGACTTGATCTTAGTAGTGGTAATTGGCGGTTTAGACACATTTTAAGATTAATGATCCTTGAGTTGATAATCTTGATGGTTTAGGAAAAAGGTGATCTCTTATTAGTCCTAGGATTTGATACTCTAAATTGATAAATTCAGGTTCTAAATTGATAACGTCGCCTGTTTCAGCGTCGGATGATGGTCAACACTAAGCCGACACTAAATAACTTATTAGTGTCGATTTTCCTTCATTAGTGGCGGCTTTTGGCCTACACTAAAACCCGATTTTCTTGTAATGGATGCCCATATTTTCTGTCTTATATGTATACCTCCATCCAAGATATAGGTACACTCACTTTTTCATTTACCAACACTATGCTCGAATCTAAATTAACTTTTGGGTAAAGTGTTTTTACAAGTGTGCCACTTTTTTGTTTTTTTTTTCATTATGCCAAATTTGGGATATAAGAGCACTTACTTTAGGGCGCTCCCATGTTGGTAAGTGTTTAAAATGAACGTTTTAACTTCAGGGCGCTTAAAATTTGGGCGGGAGCGCCCTTAAATTAAAATGTTAAGGGCGCTCCACATGAGCGCCCTGAATTTGGTGTTACATTCTCTATCAGGGCGCTCCTACACGTGCCCTAAAACGACAACAAATTTATTTATTTTTTTAAAAAATTGTTGAGGGCGCTCCAGGGATGCGCCCTCGTATTAAGGTATTAAGGGCGCTTCCTGTGAGCGCCATCCCATTAGGTGCTTTTTTTATTATAAATTGCTGTTAAGGGCGCTCCTGGAAGCGCCCTCCCATTAGGGCACTCCAGGGAAGTGTCCTGCTTTTTAAAGAACTGCACGCATTTAATATTTTCGTTTCCCCTCTCTCAGTTTCATCTTTCTATTCTCACTCTAAACACTTCACTCTCCCTCACTCACTTGAGAAACCTAACTTCATTCACTCTCTCCCTCACTTAAATCTCCGGCCGCCGTGAAGGGGCCACCGTTCATCCTCCGTTCAACCTTAAATCTTCGTCCGCCGCGAAGAGGAGCATCGTTCGTCCTCTGTTCGCCGCGAAGCGCTCGTCGTCCGCCCGCGAAGTGCTGTCGTCCTCCGCGGCTGTTGTAGCTCCTCTGGTCCGCCGCGCCTCGGCCGCTGCAGCTCCTCCATTCGTTCTCCATTCAGCCACCGTGAGAAGCTCCTCTCCCAAGGTCCTTCAAAAACCACCGCCCAAGGACATCTTCTTCTCCGATCTGCACAGGTTTTTTTTTCTGAAAATGTTGTTTCTCATGCACCACTTTTTCTGCTATGTGCCACACCATGTGCCTGAACTTTTTGTTTTTCTGCTGATTACACCCATTTTTCTGCTAACTACACCTAGTTTCTGTTGCACCATTATTTCTGCTATCTACACCACTGTTTTTGCATAATATATCTTTTTTCTGCTAGTTGCACCACTGTTTCTGCTATTTGCACCATTTTTATTTGCATCCTAATTTTTAATAAAATGATTGTGTTATATACCTATTATTATTCACATTGATGTATTTGTTGACATTAGGATTGGAAATTGCATAAATTTGTGATACTCAAATTTTTAGAATTAGTTATGCATGTAGTAAATTAATTTGTTATTACATCTAAATTATGGTTGTCTTTCGAGTCAATTTATATATGATTTGATGTTTTGTTGATAGAATATGGATCATTCTTGGATGTTTGCAAATTGTTTGACAAGTAAGTATGAGGAAGGAGTGGAAATGTTCATAAAGTTTATCGTTGACCATGCAACAAATCCTAGAAAAATTGTGTGTCCTTGTATAAAATGTTTTTGTTCTAAGCAACTAGGTGAAGCGGATTTGAGGAACCATCATTGCAGGAAATAAGTCAGATAAACAAGGCTAGAGCCTCCAACCCCGATTACCCATATAGAGCCTCACGCTTGGGTTATGCTCGACTTGAACAACAAATTGTGAGTATTGTCATTAACATGAAATACCAAAATAGTGTTTTTTGTTAGTACTAATAGTGGGTAACTTATTGTAAACAGTTAAAAGAAGTGGGTGAAGAGTCTGGTGAAGTTTCATGACATGCATTGTGGAAAGTCGCTCGGATAAACAAGAAAAAGAATGTCAGTAATGAAAGAGTAGAAGAGGTCTTCACACAATGTGTAAGTATATATTTAATGTTATTGTGTTAAATTTAGGGTTATTTTTGAATCATTGAGTTTATGTTTTGCACGTTTGTTATTAGGAAGAAATATTATCTCAAGCCGATGAACCTAGTAATTCTGATGAGAGACACGTCCTTGACACGGTTCTTAAGAAAGACACATATAAGGGACGTGTTCGGGGTATGGGTTTTGGGGTATATCCTGGGAAATTTTCAAACCTCCGCCTAAACCCAAAGAAGATGTTGTTTCTAAAGAGAAATATAATGATATGTATGAGAAATACCGGGAAATTCACGATGGTTATCAACAGATACAAGAAAAACTAGACCAGAATACAAGAATGATTGAAGAACTTACCAGAGAACGGAGCATGGGAGATTCTAACACTTCTCCCAGACCCGCCTTTCCTGTGGTAATTAATTGTTTATATTTTTGTTAACTATTTTGTTTTTTACAAACTATTTATCCATAAACATATTTACTTATCTCAATTGTTTAGGTAATATTTCAATGCATATTATATTTGGGAGACACTGTCTTGCGAGTGGTTGGTAAGGGGCAAGCACATAATTTACCAAACCAGATGTTACACAATTGCCCACTTCCCTCCGACCAATTGAAGGTCATGGTTCAAGTTGCTACTGACCCACATGCTACCCTTCCATGCCCAGATCGTTTTGGGGAATTGAGTACTATGGCGGATGCGTTAGGGTGTTTCGTGGCTTGGCCATGTACTTATATTGAATTGGATGCATTGGTATGTGTATAGTTTTATTTGTGTAAAAAGTTCATTTATATAAGTTCAATTTCAATTACTAATCCTTGAATATGTTGTATTTTTAGACTCCACAGACCTCTGCAGCGGCACCACCTGTGGAGACACATCATTCAAATGAATCACCTATTCATAAGTCTCCAATTAGGGAAAGTACTCCACGGGTGGTCACCTCAAAACCCACCAATCCTCCCTCCATTAACTTGCAATTGCTCGAAATGTTTTATTCAGTAAAGATGTAAGGAAGTGGTTCTACCATTTGTTGCAACATAGTTGCAGGTATTATTCAACAAAATGAAGTGAACACATACATTGATGAAAATTGTCTTCAAGTTGTGTTGTATCGTGATTGGTTAGATGCCACTGTCATAAACATCTACTCCAGGTATTTTGAATTTTAAAATTTCATAGTATGTCATTCTCATTTAATGATAAGATTGTAAAATTAGTTAACAATATCCAAATTTTGTATTGCATAGTTACTTGTATAAGGAGATATTGGTTCCATCTGGCTGCCCGGATAGATATGTTTTCATTTCTCCAGAAATGACCACAGCTTTTGTTGCAACAACTCAGCAGGACAAAGTCCTGGGTAGGATGTTGTATAACAAACGGGGGCAAGATAAGTTGTTTCTGCTTCCGTACAATCATGACGGGTATGTGACGTATGTGTTCATATCTCAATATAACTAATTATAAAACATTGTATGTTTGACACATCTGACAATATGATTGTAGGAGACATTGGGTTCTTATCGCCTTGAGTTTAATTGATTTTGGCAAGGTTTAATTTTTTTACTCCTTGCGCAAAGACCCTACACATTACGAATTGATGAAGACTATGATTAAGAAGTAAGTTTTCTATGTTAAGTAACATTACACAATCACACTTACATTGTTTAATTAGAGTTCTCATACACATTATTTGTTTTATTGGTTTAGATCTTTTTATGAATATTGAACGCTAATGGGTTTTCAAACTGCAAAGAATTTGATTATACCTGATCCCATTTGGTACCGCATACAGGTAATGTTGCGCGAACGCTTGTTTTCCTTCGTAACTTATCATTATGTAAGTTGATTTGATTATAAATTATTTTTGTAGTGTCCACGGCAAACAAATAACAGTGATTGCAGCCTTTTTGTTATGCATTTCATGAAGGAGATAATCGATCAAAATGCACTCACTATACCAAGAGAGGTAATTTGGAATTGTTATAACAAGTATTTTTCTCCCAATTTAGAACTTCTTTTAATGAAATAAAATTTTGGGTTTTATAGTACTTTCCTCAACACCGATGCCCGACTTACACTACGGAGCAACTTGATGAGGTTAGAGAAGAATGGGCAAAACATGTAATAACCACTTGTATGTGATTGATTTGCACTTGTTGATGGTGAGTAAACACGTGTACTTTTACTCTGAAAATGTTGTACAAAAAATGTTTATTAATGATAAGTTCTGTAAATTTTGTATACTTTGATTTGATGTTATACTTTAATGACAAGCACTTGTTTCATGACATGAATTATGGTTGTTGGTATGGAGTTTTACATGTGTTTGATAAATTGGGATAACTTGCAAAAACAGAGGAAACTCTGCCAAATTTTTTATAGGTTATAATGACTAGACTTAGTCATAGTTTAGGATGTTGTTTGTTAAGCATATTCTATGAACTTTTGACATTACTTTCATGACATGAATTCTGGCTGCTGGTATGGAGTTTTACAGGTGTTTAATAAATTGGGAAAACTTGTAAAAACAGAGGAAACTCTGCCAAATTTTTTATAAGTTAATGACTAGACTTAGTCCTGGTTAAGGATGTTGTATATGTTAAGCATATTCTATGCAAAACTTTTGACATTAGTTTCAAGGATGAAATTCTGGCTGCTGGTATGGAGTTTTGCAGGTGTTTAAAACTGTGTTCACAGCTTCATCTAAATTATAGAGCAGAAAAAAAAGGGAAGGAGGGCGCTTCCTTGGAGTGCCCTGGTTGGACAGGACAAGGGCGCTTCCCTGGAGCGCCCTCCAAATGCACGTCCTGTGCATAAGGAGGGCGCTCCATGGAAGCGCCCTTGTCCTGTCCAACCAGGGCACTCCAAGGAAGCGCCCTCCACTCCTGACACTTTGCTGAGGGCGCTTCCGTGTTTTTTATAAGCGCCCTCTATGCCTTCCGTCAAGGCGTTTCTGGGCACGTCCTCCTTTTAACGACCAAACAAGAGCAGTTTCTATTAAGGCACACGGAAGCGCCCTTTTATGTTGCACGGGAGCGCCCTTAAATAGCTTTTTTGGCATAGTGTTTTTAAAGTGCATAACATGTTGAACCATTATCATAAACACCAAAGTTTATAAAGAACCTCTGTTGTATCACCATCATCACCATTCTCCAAGTTCATTTCGATTTTACCAAAGTTTTTAGACTCTCCATTGATCACCATTATCACCATACTCGGTTTCCACCGTGAACATATTGAAAATAGAAAGATTTGCTAATATATAACATAGTTTTTTCACATTTTTTGTTTTTTATTAATTATTTACTTCACTTTCAAAGAAGTCAATTTAATAATCTTATAAATAAATCACCTTTTTAAGGAGTAAACCACCACTTTAGTCCCTGAAAGTGTGTCCGTCCGTAAATTTAGTCCCTAGTTGGAAGAAACTCCACAAAAAGTCCCTGAAAGTGTTCAATGGTCATTTTTGTCCTTCTGTTCCTAAACCTTAAACCCTAAACCCGACAAAAATGACCAAGGGAGAACACTTTCGGGGACTTTTTGTGGAGTTTCTTCCCTTAAAGGTCAGTTTTTTGGATTTTTCCATAGTTTTGCCTTTTGCATCATCATCATCATCATCATCATCATCTTTTTCTTCTTCTTCTTCTTCCAAATTTAATTGATGTATGACAACATCATTCAAGATATAAATTAGCAATTAACATCAAAGTACATCAAACATCAGAGTATGAAACAATGAAATTATAATCACAATGTAATAAAGAAACATACCAATATCATCTGAAAGTGGTTGGATAGACATATTTGCAAGGTCATTATGTAAAGCCTCCACCTCTTCAATAGTTAAGTATGGTGGGAATCGTATGGATGTGGTGCACCAAATTTGCAAAAGTTGTATATTCGTGTTTTAAGCCAACTTGTAGTGCTTAAGGCTGTGAAAGAAATTGTAGTTTATTTGAGCACATTCATTCAAATAAAGGAAATAGGCTAGAGAATTAAAAACTTAATTGCTTGTTACAACTTGAGGCTACAACAAAGGTAATACCATTCTCATTCTTCATTGATTTTTTTATTACATTACTTTTATATATCTGCTTGAATTTTTGGGATGTTGATAAATGAGTAAATTATCAAACTTAATAATCCACTGAGGCATAAAAATTATGACCCAATCAATTTTGAAACATTGGATGACAATTTTAATTGTGTATTAGAGGAGTCACCACCATACTTAACTATTGAAGAGGTGGAGGCTTTACGTAATGACCTTTCAAACATGTCTATCCAACCACTTTCATATGATATTGGTATATTTCTTTATTACATTGTGATTATAATTTCATTGTTTCATACTCTGATGTTTGATGTACTTTGATGTTAGTTGCTAATTTATATCTTGAATGATGTTGTCATAGATCAATTAAATTTGGAAAATGATGATGATGATGATGCACAAGTGTTGAGATCTTGGCAAGCGTACGAATATTGCAGCAGTATAATAGTAAGAAAGGGTTGTCGTACCCATGAGGAATGTGTTGAGATCTTGGCAAGCGTACTAATATCGCAATAGTATAATAGTAGTAAGAGAGTTGTCGTATCCACAGGGAACGGTACAATATAAATTCTAGTGGTCATACTTATCAAGTATGGGAAGATGATTGTTTGTTTAGATTGCAATAGTAAATAAAAGAATGAGAGATTTGGATAAGGTTGAGAAAATTACTGGAACTAGGATTGAACTTCGTTTATCGCACCCTTCATGTATTTGGAAACCAATGAAATCTAAGAATTTATAATTATAATTATTGAAGCCCAAATAAATGTCATTCATAAAGATCCCTCAACTATGAAATCCTTAGAACTAATTCCCTAAATCCCAATTCCTTGGCAATTTAACAAATTAATCCTAGCATTAAGATAAGTTGTTAATAGTTATCCATAAATTAAACCCTATTCCTAGGCATTCAACCTACAGAGTGATCTTACCCAAATCAGAATTCAAGATCCCTATTCCCAGGCTCCCAAGAACTCGCTCCTGATTTCACAAAACCGCCTCCTAGCGTGCCCCATAAAATCATATCATAACTCCGGCACAAAGGCAGAAGCTAAGCATTAAGAACAGAGTAAAAACACCAATATGTTATAAAAATATAGATCCTTAGATAACAAAGAGAATCCAAATACAATTGGGGATTGAATCGACTACATTCAATCCTATGGGAGAGTTTAGCTACTCATGGTAGCCATTACAAACCAATAGAGAGACTGTCACACTTTTCTCTAGCTCCAGATCTGCTCCGCCGTCTCCTCACGTCTCCTTTGATGACTGCTAAAAGGTCCTTTAAATAGAACTTTTGGAAAGCATGTTGAAACCTTGCTTCGCCCATAAGAAATTAGGTTTTCGTGTTCCTGCACTCAGATCTGCGCTCCGCGCAGATGAAACGCGGGAAACAGTGTTGAAATTTTAATTCTGCGCTCCACTTGCGCTCAACGCAGGTGGAGCGCAGACCTCCAAATCTGCTTTCCTGATTTTCCTCTTTTTTAAGCTTATCTTGTGTTGATCCTATCCTTAT
Organism: Sesbania bispinosa; assembly: GCA_026901365.1. NCBI lineage: Eukaryota > Viridiplantae > Streptophyta > Magnoliopsida > Fabales > Fabaceae > Sesbania > Sesbania bispinosa. The sequence goes on along the minus strand of QLOH01000158.1, from coordinate 987,874 downwards.
TTGCTACTATCTTGATGTTGGATTTGAATTTAATCTTTTTATCTGCAAAAACCAACAGAATCTTTATCAAAATAACATCAAATTCAATTTTGATTTAAATAGTTACAAGAATCGCACTTTTAGCCAAAAAGGGATAAATTGGGGTATAAATTTACTATTTTGCCCTTAATAAGTATTGAAATTAAATATGATTTTTACATTAATTTAACACTTATCAAATTCCCCCCAACTTAGCTTCTTGCTCGTCCTCAAGCAAGAGAACCTTCTGCAATTAAATGAATTCACTCCCCACTCATGGTTCTCACTAATAAGGAAATAATTTCATCATTTCTTTGCTAGCCAGCTGTCACTTTCCAAATTTCAGATTGATAATCAGAATTAAGTTGTGTTTCCAATACTCAATCAGAACAGGATAAAAATACATTCAAACTTTTTCAAAAGCAGTATCCAAAACAATAAGTGATAAATCAAGGAATTCTCTCATGCTCATGGGTAAGTGTTTCCCTCAAATTTTTTCACGGCAGTTGAACAACTAAAATTGATAGTCGTTTCTGGTTAATAATCATGCACATGGAAAATCATGGATCAAAAGGTCTTTATTGGTTTGTAATGAGGCTGGGTTATCAAGAACTCATGGTTTTTCTGGATATGCAAAGAAACACTGGAATAGAGAGCCTATTTGATTTTTCTTTTTCTTGAACTTTCTCTCAATTCTCCATTGCATTCTTGACTTGCATCATTCAGCTGGCCTCTTTTTGTTTGGTGATTCACTCCCTTTTTCATTTTATATTCTTGAGAGAGTGACTCACTTTGCTTGCTTGTGTCTGCTTTTTGTATTTCTCCAATTAACTACCCATTTTGTTAGAACTGCACTTAAGCTCTCTATCCCAAGTGTATAAGGGACAGGATATTGATATCAATCTGGCTGGGGTGTATAAGAAAAGAAACATTAAAGCTCAAATGGGTTACAAAAAAATTGGAAAAAAATTTCATGGGTTGGCATTTTGGCACTGAGCTATTAATTCATCAATACAGGTTTCCTTAATCACTTCCATGTTTTTCATGCACATAATATAATACAAAAACTCAAGCAATAGTAGCTGACAAGCAACGGTGAAAACTCTCAAAAGTGTTTAGGCTCACAACTCACCGACTTTTTGGCTAATTTTCCTTGATAAAATCATTATTGAAATTAATTAACTACCTTGATATATTCTCCTGCACTATCCTAATCCTAACAGATTATGGATTCAATCACAAAATTCCTTTTTCTTTCCTAGTTCAGTTGGTTAGGCTGCCTAGTCTTAAGATTTGAAATTGAATTCCTTAAATCCCTATTTCTAAATCCTAAAAATTTATCCTAACAAAATTAATCCTAAAAAATTATCCTAACACAAAAATAAACATACTATAATCTATACTGCATAAAAGGAGTGAGTCAGTAGTATCAGATACATTACAGATCCAATGAAATAAAAAAAAATGAAAAAGGAAAAAGAAAAGAAAAGAAAAACACCAAATCAATCCTTGTCCTCCATGTCATCTGCTCCTCCCTCTCCCGGAACAACAGGCCTGTCCCCAGGCCACTATAAATAATCTCTGAACTGCTCTGGTAGCATGCCTAAGTAGGGGTCTGGTCTGATCTAGTACAAATAATCCTGGTGATGAACTATTCCTCTGTAGAGGGTGGAGTTCTGATGGAACAGATGTTCCGCCCAAAAGGGAATAGGTACTTCAGCTAGTAGTGGTTGTTGCTGCTGTGGTGGCTATGGTGGTGGTGACTGCTTGGGCTCATCATCCTCCTCTGGAATGCAGTTAGCCTTAATGTACCCCTTAGTCATAGGGGTCTTAATAGGCTCAGTAGGAAACACCTCAATCCCCCGAGATCTGCATAAAGCAGTGATGAAGGCAGGGAACCCTAAGCTGATCCTGGAACGTGCACTGTGACGTCCGACAGCCGATGCCGTACAGAATATCTTGTGAGATATAATCCTGGCAATCTCGATGTCCTGTGCAGTCAAGATACAGTAGATGAGGTGTGTTGTCTGCATGATGATGTCTGATATGTGGTTGGTAGGCTAGATGTGGCTAATATTAGAACTGTCCACATCCTACAAATGTCCCGCAGGTCATTCTTGGAGATCCTAGCAGCCTGTCCGTAAGCATTAACCTCAAAGGTGCGCCCCTATAAGCATAAATACTCGGCAGTCGTAGTATCCAATACAACATTGCCATTAATGTCGACCTCGTTCATCAATTCATGATATTGACAAACCATCAGCCTCTCATCAATTCCGGACAATCTCAACTGACCCCGAAAATCATGAGAGCGACAGGAATAGCTAAGCTGGGTTCCCCGATCTCGACAGTAGGGAGCTAACCTACGTCACCTGAGATCTTCCAGGAGCTAGGCTATCCTCAGGGCTGGCGTCCCTTTTGAGGACCCACTGGCGTTCTTTGCAAAACCCAGTTGCACCCTTCCCAACCGATTTCACACTGTACCAAGTGTCAATGCCATATAGGTCGTAAGGTTTTCAACCTCGAACGTCATCAATGCTTTATGATGCATGTCACATAACAAGATTTTAAAGCAACACATCCTTACAGGCGAAGCCCGTTGAATCATTCTACGTCACCACTTCCCCGTGGTACGGCCCGATTCAAAGTCTCCCCTTCACAAGGAAAGTCGAACCCTATCCTGGGTTGGAGCCACACTCTCTCACTAAGCTTCTCAAGTCTTATGTAAGAAAGGGGATGTTGGTTATAATCTTTTATAGTGACTTGTACTAATATTCTTGATAATCATGTCCACTTAAGTCCTATAATTTACTAAGACTTATGATTGTGTCTTATGAATGGGATTACTTACCCTAATCCTTCTTGTATGATTGATTAAAGTTAAGTTTAACCTTTAATTAATCTTCATTAACTGGGCTATAATTAATCTTAATCCTCCTTAATTAAGTCTTAATCTCTTCCTTAATCTTGGATTAAGCTTTTAATTACATTTGATTAAGGATTAAGCTTTTAATTACATTTGATTAAGGTTAATCATAGTTAGTTAATTCTTAATCATCATTACTAATTAATTACTTAATACTTTTATTAAGGTTAATTAACTTTAGCCTTAATTAATCCTCAGTTACTTAATTAACTTAAGTAGATTATGTTAATTTAACTTAGGTAATTAGATTAGCTAAGTCTACTAATTAATTTCTAAGTTTTAATTTCTTAATAACTTGGGTTAGAGTTGAAGTCCAACTCCAATCTAAATTTAATTTCATAATCTAATCTTGATTGACTTTTAATGAGTCTTTAACTCCCTTTCTTAAAGGTTTTAAACTTAAATTAAAGGCCTAAAGGTTTTATAACTCTTAGGAACTTATTTTTAGTCATGGCAACCTAAAATATTGACCTTTAAGTTGACTTTTACTTGGTTGGAATTGGAAATCCGAATTTGTTTTATTTATTTTTTTAAAGACTTATTCTTAATTGCACTTTAGTCCTTTCACTTGTAAAATTGCTTCTTAGTCCTTTTGGACCATCTAAGGCCCATAAACACATTTCCAACACTCATTTGATCTTTTCAAGATCAAAGGGCATTCTTGATGAGTTTCATCAAGAACAACTCATGAACATCAAGAACGCCTTGAATGTTCATAAAAAATGCCAATTTTTCAACCATTTCCAAACTTCACCAAAATCAAGCATAATCATTAACAAGCACTTTAAACAACTATTTTCATACCAATTCATTATTTGCACACCAAACATCATCATAAACTTCATACATGATTTATAGGCTCAAAACATCAATTTTCAAGATTACAACATACCAATCAATTTTATAATTCAAACCAAATACATGCATGCACTTATATTCATCATATGAAGATGATTTAAACATCAAATAGAATTTAAATACTTGCTGTCCAGATTTTAGCTCATGGCCGAGAGCTATACAAGGAAAAAGGGGGAAACTTTTCCAACAAAAATTTCATGATTTTGCATGCATTAACAACATCAATTCAAGCACATTTCATGCATTAAGGCAAACATAAAATTTTCACAAACAACCAGCCATGTGTATGCATTCATAATCATCATTTAAACACATTTTAAACATCAAATAACTTTTCAAATACATGCAGCCACATTCTTCCTCTCTTGGCCGCATGCATGTGGGAGAAAAGAGAAATTTTTTTACAAATCAATTTCTTTACTTTGCATGCAACATAAAGCACCAATCAATCACATTTCCAAGCCTTAAAACAATTTAGAAACATACAGCCAGCCATACATAAGAAAAATAGAATTATTTCAAGAGAAAAACAAGGTTAAAACAAGGATTCAAGGGCAAATCCTTGACTCTAGTCACCAATCCTACTAGAGTTCAAGTTCTCTCCCCCCTTACTTAAGAAATTTCCTCAAGAATGAGGTGTAGAAACAGTCCCAAAACAGCTCCCTTCTTGAGCTCCTTTTGACCACCAAAGTGAAGGATTCACAAGGTTTTGAGGTTAGGTGTTTACGCTTGGTTCAAAAATGGAACTTTTTGCTTGCAAGTGTGTGGAGAAAAAATGGAGAACTTGAGAGAAAATGGGAAGGAAGCTCACAGCTGCAAGAGGATGAGAATGAGTGAAATGAGAGAAAAAAATTCTGGTTTGCATGTGAAAGGAAAAGGAAGAAAGTGGAGTTTTTGCTTTAGGAAACATAAATGACATATGGCTTATTTGCTTGCACACTGGTCTTGTAAGAAAGGGGAAAATTTACAAGTGTCTCCCATGCACATTATTCTGCATGCACGGCTGTTATGATGTGTCAAGGTGAGTCAGTGTAAATTTTTCTAGCCCGGATCAAGAGTATTCGGGCCCGGTTCAAGGGACAGGAGGGGCAAAAAGGTCATTTTCACAAAAAAAAACCCCAAAAATTCCTAGAAATTCCCTAAAAATAGGAAATTTAATTCTAAATCCAAAAAAATAAATTTGATGATTAAAAATAATTTTAATCACTAAAAATCCAATAAAACACTCAAAACGGCAAAAACGGCAAAACGATAAAAACGCGGGTGTTACACTTGTAACATCCTAATTCCGTGAACTTAGAAATAGTGCCCGTTGGAGACACATTTCCAAGTTTATGAAATTATTTCGCGCCATTATCGGTATCGACACTCAAACAATCACATATACATGCTTAGGTAATCCAATGTTTACATAAGCGGAAGATAAAACATGTAAACTTAAGTACATAACTTAAAGTGCCACTTGGTGGCTACAACTAAAACACATTGGGATGTTATGGCCGAGGAAACTCCTTCCGGAAATTCGGCAGAGTCTCCCCTACAAACTAGATATTTCTAGAAAGTTCAACTCAACCTAAAATCCAGAAGAATCCAGCCAATACAACACATAAATATACATATACATTTATACTCATCACATCACAACATTTATTCCCTAAAAACCATAACCTAAGTACAATCCCCATAATTCCAAGGTTCCCTTTTCAATAGCAGTACCACATCATCCTACTTAATTAAATCCTCAATTCTTCTGCCATGCCTTTGAACAGCAACCTGCACACTGAATATAATTTCCCATCTCGTTGGATGAGACTACGTCCCAGTGAGTGTGGTAACTGTGTTTGTAGTGTGAGGGAGAGCAAACAAAAGCACATACAACATAGATACATATAGATACATCATAGTACGTACATCATAAGCTACAGGAAGTCAAGTAATGCACATGGTAGTGAGAGTAATGATTATAAGTCATACACGAAAAACAGCCAATGTAGGGTTAGTCTGAAGTGTTTTAGCCCAAACACCCAGGGTTCTTTTCACTGTTACATGATTTGAGCGCTCGGCCATGTGACCAAGGACTGTCGTCCAGGGCCACCCTGATTAAGTTTTATTAGCAAGCAAACATGAATTTCATTTTTGGTTGAGGAACCCCCATTTAGCCCCTTGGCCGTGGAGCAAATGAGAATTACCTCTCTTGTACATAATTGGTCCGAAGACTCCTGATTTGGTCCGAAGAGCCCTGATTACCTGATTAATCTCTTGGCCCAAGGCCCATGAAAATATGATACATGATTAGGGTTTCGAAGCATGAAAGCATGATTCGTGACATGTAAACATGTTATGTGCATGCTAAAAGGAGATCCTGTGGCATACAATTCCCCTAATTAATATTTATCATGAAAACCCTAACTTCTACAACCTAGGGTTAAATCACAATCTGAGCAATCAAAGCCAGTAAACACATAAACCCTAGATTAATCCTCAAATAAGTACAACAAGTATAGTAGGAAGGGGAAGGAAGAATAGGGATCATACAAGGGATTCATTCAACACAAAAAGTGAGTGGGTGAACCACACCCACCTCAAGCAGCAACAATGGAGAAGGGATGAAGATGGAAGGTGATAGGATGGCTGAAATCCGAGCTTGGTAGGTCCTCTTCTCGTGCCCAAACGTCTCTCTCTCTAGAAGCTCTCCCTCTCTCTCTAGACTGCGAGAAAGACCAAGAAGAAGTGAGGAAAACGAGCCCTAAATGCTGGTTTATTATCCTGAAAGTGGGTTCTCGCTCAAGTGAGATATTCTCGCTTGAGCGAGCAAAACTAATCCTCGCTGGCAACACGCTCTCGCTCAAGCGAGAGCCTCCTCGCTTGAGCGAGATTGCTCCAGAGAGCAACCCCTCTCTGTATGATCTTCGCTTGAGCGAGTCCCTTCTCGCTCGAACGAAAATCGTCCAGGGAGCACACTTCTCCTCCCCTGCTTCTCGCTTAAGCGAGAACATTCTCGCCCAAGCGACATATGCAGAATCTGAATCATCCACTTTTACTGCATAACTCGCTCAAGCGAGCCTATTCTCGCTTGAGCGAGAACCCTAAGATCCTATTCCTTAATTTTAACTTCTTTTTTATTCTAGTTCCCTTTTCCTCACCCTTGCGCTACTATCAATCCCTTGACTCAGGGTGCAGTTCCTACCTAGTTCTGCTCACTTAAAGTTTGGTTATACCTCCCTAAAACCTCTTAAAACTCGACTCTCTTAGTTTATTTACCTAATTCTTGTTTAGGTCTACATTTTATCCCCCAAGTTTCATGACATTTCCAAATTTCTTTTTTTTCTTGGCTGGATCCATAGCCTAAAATCCCCACTATAGTTTCTAGACCCAAATTTTGGGATATTACAATTCTACCCCCCTTAATTAAATTTTGTCCTCAAAATTTGCTCTTGTCATCCCCCATACAAGGTCTCACTCCTATTCTTAACTATGGTTGTGTACTTGGAATCCTCCTCGAACTATCGTTTAATAACTAATACCTCTATTCCCCGTGATGTCTAAACGAAACTAAGGCTCGATCTCACCTCTAAACATGTCTCCTGGGCTTTAACTCACATAGCTTATACCTAGGATGGCACCATTTCCCCGTTACTTCTATGCCTAACTCACGTTGAAATTTGTCAATCTTCCATTCTTTCCTCACGATCCTGACATGGACTCCATGGGTCCACAAGTTGGTTTCCTTTCCCTAGGAGGATTTAACTACTTAGGATCACCACCCTCCCCAACAAATCAAGAACGTTATACTCAGGATTTCCTACCGGAATAGAAAGAGTGGTTGTCTCACCCCCATCCTATGTTATATGCAATTTCCCACGCTACCGACAGGGTCGCAGTATAGGAAGGGTTCAAAACTTCGACTCTCGACACTTATCTTACTCCTAGGAGCTACCTAGCGGTTACACATTTCGTGAGGAAGTCTAAACTCTTGACAGTCATAAATCGATCTACAACTGGGTGTGGGTAACGACTTAGCCTCGCACTGGGTGTTTCTAATCAGTTCTCTAGCTCGTACCATGGCTTCTAAGGAATTAGTGTCGCTACCACCAACCCACGTGCTCACTGAAAACAGGAATCATGAAACTCGTACTGGGAAGGTGATCCGGCACAAGGGGTGCATCAAAGGCACACACCCCAAAGCAACTCATGTACAAACAACGACTTGAAAGGCAAGGAAAAAGAGCAAGTAGGATCAAGGGAACTCCAACAACTTGAACATGCAACATTTGTACAAATACCGTCCCTACCGATCAAGGAATGGCCCTAGTGAACCTCAACTAGTTCCCAAGTGTGCCCCGATGTATTCTACTTTCGCAGGTCTATACCACGACTACCCCCCTTAAGGATTAGGGCTTCCACCTAGTTTGACTCTAAGTCTCAGTTGGAACTTGGGGTGACCTATGGTAATCCACACCCTGGTTCCCTTAAGAAAACAAGGTCTCAAAGTGATTACCGACTATCCTGTTATTAGTTTGTTCCTCCTGGGCCTATACCCTACTTGAGGTGTCTTAAGGTCAGAAAAGGGTATGGGTGAAGGCTTCTGCTGAAGTTGGTTGAACGTCTCTATAAGGGGGGTTGAATAGAGACTTGAAAATATTATACCTGAAAGTACACACTTAAATTCAAGCTGAGACATGATCTCAAGTTTGACACTTCGAGTCTCAAATAGGTTAGATGAGATGTTGTCTCAACAATAATTTTGTAATCAAGTAAAGATGATTCGTTAATTAATGAAACTTGATTATCTCTTAACAGATTTGATTTACTTCAGCAAACAGATTTGAGATGTAAGATTAATTAGCTCAGCAAATGTTAAGACCATAAAAGAGAATGAGTGAGACTACTGATTGATCTCAAGTTGAGATGGGATCTGAGATGAGATAGACTTGAGATGTAAGATGAGATGCAGAGACAGATCTTAGTTGTGCATAGATTTAATCAAATGTAATTTGTTTCAAACAGATAAGTCTCAGGTATTAGAGATGTGTTATGTAAATAAAGAGATAAGGGAGAAGAGATGCACACAAAGATTTATACTGGTTCACCCACAACCTTGGGCTACATCTAGTCCTCACAACTCGTGAGATTTCCACTATTGACAAACCCGTCAATTACAAGTATTCTTACAGCCTCTTCAGGACGTCCCTCACACCAAGCATAGGCACTCCTACCTTGGTTGAGTCTCAAGTATTCTTTGTTCTCAACTGCCTCTTCAGGCAACTCATGCAGTATTCTTTGTTTTCAACTGCCTCTCCAAGCAACGCATGCAGTATTCTTTGTTTTCAACTGCCTCTCCAGGCAACTCAGTGAGTATTCTTGTTACAGTGCCTCTCCAGGCTTTACAATCGCTCACACTAAGCTCAGGCACCTCCTGACTTAGTTGAGACTTGGTGATATGAGATTATGTGTGATTGATCTAGCTTAGTCTACATACAAAGTATGGATAAACCGTGAGCTCAGCTAGATGGTAGCTCTCTAAATCACTCAAAAAGTGTATACAAATCACTACAAAACAAGAGCTAAACCTACTTCAAGATATTGGCTAAGATAGCATAGGTAGGTAGGTTGAGATTCACTTGAGACTTAGATTTTTCTGGTTGTGCAACAGCATCTCTGCTGAGTCTCACTGTGTCTCTCACGCGTCTCACCATAATGAGACTTCCTTCTATAGTCTTCAGAAAACTAGCTGTTAAACTAGCTGTTATACTAGCCTTTGAAGAGAGAGAAAGAGCTTTTCACTTTTCTGACATGAGATCAGTGCTTTTCTGATGTTGTCTCTGCTGTGACAGTGTACTTGCGTTGACTTCATTTTGCTGCTGAGACTCTATTTGCATCTCAAGTCTGAGTCTAAAGTCTGCATCTCAAGTCTGAGTTTCATGCTTGCATCTGATATATGTGTCTCATGTTTGAGTCTCATGTCTGCATTTGATCTCTGTGTCTCAATTCTGAGTCTCATATCAGCATCTGATCTCTACATCTGAACTTGAGACTGCGTCTGATCTTGAGACTGCATCTGATCTTAAGACCGTCTCAAGTCTTATTCTGCATCTCAAGTGAGTCTGACTTTGAATCTCATCTTTGCTCAGCTTCATATTTCAAAGTGCTTCTTTGTCATGCTTGGATTGAGTATGATCTTACAATGAATTTGGGCCTGTCTCAATATGTCTTTACAGTTTGAGCTTGTCTCAAGCTGACTTTGAATCTCTTCTTTGTTTAGCATCTTCTATTTTGATCTTATCTCTTGATTCTGAAACTAAGTTAGAGTCTCATCTCTTGGCAGATCTTGCATCTAACTTTCGATCCTTCCTTTTAAGTTTGTACATGAGTATCTTCTTTGAGCATTTGTCTCAAGCTGATTCTTAGACTGAGTCTGCATCTGGACATGAGATAGCATCTGTGCTTGAGTCTGTGTCTCATCTTGAGTCTCAAATATTGGTCTTCTTGATGCTTGGCATTCCTAGTAGAGACTCTTTCTAACTGTAGCTGAGACTTCACTCTGATGTGCACCTCTCTCAACTTAGGCTATCTTCCATTCAAAGCTTCTGAAGACTTTCTGATAAAGGGTATGTCTTGAGGCCTTTTTCTAAAATTACCTTCAGCATATAGAATTTCTAAGCTTTTGCCCATACTCCATAAATGATTCTGAAGTCTGATGCTTCTTAACATTAGGATTCTGATCTTTCTGAATCTCATGAAAGACTTGCATTAATTGCTCAATCTCAGGCTGACCTTTTTCTTCATTTTTAGTCTGAGGATTACTACCAGTCTCAATCTGTGGTTGCCTCTCAATCTCAGTCTGAGCTTGGTCGTGGTTGATCTTTCTGAGTTCTTCATGAGAATCCTGTCTTTCTTAAGATCTCACATACAAAACATCAGTAACTTCAGAAAACATTAAGTTTGATCAAAAGGTTTGTTGTCATTAAAACCAAATCTCAAAGGGTTTTTGTGCTAACAATCTCCCCCTTTTTGATGATGACAAACCTATTTGAACAAAATTAAGTTTTCATGTATAATAGCATATAATGGATGATGAGAGTCTATATATTTTTTTTCATAGTATGATCCACTCAATTGAACTCCCCCTGAATTCATGCCTAACAATGCAAACAATAATATCATAACATTATTCAGAAATTATGCTATTATGCACATAGAGATTACTTTCCTATTTCTCCCCCTTTTGGCATCAACAAAAAGATGGGGCAGAGAAATATATTAAATTCACAGCAGCAAATTCTTAACTTCTTCTCTATAAAATTCTGTCAAATAATCACCTCATATATATTTTCATCTGTACTAATGGCATCAAAGACATGATTTACACTTATCAAGCATATGGGTGATCTCAACAGAGGGTTTTGAGCAAGTATGCAGTGATATTCTTGATTTCCCAAGAGCAATATGATACAACAATAGATCACACATATGGTTATAACAATGATCCCAAGAGTTACAGATAAACCAATAAGATATGGAGAGGGATAAATGCTCCAACAAGAATAGTAGAAGAATCAAAGACTGAGTTTAAGAAGGAGAGAAAAGAGTAAGTTGCTTATAATTCCAGAATTTTCTTAAACTTTTCTTTGCTCTTCGTTCTTAATTTAAACTTCAAGAGAGTTATCATCCCATTCTTTTTTTATTTTAACCTTTCCTCTCCAAAAGAATAAAGAGTAATTTCTAGAGTTATAGAGGAAAGAGGTAGATGGATTCATCAAATTTCATAAATGATTACTACCCAACTGAGTCAATGTGCACACAATTACCTCTTTAGCAAACAATTTGACTAACTCCCCCTCAAAATGAGATGGTTCTGCAAAGTTGCTGGTTTAGCAACTTTTCAATGGCTTATGCAGAAATTTTTAACTTTTAGAAAGATCATTTGAATAGGGGATGCAGATAGAATGGAACAATAGAAGACAAAATTCAATCTTAAAACAGAACAATGATTTATTCTGTTTGCATACTTGATTAGATAATAAGAATTCATTTGATGCATATTCAAGTAGCAAGAAAACATTCAGCACAAAGATTGAATCAGCTACTCCCCCTAAATATGTTACTCACCTTCAATTTTATGCCCATAGTGAGTTAAATTTGTAGAACACGGATAGAGGCATAAAAGGTCAAGATTACAGACTTTGGACAGTAGGGAACACAGAACAGAAATATGGTTTGCTGATAAGTTCATAATTATTGAAAAACTGTTCTGTGAGAATTTCAAATTTCAAAGGTTGTGATATTTCATGTCAAGTTCCTTTCATACTCATTGATTCACCCAATATTCCAAATCATAATATGCACATAAATTTGATTTAACAATTCACATTTGATATACCATAGTCTATCACAGATTTGGAAATCAAGGGGGCTTTGACAAAGATCTCATTTTTAATAGATCAAGTTTCACTACTTTTTTTTCACATAGCCTTAATCATTGAACAAGTACTGCTCCCATCATAGGTTGATCTAGAAATTTATGTTCTATCACAATAAACCACATCATGACAACTTTCCAATGCCACAAAAATCAACTCATTTGGATTGGTACAATTAAAGATATTTAAACTTGAAGTTTCTGCATCAAACCAGAAAACATCCATTGACTTAGCTACTTTAATCTGAGCTTGTGAGATATTTCCAATTCATAAAAATATGAGATTTCAACACAATGAACTAGACATCACAAGCTTTATAGTGATATAAAGTCATTCCATTTGGAGTTTTCTATCATAAAACATGAGTGATTAAAGTTGGTTGTTCTATAATGGAGTGCTTACTGTGACAGATATGGTTTTTCAATCAGTGTGATCAAACTATGCAACCAAAAATAGTGAAAATTAATACTATTAAACCATTGAACAACATCTTTCAAATCCAACTGGTTTCATTTGAAAAGGATTTTCCTAGCTCCAGATATAAGCATTCAAAATAGATGTGTTCAGATTTGATCAAATGAGAGATCAGTCAACTTGAAGTATTTGCTGTGAATTATGCAGATGATGAAAAATTCTGAAACTTTCCAGTCAAATACTTATATGAGCTAGCTTTCATACAGAATTGGTTTCACTCAAAAATCATGTCTGTAGCTCCAGTTATGATCAATTTAAGTGAACAGGTTTATATCAGTCTTTGTATCAGTGAGACTATGTTCACGAATTTACTGGAACTGTTGTAGTTATTATAAAATCATAAAAATTTCCAGTTTGGTACTATTTTAAATTATCTTTCCAATAAAATTGGTCTCACAGAAAAATATTATCTACAGCTCCAGTTATGATGATTTTAAGTAAACAGGTTTCTATGAGCATTTGTAGAACTGTAGCTGTGTTAACAAATTTTCTGGAACTTCTGTGCTTAGTGTAAAAGCTTCAAACTTTCCAGTTATGCACTCTTATAATTTAGCTTTCCAACAAAATTGGTTTTACTCAAAAATCAATTTTGTAGCTCAAGTTATGATCATTTTACTTAGGCTATATCAGAAACATTTCTGCATTTAGCATAGTAACCTCTTTGCCTCCAAATTTCACTTATTTCAAAATCATCTTATGAGCCTTCTATCTTAGAGTTTCTTATTCATATCATTCACTTACAAGATTGACTTGATTAAGGAAATGGAGAGCATATAGACTTAGCTTGTAGAAATGTTTCTCCTAACCAATTCAATCAATTCCAAGTTCTCTTTTCTTGATTATCATGAAATTGACTCAACGATTTTCAATTTTTCATATGATCAGCACATGTTTCATCATAGATAGACCTCAAACTTGAATACTCACATGATACAAGATCATAGGCATATGTTGCATTACAGCATACTCACAACAGTTAAGAATCAGAACTGTATTAAGATCATGACAGAAAATCATTCAAGCAACACAAAATCATTCACATAAGCATGTGTTTGTTATTGTAACAAGAATCCTAAATTTTGCATAGTATCAATATCACATATGCATCATGATTAGAGTTTCAGAGTATCTTATGAAGTATTCCTCAAGTTATCATTTGATCCACAAGATTTAAGAATTTGCAGCTTGAAGTAGAGATAGGCTCAACTTCTGCATTTTCTTTTCAAACTGAGTCATCTCTTTGTGCTTTCTTCTCCTAGAAGCTTCTTTCTCTTCCTCATATTATGGGAAATCACTTGCCTCTTGTGCAGTAGCCATTTTCTAAGCTAACTGTGATTCATGGATTTCCTTTTGAACTGTCAGAATTTACAGCTGCAGCGAGAGTCTCTCTTGGCTCTTCTATCTCATGTATTTTCATCTAAGTCTCAGTCTAGTCTCAATTTGAGACTCAGATGTGACTCTCTCAAGTGCATCCATACTTTTCTAGCCTTTTATAATTTCTGAACATTCTTTTGACTTGGATATGAAGATTTTGTCATATATCTCTTGTTGAAATCCAAGCATTCCACTTTATCTGCAAATCTGCAAGCTTTCTCATCTCAAGTGTAGGATTAGTCTTATCAAATTATCATGTAAAATTTCTTCTACACATTGAGTAATGATATTGTAGATTTTATAATTACTTTGAATGCTATAAAATGTCCAGAAAATATTTAGACTTCAAATTGACTTCTTGTTTCAAGGATATGATTATATTACGGACTTTCCAACAAGAGGATATCTATCATTTGATACTCCAAACCCTAAGTAAGCATATGAGACATTTATACATTTGAAAGAGGGAGTGAAAATATAATTTGTTTTCTGTTTGAAATTCCAAATAAGAGCAACAGTTCACAAATTATGATCAAACAGATTTTCATGCATGCCTTTTGAAAACATGGTCTCTACAAGTCTAGCATCCATGTATATTAAAACACTTACAACCATGATGCAACAAGTAAAGACATGTAAAAGGAGTTATTAATGATTTGATCAAGTATGTTTTAGTTCAAATGCAAGGAGGGATAAGAGATTGATATTACCAATGGGCGTTCCTTGTATATGTATAAGCAATTTCAACCTCCAAGCTTCAAGCATTTTTGGACAGCATCTATTTCCCTTTCTCATCTTTGAAAAAGTCCTTTAATGCTTTTGCTTAGCTTTGGTAATCAATTTTCTTCACCCATTGCTTCTATTTGAGAAGTTCCACTTTATGCATTCAAGAAGCTTTGATTCAAAGTCTTATATCCTCTTTGACTAGACCAACGTGCTTATTCTTTTGAAAATTTTTTTTGCATAATCAAAACACTAGGGGAACATTTTGGTACCCATTTATCTCTTGGGTCCAAGTTGGTTAGTAATCAAACATTTATCATTTTAACACATTTAGCAAATGCATGATGTTAATATCAACTTAAAAAAAATACTCAATTATTTCATTGCATTTCTCAACTAAAATATCCAACCATTTCAAAATGCATATTTGTATTTATTATCACTGTAACATAACAAGGAATTGGTATTTCTACTTAAATAACGTTTTCCTTCCCTTTTTGATTTAAACGTTATTCCAATTTTGGCTTAAAATTTTTTGGAGCTGTTCACCTTTTTTTTAAAAAAAAAAAAAAGAAAGGCAATCTATCTTGTTTCAATTAAAAGGTGAAGAAGGAAAGGTTGTTTAACTTACCTTTTGATGATAATTATCCAGCTTACTTCAAATAATGAACAGAAAGGCTAGCTTACTTAAGGAGTTCAAACATATACTTACAACAAGGTTCCTCTGTGTGTCATTACCGTCCAGGCCAGTCACTTCCACCCTTTAAAGTCCACTCCTTTTATTGATTTTTTTTTAAAAGAAAATCGTTGTTGAGATCGTGATCTAATATCCAAGAGTCTTCTTTGTGTATTTTCCTATGTAGTCCCATTTGATCCTTATCCATGTTTGAAAACTGGTCTTTAATATTGTGCATGGCTTTCAGCATCATCTGTAGAGAATCAAATGGAACTTCACATCCAGCTCTCCTGAGTGGAATTGAGCATTGTTTTGAAGTTGATCTTTTAGCACATCTTCTTTTCACTCTTGCTAAAACTACTGCAGCAGAAGTGTCAATAGTTTTTTTTTTGCAATTCAGGAAGAACTTTACAGGAAAACAGCTTTGGAATATCATCCTTGCATGTGTTCTCATAAACACACTTCTTGATTGACAATCGGAGGCAAACCAGAAGCTTGCTGAGAACAGGATCGGGGCAACGACCAATTTTATATAGAAGACCAATAACATCGATCTTGCTCTTCCCATTTTCTTCTTCATATTTATGTTATTTATTCGCATCTTTGCTCTTAGCTTCTTATCAAGAAGAGTATTATTGGTCTTTTAGTTATAGGTTGTTGTTCATGTCTTCTATGCAGTGTGAATTTCGTGGCAGCCTTTGTTTCTAACTGACTTTTGTTTCATGCCACCGTTGCAAGCTCTATTGTTGTTCCTTTAGTTTTTATAAGTCTTTGATGTGAGTCATTTTCTATTTGCCTCAAAGTCATCTTAAGCCATGTAGGATGTTATCTCAGATTTCTGCATGATTGGCTCTTCCTTGAAATTATCTTTATGATTCCAAGAGCAACCTCCTTCATGAGTGAACAAAATGGAGCTAACTTCAGCCATATTTCTTTCTTGGATCTTTCTCCTCTTCACACGTTGGTGTGCTCAACCCCAAGAGGCCAAGCTCTGATACCAACTAAAGTTGGCTGAACGTCTCTAGAAAGGGGGTTGAATAGAGACTTGAAAATATTATACCTGAAAGTACACACTTAAATTCAAGCTGAGACATGATCTCAAGTTTGACACTTGGAGTCTCAAATAGGTTAGATGAGATGTTGTCTCAACAATAATTTTGTAATCAAGTAAAGATGATTCGTTAATTAATGAAACTTGATTATCTTTTAACAGATTTGATTTACTTCAGTAAACAGATTTGAGATGTAAGATTAATTAGCTCAGCAAATGTTAAGACCTTAAAAGAGAATGAGTGAGACTACTGATTGATCTCAAGTTGAGATGGGATCTAAGATGAGGTAGACTTGAGACGTAAGATGAGATGCAGAGACAGATCTTAGTTGTGCAGAGATTTAATCAAATGTAATTTGTTTCAAACAGACAAGTCTCAGGTATTAGAGATGTGCTATGAAAATAAAGAGATAAGGGAGAAGAGATGCACACAGAGATTTGCAACACCCTCATCCCATGACGGGTATTACACAATTAACCCAATTGCGATTTGTTAATTTATCTCTTAATAAAAATGAGGAAAGTTGGTAATTTTTTTTTGTAAAGCATATTATTAAATTATGTTCGGGATAAAACAAGAAGTACATTGATATTAAACATATCATTTCGTTACTATTCGAAATTTACAATGGACATGACGTACATCTAGGATGGGATTTTAACATACTACACCACATAAGCAGTGAATCCTCTATTTGACTACAACCTTAGACACTACCATTTGACTTAAACGAGATCCGGTTCGACCTGAACACCGCGCCCTTCTTCAGAACAACGTGCATCCTTCCAGAGTCCATGCCCTTTTAGGTGCCAAAATAATAACGGACAACAAAAAGAAAGACAAGGGGGTGAGAACACTTTACATGAACTCACTTAACGCAGGATATAGTATACTAGAGCACACACACGGGAATTCCACACAATTTTCACAACAATGAATCTAATCATTCACATAGAAGGCCACAACGTCATAAAATGATGTGTTATGCTCATGCAATGCAAACAACCACGTCATTCACCAAGGAATCTCAAGCAACCACTATGTACCATGCAATGCATGAGAGCCCAGGGAAAATCACCACCACAGTGCACACAGCAACTGCCCGACCATATATGTACAACGTATCAGGAGTTAGAGTTTGTACTAGCAATCAGTACAAAGAGCATTGCTCATTCATTTTCTTTTGGCCAAATCTTTTATGCGTCCTTCCAGACAATCTCCACTGACCCTGAAACCATGAGAGCGACAGGATAGCTAAGCTTGTACCCCTTCGGACTCGACAGTAGGGCGCTAACCTACGTCTCATGATGTCCTTTCTGGAACTCGACTATCCTCAGGGCTGGCGTCCTTTACCGGACCCGCTGGCGTTCTTTGCAAAATACAGTGCACCCTTCCCAACCAGTTTCACACTGTACCAAAGTGTCACTGCCATATAGGTCGTAAGGTTTTCAACCTTGATCATCATTAATGCTTTATGATGCATGTCACACAATCAATGCTTACAACATTTCATCCTTACAGGCAAAGCCCATTGAATCATTCTACGTCACCACTTTACCGTGGCACAACCCGATTCAATGTCTTTCCTTCAAGGAAAACCAAACAATGCTTTCTCAGCATACACAGTCCTTACAGGCAAAGCACATTAAATCATTCTACGTCACCACTTTACCATGGTACGGCCCGATTTAATGTCTTTCCTTCAAGGAAAACCAAACAATGCTTTCTCAGCATACACAGTCCTTACAAGCAAAGCACATTAAATCATTCTACGTCACCACTTTACCATGGTACGGCCCGATTTAATGTCTTTCCTTCAAGGAAAACCAAACCCTATCTTGGGTTGGAACCGCACTCTCTCACTAAGCTTCTCAAGTCTTATGTAGAAAGAGTGTGTTGGTTATAATCTTTTAAGGTAGTTTGTACTAATGTTCTCCTTTTAAGAATCAATAATCATTTCCACTTGAGTCCTATAACTTACTAAGACTTATTGTATCTTATGGATGGCATTACCTACCCTAATTCGTCTTGAATGTCTAATTAGGATTAGGTTTAACCCTTAATTATAATTAGTCTTCGTTAATAAACTATAATTAATCTTAATCCTCCTTAATTAAGTCTTAATCCTTACTTAAGATCCTAATTAATTCCTAATTATCCCTTAATCTCTTCCTTAACCTTGGATTAAGCTTTTAATTATATTTGATTAAGGTTAATCATAATTAATTAGTTCTTATTCATCATTAAGGCTTAATTACCTAATTAATACCTCATTAGTAATTATTGACTAAGATTAAGATTAATCTTCATTAAGGTTAATTAACTTTAGCCTTAATTAATTATTCCTTACTTAATTAACTTAAGTAGATTAGACTAATCAACTTAAATAATTGAATTAGCTAAGCCCACTAATTAATTTCTAAGTTTTAATTTTAATAGGTTGGATTATAGTTGAAGTCCAACTCTAATCTAACCCAACTCCATGAATTATTTTTGGATGACTTTTGATGAGTCCTTGACTCTCTTTTTTTGAAGGTTTTGGGCCTGAACCAAGGGCCCAAAGGTTGGATGACTCTTAGGAGTCCATTTTTACACAAGACTATTCAAAAAGTTGACTTTTATGATGACTTTTATTTGGATTAAACTTGAAATCCGAATTTAACTCTTTTGATATTTTTCAAAATTTATTTCTATTTAAATTAAAACCCTTTTAGTTAATTTAGTTTCTTGGCCTATTGGATCACTAGGGCCCATAAACACTTTAACACTTTCTCTTGACTAAAATCAAGATCAAACCAAGTTTTTCATGAGTTTCTCATGAACAAACTTAAGAACATTAAGAACAAGGATGAACACTATGAGTGTTCATCAAAACACCAAAAATTTCCAGCAACCTCAAAAATTCACCAAATCCAAGCATGATCATCCAAAATCACCAAACAAACACATTAACAAGCAAGTTTTTCAATAAAACCCCAAATACACAGCCACTGTGCAGATCCAATACTCCCAACCCATACTTCCTATCAACGATCCGACCGTTCAAAATGAAGATTCAGGTGTTATGAACCGGACATTAAAATTTCAGATCGATCCAACGGTGAACGAATCTGCAGTTTCCATTTTACGGTCGCAGCTCTATGTAAAAACGGGAAAAATTTCTTTCCAACCAATTTCACAATTTGCATGTATCCAATATCATCAAACAAGCACATTTCAAGCATCATAACAATTTTTAAAACACACATACAAACCACATGCAAACATCTGAACCATTTCCTCAAGGAAATAGCTTCCAAGAATTCATTTTTACAAAAGAAAAAGGGATGGGGACAAGGATCAAGGGCAATCCTTAACTCTAGTCACCAATCCTACTAGAGTTCAAGGCTCTCCCCCCCTTACCTAAGGAAAAATCTCCAAGAACAAAGTGCAGCAACAATTCTAAAACAGCCCCTCCTTTGAGCTCCCTTTGATCACCAAACAAGAATCTACAAGGCTTGAAGGCTAGATGTTTAAGCTTAGGGTTCAAAGATGGAACCTTAGGCATGAAAGTGTGGGAAGGAAAAATGGAGATTGAGAGAAAAGTGAGAGAAGTCTCACGGCCAAGGGGAAGAAGAAATGAGAAATGAAAGTGTTATTTTCTCTTTTTGCATGTTTGATGTAGGAAAAGAAAGACAAGTGTGAAAGGTTTAGGCTTTTTGGTGACACTTGTTTAGGAAGCTAAATGTGAAGTGGAAAAGTGTCCCACATGCACATACAAGGACATGCAAGACTTCTAGGGGAAGGAAAAGGAGAATGATGCAGATTTTCTGGCCTGGATCAAGAGTATTCGGGCCCGGTTCAAGAGACAAAAGGGGTAAAAGGGCCATTTTTGCACAAAAATTACAAAAATTCTAGAAAAATTCTTATAATTGCTCTAACTTATTTCCAGCCTAAAAATGTGATTAGAACTCTCTTCTCATTTAAACTCTCTTGTTTTTCCCTATTTTCCAAGTTTTCGCACAACGGTTAAATTTTAATAAGAGCTAGTGGATAGAAGATTATAGTTTTTTAATACAAAAAATCCTATAAGGTTACAAATATCATTTTCAATCATCTTTTAAGGTTCAAAGTATATTTTCCATATTATTCTACAAATTTTTATATGTTGGTTAGGGTTACACTGCTAACCCGGGGCATTCTGGTCGTTTTGCCCAAAAGTGCCAGAAAATTCTAAATAATTTTCTAAAATTAATTATTAATTATATTAAGATTATTTTGACTAAAAATATTGATCCCTTTAAGTTTTAGCTATTTTTCATATTTAAATCTATATTTTCCTTAACTGTATAATTTCTAAGGGTATTTCAGGTCATTTTCTCAACACCTCTCTAAAAATAAATCATTCATAATTATGGTTGAAAATTCCAAAAATAAAATTTTGATTGCTTATCAATAGTTCCTAAATACCTCATATTTAATTTATTATTATTATTATTTTAACTTTCTCTATTTTATTTATATGCCGATAGGGGAAATTGTGGGTGTTACAAGATTTATATTGGTTCACCCTCAACCTTGGGCTATGTCCTGTCCTCACAACTCGTGAGATTTCCACTATTGACAAACCCATCAATTACAAGTATTCTTACAGCCTCTTCAGGACGTCCCTCACACCAAGCATAGGGGACGTCCCTCACACCAAGCATAAGCACTCCTACCTTGGTTGAGTCTCAAGTATTCTTTGTTCTCAACTGCCTCTTCAGGCAACTCATGCAGTATTCTTTGTTTTCAACTGCCTCTCCAGGCAACTCATGCAGTATTCTTTGTTTTCAACTGCCTCTCCAGGAAACTCAGTGAGTATTCTTGTTACAGTGCCTCTCCAGGCTTTACAATCGCTCACACTAAGCTCAGGCACCTCCTAACTTAGTTGAGACTTGGTGATATGAGATGAGATGTGATTGATCTAGCTTAGTCTACATACAAAGTATGGATAAACCGTGAGCTCAGCTAGATGGTAGCTCTCTAAATCACTCAAAGAGTGTATACAAAGTACAAAACAAGAGCTAAACATACTTCAAGATATTGGCTAAGATAGCATAGGTAGGTAGGTTGAGATTCACTTGAGACTTAGATTTTTCGGGTTGTGCAGCAGCATCTCTGCTAAGACTCACTGTGTCTCTCACGCGTCTCACCATAATGAGACTTCCTTCTATAGTCTTCAGAAAACTAGTTGTTAAACTAGCCGTTATACTAGTTGTTGGAAGAGAGAGAAAGAGCTTTTCACTTTTCTGACATGAGATCAATGCTTTTCTGATGCTGTCTCTGCTGTGACAGTGTACTTGCATTGACTTGCTTTTGCTGCTGAGACTCTGTCCGCATCTCAAGTCTGAGTCTAATGTCTGCATCTCAAGTCTGAGTCTCATGCTTGCATCTGATATCTGTGTCTCATGTCCGAGTCTCATGTCTGCATCTGATCTCTGCGTCTCAATTATGAGTCTCATATCAGCATCTGATCTCTGCGTCTAAACTTGAGACTGCGTCTGATCTTGAGACTGCATCTGATCTTGAGACCGTCTCAAGTCTGATTCTGCATCTCAAGTTGAGTCTACATCTCAAGTCTGATTTTGCATCTCAAGTGAGTCTGCATCTCAAGTATGACTTTGAATCTCATCTTTTCTCAGCTTCATATTTCAAAGTGCTTCTTTGTCATGCTTGGACTGAGTATGATCTTACAATGAATTTGGGCTTGTCTCAATCTGACTTTATAGTTTGAGCTTGTCTCAAGCTGACTTTGAATCTCTTCTTTGTTTAGCATCTTCTATTCTAATCTTATCTCTTGATTCTGAAACTAAGTTAGAGTCTTATCTCTTTTCAGATCTTGCATCTGACTTTTGATCCTTCCTTTTAAGTTTGTACACGAGTCTCTTCTTTGAGCATTTGTCTCAAGCTGATTCTTAGACTGATTCTGCATCTGGACATGAGATAGCATATGTGCTTGAGTCTGCGTCTCATCTTGAGTCTCAAATATTGGTCTTCTTGATGCTTGACATTCCTAGTAAAGACTCTTTCTGACTGTAGCTGAGACTTCACTCTGATGTGCACCTCTCTCAACTTAGGCTATCTTCCATTCAAAGCTTCTGAAGACTTTCTGATAAAGGGTATGTCTTGAGGCCTTCTTCTGAAATTACCTTCATCATATAGAATTTCTAAGCTTTTGCCTATACTCCATAAATGATTCTGAAGTCTGATGCTTCTTAACATTAGAATTCTGATCTTTCTGAATATCATGAAAGACTTGCATTAATTGCTCAATCTCAGGCTGACCTTTTTCTTAATTTTTAGTCTGAGGATTACTACCAGTCTCAATTTGTGGTTGCCTCTCAATCTCAGTCTGAGCTTGGTCGTGGTTGATCTTTCTGAGTTCTTCATGAGAATCATGTCTTTCTTAAGATCTCACATACAAAACATCAGTAACTTCAGAAAACATTAAGTTTGATCAAAAGGTTTGTTGTCATTAAAACCAAATCTCAGAGAATTTTTGCGCTAACATCTGCTGCGTGCTCTGATCAAAAGGGTTGGGTTGGAGTCTACTCTATAATCCCTACCAACCATCGACCATCCGTCTATCTTTGGTCTGCTCCTCCTTTACTTGCCCCCGGGGAAGAACTACCCCCTTAAGGAGTAAGGCTCTACCCTAAGGGAAACTCTAAGTCCCAAGTCACTCTCTCAGCATTACCCTGATCCTACCCCCGAGTTTCACTAGACTACGTCTTCAACACTGTGAACTTCTCCTCTTGGTTTTCCTAGGAAGTGTGAAAGCCTTCCCAACTCGACTCTAGGGAATTTATAACTAGTTAGGGTGGTTTTGGGAATTAGTGACCGTTCTAGCTATTCTCGCTACTCACTCTAATTTCTGTTATTCTGCATCTCCTCCCTATCCCCTATAAATGCTCTAGTCCTAATCGCGATGATCCTTCCATTATTAAGGTATGGGTCCCGGTTCGAGAAAGAAACCTACGATTAACTCTATTGCCCCTTGACCCCCGGAATGATGATAAGACAATGCAGACATGAGGAATCCTAACGAGGAAATTCTCTCTCTTGCTTGACAAGAGATAGATGGATGGCTCGAGAAGTTGGAAGAGTTGGCACGTATGATGGGGGAATGGGGCCCACGACCCCTCATACATGCCCGGAACCAACTTAGGTTACATGTAGAGAGGACGATCCGATTCGATTCCAGAAACTTCCCTCGGAAAAATAAGAGGGAGGGTCCACAGGGTGGAATGGAGAAATAGCGATGTCTTGGGCTGAGTTCAACATTTTAGAATAAGGGGTTTGAAAGAGGGGTCTACATGCCTAGAGGTTTGCATAATCGAATAGAATGGAAGAAACATGACTAACATAGAAAGCGTAACATGAGTGAGTTTCCCCAGAATGGTACATACCTAGTATTCAAGTCCGATCTGACGTGCCTCGAATTCTAAGAGCGACCATCTCCCTGGAAGGTGGAGATTTGGACCTCGGCCTTCTTGTTTCTCCTCCTCGGACAGTCCGTTGCTATGTGCCCCGGTTGGTGACAGTAGAAACATCTTCCTAGACCTAGGTAACAAGTCCCCCTATGACCCTTTCCACATTTTGCACAAGCCGCAACCTGACGCCCCAACTGTTGGGCAACCCTCTCGTCCATCACACTTCCACCCGAACATCCCCCAAGTGGTGACAAATCTCTCCTCCTCCCTTGCAAGATGGGAGAGTACCTCTCCAGAAAAGGGGTCCTGAAGGCTTCCCAGGTGATAGGGGTGTCCAAGGCCGTCACCCGATCTCGAATGCCCCTCCACCAAAACTCAACCTCCCCCTGAGCATTAGGGAGGCAAATCTCACCCTTTTCTCATCGGGGTAACCCTGGGAGTCCATAATCTATTCGATCCTCTGGAGCCAAATAGCCGCCGAAGCATGACTTACTCCTCCTTCAAAGATTGGTGGGTGGCACTCCCAAAATGCTAAGAATCCATCCGCCTGGTGGTCCGGCCTAGGAGTTACTGGAGCCGCTTGACCTGAAGGTAGGGTGCTCCCGCCCTCTCCCAACAGGGTGGAGAGAACGGTGGTCTGCTGGTTCAGGGCGTTGATCAACCCTTCGATAGCCGCAATGGAGGCATCCTGAGTTCATCCCATAGCCCGACACCTACCTCATCTGCCTTTAGTCATCATTTCTATACACATTGAACAAAATATGGAGTTGATCAGGCTCTATATTTAATACAATGCATACAAAAATCATAGCTAAATTCAGACAACTAACTCATCCACAGTCCAATTGGATTGAACTGCTCTGATACCAAAATGTAACGTCCTAATTCCGTGAACCTAGAAATAGTGCCCGTTGGAGACACATTTCTAAGTTTATGAAATTATTTCGCGCCATTGTCGGTATCGACACTCAAACAATCACATATACATGCTTAGGTAATCCAATGTTTACATAAGCGGAAGATAAAACATGTAAACTTAAGTACATAACTTAAAGTGCCACTTGGTGGCTACAACTAAAACACATTGGGATGTTATGGCCGAGGAAACTCCTTCCGGAAATTCGGCAGAGTCTCCCCTACAAACTAGATATTTCTAGAAAGTTCAACTCAACCTAAAATCCAGAAGAATCCAGCCAATACAACACATAAATATACATATACATTTATACTCATCACATCACAACATTTATTCCCTAAAAACCATAACCTAAGTGCAATCCCCATAATTCCAAGGTTCCCTTTTCAATAGCAGTACCACATCATCCTACTTAATTAAATCCTTAATTCTTCTGCCATGCCTTTGAACAACAACCTGCACACTGAATATAATTTCCCATCTCGTTGGATGAGACTACGTCCCAGTGAGTGTGGTAACTGTGTGTGTAGTGTGGGGGAGAGCAAACAAAAGCACATACAACATAGATACATATAGATACATCATAGTACGTACATCATAAGCTACAGGAAGTCAAGTAATGCACATGGTAGTGAGAGTAATGATTATAAGTCATACACGAAAAACAGCCAATGTAGGGTTAGTCTGAAGTGTTTTAGCCCAAACACCCAGGGTTCTTTTCACTGTTACATGATTTGAGCGCTCGGCCATGTGACCAAGGACTGTCGTCCAGGGCCACCCTGATTAAGTTTTATTAGCAAGCAAACATGAATTTCATTTTTGGTTGAGGAACCCCCATTTAGCCCCTTGGCCGTGGAGCAAATGAGAATTACCTCTCTTGTACATAATTGGTCCGAAGACCCCTGATTTGGTCCGAAGAGCCCTGATTACCTGATTAATCTCTTGGCCCAAGGCCCATGAAAATATGATACATGATTAGGGTTTCGAAGCATGAAAGCATGATTCGTGACATGTAAACATGTTATGTGCATGCTAAAAGGAGATCCTGTGGCATACAATTCCCCTAATTAATATTTATCATGAAAACCCTAACTTCTACAACCTAGGGTTAAATCACAATCTGAGCAATCAAAGCCAATAAACACATAAACCCTAGATTAATCCTCAAACAAGTACAACAAGTATAGTAGGAAGGGGAAGGAAGAATAGGGATCATACAAGGGATTCATTCAACACAAAAAGTGATTGGGTGAACCACACTCACCTCAAGGAGCAACAATGGAGAAGGGATGAAGATGGAAGGTGATAGGATGGCTAAAATCCGAGCTTGCTAGGTCCTTTTCTCGTGCCCAAATGTCTCTCTCTCTAGAAGCTCTCCCTCTCTCTCTAGACTGCTAGAAAGACCAAGAAGAAGTGAGGAAAACGAGCCCTAAATGCTGGTTTATTATCCTGAAAGTGGGTTCTCGCTCAAGCGAGATATTCTCGCTTGAGCGAGCAAAACTAATCCTCGCTGGCAACACGCTCTCGCTCAAGCGAGAGCCTCCTCGCTTGAGCAAGATTGCTCCAGAGAGCAACCCCTCTCTGGATGATCTTTGCTTGAGCGAGTCCCTTCTTGCTCAAGCGAAAATCGTCTAGAGAGCACACTTCTCCTCCCCTGCTTCTTGCTTAAGCGAGAACATTCTCGTCCAAGCGAGATATGCAGAAACTGAATCATCCACTTTTACTGCATAACTCGCTCAAGCGAGCCTATTCTCGCTTGAGCGAGAATCCTAAGATCCTATTCCTTAATTTTAACTTCTATTTTATTCTAGTTCCCTTTTCCTCACCCTTGCGCTACTATCAATCCCTTGACTCAGGGTGCAGTTCCTACCTAGTTATGCTTACTTAACGTTTGGTTATACCTCCCCAAAACCTCTTAAAACTCGACTCTCTTAGTTTATTTACCTAATTCTTATTTAGGTCTACATTCTAACCCCCAAGTTTCATGACATTTCCAAATTTCTTTTTTTTTTCTTAGCTGGATCCATAGCCTAAAATCCCCACTATAGTTTCTAGACCCAAATTTTGGGATGTTACAGTTCTAGGCATGGAATACTCACCTATGCGACTAATGTTCTTCCCTTTTTGAGATGCAGAAGGTGTTTATCTTGATGGATTAAAATACACACTCTTCTTGGCTCTTGCACTTGATCCTCAACTATTCTAATTGGTTCTTCATCAAATGGATTGCTATCTTCATATTCTTCTTGGACTTTTATTTTCTTGTTTTTGCAATCATCAATGTCTTTTTTCATTTGAAATTGAATATCCGCAAACACCTTGTTGCATGGTTCAACTGGCCCTTTTTCTCCAACCAAGTGATTTTTTATCCTATTAATGCCACCTTCTCTAATAATTTTATTACAATAAAGACATAATAAATCAGTTTTCCCACTTTCCTCAACAAGTTGCTTACAATGTGACGTGAATCCGGAGGGGGTGGATTCGTTTTACGGATCTATCTAGGTTGGAATGCTCATAAGTAAGAAAATTGGGGAAATTGTTAAAACAAGAAAAATGCGTGAATGGAGAAGGCATAAGATGGAATGGAAAATGATAGACGTC
This sequence comes from Sesbania bispinosa, assembly GCA_026901365.1. Taxonomy (NCBI): domain Eukaryota; kingdom Viridiplantae; phylum Streptophyta; class Magnoliopsida; order Fabales; family Fabaceae; genus Sesbania; species Sesbania bispinosa. The sequence continues at coordinate 960,379 of QLOH01000158.1, read as the reverse complement.
ACACTTCCAAGGATGGAAGATAAGCCTAAGAGTTATACACACAAAGGGATGAAGGACCTTTGATAAAACTCAATTCTTGAATTAACAAGAAAATTAGAGAAACACTCTCCAATATGAAATAAAATTCTGATTCAAAGTTGTCTTTTTTTCTTGCATACATGTACATGAATATTTATAGCCCATGCAAACCATGGAAGGACCCTTACATTCAGCTATGTAGCCGCCCCCAAAGTTTACATAAACGCCCCCTATTCATATTCCATGCAGCCTCTTTAATTCCTATTAATATCTATTAAACTTAGGAGATGAAAAACTAGCAAAAATCAGCCTACAAAATTTTGCATGTGGCCGCACATTCACAAGTCTTTTGAGTAACAATCAACAAGGATTAAAGATACATAATTCAGCCATCAATTGGCCGCCCCTAAGGAGAAACATAACCGCTCAGCAATTGAATTGTTGGCTGCTCCATTCAATTTGTAACCGCCTGCAGAAATAATGCTTGTCTCCCTCCTTCAATTTGTAACAACTCTCTTCTTGATGGTTGTAATTTCTTTGTCCCCTTGCATTGATTCAGCCGCAATTGTTTTGTAACTGGTTGGATTCACATCATACCCTCCTTCTTTGAGAAGATTCGTCCCGAATCTTAAGGCTTTATTTATTTGCTAATTTGTTTAATTCACTAACTACTACAGAAACTCATATGCTTCCTCCTGGGTCGAATACAACTTGAATAAATTCAAATTTGTTCCTTTCCAATGGTTGCAATCCGTGGAGCTCATCTATTGGAAACACTCCCTCACCTTCCTGCAAGTAATAATGATTACCAATACACAACGAACAATAAATGTGCAGGTTTTCTTTTTCAACAAATAACTCCATGTGTTGCGTTTCATTATCCTCAAGACTTTGTTTTTCATCAGCGGACTGGATGCATAATGAAGCACTAGGAACAATATCAACAAGCTTCCTCTTCAAACATGGGAGTTGATGTATTTCATTCACATGCCCATCCTCTTGTTCCTGTAAATTAACATCACAAACAGTACAAGAAAAATCATTAACAAATAAAATTTTCTCGCTCTTTTTCTCTAGTTCTTTTTCTCTTTCTTCTCGTTGTTTTTCTTCTCTTTCTTTTTCTCTCCTTTCTTTTCCTCTCATTTTTTCTTCACTCTCTCTTGCTTCTTTTTCTCTCATTTCTTTTTCTATTTTCTCCTTCAACTTACATTGATCCTCACTGACTCGGCTTGGTGTCAGAAATTTCAATTTAATCTTACGTCCCTCATGCCTCAAAGAAAGCGAGTGTTCATCAAGATTGAGTGTTTTATAACGAAGCCATGACCATCCCAAAAGAAGATGGCAAGATTCCATGGGAGCGATATCACATAATACTTCTTTCTCACACTGCCCCACAGTGAAAGTGATCCACGCTTGATTCGGATGAAAGCTCGTTGGTAGGTGGAGTTTCTCCACCAATCTTTGACTCACAACATTGTTGTCACTTCCGTAATCGTATGCAACTATACATGGGTGGCCTTCGATTAAACACCTTGTATAGTAAATTTCCATCGCCATTCCAAACCCAGAGCCGAAGCTCTGATACCAAATGACGAGAATCCAAGGGGGGGTGGATTCGTTTTACGGATCTATCTAGGTTGGAATGCTCATAACTAAGAAATTTGGGAAATGGTTAAAACGAGAAAATGGAAAAAAAAGGTAAGAAGATGGAATGGAAATTGATAGACGTCACACTTTCAAGGATGAAAAATAAGTCTTTTGAGATTGAACACACAAAGGTAGATAAACCTTTGATAAACCTCAACTCTTGACTAAGCAAGAAAATTAGAGAAACACTCTCCAATATGATTAAAATTCTGATTCCAACTTAAACTTTTTGCATGCATGTACATGGGTATTTATAATCCTTACAAACCAAGTCTAATAGGATATGAATGCAGCCATACAATTCACACCTATTTCTTCCTTAAATGCCCCCTATTCAGCTACCATGCAGCCCACTTAACTCCTACTAAAAGATATTAAACTTAGAAAATAAAACTAATAAAATTCAGCCTACAATCCTCCACATGTGGCCGCACATTTAACATGGATTTTGTAACAACCAACAAAAGAATAATAGGCCTTGATTCAACCATGAAGTGGCCGCTCCAATTGCTAGACATAACAGCCCGAAAATTAAGTGTTGGTGGCTCCATTAATTTGTAACCCCCATATTGAATGCTAGCCGCCCCTCTTCAAGTGTTGTAACAGCTCTTGAATGCTAAATTATTTTTTAACCTCCCCGGTCTCTTGAACCATAATTCAGCCTTCAAAATTCATGTAATCTGGCCGCCCCTGGTTGGATTCACATCACAATGTCCCCTAGATGGATTACGTTTTCCCCTAACATGTCTTTGAGTTTGAGATGAATTTTGAGTTGATGCTTCTTGTGAAGATGGTTCTTCAGCCGACATCTCTAATTGAAATACATAATAATTAACAATGAATCAATACATTCAGATTTGCAATTTTTCTAACATAAATTTAGAATGACATCCGTTCACATATTTGAAATTAGAAGACATAACTAATTTGCATAAAAAGGCAAATTTTAGAACCGGTGATCAAGAAAATAATCATTGAATAACAACATTAGTCAGCAAAAATTAGAACCAGGAATAAAAAAAATTAGAACTTATAAGGCATAATCAATTTGCATGGAAGGGAAAAACTCTGAACCATAATTTAATTCACAGTCTCACTTTCACAGAACAACACCATACAATACAGTCCATACCCATTGCAAAACAAATATTCAATCACAGATTTTAATTAAGAGTAACAGAGGAAACGAACACAAAATTAAGCCTTACCTGTTGGAGCAAAAACATGAAGCCGTGAAGGGCAATATTCAGGTTCAGCCAACGTCGAAGATGGAAGCCATGCGATGAGAAGAGCTAGAGACGGAGGTCGCTTGGCGAACAAAGACCGGAGAAGACGGTTCACGGCGTTGGACTCACTGCGCTACACGTCTCTGCTCACCGTGACAAGTGGTGCGACAGACTTCCTCTCCTCACAGTTGCGATACAACGAACTGATCGAGACAGAGGCGGCACAATGATGGTACAGAAGGAAGAGGCGTGATGGAGGTGATAGCAAATGCCAAGAGGAATGATGGCATCTGCCTAGAAGACATGGATGCAAGCTAATGAAACTAAGGAGACAACATGCAAAAATAGGGTGTACAAAATAGGAATTAGTGTCGATTGTCATTATTAATTGTAAATGCTATATAATGTTTATTGAGAGGCATAAAATGAAGCAAGACAAGAAGTAAAAAAATTTGACATATAGCAGAAAATGGCGTCTTCTGTTTGACCAACTCTTGCACACTTTCTCACGCCTTCTGTTCTTGCACCTGAGTATTCTGATTCTAACCAAAGTCTTAAATTTAATGCTTTTTGTTTTCTAAATCTAATTTGCAGCCTTTCATTAGCTACGTTGAGATTGTATACATCGTTTTTTATTTTTATATTATTTTTAAAGATATTTTATAGCTTCATTTGTCTATCTATCATTTAAAATACCTGATTTATTTAAATAAACATCTCATCAATTTATTTATTTTTTTAATATAAATTGAAACGAATAATTTGATTTCTAATTTATACATAAAACTTACCTAGACTATTTTTCCAACTCTAATGCTATAAATGTAATTTATATATAATTTATGATTAAAAAATTTAGATTAATTGAAAAATACTTTTCTTATATATATATATATATATAGCATTTAAATATTTTATACTCCCTCTTGTCCTTTTTATAAAGCACTTTTACAAGTTTTTATAGTCCTTTTTATAAGACACTTTACAATTTCAAGGAAACATTTATTATCATTTTACTTATTTACCCTTATTAACTTTAATTACTTTACAAGTATCAAATAGTAGTGAAGTTAGTTGATGATATTAAATAGGGGTAAAATAAAAAAGTTAAATTATTTTTTAAAACTCCAATAAAATTAACAAACTTTAATCACTTTTATTGGTATGCATAATTTGGTTAATTGTGCCTTTTTAAAAAGAACCGGATGAAGTACTTCATTAATTATTCACTAAAGATAATATATTTTGGACATTATTATTCTTTTTAAGGTACCTATTTATATAGATAATTTCCCCTTTGTCTATAATTTATTTAATTATTATATATTTGTTCTATTACAATTTATAAATTTCTTTTAATACATATTCAAACAATGGTATATTTTAAGTAAAGCGAATTATTAAACTTCATCACATTTCAAAATAATTAAGGTGGTAACAACCTATATGTTAAATTTCATGTTCTCAGCATCACTATCCTGGGAGAAGCACCAACTATAAAGAATAGAGTTTAAATTTATAAATGAAGTCAAGAAAACGTAAATTTTTTATATTTTTTTAATTTAATCACATGTATTCTCCACGATATACAATTCTATTTGAGTCGGGAACATCTACATCATGGTAGAGCTAATTCTCACAGTGAAGATTTTTTCCATCCACAAGACTCGAACCCGAAACCTTGCTTAAGGGGAATCAAACATGTACCACTTGAACCAACCACCGTTGATAAATTTCTTATATTTAATGTCTTATAAAATTTAAATTTTGATGTGAGATGTCAATATAAATTCTTGATAGTCGTTTTTTTAAATAAATTTAGATAAAAATAAAGAATGAGACACATTTAATTAAGAATATTAGTGTTCTCATCCTCACTTTTTTTTCTTTTGAATTTTTAATTTAAAAAGAATGGAGATTGAACTTGGAAGGAATAAAGAAGTGACCAAACATGGTTAACATCATTGCTAATTTAGAGAGAGTATTGAATTTTGTTAAGGGTTAGCTCTGACATCTATATTGACTACATGAAATGATATTCTATATTAATATTATTAATTTACTTTAAATTTTAAATATTTATCATGACTAATATTTTATCCCGTGCAAAACACGAGAAATATAAGCCGCAACATCAATTTACCGGTGTGAAGGCACGAGTCATATACTAGCTAAACCTTTGAAAAAGAACACGTAAATTGCAAAAACTATTTGTAAATATTTTTTTTTATTTTTTATTTTTTAAAAAAGAGCTAATGAATAGCGTCAGTAAAACTGAAGGGTGCAAATAGGACTGTAAATGAATTGAACTATCGTGAATTATTTGAACTCGACTTGTTAAATGCTTGGTCGAGCTCGTCTTGTTTAATTAATAAAACAAACCCAAACTTAAAGTTTGACTCGATTATTTAAATGAGTCAAACTCAAGTTTTATAAGCTTGACATTAAGAAAACATAAAGTTAGTAAAAAAAAAAGAAAACATAAAGTTATAAGTTTATTTTTAAAATAAATAATAGAATAATAAAGTAAAAAAGTTACTCTATATAAATAAAAATAAGTATTGAAAGAAATATTTCTTATATTAGCCAAGAAGTCGTGTATCAAAATTTGGAAACTATAATATCTTAGAATTTTTTAACTACATATACTATATATTAAGAATATGTTTTGATTTTTATATTATCATTTAATATTAAAATATTCAATGTTATAAAACTTGGACCGGTGATCGACTCGGTCATGTCACTGGGTTAATGGGTCACTGGTTCAACCAGTGAGTCACTGGTTGAACCAGTTGAATTGGCCTACATTAAAAAATTATAAGAAATCATTACACAAGCTATTATTTCACCTGTTCACAATCCAAATTAAAAAATATTACCATCACAAAGTACCTAATTAAGCAAATAAAAATCAAGGTTTGCTTCAAATTTCTAACATAAGGTATAAGTCCAAAACACAATAAAACATCAAAGGTTTTAATACAACATAATGTCATAAATAAGTCCAAAACATAAATAAACAACCATGGTTTTAGTACAACTAAATAAGCTCATAAATGAGTGAAATAAACCAAAAACTCAATTTTTGTTTTTCTTTATTAAGTGCATGCTTGGTTTAGCGTTGAAACGTGACAAACTCACGTTTCCAACGCTATAAATAGTTGTGTTGGGGAATTCAAACTTGAGTTTGACCAATTTTAAGACAAACTAAAAACACACTAAGCCAAGTCCAACTTTTAAATTTGACTCATTTAAATAAATGAGCAAACCACTCAATTATTTCATAAGGCAAGGCTGAGCAGCTATGGTCACCTCATTTACTGTCCCAATGCAAGTTACACACTTGAGAATATAGTAAACCTTACTAAAAGTGTGTTTGGTTTAGTATTAAGATTTCAATGCTAAAAATAGTTGTATTGGGCACTCCAAACTTAAGTTTAACAAGTTTCAACTCCAAATCAAACCAAATGAAATAGGCTGTCCGTTAAACATTTGAAAAAGAACACGTAAGTGTCCCATTTCTCGCGTGTCAAATATGGTTCATAACTGAGACATCATTCGAGATTCAGCCATTTGTCCATCTATAGGGTTTGAAACTTCCCGAGTCCGCCCCTTCATGTTTGAAATAGAAGCATCTAACGTTACTAATACTCTCACTTTCTCTCTCTCTGAATCTTTTCCTTCATTTCTGATCGTTGCAGCAGTGCATTTTGCCGATTCTTCTTCCCGAAACTCTGTTCTCGGATCTGCAAATGCGAAGCGCTTCGATCTTCTCATAGCACTCCCTAATCCTTCGCATTCTCAAGCTCAGTTCGGTGAGTGCTCACTTTTGCTCTGATTTTCTCATCTGCCCTATTCAGTGACGAGTTCTTGGAATCTTGTCTGGTTTCCTCTGTTTTCTGATAGCTCAAATGTGAATTTGCATCTTTGTTTTGGGTGTTTTGTTGTTTTCAACGCAAGATTTCGAGACAGCGTCGGCTAATCTCCCTCAATTTCTTGTTTTTATGACTGTGATTTTAGTACCCACTGTGCCATCTTTGTAATTGAGCTATTGGATATGGTGCAAGAAATAGGGCTTGAGAAATTATTGTTACTATTAACTTTTATTTCTGGAATTAAGTTGAATTGTTTTGTTGAAGACACTTTTTTTGATTTTTTTTGTCATTCTCCGTGTTTGTTTTGTGCAGAAGTTTGATCCTGCGGCTCCTTATATTATAATGATTTGCAGTCGAGTTGGAATTGGGGTATGCTTTTTTAGTTGTATTCCAACAAACTATGGACAGTGACCAGAAAATCCCCCCTCCATCGGATGGGCTTGTTGATGGTGTTCAGAAAATTAGAGCATTGCACGGGTAATTCTAAAAGTCATCTATGTATTTCATAATCTTTCACTACATTACAATCAATTTGTTCTTTTGAATATTTCTAGATGGAGTAGTTTGGAGGAGGAGGAGAAGATTTTCATTTTGAATAAGCATTTGCTTAGTTTTGAGATTTTTTAATGGAGAAATTGTTACATAGCCCTTTATTTATTTTTACATACATTTTATGGTACTCTCTATTTGGAATAAAAAATTATCCTTCCCTTCCAAACACCCCTCCCCCCCCCCCCCCCACCCAAGCAATGAAGGTTAGAGTGAAAGGTTATTATTGTTGCTCCTGTGTCTTTATAGCTGCAAGGCATTTTTGCTGCCAAGTGATTTTAACTTTTAAAAATTGACATATTGATCTTGGAGAGTTACATTCCTTCTAAAGAGATGATTGATGAGATTTATCAAAATGTTATTTTCCAGAGCTAAAATTACTAAATTATTAATAGGTGAGGGTTGAAATATATTTACTTTCAAAATTATAGCTTATCTTCCTGCCTTGTTCTTGAATCTATAATGTTCAATGATTAATAGGTGAGAATTGTAGTAGCTTCCAATACTGAGCATCTGCTTCTTTAAGACTTTGTGGCGAGGTTAAATTAGTTTTTGCTAATCATAAAATATCTATTTGTAGGAGGACTACTGGCCCAACAAGGCGTTCTACGAAAGGGCAATGGACACCGGAGGAGGTGATTTTTTGGATACCGGAACATAATTAATATTTTTTAAGTTTGATAACCATGCTTTACTTGTGCTAGAGAATCTGTAACTTAATTTATCTCTGTATAGCCTATCGATCAATGTTTTATTTGCACAGAAAAATTATGTAATGTTAAATAATGTAAGCACCTTTATGACATGTTTTATGTTATTTTTTGCATATAAATAATTTTTAACTTTCAAGATTCTAGTTATTTTTTTGAATTTTTTTTTTATAATTTCTGTCTACCTTGGTCTTTTTTTATCTCTTTGATATAATAGTGCATTTAGAATTATGGATCTTATAGTTTTTGCCTTTTTTTTTACTTTTTAATTTCAAAGATTATAAATTTTAATGATAATTAAAAAATTTAACACATTATAAAGTTATGTTAATGGTTTTTTTTTATTTTTTCCTACAGGATGAGATCTTGCAGAATGCTGTTCAGCGTTTTAAAGGAAAAAATTGGAAAAAAATAGGTAGTATATTGATGTTAATTGTACAGATTCATTATAATAACAAGAAATTATTCATGATCTACCGCCACTAGCATCCATTACTTGCTTAGGTATACATTCTGTCTCTCCAATTCTTGAGGTGTATGCCTGAAAGAAGTTTCTTCAGTTACATGTTGGTAGACTTAATTGGATAGATTTAAATGAAATTGAAAACCTATCTACTATTGGGGGAGAGGTTTACTTATGAAGTTTCGGATGTCAAGAGCATAAAACACATCTTTAGGTCCCATAATCCAGTTTTGTTGTTCTACCCTCTCTTTGTTTAGCTTGTTTGTGTCATATGTGGGTTCATTTTTAGCCTATGCAACTTTGTTTTGATGTATTTTGTTTTGTAACTTGTCTAATTGTGAATTATATATGTGTTTGAAGCGGAATGTTTCAAGGATAGAACTGATGTACAATGCCTACATAGGTGGCAGAAAGTCTTAAATCCTGAACTTGTCAAAGGTCCATGGTCTAAAGAGGTACTCTCTACTTTCCATCTCTTTTTCTTGTGTTAATCTTATCTCTACATGTTGAAGTAGTTCTTTCTCTCTTTTACTTCTTCCGTAGCCCTAAAGTGATAATTCCCAAAATGCCATCAAAGCCTCTTTGGACATGTGATCTAGAGTTCAATACTTGTTGCCCCATTCTTTTGATGTGACCTTGGATTGTGTCAACTTTCAAGTTTGATATCTACTATGAACTTACCTGTCCAATCCAAATGTAAACAGGAAGATGAAGTAATTATTGAATTGGTGAACAAATATGGGCCTAAAAAATGGTCAACTATTGCACAACATTTACCTGGACGAATTGGTAAGCAATGTCGAGAAAGGTATGGTTATTGGATTTTTTTACTAATTCTTTCATGGCTTATTTGAGTATCTTTTCTTCACAATTGTTTTTTCTATTCGGATTATTTATCCTTATAAGCCTTGTTAGAATATCTAGAAAATATCCCATGATATCACAATATTATCAACAATGTTTTTAGTTTATTAACTTAAGCTTTCTTTTTCTTTTTTCCTTCTTCCCAAGCCCTATAGCTAAATCTGCAATTCTCAATGTGGTATCAAAGCCTCTTTGAACATTTTATCTAGAGTTCAATTCTTATTTCTCTCACTTTTCTACATTAAAGATAAATTTCAGCACAAGGTAGGATGAACATGTGCATTGTCTGCACTTCAAAGCAGGATCTTGTTACCATGCCTTCCTGCTTTGCTCCTTTTTTCTGGTTGTTTTGGCCCACTTGAAGGCATAGTCTTCCTAGGCGCAAACCTTCTTTCAAAACTAAAAGGGAGCATTGGTTTGTTGTGTGGGTGGTAGTTCTTATTCTTGCAAAAATATTTGGTTTGATAGATTGCGACAACAATGCACACAGATGGTAATCAAATTTTTTTCCATTAACTCTAATTCTCTTTTGAAGTTGGATAAAAAAGTGTCTAAACTAGTAATTTATCCCGTGCAATGCACGAGAAATATATTTATATTTTTAAATTTGACATGTAAATATTATAGTATAATTCGTTTGGGTTACTTATGGCTATTAAGAGATAATTAATTTGTGCTAGGGGTTTAATTTGAATGTATATATATTAAAGAATAATTATTTTGAATTTGAATTATTAATTCATAAAATCAATTATTTCAATCGTTTAAAGAATAATTATTTTGAATTTGAATTATTAATTCATAAATCAATTATTTCATTCATATAATTGAACCAATAATATTCATGTAATTTTAAAATTATCACATCCTTATATATTGTTTACATTTTGAGATACTACTCAATTATCATATTCAAAATTTTAAATTAGATCATTTGTTGTTATAATTATTAATTGATTAATTGATTAATTGATGATTATATATGGTTAAATTACATATATGTGTGTATATATTATTAAATGATAATGATAAGTATTTGAATTTGAGTTAATAAAGATTTTGAAAGAAAAAAATAGGTGAATGATTAGAATAATAAATATTTAGATTTGAAGATATCAGTTTTTCAAGAGATTGAAAGAAATTTGAGGGAATGTTGAAAATTCTTTTCAAGGGAGGTGTATGAAAAATACTCTCAAAGGAAAGTATTGAGAAAATACAAGAAGTGACACATGACTTTCTAGTTGAGAGAGTAGAGAAAGTGAGTGCTTCACTTTTCAAAATGAGGTCTCAAAATCTTTAGGGTTTAGGGATGATCATAGAAACTATACCATCCTATGGTTTTAGGCTGACATCTCATAAGCCCTATTTGCTACGCAACTTAGGGCTTGGGGATTTTGTATGACTATTTCTTGTGCCAACCTCTTAGGCGAACCATTAGCCAACACTTGGCACTACATTAATTAGTAGTAATTTGTTTTGCTAGTTATAAAGTTGTTACAAGTGGCTCATCAATAGTCCCTAGGCCTTCCCTTCCCTAGATGTTTTGGCCTTGGTCGCTAATAAAAAGGGCAGTTTCAGGACCTATGGAAGACATCTTCACACATACTTGCTTATGGGATTGGACCTAGGTACAACAGCCAAAGCTTAGTCTCATAAGTCCTTTACTTGAACAGAAACCTTGGCCAAGAAGCCATTGTTCTATAGGTGCAAACCAAGCTAAATATTTTTTTCATTTAGCTTTTTGAAGTGATTGTTGGAGTTCGAGAAAGAGAGGAAGGACCATTTGTAGGATTTTTTCTTGACTAAGAATTTAGAGGTGTAGCTTCAGAGTCTATTGGTGCCATATTTTGTTTCCGGAAACCGTGTCTCGTTCTGGTTTTCAGCCTTCCGTCGCTGTCGTGTTGTTCTTCCAGCCGCTTTTCCACCATTTTTGGCGCTGCCGCCATCACCTGCCACTGTCGCCGTCAGTGACTTTGACCGACAACCCCACCAACAGAGTCGCGCTGTCCAGGCGAGTCCATTGCCGCCGGAATCACTTCGATCAGAGCATCGACGGGCCCTCACACGCTTCTTATTCGCCGAATTGTTTCTCCTCCGTCCTTCGAGCGTGGCGGCGTGTCCAGCCACCGTTCTGCTTGCTCTCATCGCCGCTGGACTCGCCTCTGTGTCCTCTATCTAGATATAGTCTTTGCTTGTGTGTTTCAGGTCTGGTACTCGCGGGTCCTTCCTATTTTGAACATTTTCTCTCTCCTGTTGCAGTTTCTCACTCCTTCGGTTGACCCATGGCTACTCCGGCTGCTAATAAGTCTGAGACTCCCATCTTCACTATGTCAATATCCCACTCTCTATTGACAAGTTAGATGGCACTAATTATGATACCTGGGCCTCTCATTTCAAGCTCTGGCTCAAAGGATAAGATTATGTTGGTCATCTTACTTAGAAGGTTAACTCCATCGATGAAAAAGACCGCTCTCGCTGGTCCGAAGTTGATACCCAGATATGTAGTGTTCTTACGTCGACTATTCATCTTTCCTCGAAGCAGATATTTCGAGCCCATAAGATATTTGCTGGGGTTTGGGAGCAGGCTAGGCTGCTTTACACCAATGATAGTCAGTGCCTCTATGGTGTTTGCCGCAATCTCTTGAGTATCATTGCCCGTAGACGTATTGATGGATCCATGGCCAAGTACTTGGGCAAAGTTCATGATCTTTTTACATGATTTTAATGAACTCTTGCCCCCTGCTTACTCTTGCCCGGGAACTAGAGCAACGCAAAACTTTCTTTAGGTTGGTGGCATTGTATGGGCTCCCAAACAAGTATTTTTCAGTCCGTGATCAGATTTTGGGGTCTTCGACTGTGCCTACTTTGACCTCCACTCGGTCAACCCTATTGCGTGTGAAGCCTAAGTCATCCACTGAAATACCTTCTTCTGTCACCCCTGTTGACTCTTCTGGTCACCCCGTAGCTGCTCTCGCAAGCCAGGCAAGGATCATTACAGGTGCGATCATTGCCACAAAATGGGCCTCACTATTGACAGGTGTTATACATTGCATGGTCACCCTCCTCGGTCTGCTAATGTTGGCCAGGTTGCTCCCTCTGTGCCTTCTGATTCTGATGCCACTCCATCTGACCATCTAGTACCACTGACTATCTTCAATGACTTCCTAAAATGGTATGAGGATCATGAAGCCACTGCTTCTGTTGCGCACACCGGTAATTCCTTTTCTGGTCTCCCTCACTCCACCTCCCTTGGCCTTTGAGTTCTTGATTCTGGTGCCACCAATCATATTAATGGTAATGAGTCTCTTTTCTCTACCCTTTCCACTTTTGGTTACTAACCATCTGTAACTATGGCTAATGGCTCACAGACCCCATCCCATGGTGTTGGTACTGTCCATCCTCGCCCGTTCTCTTGATTGCATCATTTGTTTTACTAAAGACTCCGCTTTCTTACAGGACTGGAGTTCGGGATAGATGATTGGTGCCGGATGTGAGTCCCATGGTCTTTATCAGCTTTGGACTTCTGCTTAGGCTGGCTCAGTGGTGGATTCTCCCCTTCTCATCCATGCTCAATTGGGTCACCCTAGCCTTGCCAAGCTGCAACAACTAGTACCGAGTTTGTCTAAGTTGTCAACTTTGTCATGTGAGTCATGTCAATTAGGAAAACATAGTCGTAGTTCATTTCCTAGGAGTGCTAATAACAGAGCTTCGTCTCTTTTTGCTTTAGTTTACTCTTATATTTAGGGTTCGAGTCATATTAGGTCTACTTTAGGGTTTCTTTTTTTTAAGGACTACTTTAGGATTTTAGTATTTTGTTACTTTCATTGATGATTATTCTCTATGTACTTGGTTGTTTTTAATGAAAAATTGTTTTGAGTTGTTTTCTATATTTCAATCCTTTTATAATGAAGTCAAAAATCAATTTGGTATTTCTGTTCATGCTCTCCGTAGTGATAATGCTCGTGAGTATCTCTCCCATTCTTTTCAAAAATTCACTGCTTCCCATGGTATTCTTACATCCTGTGCAAATACCCCCCAACAAAATGGGGTTGCGGAGCGTAAGAATAGATACCTCATTGAAACAACTCGAACCCTTTTACTTCATGGTCATGTCCCTTGTTGAGATGAAGAGAAAACGAGAGACATATGATAGAATCCGTGTGTTTAGAATACACAGCGGAAAATAATATATATACACACAAGTGTATTTACAAATATACATAGTAATAGGCCCAAGCCGATATCTACCATATGATACACTAACAATAACAATCTAACACTCCCCCTCAAGCTGGAGCATATAAATCATATGCACCAAGCTTGTTACATATATAATCGATCCTAGGACCCCTCAATGATTTGGTGAAGACATCTGCCAACTGATCATTGGACTTAACAAACTGAGTAGTAATGTCTCCAGATAAAATCTTTTCCCTGATGAAATGACAATCTATCTCAATATGTTTGGTCCTCTCATGGAATACTGGATTAGAGGCAATGTGAAGGGCAGCTTGGTTATCACAAATGAGAGACATTTGTGTAACCTCCCCAAATCTCAGTTCTTCAAGTAACTGTTTAAGCCAAATAAGCTCACAAGTAGCTGAAGCCATAGCTCTATACTCTGCTTCTGCACTGGATCTCGCCACCACATTTTGCTTCTTGCTTTTCCAGGAAATCAAGTTGTCACCAATAAAGACACAATATCCAGAAGTGGATCTCCTATCAGTAGGAGAACCTACCCAATCTGCATCTGAGTATCCCACAACTTGAGTATGTTTATTGTCTTCATATAACAAACCTTTTCCTGGGGCTCCTTTAATATATTTTAGAATGCGAATGACTGCATCCCAATGACCTGTACAAAGAGAATTAAGAAACTGACTTACCACACTAACTGCAAAAGAGATGTCTGGACGAGTAACAGTGAGGTAGTTCAGTTTTCCAACCAGTCTCCTGTATCTCTCAGGATCTAAAAGTGGCTCCCCCTGACCTGGTAGAATTTTAGCATTTGGATCCATAGGTGTGTCAACGGACTTGGAATTCATTAGCCCAGTCTCCTCTAAAATATCCAATGCATACTTTCTCTGAGAAATTACAATTCCATTCTTGGATTGTGCTACCTCAATCCCCAAGAAGTATCTCAGTCTGCCAAGGTCTTTAGTCTGAAAATGATGACAAAGGTGTTGTTTTATCTGTGAAATGCCATGGTGATCACTACCTGTAATGACAATGTCGTCAACATACACTACCAAGTAGATACACCCAACAGCTGAATGGCGATAAAACACAGAATGGTCAGCCTCACTCCGAGTCATACCAAACTGCTGGACTACTGCACTGAATCTACCAAACCAAGCCCTGGGAGACTACTTAAGACCGTATAAAGACTTGTGGAGACGACACACTAAGCCTGAAGACTCCCCCTGAGCAACAAAACCAGGAGTTGCTCCATATAAACTTCCTCCAATAGGTCACCATGAAGGAAGGCATTTTTGACATCTAACTGATAGAGGGGCCAATGACGAATAGCATCCATGGCTAAAAATAATCTGACAGAAGCCATCTTGGCGACGGAAGAAAAAGTGTCACCGTAGTCTAACCCGAATATCTGGGTATAACCTTTGGCTACTAATCAAGCTTTGAGCCGATCAAGTGTGCCATCAGGGCCAACTTTCACTGTGAAGATCCACCGACAACCAACAACAGATTTCCCAGGAGGCAAAGGAACGAGATCCCAAGTACCACTGTTCTGAAGAGCACACATCTAATCAATCATAGCTTGTCTCCAACCAGGGTGGGCTAAGGCATCACCTGCAATTTTAGGAATAGACACAGAGGAAATAGAAGAGAGACAAGTATAATGGGATGGGGACTGGGAGCCATTAGCCAAAGTCACAGACGGTAAGTAACCAGAAGTGGAAAGGGTAGCGAAAAGGGATTTATTACCAGTAATATGATCGGTGGCACCAGAATCAAGAACCCAAGGGCCAAGGGAGGTGGAGTGAGTGAGACCAGCAAAGGAATTACCCGTGTGCGCAACAGAAGCAGTGGAACCGGAGGCCTGACGATCCTCATATCATTTAAGGAAGTCATTGAAGATAGCCGGCGATACTGAATGATCAGAGGAAGTGGCATCAACATCAGAAGGCACAGAGGGAGCAACCTGGGCAACATTAGCAGACCGAGGAGGGCGACCATGCAATGCAAAGCACCTATCAATAGTGTGGCCCAATTTGTGGCAATGATCACACTTGGGACGACCCTTGCCTGGTTTGCGAGAGCGGCTGCGATCATCACGCTGGGATACTAAGGCAGAAGAGTCAACCGGGGTGACAGTAGAAGGTATGTCAAGAGATGACTTGGGCGGCACACGCAACAACGTTGACCAAGTAGAGGTCAAAGTGGGCACAGTCGGAGATCCCAAAATCTGATCACGGACCAAAGAATACTCGTCAGGGAGCCCATACAATGCCATCAACATAAAGAAAGTTTGGCGTTGCTCCAGTTCTTAGGCAGGAGTGGAAGCGAGGGGCAAGAGTTCATTGAAGTCATGTAAAAGACCATGAACTTTGCCCAAGTACTCAGCCAGGGATCCATCAAGACGTCTAGGGACAATGGCACTCAAGAGATTGTGGCAAACACCATAGAGGCGTTGAGTATCATTGGTGTAAAGCACCCTTGCCTGCTCCCAAACCCCAGCACATGTCTCATGGGCTCGAAATATCTGCTTCAGGGTAGGATGAATAGTCGACTTAAGAACGCTGCAAATCTGAGCATCAACCTTGGACCAGTGGGGGTGATCTTTTTCGTCGATGGAATCAACCTTCTGAGTAAGATGATCAAGATAATCCTGTCCCTTTAGCCAGAGCCTGATATCAGAGGCCCAGGTATCATAGTTACTGCCATCTAACTTGTCAATAGAGAGTGGGACATTGACATAGTTAGTAAAGATAGGAGGATCAGCCTTAGTAGCAGTAGGAGTACCCATGGGTCAACTGTAGGAGAGAGAAACAGCCACAGGAGAGAGAAAATCGTCCAAAAGAGGAAGGATCCGTGAGGACCAGACCTGAAACTCACAAACAAAGACCAGATCGGGGTAGAGGACACCGAAGCGAGTCTGGCGGCGGCGAGGGAGGCCGGAACGGCGGCCGGACGCGCCTCCACGCGTGGCTGACGGTGGAGAAACGCGCCGGTGAAGAAACGACGCGTGAGAGCGCGTCGCTGCTCCGATGGACACGATTCCGGCGGCGTTGGACTCGGATTGACGGCGCGAGTCCGACGGTGGTGTCTCCGGTTGGATTCACGGCGGAAGGCGGCGGCAGCGGCGGAAAAGAGAGAAAAAGTGCCGGAAAAATAGCACGGCAACACGGGCAGACCGGAAACCGGAATGAAACAGGGTTTCCGGAAAAAATTTGACACCAATAGACAGTGGGTCCACTGGGAAGGCACAGACTAGGGTTATCTCTCGTTAGGCTCTGATACCATGTTGAGATGAAGAGAAAACGAGAGACATGATAGAATCCGTGTGTTTAGAATACACAGCGGAAAATAATATATATACACACAAGTGTATTTACAAATATACATAGTAATAGGCCCAAGCCCATATCTACCATATGATACACTAACAATAATTTAGGGGTGATATTGTTCTCACTGCGTGCTATCTCATCAATCGCATGTCATCTTCTATCCTAAACAACCAAGTACCTCACTCTATATTGTTCTCTCCCTTGTCAACCTGGCCCTTACCTCCTAGAGTCTTCGGGTCTACGTGCTTTGTTCACAATCTTAGTCTTAGTCTTGATAAATTGTCAGCTAGGTCTCACAAGTGTGTCTTTTTAGGCTTACCTCGGCCTTAGAAGGGGTATAACTGTTTCTCACCCTCTCTTTGTAGATATCTCATTTCAGCTGATGTCACGTTCTTTGAGTCTTCTCTCTACTTTGAGTCTAATCCATCCACCTCTGGGTCTGACTTAATATCCACCACCATCCCTTTTGTCTTTGATACCTCAGACATGTCCATTGTGCAGGGAGATCCACTACCTCAGCCTCCTCTACGGGTTTATCATCATCGGCAGCGTTTGCGCCTTCCAGACGTGCCGGCTACGGACTCTCATTCGGAGCCAACTCCTTCGTCCCCTCCGCCCCGCGTCTTGAGCCCGATCTCCCTATTGCACTTCGTAAGGGTATACACTCAACTCGTAATCCTTCACCTCATTATGTCACTCCGAGTTATCACAGGTTGTCCCCATCCCATTATACTCGTCTCTCTTCCATTTCCTTGGTGTGTATTCCTAAAACTTCAGGTGATGCCTTAGCCCACCCTGGTTGGAAGTCATGATTTATGAAATATGTGCTATTTAGAACAGTGGTACATGGGATCTCTTTCCTTTGCCTCTTGGGAAATCTATTGTTGGTTGTAGGTCGATCTTCACAGTAAAGGTTGGCCCTGACGTCACAGTTGATCGACTGAAAGCTTGATTAGTAGCCAAAGGTTATACACAAATATTCAGGTTAGACTACGGTACTTTTTCTCCCGTCGCCAAGATGACTTCTGTCAGATTATTTTTAGCCATGGCTAGTATTCGTCATTGGCCCCTTTATCAATTGAATGTCAAAAATGCCTTCCAAGTCTGTTGACACACCTATGGATCTAAATGCTAAACTTTTACCAAGTCCAGGGAGCCTTTTAGAGCATGAGATACAGGAGACTGGTTGGAAAAGTGAACTACCTCACTGTCACTCGTCCAGACATCTCCTTTGCAGTTAGTGTGGTAAGTCAGTTTCTTAATTCTCCGTGTGCAGGTCATTGGGATGCAGTTATTTGCTGATGAAACACTGAATGTGGAAATTAATGAAAAAGATAATATTATTCAATTCCAAGGAAATGAGCCTGAGCTCTTACAGAAAGACAAACCAGAGCCTCAGCTCCTCAGAGAAGGAAATTCTCTGTCCAAAACAACTACTTCCCAAAACGTGCCTCCACTACCTTTCCCCTACTCCCTAAAACACTACTGCTTGGCATAACTAACTTACCAACTCAGCAGCATATGATTTCTCTCTCCTTGTCCCTTTCTCTTGCTTACGGGTATAGAGACCTTCCATATGATGGGCCTTTTGGGTGTTGGGTCCACTTCTCGGTCCATGCTTTGCTACCCTCATTCCATACAATAGGTCCCTGATCTAGTGTTCCATCACTGCCTGCTGCTGGAAGTACAGCCTTGTCCCCAAGGCTGAGATGGTTTAGGGTTTAGGGTGAATTGGCTGCACAGAAGTACTTCATCCTCCCAAGTCGCATCCTCTTTAGTCATACCTTTCCACTGCACTAAAAATTGTTTAACTCTATAGCTACCCTTGACAATTTCCCTATCTGCTAAAATATTCTCTGGTACCTCATATTCATTGATTTCTACCTCCAAGTCAATGGTAATTCTGTCGCAGCTGTATAATTACCAATAGCTTTCTTAAGCTGGGATACATGAAACACGGGATGAACCTTCGAAGTAGTAGGCAACTTCAACTTGTAAGTGACAATTCCATATTTCTCCAACACTTGATAAGGACCATAATATCGAGGATCCAGTTTCTGATTGATCCTACGAACTATAGATTGCTGCCTATGTGAGCGTAACTTAAGAAAAACCCATTCTCCAACTTCAAACACCTGCATTCTTCTACTTTTATTTGCATATATCTTCATTTGTTCTTGGGCCTTAGTTAAATTATACTTCAATTGTTTCAAAGCTTCATCCCTCTCTTGCAACGCACGAGCCACAACCTCCACTTTAGTTTCACCATGAACAAACTGCACCATTGCAGGTGGTTTTCTACCATGTACCACTTCAAATGGAGTGGTACCTGTAGACACATGGAAGGTAGTATTATACCATAGTTATGCCCACGGTACCCAATCAGGCCAACTCTTAGGTTGTTCAGAAGGCAAAGCACCTTAAATATGCCTCTAATCAACGATTAATCACATCGGTTTGTCCATCTGTTTCCGGGTGATAAGATGACGACATTTTCAGCATCGATCCCTGTAATTTGAAGAGTTCCCGCCAGAAATTACTAACAGAGAGGATCTCGATCACTGAGGATGGATGGTGGAATTCCATGTAGCCTCACTATTTCTCTAGCAAAAACAACAGCCGCACTTCGAGCAGTGTATGGATGTTTGAGGAGTAAGAAATGAGCATATTTAGACAAGTGGTCAACCACAACAAGTGTTGCATCAAAGCCTTTGGACTTGGGTAGACCCGTAATAAAATCGAGTGAAATATCTTCCCAAACTTGAGTTGGAATGGGTAAGGTGATACAAACTGGAAGCGTAAAAATAGGAACGTCTTGAAGATCAATTAATGGTAAGGAGCTTGATACAATCCAAGACTTGCTGGAAGCACCAAAGCTATCAAGATAGGAACTTGACACAATCCGTGACCTGCCGGAAGCACCAAAGTTATCAAGATATAAGCAACTAGACCCTAACCAAGACCTGCTGGTAGAACCTAAGATATCAAGTAGTTATTTAATCCAAGAACAAAGGATAAACTCTCACAATGAGAAAACTCAGATTTTATTGAATTCAACTGTGTGTCTACAAACTGATTCTCAATGCAATTATATAGCAAAGGAATTCCCTAAAGTAAACTATCTAAAAGATACAGCCCTAAATTAAATAGATTTAATCCTAGATAAGATAAAATATAATCCTAAAAGATTTAATCCTAAATAAGATAAAATATAATCCTAAAAAATTTAAATATATTCCTAACAGATCTGACATTGATTCCTAACAGATCTGATCCTAAATAAATCAGTTACGATCTTATTAGATACACTTTCTCGAAATAGGCTCTCATAAGATTCGGATAACAGACATATTCGATTGTCAGATTGGATAGCACTCTTGTACTTCAATCCGAATTAAGTTAAACCACTTCTTTGGATCTTTTTCTGCTCGGTGATCTACTTTCCTTTGGACTTCAATGATCAAGAGTTGCAAAACTCTATTCATCCGCTCAGATTTGGCCCCAGTCCTTGGACCTTCAATCCCTTGCAATGCATCCGAGACATCCTGGTTGAGGTCGGACAAGATCGTGTCATAAGGGTTGTAGCAATCCATTTGGAGAGGTAGCAGAATATTTTTGCCTTTGACATACATCACAAGCCTTCACAAAATCTTGGATTCTTTTCTTCATCCCAATCCAATTTAAATTCCTTGCAATTCTTTTATATGTCCTCAAGAAACCTGAGTGTCCACCCATAGGTGAGGAATGAAACTCCTCTAATAGCAAGGGAATAAAAGAAGAATTGGAAGGAAGTACCAATCTGTCCTTGTAAAGAAGTACTCCCTTGTGAAGACGGAATCCCGGTCTGGAAGTAGATTCAATTTGCAAATCGTCAATAATTTTTTCAAAGTTGGATCATTCAGCACCTCCTGTTCAATCTCCCTTCCTTGTTCCCAAATGGGTGAAGAAATTAACACTTTAAGATGTCCTTCCTCATGAATCCGGGACAGAGAATCTGCAGCCTTATTTTCTGGACCCAATTTGTAAACAACCTCAAACTTGTAGCCCATCAGTTTAGAAACCCAACATTGTTGATCACAACTTGCTACCCTCTATTGCAATAGGTGTTTAAGACTTTTTTGGTCAATGAAAACCACAACTTCTTCCTATAACGAAGTGTCTCCAATGGTGAACCGCCAAGACAAGGGCCATTAATTCCTTTTCATATACTGATTTTGACAAGTTGCTGTTAGCCAAAGCTTTACTAAAATACGCAATAGGTCTTCCCTTTTGCATAAGTACTGCTCCTACTCCTCGTCTTGAAGCATCACACTCAATTTGAAATGGTTGAGTGAAACCCGGAAGAGCCAAAACAAGGGCAGAAGTGAGGGCTCTTTTTAATTCTTCAAATGCATTTAGAGCCTCTGGACCCCAATGGAACCCCTCCTTCTTGGTTAACTTTGTAAGAGGTTTAGCTAACTTCCCATACCCCTTAATGAATTTTCTATGGTATCCTGTCAGCCCCAAGAACCCCCTCACACCTTTAACATTTCGAGGAACTGGCCATTCCACTATACTCTTCACCTTATTAGGATCAACAAGAACACCATCACCTGAGATGACATGCCCTAAATACTCAACTTGCTGTCTTCCGAAAGTACACTTCTTTCTATTAGCCACAAAGTGATTCTCCCTCAACACTTGAAGAACTTGCTGAAGATGTAGTAGACGTGTTTGCCAATTCTTGCTGTACACAAGGATATCATCAAAAAACACCAACACGAACCTCCTTAAATATGGCTTAAAAATTTGATTCATTGTATGCATATTGGAAAGTTGACGGAGCATTCATCAAACCAAATGACATCTCTAGGTACTCATAGTGGCCTTCATGAGTCCTAAATGTTGTTTTATGAACATCTTCTTCTTTTACCCGTATTTGATGATATCTAGACTTTAAATCCAATTTTGAGAAATAAAAGGCACCATGCAGCTCATCCAAGAGCTCATCCACTACTGGAATTGGATATTTGTATGAAAAAGTCACCTTATTCAATGCCCTATAGTCAACAGACATACGCCAAGAGGAATCCTTCTTCTTTACTAATATAACAGGGCTTTAAAAAGAGCTGGAACTATGTCTGATTATGCCTTGCTGCAGCAGTTCATTTACTTGTCTTTCAATCTATTTTTTATGCAAATGAGGATACCGGTAGGGTCTAACACTATCAGGCCTTGCTCCTGGCTGTAACACAATAGTGTGCTCAATGTCCCTCCTTGGAGGAAGTCCCAATACTTCTTTAAAAACTTCTGGAAATTTGTCAAGGAATCTGGTGAGGTCATCTTGCTGTAATGGGTTCAATTGCTGTGTAGAGACCCTCTCTGATTCACTTATAACCAAGCACAACTTCCCCCAATCATCCTCATCAACTTCTTTCAATAAACTTTTCAATGATGCTGGGTCAACATTAAATACTTGTCCTCCTTGTGGAATAATAGCCTTATTGGTCTATCCTCTAAGTTCAATTGATTTATCATCAAGCAAGAAATTCATGGTCATCTCTCCTCCCAGTCCATTAATACCTTTCCCAAGGTTCGCAACCAAGCTACACCCAATATAACATCCAAGCCACCCAAATCCAACACATAGGCATCTATAGTAAAGTCAATGCCACCAATCTGAATATTAAGATTGTTTCATTTACCTATAGTAGAAACCTTATGACCATCACCAAGTGTAACACCTAATTCGTGAGTATGAGCAATAGGTAATTCGAGAGCAGCTGCTACCTGAGGAGAAATGAAGTTATGTGATGCACCACTATCCACCAGAACTAATACTGTAATCCCCTTCAATTTTCCCTCCAACCTCATGGTTGTCACCTCATTTAACATGTCACCAGTAATACCATAAAGGCCCATAGCTTTGCATTCAAGATGTGAATCTTCCGCAACGTCATCCTCTTCAATGGTTACACCCTCTCCGTCTTCATTTACATTCTCACCATCCCCAAGTATCAACAATCTGAACTGTTTCTCAGGACACTGGTGCAAGGGATGGAACTTCTCTCTGCAACGAAAACACAACCCTCTAGCCTTTCTGTCCATAAGCTCTTGGTAAGTCAAGTGCTTGAGTCCCCTACTCCATTCACCGTTACCCCTTTTGTCTTCTCAAGTGTTGTGGGCTGTTGAAGAAAAAGATGCAAAATCTGCCTTCTGTTGAGGACGGACGCAATTACCCGAGCCCTAATTATTTCGAGTTTGATCCGCATGACCTGTACCCGAAAAAATTGGTCAACCCCAGGTGTTTGAATGCTCTGCTTCTCTATGGAACAAATTTCCTTTAAAAAATTTAGAATGGATGCTAGAATTACTACCATGTGGTCGTGAAACAAAGCTCCCTCTACCATCTACAACTCCAATCATCTCTGCTTCTAAATCTCTAGCGACCCGCATCATTTGTGTTCTGGTGCGCAAGTTAAAAGTGCGAACCCGACATTGCAACTCAGGCGGGAGACCACCCATGAAGTAGCCCAAGTACTGCTCTTCAGGTAAGCGTCCAACTTGAGATGAAATTAGCTCAAATTCTGTAATGTACTCCTCAATACTCTTAATTTGGTGTAAATCAGATAACTCTTTGAAAGGATTATCAAAGCGCCGACCTCCATACTGCTCAATTAGAGCTTGCTTCAATTTTGGCCATGTATGATCTTCAATCTCCTTCCACAAGTTAAACCAATGAATGGTATAACCATCCATGCTCAACTTCGCCAGCCTGACCTTCACTTCATCAGATGTATTTTGAACCCCAAAATACGTTTCAGCCTGTGTTATACAACCCACTGGATCCACCCCATCAAATAAAGGCAGTTCCACCTTCTTCCCTGTCATTCGATAGTCATCCATGTTGTCACTAGAGGAAAATGCAGAGCCCGTACCACATGTGGCTGCTCCTCCGCCACCCCCACTTACCCCACTGTCGTGGTCCACAAACGAACGTTTCTCTAACATCTTACTCATCTCCTGTAGCAGCGACTGTTTGAACTCTACCATGGAAAGATTAAGGGAGTCCTCTAACGCAGCAAACTTAGCTTCCAATGAACCAACTCTATCCGACTTCTTTGGTGGCATTGAGTCGTCTCACCGAAAACGTATAACATGCACCCGATATCCGGCAGGTCGGACCAATTGATGAAACACTGAATGTGGAAACTAATGAAAAAGATAATATTATTCAATTCCAAGTAAATGAGCCTGAGCTCTTACATAAAGACAAACCAGAGCCTCAGCTCCTCAGAGAAGGAAATTCTCTGTCCAAAACAACAACTTCCCAAAACGTGCCTCCACTACCTTTCCCCCACTCCCTAAAACACTACTGCTTGGCATAACTAACTTGCCAACTCAGCAGCATATGATTTCTCTCTCCCTGTCCCTTTCTTTTGCTTACAGGTATAGACCTTCCATATGATGGGCCTTTTGGGTGTTGGGTCCACTTCTTGGTCCATGCTTTGCTCACCCTTATTCTATGCAATAGGTCCCTGATCTAGTGTTCCATCATTTGCATTCTAAAGTACATTAAATGAGCCCCAGGAAAAGGTTTGTTATATGGAGACAATAAACATACCCGAGTTGTGGGATACTCATATCAGATTGGGCAGGCTCTCCTATTAATAGTTGATCCATTTCTGGATATTGTATCTTTATTGTTGACAAATTGATTTCCTGGAAAAGCAAGAAGCCGAATATGACTTCAGCCACTTGTGAGCTTATTAGGCTCAAATAGTTGCTTGAAGAATTGAGATTTGGGGAGGTTACACAAATGTCTCTCATTTGTGATAACCAAGTTGCCCTTCACATTGCCTAAAATCCAGTATTCCATGAGAGGACCAAACATGTTGAGATCAATTGCTACTTCATTAGGGAAAAGATTTTATTTGGAGACATTACCACTTAGTTTGTTAATTCCCATGATCAATTGGCATATGTCTTCACCAAATAATTGAGGGGTCCTAGAGTTGATTATATATGTAACAAGCTTGGTGCATATGATTTATGTGCTCCAACTTTAGGGGGAGTGTTAGATTGTTAGTGTATTTTATATTAAAGTAGTGTATCATATATTAGATATGGGCTTGGGCCTATCACTATGTATATTTGTAAATCTACCTATGTATATATTATTTTTCGCTATGTATTATGGACACACGGATTTTATCACATGTCTCTCGGTGTCTCTTTATCTCAACAACATATATCTTTAATGTTTTCTAGCATCCTTGAGTTGCCTTACTCGCCAAAACTTTATGGAGTCTTTTTTTTATGTATGTGTTAATCTGTAATGAGGTTAAAAGCTTAATGTAAGCTAAAGCTTGAGGGGAAGGGTTTGAATATCTAGAAAATATCTCACAATATCATTATTGTATCTTATAATATTTTAAACTTTATTACTTTATCTTTTAGGAATATTTTTCATATTTTTTCATGATTTCTTTCTTTATTTGATTATGATTGGGGCTCTTGTACTAGTTTAAATAGGGACTAGTGCTTTATTTTTTGTATCACATTATATCTATCAATAATATTTACAGTTTCTTAACTTATGATGTCTTTCCCTTTTTTCATTTTTCCCTAACCCTAAACCTAAAATTCTCAACTAGCCTCATCCAAAAAACATCTTGGAGGGTCTATCTTCTTGAAGTATATTTTCATTTATATAATTTGTAAAATCTTATTAGGTGGCATAATCATCTTAATCCTGCCATAAACAAGGAAGCTTGGACACAGGAGGAGGAGTTGGCTCTAATACGTGCTCATCAGATTTATGGAAACAGATGGGCAGAATTAACAAAGTTTTTGCCTGGAAGGTACATATTATTTTTTTTTTGTTGAGAAGGACATGCTGTCAAGTCACTTCAATGTGGAGTCATACTCATAGTTCTTATTTTTTTATTTATTTATGTTCCAAGACTGATTTTGTCAGCAGTTTAGATACCCAATTTGCTGCAGGTTCTGGTATGATAAAGACAGACAGTGTGTGTTTGGTTTACTCCAAAACCACGTTTCAAATGTGGATCCGGGCAAATGTCACAGAGTAGCGTTGGTCTGAATCCACGTTTGAAACGTAGTTTTAGGCTAAACCAAACACACTAAAAATAAAAATCTAAAATTTTAATTAAATTTTTTCAATAAGTTCTTATCCTTTTCTCTCCTTTAGGATCCCTGAAGTAGCTGCAGGGGATCCAATGCTGTCATCAGTGTCTGGTTTTTTCATCTTCTGTTTTAGTTCATTCTCAATCTTCTGCTTATCAACATGCTTCTGGAGTTCTGATGTAGTTGTGCTTCTGTGGAAACAGGACAGATAATGCTATTAAAAACCACTGGAACAGTTCTGTCAAAAAGAAATTGGATTCTTACTTGGCATCAGGGTTGCTTACTCAGTTCCAATCTGTACCTCATGATGGAAATCCAAGTCAATCGATGGTTATAACATCTTCAAGGTTGCAATGTAGTGGAGATGAAAATGGTCCTAAGGGTTCTGAAGGAGAGGAAGTTTCACAGTGTAACCAAGAGTCTGCTAGCGCTCTTCATTTTCCATCCGCCAGAGAGATGAGCAATGTTGACTTACAAACTCGAGAGGAATCTAGGCCAAATGAAGAATGTAATATTGGAAAGGATCATAGTCCAAGTCAAGCATCTTGTTCAGAGCCATATTACGTATCAATTGATGATGTTACTATATGCATCCCTGAAATTGCTCACCGAGAGGCATGCTCTTCTGAATTCATTGAGCAGCAATACTCACATGAGCCTGGAAATCCTATAAATGGGGATTATCAGTTCAATTTACATTCTTTACCCAATGTTTCATCAATGAACTTGGGCCAGGAATCCTTGCAGTTGCAAAGAGATTGTACAGCTCCTGGTGAAATCCCTGACATGGTAAATGCTCCATATCAGAAGTCAGTGGGATTAGGTGTTTCAACATCCATGGGACCTACATCTATGGATTCTGTTAAACCACAGCACATTTTGATATCTGATGATGAATGTTGCCGAGTCATATTTTCAGAGCCAATGAATGATGGATGCTTTTCCCGTGGAGATTACAATAAAGGTGTGGATATGGTTGAATTTTCTGGATGCCCTTCATTTCTTTGCCAATCATGTCAAAGTCAGATATCTGAAACTAGTGGAACTTCAACTCCACGGCTAACATGTCCTCAGTGCTCTAATAATTTTAAAGGAATGTCTTCCTCCCAATCTGTCCCTCCAGTACTTTCTGTTAGTGACAGTAGACTGGGGCCTGAGGATCAGCAATTTGTTTCAAGAGCACCTGATAACATGACTTATGCCAATAACATATCCAGTTCTCCTTGTATTGATCGTATACAGAGTGCAGTAATGCAAGAGCCATCAGATATTCTGAAGGATACTTCAAAATTGGTCCCTTTAAATAGTTCTGGCTGTGGATCAGATGCTAAGCAAACTTGTTATCCAACAGATGAAAAGTCAAACGTGCACACAGAAAAGGACAACACAGGAGCTCTATGTTATGAACCTCCCCGTTTTCCAAGCTTGGACATTCCTTTCTTCAGCTGTGATCTTGTACAATCTGGGGGTGATATGCAGCAAGAATTTAGTCCCCTGGGTATCCGCCAGTTTATGATGTCTTCTATGAACTGTCTAACTCCTTTGAGGTTGTGGGACTCGCCCTCTCGTGATGATAGTCCAGAAGCATTGTTGAAAAGTGCAGCTAAAACCTTTACGGGTACACCATCCATATTAAAGAAACGACATAGGGATTTGTTATCACCACTCTCAGATAAAAGAATGGATAAGAAACTTGAGACTGACAGGACATCCACCTTGACCAAAACTTTTCCCAGTTTGGACGTCATGTTTGATGACAATGAGAAAGCAGATATGCTTTCTACATCTTCATTGCAAAAACGGGATTCTGGGGCTTCTGTTTACAATGATGATAAAGAAAATTGTGGAAAAACTTTGAAAGAGAAACAAGTAAAGGAGACAACTAAGTCTGCAATTTTGGAAGGAAAGAGCTCTACAAGAGATGCCGGAGACAGTAATTCTCAGGATAAGGTTAAGCAGCAACCACTTGATGTTGTTTCCAAGATGAAGATTGATGCTGATGCTGCTGAGATTGTAAGTACGAAATACTGTGTTTTTATCTTGGTGTAATCAATTGTAATCTAGAAGTACTCTCCCCTTTCTTTTGTTAGATTACTGTTCACTCCTTTTGTCCTGTTTATCAGGTGCAACAACCTTCTGGAGTTTTGGTTGAACATGATATGAATGACCTGTCACTGTATTCTCCTGATCAAGTTGGTTTTAAAATGGACAGAGTTCTGGCTTCAAGTACTGGAACTCCCAAAAGCTTGATCAACAGGAGCTTGGAAACAGCTCCAAACCAGAGCATCCCTTTGAAACCATCTTCTGAAAATTCATGCTCAAGAGTTAACCATCCTTGTGTTCGTGCAAAGGAGCATGAAAATCTTTCAATTGCTGTTCCTTGTGTAAAAGCGCCAGGGGAGAATTCAGGGGATCAAACCAGAAACGATGGTGGTTTTGAAACATGTAGCATGTAATATTCTTTAAATTTCTTGTTATTGCTGTCTGTTTCCATTTCTCATTATTCCTTTTTATTTTGAATGTATGTTGATTGTGCAGAATTTTTTTGTACTGAAACCTTATATACTACCTCTGGTTCTAATTATAAGAATCTTTCAACCACTTTACAAGGATTAAGGAAATTAGTTAATTTAGTTGGTCACAATAAATTTGTCATGAATGTTAATCATCTTTATATAATTACCGTTGAATTTATTATGGCCCATTAGCTTTCTTTTTCCATCTAACTACTCCATTGTCTCATTCTCTCTCTACTTATTAATTACTCAATCATCTCCACTAATGAACCCTTTTGTCAAAAAATAAGTAATGCAAGAGACAACTTGAAAAGGTTCTTATGAAAAGGACCAAGACCTACTCTCCAAAGGGTTCTTATAATTAGGACCGGAGGTAGTAATAGTCATACATACTACTAGTTGTTTAAGCTGCTTACAATTTGCTTCTCTTTGTGGGGCACCTCAAAATTCATTTTTCTGCTTTATGTTATTTGTAAAATATACTTTGATGATTTGTTACGGTTGTTCTGTTTTCATTTTCACAAATTATTCTCAATGTTCACACTGTTTCTGACTGCCTGCTTGTTTGATGGTAGATTTGGCGGAACACCTTTTAGGAAAAGCATTGAATCACCTTCTGCATGGAAATCTCCTTGGTTCATCAATGCTTTTCTGTCTAGCCCCAGATTTGATACTGAAATTACAATTGAGGTACTATAGGTTCTGTTGGATAACTACTGTCTTGATGTCGAATTAGATTTTAGTTTTTACTTTTTAAGTTTTGACCTACTAAAAACAGTAAACATGTTTTTCAGGATTTTGGGTATTTCATGAGCCCAGGTGATAGAAGCTATGATGCAATCGGGTTGTTAAAACAGATCAGTGAACAAAATGCTGCCACATATGCTAATGCCCAGGAGATTTTGGGAAATGAAACTCCAAAAGCATTACCAGAAGATGCATCTGGAAATGCGAATAGGGACCAGGAAAATAATGATCCTCTCAATCGGCCAGGGAATCGTTCTCAGTTGGCTTCAAATGCTTTGGTAAAGCTGGATTCAATGATCCTCTATCTATGCTTCTTTCTCTTATTTTTCATTGCAATATTGCTGTATCTTTTGATGTTACATGACAAGAACCTCTTGGCAAGAGTAACCGTATAATTTTTATAAAACTGGAAGTCGTTTTTGTTGGCCTCTCTACTGACCATGTGTGACATGAGAGAATCCCAATCCCCATCTATTCTTTTGAGTCTTTCATAACAAGAACCTGTTGACAAGAGTGATTTCTGTTGGTCTTTCATGTCCCATCCATTTATAGTTTCCACTGAACTGCAGTGAAGAAGATTCCAAATAAACCTCAATTTTCTCCCTTTTTTCCCCTTTCCAATTCTGCATTTTCAAGTTTTCCCAATATATTGTAGCTGAATGGGACATTCTTTTTTCTTTGCAGGTGGAGCGACGTGTACTTGACTTTAGTGAATGTGGCACACCAGACAAGGGTGATAGCAGCAAGTCCTCAGCTATGAGCTTCTCAAGCCCTTCTTCGTATTTGTTAAAGGGTTGTAGATAATTGGTTGTCAATTATGGCTTCTGTTGTTACAGTTTGCTTTTCATGATCACATATATTTTATAAATATATATATAATATGCCATTTTTTAGATTAGTTTTTCGTTTTCAGCTCCTGCAGTGATAACACTTATTTGTAATTGAAATAAGATGTTTGCTCTCATTTGAATGATGCTTCTAAGTATGTCACCCATACAGTAAGCAAATTACAATGACATGAAAAGATTTGGACTTTTCGTCTGTTCGAATTAGTTGAATCCTCTTAGCTTACTTCATAAGTCTCTTGCCATACTTGTACAGCAGCATCTAACGCGAGTAACTCTGGAGAAAAGGAAAGAGCATAGAAACCAAATTCTTTTTCCCAAAAAAAGCAGAACATTTTTTTCTCCTGAAAAATGAACTGATTTTGCTCAGCTTGTTTTGTGTTCTTTGAAATCTGAATTGTAGTTGACCTAAAAAAAAAAAAAAAGAAATTTGAATTGTAGGTCTGCACAAAACTGGGGCCATTTATTCATTTTCTAATAATTATAGATTTTGTTCCTTTAAAATATTATAAAGTAAAGTGATTAGTTATATTGGTTGATAAAAAAATCACTAGTCGAGATTTAAATAATTGTATAACTTGTTGCATGGATATGTTCACAATATCAACTGTTTATTTTCAATTAAATGGGTATAAATACTCAAATTCCTCAAGTGGCTTTTTCCTACACAAATTCAAAATTTAGATGTATAAAAGACTATTCTTTGTTTTTGTTTTTTCCCGATCAATGCGAGGTTGTATTTATATTCTTTTCATATCAATCAATGATCCAATAACTATCTATATTGTGTCTTGATTATCATAATTTCAATACATTAGTTAACTTTCATATTTAGTCTCAGACATTTTATGTGCTTAATTGATTGGTTTTGGTTATATTTTATAAGTTTGGACTCAAATAGAACATGATTGTTTTTTTTTTTTTTTACAATTGTTGCAAAAGTACACTCTTTGTATTTAAGCTATATCTTGACCTTTAGACATTTACAAATTGTGAACTTTACCTTGTAGGAAAGCTTAAAGAAAGCTTCACAACTTTGATGCACAGCTCCCACAGTAGTTTGGATGTTTAGTAAGTCGAAATAGACCTAGAAGTTAGAGCATTTTTACAATCAGTTGTATAGCATGTAGAGATTGATGAAGGCCCAGTTTCCATACATTTTTACAAAAGAACTTGAAGAAAAAAATAGGACGAATCCAAGAGGTCAAATGAATTTAACTTCTCCTTAAGTTGAAATTAGTTACTTGTGGAGAAGTTAAATGGGAGAGCTTTTGGAGAATGTGGGCTACAAAGATTAATTTCAACTTACGGAAAAGTTAAATTCATTTAAACTCTTTGATTCATTCTATTTTTTCCACCTAAAAGTTCTTCTGCGGAAGTGCATCCAAACTGGCCCGAAATCATAGGTATTAATATAATTTTAGTTCTTCTTGCTAATTATGAGATATACTAGGAGAATGAATATAAGACTGGTGATAATATTTCTAATTTTATTAGAATATTTTATTATTGTTTTTTATTAGGCTTGTAGAAACCAAAGTTTGACTCTACCCAAGCTTAGAAATCTAGAACGAACTACACTAAGAATATCTATGAATTACAACGGAAGAAAACGACAAAAGACAAAACTAAGAAAACTAAATAACAATTAAACAAAGTTGGTGTTAAAGAAAACTAAACAAGAATAGAATGTCAAACAAGACAAAACAAGAAGACACAAAATTGGTTACAAAGAGAATGAAATGTTTGAAAGTTTTGATTCAAGTGTAAGAACCTAAGTTGCCAATTTTATGAAAACAACAAATACAACTAAAATTGGAAATACAGGTAAATGAAAATTACAATAGAAAGGGAATTGAGTTGGGCATTTTCTTAATTCATTTTTTTAAAATGGTGAGAGGTTTTCTTCTTCACACATGAATTTCTTTTGCACCTCTTTTCTTCTATTTTGACTTTTATTCTTTTCTTTTAACTTTTTTCTTGTGTTTGTGTGTGTGTATATATTGATATTCTATTTTCCCCAACTTCAAGATTACAGAAATTGCAAAATAATCCATATTCTAATTGAAAAATTGCGTGTATATCCCTTAAAAATTGGATCAAAATGTGTTGTTCCCAAAGAACAAATTTGATGAACTAAGCTTTAGATCCAAATAATTGCAAATTTGACTTTTGTGAAATTTAGGCAACTTGAATCAAAATTCTACCAAGGCATAGCATTATCCTTTGAAAATTAATCATTAACGAGTGGTCATACAACAAGCAAACGCATTTTGATTTGAGGTTCAGTGGATCAAAATTGATTCACCACAAGAACTTCAACATGAACGTGATAAATATCACCCAAGCATAATGCAATATATTCTTAAGCGTTTTTGTCGATCAACCACACATTTCCTACGCATTAACTAGAGAAGAATTCAGATTTGCAATCAGATCAACAAATAGACAAACAAAAAAGAGTAGAAAATTGAAGAAAATAGGCAGAATAAAAGGCACATAAAATGGGTAAAATTAGCGCAAAATTAAGAACTGAAATTGAAAGGGGGTGAACTAAAATTAAAAGGATGGCGATGGATGAAAGAAAAACGGTAGAATGTAATGGGATGAACATAAATTAAAAGGACGGGGAAAAACAGAAATTTAAACGACATAATTGAAAGGGGATGAGTGTTGAGATCTTGGCAAGCGTACCAATATCGCAATAGTATAATAGTTTTAAAAGTATGAGGGGTTTTCGTACCCATGAGGAACGGTTCAAAACAAATCCTTAGAAATCAAATTTACTAAATAAATATGGTTGCAAAAGATTGAATATATTTTATGAAAAGTAAATCTAAAAGGTGTAGTAAAAAGAATCTAAGACAAAGAGAAACGTGGATGAAAGAATGTAGTTGAGAAACTAGTATTGAACTTCATCTATCGCACCCCTCTTGTATTTTGGGAACATAATAACATATAGAAATTTGCAATTAACAATACTGAAGCACAAATAATTTTCATTCACATTGATTCCTCAAATATGAAATTCTTAGAACAATCTCTTAAACACTGATCCCTCAGATATTTAACAAATTGCCTAGCATTAAGAAAAGTT
Source organism: Sesbania bispinosa (assembly GCA_026901365.1). Taxonomy (NCBI): domain Eukaryota; kingdom Viridiplantae; phylum Streptophyta; class Magnoliopsida; order Fabales; family Fabaceae; genus Sesbania; species Sesbania bispinosa. Next base: position 927,158 of record QLOH01000158.1, on the reverse strand, counting down.
GTTTTAAAGCTATCAATATATTGAACCCTATTTCTAGTGATTCAATCTATTGAGTATTTTTATCCAAATCAGATTTAAAGAAGTGCTTCCCAGCCAAATCAAGAAATCGAAATCAAAACTCCATTGAATATATAAAATTTAGTATTAAGTACTGAATAAAAATACTAGTATTGATAAAACAAGAATTCCTATATATATTAGAGATCCAAAATACAATTGGGGTTTGAATCGACTACATTCAATCCCACAGAGAAGTTTAGCTACTCATGGTAGCAATTACAACCCACAAGAATTAAGAAGAAAGATTGCAGCGAAGCCTTCCAGCTCTGTTGTTTTCCCTCTCCTTACTCCAGAATGGTCTTTGTTCTCCAAAAACTCCGTCTGCCCAAAAATTGTCTGATGACTCATTAAAACGCTAAGTTTATCAGTCCTGCGCTCAACGCAAGTGAAGTGCATGAAATAGTAGCAAATGGGAAAACTTGTGGTCAGCCTGCGCCTAGCGCAGGTGAAGCACAGGAGACAGTAACTAATTCCTCTGATTGGTTATCCTTTGAAACTTGCTCTACACTGCTCCTGCCTCTGCTCACTGTTCTCTTGATTCTTCAACTTGTACTTTAACTCCCCATCTGTAAAAATCAACAATTTCTTCATTAAAATAGTATCAAGTTCAAATTAGAATTCATTATTTACAACAGCCACAAACTAAGCAAAGATGGGCGATTTTGGAGTATAAATTCATGCAATTATTACTCACGAGTGCTTTATTTATACAGAAATCTACTAAATTTTAGCACTTATCAACTCCCCCAACTTAGTTTTTTGCTTGCCCTCAAGCAAGATAATTAAATATAGACAATTATTCATAATTCCTAATTATGAAATTGATTTACTGGAATTCATTCTCAATGTCTCTTGCTAGACAACATTCACTTTCCAAACTTCAGATTTAAAATCAGAACTAATTGGTGTCTCCAACATCAAATAAAACAGGATCCAAGTAAATTCAATCTTTCAAGAGAAGCAGTTGTGACAGCAAATGATTAAAATCAAGGAAAATTCTCTCAATTCTCACAGGTGAGTGTTTCCCTCAACTTTTCCACTGAAATTGAACAATCAAAATTGCCAGTCGTTTTCAATTAACATACAAACACACAATTAGCATGGATCTTAAGGTCTTTCCTAGGTTGTAATGAGGCATGGTTTCCAAGAATCATGGTTTTTCAGGATATAACAAGAATCATGGTTTTGAGATGCTTTCTATCATTACTTTGATACATTCAGTAATCATTTGATGCGCTAAGTTTACAATCTTTTGCTCTGATGCACTTCACCTTAAAAGCACTGATTCTGTTAGGTTATGTTCTGATCACCCTTTTGATTGATGACAAAAGGGGGAGTATTAAACTAACCAAAATCTGAAGTGTTAGTGTTTTTTCAGAAAGCAAAAGGAAGTGCCTGACTCAGGGGAAGCCAAGGGGAGCAACGAAAAACTTAAGTTGTCTTAAGTATAACTCATGATATGAGTCATCTGATTGAGGGGGAGGAATTTCTAAATTTTTATCTTATTAAAAACCTCTTTCAGATTTGTTAAGTTTAAAGCAAATTTGTCATCATTAAAAAGGGGGAGAATGTTGAGTCTCAAATATATCATTAAGAATTTAATAATGATTGAGCCACATATTTCCAAGTTTTAATGAACAACATATTTGACTAAGTTACAAGAATAACTGCCTATGCTTTTAACGTATACTTTGAATTCAACAAGTTGATCTCTTTACGTCATGAAGACTTTCTGACGTGGTAACTGTCTGAAGAAGTTAGTTCATCTGAAATGATCATCTGTCTGAAGAAGTGAAGTCGTCTTAAGATTCAAGTTGTCTAAAGATTAAAGTCATCAGAAGGTTGAAGTGTCCTACTATCTGAAGAAGTAGGATCATCTGAAGTGGTTGTTCATCTGAAGCATGTTATCATCTGAAGCTAAGAAGAACAATCTGAAATGGTCTATCATCTGAAGCGTAACATCCATCTGAAGATGTTTTGTCTGAAGTGAAATATCATATGAAGTCAAGAGACCATCTGAAGACATTGTCTGTAACTATTTATCTAAGATCAAGTTTCGTCTGAAGAGGAGAAGCCTCTGAAGAGATTTGATGAAGATATTTCTCTGTCAACGCCTTCTGAAACAAGACTGTGGTCTAACCTATTTAAGGTAAACAGAACGGGAACTTTTCTGGATATTCAAATTTCTATCACTTAAGAGGAATGTTCTGAGCATCGCAACATTTGCAGAAGTCAGAACAGGCCAGCGGTGTTCTGCATCCTTGTACTGTGCCAAAAGCTAAGCGAAGAGAAGCAGAGCTCACAACGGTCAAAAAGGAGTAGACTAACGGATCTTTATATCCCATCTCCTTACATCCTGAAGAAGAGAAATGAAGAAAGAAGAAGAGAGAGAAAGATCATCTCACTGAAGACGAAGAAAATCTCTCAAGGGAAAGGGCTTATCTGTAGTGTGTCAGGACCAAATCATCTGCACACCTAATATGCTTAGGAAAGAAGCAACCGGATGAGAAGACATTTCACAACAGCTCTATGAGCTCACTTATTCCTTCTCAACGGTAAAGGAGAACATTTTCTCAACGACTATATTTTATCAGAACATATAAATAGCCTGAAATATGAATCAAAGAAATGAGAGAGACTGAAAAACCAAGAAATGTAGGCCTCGGTGTTGATCAAGGTGGTTAGCCTTAAAGTTAACCAAAACCTTGGCAAGGAAGCCAGTTAGCCAAAGAAGAACCACAGTTGGTTTGGATCAATGTGCTAAATTGAAGATCAGAGTGATTGATCGGGTCAGCTAGTCTGTTGATCAAAGTTTCCCATAAGTATCTTTCACAAGAATCCAACCAAAGAGAGACAACCATGCATTTCTAATTTCTATCCTTCATCATGGTCTGTTATCAACTTCAACAGAAGAGATTGGCCAAGCTCAAACCAGATCATATACAGTCAATCTTCTGAGCCAAACAAAGATGAAATAGAGCCTAAGCTATACACTCATATCTCTGTCATTCCTTGTACTTAGAATGTAAGCTTTGTATCCTGAGTAGTACTCAGTAAACCCTTAGTATAGGAAAATTGTAAGTTTAAGTTTCAAGGAAACTTAAACATAGGCTTAATTGTAAACACCCTGAGTGTATGTAGAGCCTGGAGAGGCTTGGGAAGAAAGAATGCTCCTGAGAGCCTGGAGAGGCTTGGTGGAAGAAATAATACTCTGAGAGCCTGAAGAGGCTTGGAGAAAGAATACTCTCGAGAGCCTAGAGAGGCATAATAGAAAAGAATACTTGTGTAGAGCCTGAAGAGGCTTGATAGAAAAGAATACTTGTGTAGAGTCTGAAGAGGATTAATAGAAAAGAATACTTGTTGCGCCTGAAGAGGCTGCATGCAAAAGAATACTTGTTGCGCCTGGAGAGGCTGCGTGCAAAAGAAAACTGCATGAGTTGCCTGGAGAGGCAGTTGAAAAGCAAAGAATACTTGTGCGCCTGGAGAGGCTGCGTGCAAAAGAATACTCACTGAGTTGCCTGGAGAGACAGTTGATAAGCAAAGAATACTCATTAAGTTTCCTGAAGAGGCAATTGGAAACAAAGAATACTTGTATCTGTGTTCAGATAGTGGATAAATCCAGGGAGTTTGCCTTGGGACTGGATGTAGCTCACTGGGTTAGTGGGTGAACCAGGATAAATTTTTGGCTGAGTCTTCTCTATACCTTAAACTATTTCAATTCAGTTTTCATCTAACAAAGAGAATTGAAAAGTATTTAAGTGAGAACTTTACTTCTGAATTAAACTCGTTTTCAAACTTCTTTGAGTCAGAACCCAGTTCAGGAGGTAATCAAAACTTCAGACTGAAACTCATCATCTGAATATTTTCAGAAGCTATTCTCTCTAACCTGAACTCTTTACCTTCTGTTTATTTCTAACCAAGGAAGGGTTTGATTAGTAAACTTATTTTATCAAACCAACACTTTAAATGTTTAAATAAATCATTTTGAAAAGAGCACTTACTGAATCTTCTCAAGTGATTCAGGAAGTTCTTCAATAACTTAATTTTCAGCAAGTAACCATATCAGTAGGATAACAATGAAAAATATCTTTGAACTAATAGTTTATGTTTTGAATATAGTTTAGACAAAACTTTGAAAGATAGTTTTCCAAACCTTCTGAAGTGTTAACATAACACTTAACTGTTTTATCAAAGTCAGCAAGTTTCTGAAAAATGATTGCTTATAGCTTCCGCACAACTCTGAAAAATGTTGCCTTTTACGAAAAGGTTTTCGAAAATTAACATAAAGTTTTGAAACACTATTAACCCCCCTTCTAGTGTTTCCTGTGGTTCCAACATTTTTGCCTATTTTTTTCTTGGTAATTCACTCCCTTATACATATGCAGGTTTTTTTTTTAATAAATAGGGAGTGAATTACATTACTCAATGTTTCCTTTTCCATAAACATTCAACCAACCAATACCCAATCTTATTGAATGAAATGCACATATGCTCTCTATCCCTAAGTGTGTAAAGGGAAAGGATCATGATTAACAGTAAGGTTAAGGTGCAAAATTAAAGAAAAAATTCAAGCTCAAATAGGTTATCAAAAACAGGTATAATCAAATACAGGTTGGCTATTTGGCACTGAGTAATTTCAATTTTCAACAAGTTGCCTTAATCATCTCCATGCTTTTCATGTGCAGTAATAAAACCAAAAACTCAGGCAATATCTACAGACAATAACAGTGAAAAACTCTCAAAGTGTTTATGGACTCTCAAACTCACTGGCTTTATGGTTGTTTTCCTTGAGTAGATCACCTATTGCACAATTAACTACCTTAATTAATTTTCCTGCACAAAATCCTAATCCTAATTGATTATGAATTCAACCACTTAATTCCTTTTTCTCCTCTTAATTCAGTCTGCTTGGCTGTACTAAACTTGAGACATTGATTCGAATTCTTTTCACCCAATTCCATATTTCCTAATTCTTAAATCCTAAGTTAAAAATACTAATCCTGATTAGAAAATATATTGTTTTTTTATATTCCTAATTATAACGGGAATAAAAACGAAATTCTAATCCTAACTTAACCAAGAAAATGCTCAAATAAAACAAAATAATAACCGTAACATAAATGTTGCATAAGGTACAAAAGTATTGAATAAAAGAAAAAAAGAAGAAAATAAAAGAAAGAAAAACACCGTGTAAAACAATGGAACAAGAATCTCTCAATCTCTCAATCCTCATTGAAATATGCTCCTGTTCCCTCCTCATCAGCTCCAATGTCAGGTGCAGCTGTAAAATCATCAAAGGCTGGTCCAGCTCCAGCTCCACTCCCCCCCGGGAAAATAGGACTGTCCCTAGGCCACTGCCGGTATGTCTGGAACTACTCTGGTGTCATACCTGGGTATGGTCCTCTAACATTATGATATAAGAACTCCTGGAGATGGAGTTGTCCTCTGTGAGTGGAGAATTGTTGCTGACATAGATGATCCATGGACATCTGAAGTTGGAGCCGCTCCTCCAATAGCTCCTGTGGCATGTAAGCTGGTGGTGGCTGCTGTGGTGATGGAGAGTGGTGGTGGTCTTGGGGTTCTTAAGGCTGCTCCTGTTGAGGCTGCTCCTGCTCCTCAGGTGTTACACAATAAGCCTCAATGTACCTCTTGTTGATAGGTGCCCTGATAGGACATGTAGGGTTCATCTTAACCCCCTGGTACCGTCATAGTGCTGTAATGAGAGCTGGGAACCCCAAACAAAATTTGGAGCGATCACTGCGTTGGTCCACTGCTGTCCTGACGAATGAATGAAGTTTCTGAGACATTACTCTTGCTACGTCGACATCTGCAGTAGAGAGAATGCAATAAATTAGGTGCGCCATCTCAATGGTGACATCAGAAACATGGTTGTTGGGCCTAACATTGGCCAACAATAGGACTGTCCACATCTAAGAGATGCTTCGCAAGTCCTTCCTCAAAATTCTGGCCGCCTCCCCATACTGATTAACTTCATACGTACGCCCAGGCAAACAGAGATGTTGAGCAGTCCTCGTATCCAACTCTTCATTCCCATAGCTCCCAATCTCTCTCATCAACTGATGGTACTGGCATGGCATGTTATCTTCATCATCAGGAAAGGGGCTGCCCAAAAAGTCATTGATCGTATCACGATCGTAGGCTACCCATCTACCCCTCACAAAGGACCTCTTATCAGCCATGCCACCCGGCTCGCCCGCAGCATTGGAGTAAAACTCCCGGACAAGCTATGGATCATAAAACTGATCTGGTTCAGCTACTGTCCTCCATCTCCTCCTTGTAATCTCCAGGTTAAACTCTTCGAACTCATCAGCTCTGAGTTCTACTCTCCTCTCCTCAATGAATTTACAGTTTTTGATATAACTGTATTTATCCTGAGCCTGTGCATCCTTAAACCTTCCTGCATCAAACGGAGGGTCAGACCGTGCCCTTTTTCCTTTACTCGTCCTGGAACCAGAACCAGAGGGATTAATAGTAAGGCCTGCGGTGATCTTTGTACAAACCATCTGCAAAAGTTTAACCAACCTTACATCAATATAACTCATATGCAGGTAAACTGAACAGCCACATTCCAATTATCAGCAGTAAATATCATAAACAAACTTGCGATGCATGAAAAATCAATGACATTATATTCCTCATGGGAACAATTAATACCCAAAACAGAGCATTTATGTAACAGTTTTTATCATGATCAGTCAAATAGAATTGTTCAAGCATTCATCAGAAAATAGTCCTAAATTCATTTAGAATGCGCAATGCAAATATTAAAACATAAACAGAGCATCACCACATTGGACTATATCAAAGTGCAATATCAAAGTGCACACCAACAGTCCCAGTTTAAACAAGAATCACAGCCACCTTATCACCCAAGAGCTACATTGTTGAACAATCCTAAAAATATACAACTCTACAAGGCTAAGTTTGCTAGCTTAAGGTTCAACATAAAAACACAGAAACAGGAGAAAATAAATGGTGAAAAGTGAACTAAACAATGAAAACATACCTTATACAGCAAAATGAGTAGGAGAAGAAGAGATTGGTGAAAAAGGAAGAAGAATGATGTTTCTTGCAGAGGGTTCGCGCTCAAAAGTCTCTAGGAAAACAGGGGAATGGGAGAAGTGACCCTTCCCCTGTTTTACATTTGAATTTTCACTCTGACGCGTAGCTGCGCTCAGCTTGCACTCAACGCAGTTAGCAATTAACAATTTAGCGCGTCGCTGCGCTCAGCCTGCGCTCAGCACAGGTGAAGCACAACAAACAAAATGTTTTTGGTACTTCCTACGCTTTACCTGCGCTTAGCGCAAGAAACAGTAAGTTTAGGTATTTTATGTGCTTTGCCTGCTCTTAGCGCAGATGAAGCGCAGAAAACAGAACCAAAGCTCTGCAACACTTAGTCAAATTTTTCTGCTAATTCCCAATAATCAAGATTTCCACTTTTCTCTCCCTCACACTCACTCAACCAGTTCCTAATAATTCCTAAACTAAAAAAACACAAAACACCTAATTAACTACACTAATCACACAAATAACGAATGAAACTAAACTAGAATGCAAGATAAAAAACTAAAACATAGGGTTGCCTCCCTGGAAGCGCTTGTTTAACATCATATAGCTTGACGCCTGTAACGTCCTAATTTCTAATTAGGATTTAGTCCGTTGGAAACCAAACCCCAAATTCCTAAAATTAATTCGCGCCATTTTGAATATCGAAAACATTCACAACTTGTTAAGTAACCAACGATAACTCGAACAATTTGTGAAAATAAAACTATATATATAAACATATACATATATCATGCCTCGAAGGCTACAATCTCATCATTTCAAAGTAAGAGTAAACACCTATGTACATATACAAACTATCAAAACTAAAAGCCAAACTCCAACTTATGCCAATGCTCCTACTCCTATCTCAAGTATCCGTGCGTGGAGGTACCTGTACATCTAGATTGTGTCCACAAAACGTGTGGTGAGATGATTGTCTCAGTGAATACAACTATGCAGATGCAGTGTAGGGATCATAATTAAAAGATATGCAACAGTTATAGCATAACACATACATAACATTACAACACAAAGTAAATGCAACTCATGATGCAACTCACTGCTGTGCCCAGCAGGCATGATCTTATCACTTAAACTGGAGTTAGAACTGAGCTCAGACTACAGGGGAACGTCTCCCCCGGGGACGAATCCCACCCATTACTGGACCGAAGTCAAGTTTTCATACAATAACTTATTTTAACTCACGACCGAAGTTGGCTTAGATATTAACTCACAGTCGAAACCGGCGTAAATTAACTCAATGCTCATAATCTCAATAATTTACTAAATAATAACCATCATATATACACAATCCTAATTCTCTAAGTTTCACCACAAGTATTTCACATGATTACTAACAATTGCCATCTACAAGCATAAAGAAGGGGAATTAGAGAATAGGGTTCATGTTCAAGACATACAACCACAAAAGTGAGAGTAAGTGAGTTGTACTCACCTCAAAATTAACAATGGAGGGAAAGGAAGAGATGAAAGGACGATGGTTGATGAATTCTTGGCTTAAGATTCCTTCTCCACGCTTCAAGGATGATCCATCTCTAGAATCAGAGCTCCTCTCTCTAGACTTGAAGAAGACGAAAGAAAGAAAGAAAGTGTAAATTCTAAAACCGAATTAAGGGTTTTGAGCCTGTAAGTGAATTCTCGCTCAAGCGAGATATTCTCACTTGGGCGAGCGTGTCGGTTGCATGTTTTTCCTTCACATTCTCACTTAAGCGAAACTGTCTCGCTTAAGTGAAAATGATCCAGAGAAGACCCCCTCTCTGGACGATTCTCGCTTAGGCGAGCCCTTCTCACTCAAGCGAAAAATGTCCAAAGAACCTCCCAAAACTCCCCTATATCTCGCACAAGCGAGTTGCTCTCGCTCAAGCGAGATATGCAGAAATTCATTTTCATACTTTTGCTGCATAAATCGCTCAAGCGAGATAGCGAGAATGCTGAAAATCAAAAACTTGGTTTTTATTCTAAGTATTTCTTCTCATCCCATTTTTTTACCCTTTACTTAATATTATTCTTAAAAATATTATCCTATTCTCTTATAAGGTTTAATTAGTCTTAATTATCGGGATGTTATAACGCCTGTTTCCCTCATGGATCTTGGAGATGGATGATGGTGGTGAGCCTGTCAACTTCACCACCCAAGTAGGGCTTTAATCTCTGCCCATTCACGACCCAGCTTCTCTTAGATTCAACATCTTCTAATTCCACAGCTCCATATGGTCTAACTTCCTTAACAAGGAACGGTCCAGACCATTTTGATCTCAACTTCCCAGGGAAAAGCTTCAACCTGGAGTTGAACAGATGGAAAGATTGGCCTTGATAGAACTTCCATTTGATGAGCTTCTTGTCATGATAGGCCTTGGTCTTCTCTTTGTAAATTCTGGAGGACTTATAGGCATTGAGCCTCATTTCTTCCAACTCATGTAGCTGCAATATTCTTCTTCTCCCAGCTTCTTACTTGTCCAGGTTCAAAACCTTCAAGGCCTAGTTTGCCTTGTGCTCTAATTCAACAGGAAAATGGCATGCTTTTCTATAAACTAGCTGAAAAGGAGAAAGACCTGTGGGGGACTTATAAGCAGTTCTGTATGCCCATAGTGCATCATCCAATTTGATGGACTAATCCTTACTTGAAGAACTCACGGTCTTCTCAAGGATTCTCTTGATCTCTCTATTGGAGACTTCAGCTTGGCCATTTGTCTAAGGGTGGTAAGGTGATGCAACCTTGTGTCTCACCCCATAGTGCTCCAGGACCTTCTTGTAGAAACCACAAGAAACGCTAGAAGGGGGGTTGAATAGTGTTTTAAAAATTTAAGTTAATTTATGAAAACCTTTTCTATCAACGACAACAAATAGGTTTTTGCAAGTTGTCATGAAAAACTTTGTTGGCAGATAATAGAAATTATCAGAGCTGTGCGGAAGCTATGAACATTCGTTTTTCAGAAACTTGCTGACTTTGATAAAACAGTTAAGCATTTTGTGAACACTTCAGAAAGTTTGGAAAACTATCTTTCAATACTTTGTTTAAACTTGATTTAAAACAAAAACTATTAGTTCAAAATGTTTTTGTTCTTATCCTACTTATCTATTTACTTGCTGAACCACTTTCAGTAGGTCCAGTAAGTACTCTTTTCAAAACAATTGTTTAATACTTGAGAAGTGTATTTGTTAAAAGTTAGTTTTACTAATCAAACCCTTCCTTGGTTAGTAATAAACAAATATAGATAGAAAGTAAAGACTTAAGGGAAAAGAAAAATTCACACAAAGAATTTATCCTGGTTCATCCACTACACCGTGAGCTTTATCCAGTCCCAGGGCAAACTCCATGGATTTATCCACTATCTGAACACAGATACAAGTATTATTTGTTTTCATCTGCCTCTTTAGGTGACTCATGCAGTATTCTTTTAACATCTGGCCTCTCTAGGCCCAGTATTCTTTGATCAAGCCTCTACAGGATAAAATCAGAGTATTTCTTTGTTTTCAACTGCCTCTCTAGACAACTCATGCAGTATTCTTTTATCCTGGCCTCTCCAGGCCCCCCAAGTATTCTTTCTTCCGCCAAGCCTCTCCAGGCTCTCTGGAGTATTATTTCTTACCAAGCCTCTGTAGGCTCTAAACAAGTATTATTTCTTCCCAAGCCTCTCCAGGCTCTAACTACACTCAAAGTGTTTACAATTAAGCTCATGTTTAAGTTTCCTAGAAACATAAACTTACAATTTCCTGTACTAGGGGTATACTGAGTACTACTCAAGATACAAAGGTTACAATCTAAGTGCAAGGAATGACAGAGATATAGGTGTATAGGTTAGGCTCTGTTTCATCTCTTTTTGGCTCAGAAGGTTGGCTGTATATGATCTGGTTTGAGCTCGGCCAATCTCTTCTGTGGACTTGACGATTGCCATGGTTAAGGATGGAAGTTTGAGTATTCATGGCAGCCCTTCTTTGGTTGGATTCGTGTGAATGATACTATGGTAAACTTTTATCAACAGACCAACTAACCCGACCAATCACTTTGATCTTCAATTTAGCTTGTTGATCCAAACCAACGATGTTGTTTCTTCTTTGGCTAACTGGCTTCCTTGCCAATCCTTTTGTCAACTCTCTGGTCCATATTGTGGCCAACATCTTTCTCACATTTTTCTCTTAGGCTCTTTGGTCAACCCTATGGCCAACATCTTCAATGACTTTGTTGAGGCTATTTATATGTTCTAAAATATAGTCGTTGAAGATTGTTGATAATACCGTTGAGAAGGAATGAGTGTGCTCATAGAGTCATTGTGAGATGTCTTCTCATCCGGTTGCTTCTTTCCTAAGCAGATTAGGTGTGCAGATGACTTGGTTCTGACACACTGCAGTTAAGCTCTTTTTCTTGAGAGATGTTCTTCTTCTTCAGTGAGTTCGCCTTTCTCTCTCTTCTTCTTTCATTATTTCTCTTCTTGCAGATGTAAAGGGATAGGATACAGAGATCCGTTAGTCTACTCCTTTTTTACCATTGTGAGCTCTGCTTCTCTTCGCTTGGCTTTGACTAGTATAGGTGTGTAGATGTATTATCCCTTCTGACACACACAACAATTTAACATTTAAATATTTTCTTGAGAGTGAGTTAATACTTCAGCAAGTTGGCTTGCTCCTTTCTCTCTTTCTTCTTTCTTCATTTCTTTACAACAGGAAGTCTTTAGAAATGACAACATTAGACTTCACTTTTGTCCTGTTTTGCTTTCTGCTTTTCTTTTCACTTGAGGTACATGCTTCTGATAGCGTGTTGCAGAGAAGATACAGAAGTAGGTGTGCAGCAGCGCTGACCTATCTCTGACTTCTTTTTGCTTTTCTGCAATAGCTTTCCTTTTTGTTGTACTTTGCTTCTCAGGATGAGGAAAATAGCTTTTGTTACTATTTCCTTTGTTGATGATGGCAAAAGACATTTTAAACCCTTCGGTTATTTTGCATAGGGTCTTTGCCTTTGTTGAAGCTTTACATCAATATATGATTTGGACACATCATCTGACAGTTGAGTGATACTTCAACGAGTTCACACTCTTCATCATGTTGTATGTCTTCAGACGGTTGATCCTTTCAGCATGTTGGATTTCTTCAGCGTTGCTTGACTGGTGGATGATCTTCTTTTGAAAGTTTTCAGCTTTTGCAGTCGTGCTTCTTCAATATAATATCAGCAACTTGATTTAATCTTCGGATAGTTTGCTGTATTGTTCTTCTGCTTGTCCTTTTTCTTCTTCTTTTGCTTCTTCATCCAATGCTTCATCTATTCTTTTGATTATTTCTGCTTCGATCTTCTCTTGATCTTCTTTGACTTCTTCTCTAGTTCTGTTCAGATGTATATCTTCCTTTTTCTTCTGTAGGTTGATTCTACAGTGAGATAATTCTTCATTCTTCAGTTTGTTCTTCTTTGTTCTTCTTCTTCTTCTTCTTCTTCTTCTTCTTCTTCTTCTTCTTCTTCTGCTGATCTTCTAAATCTTCTAGTCTTCTTCTCTGATTCTTCATGTCTTCTAGACTTCTTCTATGATTCGGAAGGTTGGTTAACTTTCAGAGAGTTGCTTCATTGCTTCTTTCTCTTCCTTTGTATGTTGATCTACATTGTTCCTGAAACACATAGAAAACATATACCTTTCTCAGTAGCACCTGTTTTCTTTTGACCTAATCTAATTTGTTATTCTAATTTGTTAATCATTAAAACCAAGATTAATGAGTCTTAAATCTAATTTAATTACTTAAATTAATTCTGAGACTCAACACTTCTGTAGTTGTGAATTACAAAAGTGAGAGCCTCCATCACTAATCAGTACTCTTGGTGAACCAAACCAAGAAAAGATGTTCCTTTTTAAGAACTTCACCACTGTCTTCGCATCAGCTCTTGTAGTTGTAATGGCCTCCACCCACTTGGATACGTATTCCATAGCAACTAGGAGATACTCATTGCCAAAAGAGGGTGGTAGAGGTCCCACAAAATCTATGCCCCAACAGTAAAATAACTCTACTTCCAAAATGCTATTTAATGGCATTTCATGTCTTCTGGATATCCCCCCTGTTCTTTGACAACTGTCACACTGTTGAATGTAATGGTGGGCATCCTTGAACAAGGTAGGCTAGTAAAATCCATATTGAAGAACCTTTGTAGCAGTCCTTTCTCCATTAAAGTGTCTTCCATAAGGTGAGATGTGACAATGCCATAAAATGCTCTTGGCTTCTTCATCGGATACATATCTTTTCAACAGATTATCAGCTCCAATCTTGAAAAGGTGGGGATCATCCCACACATATCGCTGTGCATCCTTTAAGAACTTCTTCTTTTGATGCCAGTTGAAGTCTTCAGGAATCACTCCTGTTGCCTTGAAATTAGCCACGTCAGCAAACCATGGCCTTTCTTGTATCATCGTTAGCTTCTCATCAGGAAATTCCTCTTGCACCTCTGTTTAGGAATTTGTCACCTCCTTATTGACCAGTCTTGAAAGATGATCAGCCACAACATTCTTGCTTCCCTTCTTGTCCTTGATCACCAAATCGAATTCCTGCAACAATAGAATCCACCTAATCAGTCTAGGTTTAGAATCAGATTTGGCCAACAAATATTTAAGTGCAGCATGATCAGTGTATACAATGATAGTCGATCCAATCAAATACGGTCTAAATTTTTCTAATGCATACACTATTGCTAACAGTTCTTTTTCAGTGGTCGCATAATTAACTTGTGCTTTAGTAAGAACTTTACTAGCATAATGTATAACATGGAAAACCTTAGACTTTCTTTGTCCTAAAACTGCCTCTATAGCATAATCACTAGCATTACACATCAATTCAAAATCCAAGTTCCAGTCAGGAGCAATTATTATAGGAGCAGAAATCAATTTTTGTTTCAACAGATCAAATACAATCAAACATTCAACATCAAAATTAAAAGGGGTATCCTTGTTAAGAAGATTGCTGAGTGGCTTTGCTATCTTTGAGAAATCTTTGATAAATCTCCTGTAGAATCCAACATGTCCCAAGAAGCTTCTGACTCCTTTCACATTTGTTGGTGGTGGCAGCTCCTCAATGACCTCAACTTTTGCCGTGTCCACCTCAATACCTCGAGCAGAAATCTTGTGGCCTAACACCATACCTTCAGTTACCATAAAATGGCACTTCTCCCAGTTCAGCACAAGATTAGTGTCAACACACTGCTTTAGTATAGTGTTCAGATTCTCCAAGCATTCATCAAATGATGCTCCAAACACTAAGAAGTTATCCATGAAGACTTCTATGCATTTCTCCACCAAGTCTGAGAAGATGGCAAGCATGCATCTTTGAAAGGTTGCTGGTTCATTGCACAATCCAAACAACATCTTCCTGTAAGCAAAAACACCAAAAGGACAAGTAAAAGCAGTTTTTTTCTTGGTCTTCTGGATTTACTGCTATTTGGTTATAACGAGTAACCATCCAGAAAACAATAAAAAGTCTGTCCTGCTAACCTTTCTAACATTTAATCCATCAATTGTAAAGGAAAGTGATATTTTCTAGTTGATTGATTTAATTTCCTATAATCTATGCACATTCTCCAACCTGTGACTGTCCTAGTAGGAATTAATTTATTTTTATCATTACTAATTATAGTCATACCTCCCTTTTTAGGAACTACCTGAACTGGGTTGACCCAGGAACTGTCAGAGATAGGATAAATCATACCAGCATCAAGAAGTTTCAGCACCTCTTTCTTCACCACTTCCTTCATGGTTGGATTCAATCGCCTTTGAGGTTGTGTCACTGGTTTATAGTCCTCCTCCATGTGAATCTTTTGCATGCAATAAGATGGATTGATACCCTTAAGGTCAGATAAAGTCCACCCTATTGCACCCTCATTGGCCTTCAGAACTGAGATCAATTTGTCCTCCTCGGATGGAGTTAAGGCATTGCTGATCATCACTGGCTTGTTTCCTCCATCTGCAAGAAAAACATATTTGAGGTGAGAAGGTAATACTTTTAACTCCAGCTTCTGACTCTCAGTTTTATTCTCCTTCTGCAATTTTTCAGAATTTTCTTCATTTGATGAGACTTCTTTGGCCAGATCCAGATGCTTCAAGTATTTTTCAACTTCATTCTCATCTTCTCCCTCAAGCTCATTATAAGCGCCCATCAAAGCTTTCTCCAGTTGGCTTACTTTTGTCAATTGCTTTCGAGCTGATAGAAAAACCTCATTCACTACATCCATCCTGAGGCATTGATGCTTGTCCTTAGGGTGTTGCATTGCTTCAAAGACATTAAAATTGACTTCATCGTCATGTACCCTCACCTTCAATTTCCTATCATCAACATCAATGATGACCTTAACAGTCTTCATGAAGGGTCTTCCCAGTATAAGAGGAACTTCAGCATCTTCCTCTATATCCATCACAACAAAATCAACTGGGAACATGAACTTGTCTACCTTAACCAACACATCTTCTGCTACCCCATATGGATACTTCATTGATCTATCAGCTACCTATAGTGTCATCCGTGTAGGCTTCACTTCTAGTTCTCCAATCCTCTTCAGCATGGACAAGGGCATCAAATTAATGCTGGCACCTAAATCAAGTAGTGCCTTCCCCACTGGTAGTGCCCCAATCGTGACTGGTATAGTGAAACGTCCAAGATCTTTAGATTTCTGAGGTAATGACTTCTGAATTATTAAACTGCATCCTGCCTCTAGCTCCACTGTCTCATCAGTAAAACTCCTCTTCTTAGTTAAGAGCTCTTTCATGAACTTGGCATATGCCATCTGCTCCATAGCCTCCACAAATGGGATATTGATTTGAAGCCACTTAAAAATATCCATGAATCTTGCAAACTGCCTTTCTCTGTCTTTCTTGGAGGGATTCTGAGGGTATGGTAAAATCTTCAGCTGAGGTGCCTGTGTCTCTCCCTTCTCCCTCTTTTTCTCACTCCTTCTATTTTCACCTTCCTTTTCTTTTTCTTTGTTTTTCTCTATATTTACAGACTCACTATTTTTGTTCTCCTCTTCTCCCTCATTCTAATTTTTCTCTTCATTACTCTCTTTTTCTTTCTCCTCTAGAACTTCCTCCTCTAAAGCAGAATTGTCACCAATCCCCCTTCCCACTACCTTACCACTTCTGATAGAAATTGACTTGCATTGTTCCTTGGGATTAGTCTGTGTATTGGCTAAAAATTGACCTGCTTGTTTCTCATATAGTTGTTTGGCCAATTGCCCCACTTGAGTTTCCAAGTTCCTGATTGAAACTTTTGTACTCTTCTGATTGGAAAGGGAAGATTGCATGAACTTTTCCACTATATCCTCCAATTTTGATGTTCTGTCATGCACTGAAAGATACTTCTGTTGTTGCTGCTGATAAGGAGGTTGCCTATTAGAGGGCCCTGTGTCATATTCCTCCAAAATTCTGGTTCTGATTATTCCTCCAACCTTGTGAGAAATTATTAGAGAAGTTGTTGCTGTTGGAGAAGTTTCCTGGTCTTCCTTGATTTGCCATGTAATTAACTTACTCTTCTTGAATGCCTTGATAAGAGTAGTGACCATTTAGATGGTCACCTCCGCAAAAATCATAAGTTAATTTATGTGTCTGACCAGAATTGAATTGAGCTGCATGCAACTATTAAGGAAGCTTGGACATCTGCTTCGTGAGTGCCTCTATTTGTTGGGTGAGAATCTTGTTCTGAGCTAAGATTGCATCTGAAGTATTCAGTTCTATCACTCCCTTCCTTTGCACTGGGATTCTTCCATGTTGAGCTTGCTGATCAGTTGATGCTAATGCTTCAATAATCCTAGTAGCTTGCTCTGCATCCATAAACATCATTATGCCACATGCTGCAGCATCCAGTATCATCTTGGTATCAGGCCTGAGACCATTGCGAAAGATGTTGAGTTGAGCTATGTCTTCAATCCCATGGTTAGGACACCGCCTCAGGAAGGATTTGAATCTTTCCCCGACTTCACAAAATGGCTCTTCTGGTCCCTGCCTGAATGTAGAAATGTTTGACTTGGCCTTGATGTAGCGAGATGGTGGGAAGAATCTGTTCAGAAACTTTTCTTCAACAACATCCCAACTAGTCAGACTCTGATTTGGGTGTGACTTCAGCCATTCCTTAGCTTTACCTATCAATGAAAAAGGAAACAAATGTAAGTATACAGCTTCTAAATCCCCTTCCTCAAAACCCATGGTACCAATCAATGCATAGAAAGTTGAAAGATGAGTATATTGATCCTCATGATCCATTCCCGTGAATTGATGAGCATTGATTAGACTAAGGAATGCTGGCTTCATCTCCAAAGATTTTGTAGTTGCTGGTATAGCTATGCTTGAAAAGTGTCTTGGGCCTTGTTGTATAGCATAATCTCCTAATGTCTTTCTTGGCGGAGGGGGATTTTGTCGCTCCTCAGCCATATCTTCAGCTTTAATCTCAATTTGGATGGGTGATTTGAGAGTGTTGGAATTGTCTCCTGTAACTTGTCCTTGCTGTTTCTTCTTGTTTTTGCTTCGGTTCCTTTTGGATGTCTTTTCAATCTCAGGTTCAAACTCCAGTTGGTCTTCAGGCACCTGACCTCGCAAGAGCATAAATCACAGAAACTATGACAAGAATTGGCACAGAAGAGAGGAATATGAATGAAATTAATGACAGAAAAATAAAAAATAAAAACAAAAATTTGTTACAACTCAATAAGATGAACTAAGAATTTAAACTGAAACACCGTTCCCCGACAAATGGCGCAAAAAATACTTGTTGAGATCTTGGCAAGCGTACCAATATCGCAATAGTATAATAGTTTTAAAAGTAGGGGTTGTCGTACCCACGAGGAACGGTTCAAAACAAATCCTTAGAAATCAAACTTACTAAGTAAATATGGTAGCAAAAGATTGAATTTATTTTATGAAAAGTAAATCTAAAAGGTGCAGTAAAAAGAATCTAAGACAAAGAGAAACGTGGATGAAAGAATGCAATTGAGAAACTAGGATTCAACTTCATCTATCGCACCCCTCTTGTATTTTGGGAACTCAATAACATATAGAAATTTGCAATTAAAAATACTGAAGCACAAATAATTTTCATTCACAATGATTCCTCAAATATGAAATTCTCAGAACAAAATCTTAAACATCGATCCCTCGGATATTTAACAAATTGCCTAGCATTAAGAAAAGTTGTTTTAAAGTTTGATGGGTTTCTGGCAAGCGAACCAAAAATCCAGTAGTATAATAGTAAGAAAAGTATTGTATCCACAGGGAACGGTCAATTCACGTAAACTGTGATCTAATTATCAAGGGAAACAACGGGTTTTGAGAATATTGTTGCGGAAATTATAAATTGCCCAAGCGACAGACTTACCCTCGGCTTATTTTACTTTCTTTTATTCCGTTTGTAAAAGAATTAATTGATAAACGAGGCCTACTCCTCCGGACGTACCTTCGCTAGAGTACTGTCACTACCCATCACTCATTAGAATACATCCACGTTATCGCTTCCTGGATTAACAATCAACTAATTCTTTGCAATCGGTAATTTAAAAACCATGCCTATCCTGTAGACGCCCTTCATTAGAGTACTCACACTACCCATCAATCACTAGCAATGCCCATGTTTCGGTTCACTGGCTACCGAGTCCTCTTATTCACTCAGAGAATGAGTTTCTTCAGAATTCGCTCCCACATCCTCAATCCTAGTCGAAACTAGCCTATAACTCTGGCGCAAGCGCGAAAGTTAGGAATTAAGCACAGAATAAGATTACCAATATTATAGACAGAGAGCTCATGAAATAATAAAATAGAATTTACATACACTTGGGGATAGAATCAATTACATCCAATCCTAATGGAGAGTTAACTACGCAAGGTAGCCATACAAACCACCGAAGATGATGTCACCATCTTCAATCCTTGTGAAGTGCTCCTCCTCTCCTACTCTAAAATTAGCTCTGGTGCATTATCACTGAAATATAACTGAATTACAATAATCGTGCACACCTTGATCTGGTGCAATGAGGTCCTACTTATAGGCTAAGGAAAGACAAAGGAAATTGGGGAGAAATCTATCAAAAAATGGCAACAGGGCAAGAATCAGCGTGACTTGCGCTTCAGGCTGCGCTGCAGCGCAGGTTCCAGAGAGCTGTGCTTCACCCTGCGCTACAGCGCAGGTTGAAGCGCAGAATGCGTCCTGCAGCTTCAATCTTTCTCTTTTTAACTTGATCTCTCCCCGAGACTCGTTTTGGTTGATTTGTCTTTCCTTGTTTCCCTTTTCTTGATGAAATCTTGTATTTATTGAGCATCTTGGATTTAATTGGGAAGGTTGTCTGCAGAATCCTTGTTTGATTGGAAGTGATCTCCTCATTGATTGCCTCAAATCTTCTACAAATCTTTTTTAAATGTCTTCCATCAAACTCAAATCTTGCAGGTATCTCCCTCATTTAATGTTATCTTTCCTTCAAATCAAATCTTTGCACTATCCTGCAAAACAACAATGTTTCTATTAAAATAGCATCAAATTCAAATCCAAGATTAATAAATACAATTTATCTAATATTTAATAAAAAAAGGATTAACTGGGGCAAAATTACCATTTTATCCTTGATAAGTAAACTAAAAAGTGCTCTAATTTATCAACTAATTTTCACTTATCAAAATACCCCCCAACTTAACTTCTTGCTTGTCCTGTAACATCCCGCAAATTAAGAGCTTTAATAATTCATTAGGTTACAAACAGAGAACTATGTGTTAGTAATTAAGGAAAGGTAAGTTGAGGAATTAGGGGTTAAAACTTTGTTATAAAACCAAGTTCAGGATTTTGTCTAAGTAAAATTAGTGAGTTTGGGATTGCTGGTAATCGATTACAGAGAGTTTGTAATCGATTACCAGAGAGCTGAGTTTTGGTAATCGATTACCAAGGGATGGTAATCGATTACCCGAGAGCAGAATTTTTGGTAATCGATTATGTAATCGATTACCTGAGAGCAGAAAGTAATCGATTACCATAAGTTGTAATCGATTAGCAGATTGCCAGAAAGGGTTTTTAGTGTTATTTTCGTTGCTGGTAATTGATTACAATGGGTCTGTAATCGATTACCATCAGTAAAATGCACTAAAACCAATAACTTAAAACATAACTCATTCATTTCTTTCTTTTCCTAAAAAGACCTAGAGAGAGGGTTCTAGAGAGAAGTTTCACAATCAAGGCTTGGAGAAGGAGAATTGAGGCAAGAAAACTACTTCATCTACCTTCTCAAGTGGGATTTCACTCTTGGGTGAGTATAACTCACTTGTATGATAGAGAATAGTTAGCTCCTACTTTGCATGAGCCCTCCCCTTTTCTCCCCCTTTCTTGATGATGATTGATTCTTGTTTGGATTGGTGTATTCATGTTGTTTCAAGTGATTATCGATAGATTGAGCATATGGGTTTAGAATTGAGTGTCAAAATCCTTAGTTTCGAAACTTTCGAAATTATCGAAAGCTACGAAACTATCGAAACTATCG
Organism: Sesbania bispinosa; assembly: GCA_026901365.1. Lineage (NCBI taxonomy): Eukaryota > Viridiplantae > Streptophyta > Magnoliopsida > Fabales > Fabaceae > Sesbania > Sesbania bispinosa. The sequence continues at coordinate 906,547 of QLOH01000158.1, read as the reverse complement.
TAACTATTGAAGACTCTCAATTTTAACTCATATTGATATCCGGGTCGGTTATAGTTCCTTGTTTAATCATAGATCTCGGATTGTAATATTTGGATTAGAGTTTGGATTGAATTTGAGATTTGTTGTTCGTAGACTCGAAACTAGCGAGATTTACGAAACTATCGAAATGCTCATTGTATGAACCCTATCCCTCTAATTCCCTTTCTATATAGTTAATTTGATCGGATTGGTAATGTTTGTGTGGAATTGAGTGATAGATGTTAGGATTTGCCTGAAAAACCTTTGAATGTCAAAGTTTACGATACTTGCAAACTTACAAAAAGTGTTATTATGTGCATTTAAATAATGTAAGTCGGTTTCGACCATGAGTTAATTAAGTCGGCCTTTGCGCTGTGAGTTAAAAATCAAGTAAATAAGTAAAACACGACTTCAGTCCAGTTTGGGTGGGATTCGTCCCCGGGAAAGCCGGTTCCCGTAGTCTGAGCTCAGGTCTAACTCTAGAAAGTGATAAGATCATGCCTGCTGGGCACAGCAGTGAGTGCATCATGAGCATCATAACTTGCATTACTCAACAATTCATATTAATCGAATTATGTATTGCTTTTAGTTGTTATTGACTATCGGTAATCATGTTTTATGTATTTAGTTCATGAATGTGTTATATGTGAAGTTTGTTAAATTGTCACATTGTCATTGATATTTGCTCCCTGCATTCATGCATGAGTATGTATTCACTGGAATTATTATCTCACCCCACGTTTCAGGGATATATTTTAGTGGTGCAGGTACCTCCGGTGAGGTTGAGGAAGTTAAGGTGAGGGTGGAGCTGAGTCTTATTTCAATTGGAAGAGTAGTTTAATAGAAGTAGTTCCTGGAGTATTTGTATTTGTTTAATTGGCTTTTCGCTGAGGTGTATTGATGTAAATTGTATAAGTGTAATTATTTCTGAGTTGGCCACTGAGGCCTAGTTTTAATGTTATGATATTGAATTGTACTGGTTTTGCTGATTTTCAGGTTAAGCTGAAATTGGTAATTGTCCGGTTTTTAGGGGAGACTCTGCTGGATTTCCGGTATGAGTTCAATGAATCACACTTCTCTAAGTGTGAATTCTTCCCTGAACTTAAGTAGGTTTCCTACTTATTTAAGGTATTTAACGTTTGTCTTGTTTTGGCTTAAGCTAATCGTTGGAAAGTTTAAGCTAATGTATGACGATATCGGAAATTTAACGAAATGATTTCAAGAACTTCAGGAATAGTGTCTCCAACGGGCATTATTTATGAGTTCAGAAATTAGGGCGTTACATGTCCTCAAGCAAGAGACCTCTTTGCAATCAAAAAATTAATTTTATCCCATGAATAACTAAAATCAAAAACAAATTCAAGGAACTTTTCATCATCTCCTTGTTAAGCAGCAGTCACCTTCCAAACATAAGAAAAAATCAGGATTAAGAGATGTTACCAATCCTCAATCAGAATAAAACACAAACATTAGTCAAACTTCTCAAAAATAGCAATTAAAGCAATAAGTGATAAACCAAGGAAATCTCTCATTCTCACGGGTAAGTGTTTCCCTCAATCTTTTTCACCACCGTTGAACAACTAGAATTGATAGTCATTTCCAATATCTGAACCTGCAAGCAGTTAATATGGATCAAAAGGTCTTTTCTTTGGTTGTAATGAGGCTGGGCTATCAAGAAATCATGGTTTTCCTAGATATGCAATGAACACTTTGAATAGAGAGCATCTTGTGATTGTGCTTGGGACTTCTCTCCATCTGCCATGTTATTCTTGAATTACCTTTTTTCAGCCGGCCTCTTTGTTTGAAGAAGTACTCCCACAAACGTGCTACGAATGAGCTCGGTAGCAATTCATTGAGTTGCTCTTTGTAACTTTAGGACAAATTATTCTTACTGAAACATGAGCACACAACTAAAATATATTTAAGCACACAACTAAAATATATTTCATATTATAAAATATAAATTTTAATTTATAATTTATATTATTAAGCATGAATATATTTTCATAGTTATGATCGCATATTATTTTATTATTTAAAATTTTATATAAAATTTAAAAATATATTAAATTATTAGTAAATTGTGACCCTTATGTTAATAAATGACCAACTGTTAAAAAATAATGAGACCCAATTGTATTAAGAGAGACAAAGGGTAAAACTAAAAGTTTAAAATTTATTTGCATGAAAACAAGAGTAATAATTACATTACTTAATATGTGTGTTTTTTATTCAAGTGGACAGTTAATAGGAACATAGATAGTAATTTTTATAAGAAGTATTAAATAGTTAAAATAATTATTTTAATAAATTTTTTTAAGAAGGAAAGTATATTAATTTTTTGTCTATTTTAATTAAAATATAATTTTAAAGTATCAAATAAATATTATTCATTAAAGAAAATTATTTTACTAATCAATTAATAAATTATTTAATTTTTTATCATAATCTATCTAAAATTAAAAATTTCCGGTAAAAGGAATGTGATTCACTCCCGCTGAAACTCCTTTTTGTCTCCTCTTTTTTTTTTAATTTCAAAATTTTATAACTTTATTTTTTGGATATAACTGAGAGAATCAATAAACTTGAAATTAAGGAAACAATCAACATTTTTCAATTGACGATTTAAAAAGTTACTTATTTTATGGAAAGATTTTTTATATCTACAAAAAAACAATAAAGTAATCAAATTATAAATTAAAAAAATCTCTTAATCATAAAGAAGTTTCTCTCTATCTAAAAATAGCACAGTAAAGCAATCAATTAAAAAATTTTAAAAAATTTATAGTCACAAAGAAGTTTTTTATATTTACAAATAACACAATAAAATAGTAAATTAATAAATTGAAGATGTAATATGAAATAAAACAGTGATTTTGCATACCCCTTTCTCTCTAGATGAAAAATAATGGTGAAATAAAAGAAGTATCAAAATCCAATTCAAAAGTTTAACTTTTTTATTAGTTCACGACAGAAATTAGTATGATCATGAGCCATAAACCATTGCAAAACATAATCTCAAAAGGAGGGATATGGAAATAAGCCAATCTTACTCAACTCCAACAGTGAAGTAATATGAGATGACTATATTGGGTATATCTCTACACACTCTAAAAGCTCTGTTATCTCCTCTGTGTAAAATAAGGATTCATGAAAATAAACTCTAATTGAGTTTTGATAAGAGAATGATTTGGAAATATTTTTTATCAGTCACAAAAAAGAGAAATATTTTTTTATCGAACAACAATCTTAAAAAATCTATTGTGTATTGGATTATTTTATAAATATAGTCTTTTACCAGATTATTTTATAAATGTTTTAACTTTTATTCTCTTTCATTTATACCCTATTGATTCTTGGTCCATCAGTGGATAAATGTTAGTTTGGACCACTGTAAAGGCCACCATTCTTTTATCTCTCTTTTTACTTGTAGAACATTTTATAAAATGTTTTTATTTAAATTGTTCCGTATTTTCTAAGATATACTATTCATATGTTCAACTATTTTAATTTTAATATACATAAAATTGTAATTTATATTTTAATTTTTCTATTTTGAATTTTGTATTTTGTATTTTACATTTTCATTCATGTTGCAATGCATGAGCACTACACGTACGGGGTATGAATAAATATTCTAAATGAAAATAAATTAATTTCTTTGTTATAAAAGTAAATGTATATAAACACCTAATACTTTAAGAATAAAAATATACCACACGGGGATGACCATCCTACATAAAAAGCAATGGTACTTGACTTATACATAGTGTGATGTTTTGAGGTGTTTAAGCTGATTTTTTTTTTTTTTTTGCTTTTACTAACAATAATTTGCTTCTTTTTTATACATAGTGTGTTATTTTGAGAGGAGTCGATATGTATTCAACGCCTCTTTATTATGGTGACATATGATTGCCTTGGAGGAGAAGATTTTTTATTATTCTTTTCTGCTAGCAAGTTTTTTTCATGAGAGGAAAAGTATTTATTTAGTTGATAAGCATGGCTCCAAGTTTTTAGTCCAGCTATTTTGACATTCTAAAAAAATTATGCTTATTTTATAAGTGGTTTTAAGGAATTTTGTAAATAAAACAAATTGGGGATAGGATCTCTAACTGAATTTCATGTATATTTTGTTGATTGTTCTTTTATGTACACATTTCAAAATAAAGGAAGTGAATATTTACCTTTTATTTCATATTTAATAAATATATTATTTGTTCTAAAATTTAGCCCTTCCTTTTGTACATTTGAAACTAATGTCTTTATTCTTTACATTCAAAATTGTCCTATATTATGAAATATATTTTTATATGATTATTTTTTAATTTAATTTTTTCAAAATTAGCATTTTTTATTAGCATTCAGATTGGAGGAAGGTTTTCAACAATTTTCATTTACCTAACTCTTTTTCATATCTTTAATTATTGATCTTTCTTAAAAAATATTTCTCATATTGTACTTTTTCAAATCATAAATTGTTGATAAGTTTATCGTAATATATATATATATATATTTTAAATACTTTTTTATTTTTTTTCATTGACTTTCGTATTTATTATTTTGTCCTGATGCAACGCATGTCCCGATGCAACGCACAGGTACTTCACTAGTTTTTTTTTATTAAAGTGTCCTTCTAATTTTTTTTTTGTAATTGGTCTCTCCCCTTAATTGACTTATGTTAATACTAGTGGGGAACCCGTGCGATGCATAGGGCGGAAATATGAGGGAAATGATAGAGAGTAGAGTATTAGATTTATCAAAGATACATGGAAAATTAATAATAACAATTAATATTAATAGTAAAGTTCATTGAAAAGATGTAATAACAGAAAGTTTACTTGAGGTATTGATAATTTAGTAAACATTTCTTCATAACATTTGACATACAAAACAATATTCGTCCATAAATATGAAGTTTCCCACTATATAAAAAATATAAGTAGACATTGAAACAAGTTTCTTGAATGCCCTGCAAAAAAAAGGTTGAAAAGTTATAAAGGAAATTAATATATGAAAGTCATTAATTGAAGACAATCATAAATAAAAAGATTTGAACAATATAAATAAAAATAATAATAATATTAATAATAATTAATTAATATTAATAGTTAATAATAATAATAACAATAATAATAAGAAATAATAATAATAATAATTTTAAATGAAAAGATTTTAGGAGCAACCTAATGTAAATTTTGGAAGACTTCTTTGTATACAACATTTGAAGTTGTATTTGAAATATGTCCTCAATCGTCAGTTATGAGTAATTTCAATCCTCCTCTGTTGCTGACTCTGGAAACTGCAACATATAATTGGCCATGGGAGAATACAGACCTTGGCAAGTAAACTCCAACATGCTTCAAAGATTGACCTTGACTTTTATTGATAGTCATTGCAAACGACACAACGATAAGGAACTGCCTTCTCTGAAACTTCAAAGGAATTCTATTATCTGAAGGAGTCAATGACGTCTACAAATGAATACTTTGTGCCCCACATTCACTCCAGAAATCACTTTTGCTTCTAATACATAGGCTCCTAACTGAGTAATAATGAGTCTTGTACCATCGCAGAGACCTGAAGACTGATCAATGTTTCTTAACAACATTACTGGTGCACCAATTTTCAACTTTAAGACAAGATTTGGAAGACCAGATGAATTAATTGTATTAAAAAATTCTAGAGTGTGAATATCATCAGCAGAATTAAAATCAACACTTTCTATACACGAACTGTCAAAACTGAGATATGTTCTTTCTTCTCCAGGAAGCAATGACAACATATATTCATTCAAGTTGAAAACAATGTCATTTGTTGGAGCTAAAATAGCTCGATGTTGAAAGAATGATGGATCATGCATGTTTTGTAATAATGATGGATAAGTATTACCCACAATTGAAGCGATAGGATCAACAATATCTGATATCAGCAAATCATTTGGAATTTCAATACTAACCTCTCCATCATTTGGTTTCCCAATGGTTCCATCTCCAATACTAAGTACCCATTCTGAGAATAACTTTATTTCTTCTACATCCAAATCAGAGCAGCCAGTTTGAAGCCTCATATTTTTTGTTCATGTCAAGACTTGACAATGCTTCCAGAGGTATGATACATTAATGTTGGCATGAACAACATCCTGTCTTGATCCTTTCGGAATTACAGGAAGTATTTGTCTAAAATCTCCACGAAATACTATCACTTTACCGCCAAAAGGTCTATTTAAGCTATCTTCATTGGAAAAAACGCATTATGTCACGAAATGTTCTGTCTACCGCTTCAAAATAATGCTTGTGTGTCATTGGTGTTTCATCCCAAATAATTAATTTTGCTTTAACAATCAGCTCTGCCAAATGACTTCCTTGTTTAATATTGCAAGTAGAGTGCTCATCCATATTAATCGGAATAGAAAACCTTGAATGAGCTGTCCAACCTCCTGGGATTAATAAAGCAGCTATTCCGCTTGATGCAAATATTAATCCTATGTGTCAAAAATTTATTTTATGGGGTGTAATTACAAATTAAATAAAAATGATTTTATTTAAGTTTCTTACTTGTTCTTCTTCCTCACTCATCATCACCTTCTATAGAAATTGACATAAAAGATGAGAGAAAAGTAATTTCAATTGAATCAATAAAAGGAAAGAAACTATACAACTGATATAAATAGCCAAGCAACTAAACTGAAAAATAGAAAAGAAACTAACGAACAATTTCTAACAAAAACTAACTAACTGTAGTACTCCCCCTCAACTTAACTGATAGGTTCTCCTGATAGGTTCTCCTGAGAAGTATCCTAAACTTAATTGATTATGGAATTAATCACAAAACCCTATCAACTTTCCTAGTCTGGTTAGTTAAACTACCTAATTACAGAGAATTTGAAAAATTTTACCTTGAATCCTAATTCCTAAGGTCCTAAAAAATTTTAAAATTCTAAAAAAAATGAAATACAAAACAAAAATCCTAAAAATTCTATAAAATAATAGAAAATAAAAGAAAAACTAAAAGAAAGAAAACGCCAGTATCAATCTTCATCCTCTGTATCCTGTAAGTCCTTGTCCTGCTGTTGCTCCACCTCCCTCTGGATAAAAAGGCCTGTCCCCAGGCCACTGCAAGAATATCCAGAACTCTTCAAGCAGCATGCTTGGGTATGGGTCTAGTACTCCTGATTGGTTTGAGGTCAACTGGTCTTTATACTTTGCAGCAGTCTGTGCAATTCATGAAGAACATGGAAGCCTACCAATTTACATGCATAAATAATTACTCTCTTCACAATAAAATTTCACTGCACTTGGTAATTACTTCCTTAAAACAGAACATACCCATTTGTTTTGCAAGCATTCAATCAATCCATGGAAAGTGAAAGTTTAAAAAAAATTTTGAAAGAAACAGAGCATAACACTTTCAAATTTAATAACTCACAAAACAAAAAGCATTTCAATTCAGCAAATTGTTCTTCATGTTCCACACAGCCAAAATTACATTTAAGATAGCAATTATCAACAGTATACACATTCCTAAGGTTATTATCCTAAAGTTCAAATCATAGAGTGAATGAAGATTTCAATTGATAAAAATTAAAAAAACATAACTGAAAGTTTCAAAATTGATGGAAGTTTGTGAGTGGAAAGAGTGAAAAGAAGAGCTTAGAAAGTAGAGAAACAGTACATGAGAAAATAGAAGATTTTTAAAAAAAAAAAATCGTACTTCTGTGCTTCACCCTGCACTACAGCGCATGTGAAGCACAGAAGTCAGTGACTAAAATTGCATTTCTGCGCTTTACCTGCGCTGCAGCGCAGGTGAAGCGCAGAAAACAGAATGTAATTTTGCAATTTTCAATCACGTTTTCTGCTGCTTCCTCTTATTTAAAAAATTTTATTTTCCAAAAACTTATTCCAATCAATTTTGAAAATTTTCCTAAATCCTAAAAAATGAATAATCCTAACAAAAACAAAATAAAACTGAAAACAATTAAAAACTTAAAAATCTCTGGGTTGCCTCCCAGGAAGCGCTTGTTTAACGTCTTCTAGCTCGACGCCTGTTCTCTCAAGGTGGCTGAAACTGAAATATTTTGATGAGCTTGTGAGCTGCACCCTTCCTTTCTTTGGCCCATATACCTCCCCATAATCTTGCCTTGGAACAACCTGTACTGTGAAGCTTTGATGATTTACAATTGATTGCTCTCAATTTCTTTGCTTCAGGGGGGTCTTTGATATGGAACACACCTGACCACTTGATCTTCAATCTGGCTCTAGGCTCTGAATTTGATTCTAGCTTGACTTTTCTTCTCTTTGCCTTGTCTTGGTCAGTGTGATTACAGGCCTTTCTTTTGTGAGGTCTGGAAGGTTTATCACTTGTACCATGCCTTTCTTGATCTTCCTCTAGAGAACTGCTTGGATAAGGCAGGGTCTTTGGTCTTGGTACGATTTCCCTTCCTTCCTCGGGCTTTGATTCTCCATCTCCCTGTTCACAGTCATTCTCTTCTTCTAGCACCATCTTTTTTGTTTCCTCCTCTCCTTTTTCTTCTTCTTCTTCTGCTGCACCTTCTTCTTCTTCCTTTTCTTTATCAACTTCTTCTGATTCTCTTTCTTGTGTTTCGTCAATTTCATCTTCTTTTTCTCTTTCTTTTTCTTCTTCTTCAACTTTCTCTTCTTCATCAGCCAGATTGTCATTGATTTCCTCCCCTATCAGCTGAACAATGTTATCGCACTGCTCTTCGGGGTTGGGTACTGCATTTGCTGAAATTGGTTCTGACTGTTGTTTGACTCTTGTTTCTTTTAATTGCTTCAACAAGGCATCAATATTTCTTCTTGCTTCTTCTCTGTCCTTTTGAAATTGTATATTGCCTTGATGAATTTCTTCGATACACTTACAAAGTCTTAACTCCCTTTGTTCCGCCATCTGCTTTAACAAAGTGTCAGTGTTTCGTCTTCGCTCTTCACTCTCTTTCTGAAATTGTATATTGCTTTGATTGAATTCTTCCAAAAACTCATGAAATTGTGAGTCTCTTTGTTGATAGGAAGAGTAACTTTGCTGCTGTTGAGGAGAAGGTTGCATGCGGGGTGAAACATCATCTTGGTGCCATCCAAAATTCTGATTCTGGTAACTTCCCCAATCCTGTGCAAAATTGTTAGAATAATTGTTGAAATTAGAGAAGTTACCTTGAATCGGTGCATGAGAGGAGTATCTTGGTTCTTGCCACCTAACATAATCTCCAAGGGACCTTCTTGGTTGATTTTGCCATTCATAAGCCATTTAACATTTACTTCACTTGGGGTGATAGAACAGAGAGTGTTGAAATTGTCTCCTTAAGCTTAGCCTTGCTCCTTTTTCTGTTACCTGTCTTCTCAAGAGAAATAATCAAGAAGCTTAAATAAATGTTAGCTCAAATGAGAAGAACAAAATAACAAAAAATAATATTTTTTTTATAAAAATAAAATAATTAAAAATAAATATTTTTGTTTTCTTCTCGACTTCTCCCTCGTCTTCTTCTCTTGTTTCTACTTTTGTTCTTCCTTGATGTCCTTTCTGTTTCTGGATCAAGTTGTAGTTGATGTGAGACACCTGGCTTCTTAAAAATAAAAAACAAGAAAACTTGAAAAAGGTAAGTGTGGAAGAAATTTAATAATAATAAAAAAAACTATAAATTTTCTAAATAATAAATTTTTCCTAAAATAATAAGAAGAATAAATAAATAAAATCCTAAGATAGATATGACTTGATAATTAGACTGCCAAGGTCTACACGAATTGGAAATCGTTCCCCGGCAACGGCGCCAAAAATACTTGATGGGTTTCTGGCAAGCGAACCAAAAATCCAATAGTATAATAGTAAGAAAAGTATCGTACCCACAGGGAACGGTCAATTCACGTAAACTCGTGATCTAATTATCAAGGGAAACAACGGGTTTTGAGAATATTATTGTGCGAAAAACATAAATAGCAGTTTAATAATCAGTTGAATTAGAAAGGAAGAGTTAGAGACACTTTACTTGGATTAGGATTGGACTTCATATCATCACACCCTTTGTGCATGTAAAAACTATCTATTATTTTAGGTTTATTCTATAATACTGTAGACAAACTATATTGCTAAGACCCCGAGTTACCAGCAGCCTCACACACTCAAAGGTAATCCATGCGGGCTCTCCCAAGCGACAAACTTACCCTCGGCTTATTTTGCTTTCTTTTATTCTGTTTGTAAAAGAGCTAATTGATAAATGAGGCCTACTACTCTAGACTCACCTTCGCTAGAGTACTGTCATTACCCATCACTCATTAGAATACATCCACGATTCGCTTCCTGGATTGACAATCAACTAATCCTTTGCTATCGATAATTTAATAACCATGCCTATCCTGTAGACGCCCTTCATTAGAGTACTCACACTACCCGTCAATCACTAGCAACGCCCATGTTTCGGTTCGCTGGCTACCGAGTCCTCTTATTCACTCAGAGAATGGGTTTCTTCAGAATCCGCTCCCCCATCCTCAATCCTAGTCGAAACTAGCCTATAACTTTGGCGCAAGCACGGAAGTTAGGAATTAAGCACAGAATAAGATTACCAATATTATAGACAGAGAGCTTAGGAAATAATAATATAGAGTTTACATAGACTTGGGGATAGAATCAATTACATCCAATCTTAATGGAGAGTTAATTACACAAGGTAGCCATACAAACCACCGAAGATGTTGTCACCATCTTCAATCCTTGTGAAGCGTTCCTCCTCTCCTACTCTAAAATTAGCTCTAGTGCATTATCACTGAAATATGACTGAATTACAATAATTGTGCACACCTGATCTGGTGCAAGAGGTTCCTATTTATAGGCTAAGGAAAGACAAAGGAAATTGGGGAGAAATCTATCTAAAAACGGCAACAGAGAACAAATCTGCGTGACCTGCGCTACAGCGCAGACTGCAGCGAAGGTTCCAGAGAGCTGCGCTTCACCCTGCGCTGTAGCGCAGGTTGAAGCGCAGGATGCGTCCTGCAGCTCCAACTTTCTCTTTTTAATTTGATCTCTCCCCGAGACTGGTTTTGGCTTATTTGTCTTTCCTTGTTTCCCCTTTTCTTGATGAAATCTTGTATTTATTGAGCATCTTGGATTTAATTGGGAAGGTTGTCTGCAAAATCCTTGTTTAATTGGCAGTGATATCTTCATTAATTGCCCTCAAATAATCTTTAAATCTTTATTAAATGCCTTCAAATAATCTTCAAATCTTCATTTACTGCCATCAATTAAACCTCAAATCTTGCAGATATCACCCTTATTTAATGTCATCTTTCCTTCATATCAAATCATTGCAATATTCTGCAAAAATCAGCAATATTTCTATCAAAATAGCATCAAATTCAAATCCAAGATTAATAAATATAATTTATCAAATATTAAATAAAAGGGATTAAACTGGGGCAAAAATACCATTTTATCCTTGATAAGTGAACTAAAAAGTGCTCTAATTTATCATATGATTTTCACTTATCAGTGACCTAGATGGGATTTGTCCCTCCTATGTAACAGGAGTTATATCTATAGGCCTCTTGATAAAGTGAGACTGCTAAATGCACGGCCATGCTCAGGAGGATAAACATGAGATGTTTATTTTCTGTACAGTCTACTTAGGGATCAAGAAAACATAAATTGAACTATACAAGGTTGACACATTCCATGCCCTTGTGTTCAATTAGATATTTGTACAAAGGGACAGATCATACAAATTATCATAAAATAGGATTCGTCAAAGTTGTTGATAATCTCAATATTTGGATAGTGATGTGTTGCTAGATACCGCTCACTATTTACGATATTTAATATAAAAGGGTTTTATTTTAATATCATAACCAAATATTAAAAGCCTATTGGGTCACACGCATACAACAAGCCACTAGGAAAAGATAATAATTTAATTTGATCAGAATTATAACCTAATGTGTAACATCCTAAAATTTCTAGGATAAATAAAATAAAATAAAAGAAATAAATAATAATGTTATTATTATCTTTTATTATAAATAATATTATTTAATTAAAAAATGGGGATGGGTGGGTCAGAGTAGGCCCAGCCCAATTAGATAGTTAAGAAGGTAGGGGTCATCTATTTCACCCTATCTGTTTTTTCAAACGTCAGATAACCAAACCCTGGAGAGGAGAGAAGCGACTCTACAAGGAGAAGGTGCCGCAAAGTAGATCGTCAAGGGAGTTCTACCATTCAGTTTCGATCGTCATCAATAAGGTACGGGGGGAAGGGGTGCTACTATATGTGTATGCGGGAGTGCTTGGGTAGCGAGGGCAACCATAAGTCCCTCTAGGAATTCTAAATTCGAAATTTAATCTGTGAATCGTGTGTTGTATGTTTGGAAATTGCTTGGTTGATGTACAATTTTATAATCTTAATGAACTGAATGATGGGTAGCGAGAATAGCGAAAAGGAGTTAAGTAAGGGTTTAGAGGTGAGGATCCATAATTGATTTGATGTGAATTTTATGGTAAATTGTAGGAAAAATTGATGATTTCACCAACATTAATCGGTAAAAACGTATCCAATTGAGTTAGGAACATCAAGATTTGAGTGGGGGTTGAAGAGAGGGTTGAAAAGGGGTAAAAATCGCAGGTACAGTCGTTCTCGAGTCTCCGGTAATCGATTACAGTAGACTGTAATCGATTACAGGGCCTTCTAGGCAGCGTTGGGTAAATTTTAGCTGCTGGTAATCGATTACAAGGGGCTTGTAATCAATTACCATAGTGTAAATTGGCACCAGAGGCTTCTGGTAATCGATTACCAGGCCCCAAAATTGGGTAACCGCTTCTGGTAATCGATTACAGTTGTCTGGTAGTCGATTACCAGGCCAAAAATGAGTTTAGAGAGTGTTCCTTATGTGACGTTGTGATCTCTTACTTATATGGTGTTAATTATATGAATCGTTGTGGAATTGATTGATTGAATTGGATGTATAGAGTGTATTAATTGTGGCATGAAATATTGTGGTGTGAGTATCTTATGTGATGTTCTATGTTTATAATATTCGTTATGTGATGTGGAGTGATTAGGGTAGAAGAGATTGTATGAGATATATGTGAAATGATGATGATGATGCATTGAGCATAGAGATTGTATGAGATATATGTGAAATGATGATGACGCATTGAACATAGAGATTGTGTGAGAAATATGTGAAATGATGATGATGCATTGAACATGAGCATATGATGTATCAGACACATGAGATACATGAGTAGCCAGACGTGGCGAAAAATACCCTAGCCCACAGAGGGGGCGACAAGCTGGGTGGAGACCATGATGGGAGACATCCGATGCATAACTCCAAGAGGGAGTGTTTTACAATGCGACTCACGTAGCCCATAAGAGGTGGGTGATGGTGGGAGGGAGCGGGTGTCTTTGCACGGGCCCATCGAGGGGGTGCAACCTATCGGCCAAGAGGGCATTTAACGGTAGGGCCATCATTGGTAACAACTAAGGGGATTGATGAGGTGCGCCCATTGTGCGGAGTTCCAAATCATGACTCTTAGGAAGAGGCATTGTGCATGAGCATAGAGTGAGCATACTTTTCATTTTATGATTATTTGAGAAGTGTGAAATATATATATATATTTGTGTGAAATTAATGTGCTGAATGTAAAGAGTGTGGATGGAGATGAATGATGATATGTATGGTGATGGGTTAATATGCTGAATATAAAGAGTGTGGATTGAGATGAATGATGATATGTATGGTGATGAGTGGGAATAAGGGTAGCTTTCTGTATTGCATGTATATGTATGTATTCTTTTCCTCACCGTACTCTTCTGTGGTTTTTATAGGTGATGAAGATGGCACTCAATGTGCCGAATTTTAAAGGGACAGGGTCTCACTCTGATACTTGTGACATCGGGGCTTAGTGTTTAGGAGCTTGTTCTTTCATTTTGATATGTAGAGATTTAGGAAGATTGTTTTCAAGGTTCTTACATGGCCAAGAAGTATTTTTATTATGATGATAAATTAGTTTTCGAAAACATTGATTTTACTTTTATGGAAATTTAGTTGGATTTGAATTCAGTAATGGTTTAAATGAGGAATGTGAACCTTTTTACCTCAACGTTGACTATAATTTTCCTTATAATTTAAAATGATGATCGTATTATCATTTGGGGGTAGAAGGGTGTCACAAAATGGGTCAGGCCCATATGTGTTAGGGATAAGTGAGTGAAGGGTAAAACCCTAGCCACCACTCTATAAATATAGCATAAGATGCATTACCCTGGACAGATGAGCAATAGCTCTTACTCTCTAAGGCTACTAGCAGAGTTGAGGAGGGTTTCCTAGTTTGGCTGTTGGCGTGGACACCACTAGAGACGTGGCTGCTATTGCCTCCTTCGTAATCCTTAAAAGGTATGACCTTTTGTTTTATGTCTTTTATGACTTAATTCATGTTTTCGCATTAACGATCATAACAAGGGAGGGAATCCATTTATTTCGCTGCACCCTGACCACATGTTTGATTCCCTTTAATTGGTATCAGAGCGTTGGTTTGCGATAAACACGTTTTAGGCTTTTAATCATTTTGAATATGTTGATATTCTGTTTTACTGTAGAAAACGCAGTTTGTACGTTGAACGTTGTTATCTGCGCTTCACCTGCGTTGGACGCAGGTGAAGCGCAGCATACAGAATTTCGAATCTGATACCTGCGCTTCACTCACGTTGAGCGCAAGTAAAGCGCAAGTGAAGCGCAATTTACAGAATTTAAAACTGGAACCTGCGCTTCACCCACGCTGGGCGCAGGTGAAGCGCAGGTGCGCGTTTCAATTATTTTGATTTCATTATTGAATGTTTTATGTACAATGTATATATATATATATATGTTCTGGTGTTAGAGGGTCCCATGGAACATGAAGAGTTCATGTCTTGGGCGTCAAAGGGTTCAATTGTTGAAACCTTGTCTCGACTCAAATATTGGTTGCAATAAACATACCACTTATCAATTTGCTGACAAGAGCGTATTCGAATGATACGAGGGACTTACCTGTTTACAGGTTCGTGAAGTATTCGTTTGATGCGAGACACTTATTGATGATTGGTTGAGTGTTTATCAAATCCAATTTTTTGGGCTGGGACCCCCGTGCTAACACTGCGTAGTGTGTTTTTCGTATGCGCATAACCAAAACTCGCTACATATATACATCTAAATATATCACTTGTTTTACAATCAATATGGTTGTTGGTTTGCATGATGATTGGTTATGGCCTTAGTTGTTTTATTTAAATACGACATGCGTGTCGTGCCTTACCTCTTATATTATATTTGTAATTCTTTTCTCATCTCTATCCCCTCGTATGTTAAACGAGGTTTCTTCTTGTTATTTAATATAACCGGGAGTACATGGAGTCAATGGGCATGTGGAGACATGTGGATGGAGGCTTCAAGATTATATACGTGATGTAATTTTGTATTTGATTTTTAGGAGGCCATAACTATATCATTTATATGTACGAGATGCATGCTTGTATGTTTAGTTAAATAGTTTAACAAACAAATAAAATTAAAGCGCTCAAAGAAAATATTAAGTCATGTTTGCCTTCCAATGAATGACATTCATCAAGACTGGAATTGATTAAGTGTGGGTCTGCCAAAGCAGGGTACATTTATCTATTCTAGTGAGGCACAATAGAATAAAAGTAATATCCGATTGTCAACCATTGGGTTTTGATTGGGTATATTCAATAGGATTGAAAAACCTAAAGGCACTAATATTAAGTCATGTTTTGCCTTCCAATGTATGGCAGTCGTCTAGGCTCGAATTGATTAAATGTGGGTATGCCAAAGCAGGGTACATTTATCTATTTTAGTGAGGCGCGATAGGATAAAAGTAATATCCGACTGTCAGCCATTGGGTTTTGACTTAACTAGGTATATTCAATAGGATTGAAGAACCTAGAGGCACTAAGTTAGGCATTAATTCATAAGATGAATTAGAATAAGAGTTATTCACCTAACTATCCAAGAGTTGTATGAGATACAATTGGAAAGCGTGTTCCTACCTAAATAACCTTTTCTTAAGCGATCAGCCAAAGCTGACTTAAAATTAGGTGAAATATGGATCTTGGCCCACTAGAAAATCTAGTGATGGGATTTTCTAATTCTTTATATTGAGGGTACTTGTTTTGAATCAAAATAGTGGGAGGCATATTTATTTAAAGACCTTATTAAATATGTTTCTTATATGATACTTACGTGCATAATTACCTTGGCAACGAACACAACAATTAACTTTTATTGCGATCTGTCCTTAAGAAGGACAAACCGTCTGGAATTAATTTTCTAGACTGGTATAAGACCTAAGGATTGTCCTTAGGAAAGGTTGTATGTCCTGGAAGAGCCTGTTCCTGAAACACCCGCTGCAAATGCTTCAAAAGCTGACAAGGATGCTTTTAGAAAGCATCTGGATGATGCTCTCGATGTAAGTTGCCTTATGCTTGCTACCATGAATGCTGAAAACAGCATGAGAACATGGAGGCGTACGATATGATTGTACATTTAAAGAGACTTTGTCAAGGCCAAGCTAGGCATGAATGATTTGAAGTCTCAAAGGCACTTTATCAATTTAGTCTGGCAAAAGGAAGTACTTCAGGTGCTCATGTACTCAAGATTATTGGGTACATTGAAAACCTAGAAAGGCTTGGATTCCCATTAGGCCAAGAGTTGGCCACTGATCTTGTCCTGCAATCGTTGCCGATCAGCTATAGTCAATTCGTCATGAACTACAACATGAATGAATTTGAAAAACCACTGCCAGAATTGTTGAGCATGTTAAGAACAGCTGAGCAAAACATTAATAAAGGTAAAGGGAAGGAAATATTGATAGTCCAACCTGGAAAAGGCAAGGGCAGGAAGAAGTTCAAGAAGCCCTATTTCAAACCAAAGGACAAAGACAAGGATAAGCCTAGTACCTCTGCTTTGAAGCCTATGGGCGGGATAGCTAAGGAAGGAAAATGTTTCCACTGTGGCAAATCAAGACATTGGAAGAGAAATTGTACAAAGTACCTTGAGGAGATCAAGAAGAAGGGAAGTGAGACTTCTGCTTCAGGAATCTATGTTATAGAAGTCAATTTACCTACTCCTACATCTTGGGTATTGGATACCGGATGTGGATCTCACATTTGTGTGTAGGATCTAAAAGGAGTAGGTCATTGGCTAAAGGAGAAGTCGACCTACGTGTGGGAAATGGAGCAAGAGTTGCTGCCTTAGCCATAGGAACCTATTA
This sequence comes from Sesbania bispinosa, assembly GCA_026901365.1. Lineage (NCBI taxonomy): Eukaryota > Viridiplantae > Streptophyta > Magnoliopsida > Fabales > Fabaceae > Sesbania > Sesbania bispinosa. The sequence continues at coordinate 889,264 of QLOH01000158.1, read as the reverse complement.
TTTAACTTTGCCAACTGGACTTATTATTGAACTAAATAATTGTTATTTTGTGTCTGCCATTAGTAGGAGTATTAATTTCGTTTCTTGTTTAGACAAGAGTGATCTTTCATTCATAATAAAGAACAATAGTTGTTCAATTTATTTGAATGATATGTCTTATGGTTGTGCAAAGTTAAACAATGGACTATATGTTCTTGACTTGGAAGTGCCTATCTATAACATAAGTGCTAAGAGGGTCAAAGCAAATGATTTGAACCCAACTTATCTTTGGAATTGTCGCTTGGGCCACATAAATGAGAAACGATATCCAAACTCCACCAAGATGGTTATCTGGACTCATTTGATTTTGAATCAATTGAGACATGTGAATCTTGTTTATTGGGGAAAATGACCAAAACCCCATTCACCGGAAAAGGTGAAAAGGGCCGGTGATCTTCTTGGTCTCATACATAGTGATGTACATGGGCCCATGGGCACGATGGCTAGAGGAGGTTTTCAATACTTCATCACTTCTATTGATGATTTCGGTAGATATGGATTTGTGTATCTGGTGAAACACATATCTGAGTCCTTTGAAGAGTTCAAGGAATTTAAGAAGGAAGTATAAAACCAACTTGGCAAGACTATTAAAAACACTTCGATGAGATCGAGGTGGAGAATACTTGAGCCAACAATTTGATGACTATCTGAAAAAGAGTGTGGGATAATATCCCAACTCACTCCTCCTGGAACACCTCAATGGAATGGAGTTTCTGAAAGGAGAAATCGAACTCCATTAGATATGGTTCGATCCATGATGAGTCACTCTGATCTCCCTGACTCCTTTTGGGGTCATGCTTTGTTAACAGCAGCCTTCACACTAAACCGTGTTCCATCTAAGGCTGTTATAAAGACACCATATGAAATATGGACTGGGAGACGACCTAGTATGTCTTTTATGAATATTTGGGGTTGTGAAGCTTATGTGAAACACCAAGTTTCAGATAAGCTAGGACCCAAATCAGATAAGTGCTTATTTGTGGGATACCCAAAAGAAACTAAGGGTTACTGCTTCTATAATCCTAGCGAAGGCAAAGTGTTTATCGCTAGGACTGCTGTATTCTTAGAGAAGGAATTTGTCTCCAAGAAAATAAGTGGGAGGAAAGTAGAACTTGAAGAAATTCAAGTACCACAGAGTAGCAATGAGCCAATAATGGAACAAGAGCAGATACCACAAAGTGTTGTGGAGTCACCTGCTCAAGTAGTGCAAGACTTGCGTGGGTCAGATAGGGTACGTCACCAACCTGAGAGATATGGTTTCCTTGTGTCTCAGGAAGGGGACGTATTTCTAATAGATCAAGATGAACCAGTGACTTACCAAGAAGCTCTTTTGAGTTCGGAATCTGAGAAATGGCTTGATGCCATGAGATCTGAAATGGATTCCATGTACACTAACAAGGTATGGACCTTGATTGAGCCACCCGAAGGGATAAAACCCATAGGGCGCAAGTGGGTTTTCAAAAGGAAAACTGACATGGATGGTAATGTAAGTACTTTTAAAGCACGGTTGGTGGCTAAGGGTTTCAAGCAAATTCATGGTGTAGACTATGATGAAACCTTTTCCCCAGTTGCCATGCTTAAATCTGTTCGGATCTTGCTTGTTATTGCAGCTTACCATGATTATGAAATCTGGCAAATGGATGTCAAGACAGCCTTCCTAAATGGAAGTCTTCTTGAAGAGGTGTATATGACACAACCTGAAGGATTTGTTATACCTAAAAATGCTGGAAAGGTATGTAAGTTGCAACGATCCATTTATGGATTAAAGCAAGCTTCTAGAAGCTGGAATCTTCGTTTTGATGAATCTGTTAAGCAGTTTGGTTTCATTAAAAATGAAGATGAACCTTGTTTCTACAAAATGGTTAGTGACAGCATAGTGATTTTTCTGGTTTTGTATGTAGATGACATACTCCTCATAGGAAATGATATTCCTACCCTTAGTCTGTAAAGACTTGGTTAGGAAATTATTTTTCTATGAAAGATTTGGGCGAAGCGACCTATGTGTTAGGTATCAGGATCTATAGAGATAGACCTCAAAGATTACTTGGCCTAAATAAAAGTACAGACATAGACAAAGTGTTAAAACGGTTTAACATGCAAGATTCTAAGAAGGGATTTTTGCCTATGTCACATGGTATAAGCCTATCTAAGGCTCAATCTCCTTCTAGTAAAGAAGAGAGAGATCACATGAGTAAGATTCCTTATGCATTCGCTATAGGGTCTATCATGTATGCCATGTTATGTACTCGACCAGACATATCATATGCTTTAAGCATAACTAGCAGATACCAGTCTGATCCCGGTGAAGGTCACTGGACAGCAGTCAAGAACATCCTTAAGTACTTGAGAAGAACTAAGGATTCATTCTTGATATATGGAGGTGAGTAAGAGCTACTTGTAAAGGGTTACACTGATGCTGGCTTCCAAACCAACAAAGATGATTCTAGATCGCAATCAGGTTATGTGTTATGTTTGAATAGTGGCACTGTGACCTGAAAAGTTCAAAGCAGGAAACAGTCGCTGATTCTACCACATCAACAAAAAACCCTTGTGCAGCAGAAGCATGAAGGGCACACTAGATCATTAGGCATAAGAGTTATGTCTGAATGTCTCTAGTGCAAGTGGGAGATTGTTAAGTATATGCACTAGAGACTTATATGTTTTTGAAACATCCATCACATGTATCATATTATTTTATAAAGGCAATCCATTCTTTTAAGAATACAATTAATGTCCTTATCATAGTAAGCTCAAACTTCATAAGAAATCAAGTAGATAACTTGATCGTGAGATCTTATGAAGAACTATTCTTAAAATAGTCCCTGGTCAAGTATCATCTTAGGACAAAGATGCATTTAGACTAGTATGTGAGTTCATTGATGATCACGTCTCACGGATCATGGATATGAGATATCATGTGCTCACATAGGTACATATTAAGAGTAATAGTGTACTGGACAGACCCACCTTAAGAATGTTGCATTGATTGTTACATAAGTGTCATGAACGTTTCTTAAATTGATAAATGTTATATGAAGTCCTTTGACCTGAAATCACTAGATTCCTACATAAGGAATTGTATATTTTAAATATCATCAAACGTTGCCTGTAATAAAGTGATCATAAAGTTAGTATTTGCACATATAATAAATTATGTGATGGGATGTGCGTGACCTAGATGGGATTTGTCCCTCCTATGTAATAGGAGTTATATCTGTAGGCCTCTTGATAAAGTGAGACTGCAAAATGCATGGCCATGCTCAGGAGGATAAACATGAGATGTTTATTTTCTGTACAGTCTACTTGGGGATCAAGAAAACATAAATTCAACTATACAAGGTTGACACATTCCATGCCCTTGTGTTCAATTAGATATTTTGAAAAGGGGACAGATCATACAAATTATCATAAAATAGGATTCGTCAAACTTGTTGATAATCTCAATATTTGGGTAGTGATGTGTTGCTAGATACCACTCACTATTTATGATATTAAATATAAAAGGGTTTTATTTAAATATCATAACCAAATATTAAAAGTCTATTGGGTCACACGCATACAACAAGCCACTAGGAAAAGATAATAATTCTAATTTGATTAGAATTATAACCTAATGGGCCAGGTCCATATGTGTTAGGGATAAGTGAGTGAAGGGTAAAACCCTAGCCACCACTCTATAAATATAGCATAAGATGCATTACCCTAGACAGATGAGCAATCGCTCTTACTCTCTAAGGCTACTAATAGAGTTGAGGAGGGTTTCCTAGTTTGGTTGTTTGCGTGGACACCACTAGAGACATGGCTGCTATTGCCTCGTTCGTAATCCTTAACAGGTACGACCTTTTGTTTTATGTCTTTTATGCCTTATTTCGTGATTTCTCATTAACGATCATAACAAGGGGAATCCATTTATTCCGTTGCACCCAGACCACATGCTTGATTCCCTTCAGAAACAAAAGGGATCGAGCAACATTCAATAAGTGTTGATGCTTCCTCTCAACCACTGAATTCTATTGAGGTCTTTCAACACAAGAAAACTGATGAACAACACCTTTAGAGGATAAAAAATCAATGAGTGCTAGTTCTTTAGCATTGTTTGATCTGAAGGCCTTAATGTCAACATCAAATTGAACATTGACAAAGGTAAAAGATTCCATAATAATCTTTGGAGCTTCAGATTTATGTTGTAGAAGGTGTGTCCATGTAAATCTACTATGATCATCCTCAAGAGTGAGAAAGAACCTCTGACCATCGTATGTTGGCTCATGATATGGACTCCAAATATCACAGTGCACAAGATCAAAAGGAGCATCAGAAAAATTATTATGCGAAACAAAAGGTAATATATGTTGTTTAGCTAAGGGATATACAAAACAAGGAACAGAAGATAATGGTGAACAATTGAAATGATGTTTATTACTCAAGGTAGTAAGAACAGAATTAGACAAATGGCCAAGTCTAGCATGCCATATAGGAAAAGAAACATAATTACAAGCAACATTACAAGGAGATAAAACAAAAATTGAAGATTTAACATATGACAAGTCAAGTACATAAAGACCATCCTTCAAGTCACCCTTGCCAATCCTCATCAAACATGATTTGTCCTGAATGACAAAGGAAGATGAAGAAAAATTGACAAAATAAGTATTAGATTTAAGTAAGGCACTAATGGACAAAAGATTAAACTGAAAACTGGGAATGTAAAAGACATTATCAAGGATGAAAGTAGATGAAAAACAAATAGTCCCTACACCTTGAATGGGAATTTTCTGAGCATTTGGCAATTTGACAAAAGAATCATGAACAGGAATCAAAGAATGAAAAAGAGTAGATGAAGCAAATATATGATTGGTGGCTCCAGAATCTAAAATCCATGTAGTAGGTGAAAAAGAAGTGGGAATAAAAGCTGATAGGATAGTACCTTGTGCACTGGTAGGATCCTGGATTGTTGAAAAATTGGCCAATAAAGTAGACATGATGGAAATAAGTTGTTGGCACTGAGATGCAGTAAGGGAGATAGCATTGGAGGCTTCAACATATGAGCCAGCAGGTGAAATGACAGAAACTTGATTTACTGACTGTGTGAGAGTTAGACACAGAAACATCCTTGGATTTAGGCTTGAAACTAGGGGATAGCCATGAAGTTTGAAGCACTTGTAATTAGTGTGTCCTAAAACACCACAATGAGAGCAATGAGGGTGATCCTTCTTGCCTTGTTTTGACTTGAAACCTTGCTTTTCAACATTCTTGACAACAAAAGCCAATTGATGATCAACAGCAGAATGTTGAGCAGCACCAACTTCTCTTTGTGTTTCTTCTTGAATAATGAGAGAAAAAAACTTTGGTGATAGGAGGAATGGGATCCATCAGTAAAATTTGACCTCTTACTTGGGCAAAAGAGTCATTCAGTCCCATGAGAAAAGACATGACATATTCCATCTGACAATGTTCCTCCATTGGACGAAGGCCTCCACAAGTGCAACTGCAGGGAGGTTTGAAGGCAGAAAGTTCCTCCCAAATAATTTTCAATTTGGTGAAATACTGGTTCACAGAATCATGTCCTTGAACTAGGCTCATCAAATCATTGCGGATTTGAAAGATTCTTGGTCCATTTTTCTGTTGAAAACGATCTCGGAGATCTTGCCAAATTTCAGAAGCCAACGGAGAGTACATAATACTAGCAATGATCTCTTTAGAAACAGAATTATAGATCCAAGAAATGACAAGACTGTTGTTGCGAATCCAAGCATTGAGAAGAGTTGGATCTGAACCATCAGGTTTGGGAATAGAACCATCGATGAATTCAGTCTTGTTCTTGACCGAAAGAGCGACAAGCATGGCTCTACTCCAAGTATTGTAATTCGAATCATTCAAGGGCTGAGAAACCAGTATCAAAGCAGGGCCATCAGAATGATGCAGAAAGAGAGGGTTTGAAGAATCCTCCATGGAAGAAAATAGAAGAAGAAGCGAAGCAGAGCTAAAATTCTTCTACCGATACCATATAGAAACTGACAGAAGAGATGAGAGAAAAGTAATTTCTCATTGAATCAGTAAAAGGAAAGAAGCTATACAACTGATATAAATAGCCGAGCAACTAAACTGAAAAACAGAAAAGAAACTAACAGTTTCTAACATAAACTAACTAACTATAATACCTTCTCCGGCAACGGTGACGAGACAAAACGGATTTGACAAAATGCATTGTCCTCCATCGTCGATCTTTTGCAAATATATATATTTGACAAAGAGAACAAAAAATCACTAACCTTTCTAACATATTTATGATCATCGTATCATATTCAATTAATGTATTTCTTGTTCCGGGAGCGGGTTGTGTGACTTTGGCTTTGGAAAGTCACAGTAACTTTCCTCTCTTAAAAATAGTTGGATTAATCACACGCCTCAGATTTCTCCATTTGTTCAAGAACTTTTTTAAAGAAATCCTGCCCAGGCTACAGTGAGAGAATAGAAGAGTATTCCAATTCCAACAATTTAAAAAAAATGTTAGATTAATCTGTACTTTGTGCTACACCACCGTCTTCTTCCCTCTATATTTTCACCTCCCTGACTCCCATTCAAGCCACCGCCGAGCTCCGCGAAGACGATTAGCACCATGGCAACAATCGCCTCGTTTCTGTCCACATCCATCAGATCAAGAAGTTTCATTTCACCCAACACTAAAACAAAAGAGTTGCTTGATAGCTCCCTTGTAATGTCAATAATGTGTGGATCTTTGTGTCATCAATATACTCCAAATGTGGTAAAACATAAAGACCAGAAAAATGAGTGATGACAGCTCTTGCAAACTTGCAATTCGTGAGCAGCTTGCCCACTTGGTTGGAGAAAGGGTTTGTTTCAACGTTCCCCTCAGTAAAAACTTGAAGAAAATGAGTGACATGATAACTTGAAATTAAACTGTCTTGACTACAGACCAAAAAAGGGGAAAAATATCCGGTGCAATTCCATGTTGTTGCCATAAAATAAAAACTTGACAGGTGGCAAAATTTGAGGCGTGAGATTAATCCAATGGTTTTTAAGAGAAGAAAGTTGTCGTAACTTTCCAAAGCTAAAGTCACACAATCCACTCCCTTCTTGTTCCCCTATTCGTCAGACAGATACAAATAAACCAACCCAATTTCAAAAGATTTTCCACTTCTAAAATTCCTTTTCATTAGTTGTGTGATCCCATTTTCAGTGTGTCCCTAGTTTCCCGGGCTACTAGTGCTTTCAAACTGAGACCTATTTATCCAATTGGAAGAGGAAGTGGTGCAAGAGCTGCTAGCACGTGAGTTAGAATCCTGATTAGTATTCAAATCATGTTTAGAAGACAACTCCTCCATCTACATGGAAGTTGTAACAACAACTTCAGCTGGGAAATTGAGCAAAGCCTTAGCACCCCTCATCCTGAAAGCAGCTCTGCCATATGCCATGGAAGCTTCTTCAACTGTTTGGAATGTGCCAAGCCATATCTTGGCTCCATGACGTGTCGAGTCACGAATCTGTATTGTCTCGCCGAAGACGGTGCCTCTTCGAGGCCACTGTTGCTGGAGAAGATGATGATGAGTGAGGAAGAAGAACAAGAAAGAAACTTAAATAAACTTATTTTTATTTATTTTGTAATTTCACATAAAAAATTGACACATAGGATTAATATTTACCATATAGGTAAAGTGATTAGGAAAGAGAAGACGACACATCAACACATGACACACGTCAATTGAGGAGATGACCAATTGTAAATAAAAAAAAATTTGGATGATGCTTTAATAAAAAAAAGTTATAGGGAACAAAAGCAAAATTCGCTAATTTTATAGGAAAAGATTAAAAATATATTTTACTCTATTTTAACATTATAATTAATCATAAGTGTGTATTTATGAGGCTTAATTATATTTTATTCTCGTGACTTTAGTATATGTTTATTTTAACGTTACAATTAGCTAAATGTGCATTGATCCTAAAACAACTCCATATTTATAGGGTTTGTTTGACCTAGTTTTTTTTTGCTTATAAATTATTTTAAAGCTAAAATAAAAATAAAAGCTTTTAAAAATAAATTAAAAGTTATTTGACAGTTTCAATTTCTTTAAAACTTACACGCTAATTTTAAATTAAAAGTTGTTTGATTAAAAATTGACATAAAGATTATCTAATTACAAATTTTAAATATTTTGAATTAATTAATTAATTAAAAAATCTATCAATAAAATAGAAAGTATTTTTATTTTTTAATTAGATAAATAATAACCTTTCTTTAAATAAACTCAATACAATTTATATTAATAAAATTTAATACATAGTGCATAAGTAAAATATAAATGATAAATAATTATTTTCGCCTACTTTTTTTTCCTTGCGTGTGTTGGTGTGAAGTACTTATCATAATTGAACTCTATTATGTGGGCAACGCCAGAGGAAAATGACACATTGTTTTCGCCCACTAATGGTTCACTATTAAACTTTATGCCTATGTTTGGTAGATGGTAGAGAAATAGAGAAGAGAAAAATAGAGTGAAAATAGAGATGATTGATGAGTTGTTTAATGTGAGAAAAATAGATAAAAAAAATATAAATTTGACTTATTTGATTTGATTGAATAGATGAGAAAAATAGTGATTTTTATTAATAATAATAATATTGTTTAATGCACACGGTCTCATAATTATTAATTAAAACATAAAAATAATATAAATCTCCCCATTATTTGTCTATTTCCTTTCTGCAAGTTATCTTTCTCAGATAACATTCATATACACATCGACATCTCATCATCCCTCTATGTCGATTTGGTGGATTTTCTTTTTTTGTAACTACAGATTAATGGCTTCATCCTCCACTAAGTTATGTATTAAAATGTATAATTTATCAAATTAGGATTAAACCCAATAAGAATAACAAAGAAACTAGATGTAATTAAATTAATGATTGCAACATAAACTAAGCCATAAGACAAAAGGCAACACCAGAAAACCGAAGCTTCTTGCCCAGGTGGTTCATTAAATTTAAATCTAAGAGGTACCAAGTACCAACCTCCTAAAAATTGTTTTTCTTTCTAAGAAACATCCCACGGTCGTTCTTTATATACCATATGTTCACTGCAATTTGCCTTCACTTCAATGGATTTGTTACAAACAATTTTTTCAGATCTCTTGGTTGCGGCCAGTGGCGGAAGTTGTCCGAAATATTTGGAGGAGGCGAAATAAAATTTTAATTCATAAATAAATATATAATATTATATGTTTAATTTTATTTTTGGTCCCTCATTTTTAGATCATATATAATTTCGGTCCTCCAAATTAAGTCCTCCAATTTTTAAAATTAAGTAAATTTAGTCTCCCTTTCCATTGTTTTTCACCCAAAACCCTCAAATTTTTATATTCAATCTAAATATTTTGTAGTTTATGATAGATTTGAAATATGAAATAACTGAAAGGTTCACAAGTAAAAATTTTAACAGAAATTAAATAAAATTTGAAGGACTTTGTAAGGTTTGGGGTTTAGATAAGGCAAAAAAATGTGATTTTTCAATTGTAGGTGATTTTGATATTTTGGTTGGTGAGTTTTTTAACTTAATAAGATTTAAAATAATTTAATCAATTCAATTTGTACAGATATTAAGTAGAAAGTGATAATTTGAGGGTTTTAGATAAAAGACAATTGACAAAGGTCTAAATTAGCTTAATTTTAAAAATACAAGAGCCAAAATTGCATATAATCAAAACTAAAGAAATTGAAGTCCAATTAAACCTCATAGTGTAGTATTAACATAAAATTGACCGTTAAAAAAATATTTAACTAAATAATAAAATTATCCCTAGTTAAACAAATATTACAGAACAACACAAAAAAAAAATATTTGAGATATTATCAGAGAATTTAATCAGTATATATTGTCAGTGTAAGAAAGTATTACATCGTCATTTAATAATGTGTTACCACATTATTTAATGAATGTGGTACCTATCTTCTATTAAACTCAATAAATGATGTAACAATACATTATTGAATGATAGTGTAAAACTTTTTTACACTACTAATGTACATCCATTAAATCTATTTTACGAAATTTTATTATTGAAAAATAAAAATAAAAATATTTTTAATAATTATATAATATGTATATATTTAAAAAAAGTTTTGAAAAAAGTTTGGGTGAGTCATGGCTCCCCCGTCAACATTAAGATCTGCCACTGGTTGCGGCTCTCTTCTTGTCTTCTCTGCCATCGGTTGTTGCCAAACGCCGCGAAAGCAAGACCTCTACATACCTCCTCCGATCAATCACCGCAAGGTGCTCTTGGTGGTCAATCTAAAGCGAAGCTGGAAAGTGGACGTGATTCACCCTTGTTCTTGCGGTGTGACAAGCTCTGTATTGGGCATTCTCCTTAGATGTAGTAACGCGATGCACCAACTGTAACACCCACAATTTCCCCTACTAGTATGTATAAATAAGATAGAGAAAGTTTAGAAATAAAATTATGAGGTATTTAGAAACTATTGATAAACAATCCAATTTAGAATTTATGAACTATCTAACCATAATTCTAAATGATTTTCCTAAAGAGGAGTTTGGGAAAATGACTTAAATACCGTTAATAATTGTGCAATTAAAGAAAATATAAATTTAATTATGAAAAATATATAAACTTAAGGAAACCTATATTTTAGTCAAAATGGTTTTATTATAATTAATAATGAATTTTAGAAATTAATTTAGAATTTTTCTGACACTTTTGGGCAAAATGACCAAAATGCCCATGGTTAGTAGTGTAACCCTAGCCAATATATTAAAATTCGTGAAATAATATGGAAAATATACTTTGGACCTTAAAATCGGATTAAAAAACACATTTATAACTTTATAGAATTTGTGTGTATAACACCACAATTTTTCTATCTGCATACTCTTGTAGAAATTTGACTGTTTGTGTGTGAAAACTGGGAAAATTGGGAAATAAGAGAGTTTAAGTGAGAAGTGAGTTCTAATCACATTTTAGGCTTAAAATAGGTTAGAATAATTATAGGAATTTTTCTTAATTTTAGTTAATTTTTCTTGATTTTTTCCATAGTGAAATGACCATTTCGCCCTTGGGTGCAGTGTAAAATTATCAGACTGGCATTGTGTTACTTCCTTTGTGCCTCATGCCTAATTTAACACTTGAAATTCAAATTCCCTCCCATTTAGACGGCCTCACATGTGGGAGACAAACTTTTCATGGTTGCATGCATGGGTCACTATCACACTTACCTTTCCTCTCTCCTACTTTTGACTATATAAGCTAAAATGTTTTTATTCATTTCTAACCCTGACCCTAAGTGGAATTCGTCCAACAGATTTCTACTTCTCCTATCATCTTTCTCTTCCTCTCCTTCATTCCTCCATAGCCATACCTCCATAGTTACACAAAAACCTAGCTTTCTACCCTCATTTCCTACCATTTTCACTCATTTTAAGAGCTAGGATCATAAATAGAACTTCATCTACTCTCCACCCTCTACTCAACCTAAGGTAAGAAGGGATCATTGGAGGTCTCATTTTCTCTCTTACACATTCTCAAAGCTCCAAGAGCTCCATCAACCATTTTCTTATCATTCTAGTCCAAAGACCCCCCTCTTTTGTGGTATTTAGGTTTTTTGTCAAGCTTGGAGCTCTCCACCTTCATACCCATGGTTTATACACTTTAGGTAAGGGGGGAGAACCCGTGAAACTCTAGTAGGATTGGTGACTAGAGTGAGGGTGATCCTTGACCCTCTTCCCTTTTCATTTTTCTTCTTTAAAATTTTGAAAGTATGAACTTGTTCTTGTATGAATAGGATTCGGTTTTCTTCATATGTATGGGTGTGATTGATTATAATTTTGTTTGTTGGTTGGAATGTGTTAATATGATGGATATGACCTTATAAAAATTACTACTTTGAATTAAGCAAGTTGTTGTATGATTAAATCTTGAAAATAAAGTGTTGTGACCATATTTAAAGGTATGAGCTTTTATGTATGTAAAGATGATATTTGATGATTTGATATGACAAGATGGATATTTGGCATGAGTAGAGAATCATACTTGAATTTTATATTTTTGGAAGTTTATTGATTTTCATGAAATTCATGAGTGTTTATATGTTTTCTTGAGTGTTCTTGTTGAGTTCATGATGGATGAAGGTGTTTGATTCATTTGTGTGAATGATGATGAGTAAGAAGGTGTTTGTGGGCTTGAGTGGCCCAATAGGGTTAGGTTAAAATACTAAAGGTAAAAAGGAAAAAGTAAAAGAGAAGTTAAGTGAGTTAGAAACTTAATGAAATTCGGGTAAAACCCTACATGGACTAAAAAATCAACCAAACACTTATAATTCAAGGTTAAAACATGAAGGAAAGGACCCCCATGGGTCATACTATAGTTGGGCCACTAGTTTGGGCCCTAATACTCATCATACACTCATAAAACACCCAATAATGGTAAGATAAAGTAAATAATTAATAAGATACATATGGGCTTGGATTAGAGTTGGGTCTCAACCCTAATTCTACCCATGGAAAGTTAAGACTCAAATTAAGCTAAGAACTCCACTAAGCTAATCATACAAGTTAATCAACTAGGGTTGATTTAATTAAGATTATCCTCAATTACCTAGACTAATGATGATTGGTAATAAGATTAAGACTTAAAGGAGAATAGGATTTAAGTAATTAAGGTCAACCCTAATCAATCTTAATTGAGATTAACAAGGTAATTAAGAGATGACTAAGGATTAAGTAATCATAATTAACCCTAATCAAGAACGATTAAGGCTTAATGAAAGATTAAAATTTAATTAAGAATTGATTAAGGATTAAGTAATCATGATTAATCCTAATCAAGTAGGATTGAGACTTAATCAAGAATTAAGAATGTGATTAAGGTAGGATTAAGGTTTAATTAAGCATCCAATTAAGGATAAATTACACTTAATTAAGGACTAAACCTAAGATTACTTAATGAATTAAGACTTATTAAGCCTTAATTACCAAAGACAAGACTTAATCAAGTAAGATTAAGTTAAAGATAAGGTAAGTTAGACCTAAAGAAGGAAATCCTAACATATGGAGATGCAATATACACTCAACCCTAATACGTTATGACACTAGTTAGGGGTTATCTAGTGTTACCCTATTAGATAGAAAACCTTTCTAAGCTTGTAACACTATAATACAATACTTAAGTGAGGGTGAAGTGAGGTACATACAAAACATGCATAAGACTTAGTAAATCCTAGGGTGTAAATGGAGCTAAATCTCAAGTGTGAAAACAATGGCATGTAACATACCCTAAAAGCCTATGAACGACATTCTAAGACTGCATAAGACTTGTGATTCCTGGAAAGAGAGTGTAGTTTGACCCAATGTATGGGAAAGTTCCTGGAGGGAACTGAGACTGGATTGTTATGATACCGCAACGGGTTGTTGTGAGTAGCATTCAGAATTTACTCTACCGGTGTGGCAGAAGGTATTACTGTTTGGTGTACAAGTGTATGGCATACATCATGTGCATAGTGACATCTAAGGTGGTGGATCTTACGACGGGACAGGAAGCTACAAGTGGTACCTTGTGAAATGGGAGAGAGGCGGCCGTGAGTGATACCGGGTGGGTACATTCACTTGGCCTTGAGGGTGTGGACTACGGGTCGGGGAAAATTTGCCAATGTAAGCCAGAATTTCCCCAGTATGGCCGAGTTACCCTGACTGGCTCTGATCATTATCATGATCAGTTGAGATTGTCCGGAAGTTGAGATTTTGGTTGATCAACATGTGGAATTATGATTATTATTTTAGAGTGGGTGGCTCTGTGTACGAGTGCTAGTACGAACTCTAACTCCTGATCGCTTCCTATGACAATGTTGTGTACATTGTGGATGGTGATATTACCCTGGGCCCTCATGCATTGCATAGTACATGGTAGTTGTTTTGAAATCCTAGGTGGATGACATGGTTGCTTGCATTGTATGAGCATATCGTACAATTTTATGATGTTGTGATCCTCTATGTGAATGATTGGGTATATTGTTGTATGAATTGTGTGAATTCTCGTATCTGTTTACTTTAGTCATCATATCCTGCGTTAAGTGAGTTCATGTAAAGTGTTCTCACCCCCTTGTCTTTCCTTTTCGTTGTTTGTCACTCTTTTGGCACCTAAAAGTGTTGAATAGTGTTTTAAAAATTTAAGCTAATTTTCGGAACCCCTTTTTAAAAACATCTTATTAATCAATTAACCTATGCATGTTATAATGAAAAACTCTTTTGCCAAATAGTAAATAATATCAGAGTTAAGCGTAGGCTAGTGAAAGAGTGTTTTTCAGAGACTTGCTGAACTTGATAAGTACAAATGTGCTTTCTGAAATCACATCAAAAGATTTACTGAAAACATTTTAGAAACTTGTTTAAAACTGATTTTGATAAGTAATAACTTCAAAATAAAAAACATGTTGTTTCAAAAATGTTTTAAACTAATGTATTAAACGTTTCAATAACTTGCTGAAAAACTGATTTGTTAAAGAACTTGTTGAACCCACTTCAGAAGGTTCAGTAAGTACTCTTTTTCAAAACGATTTGGTCAAGAATGGAGTTTTACAATGTTGATTGTGATTTCACTTTTCCGACCCTTCTCTTGTTAGAAATAATCAGATAATAGCGGAGTGTAAAAAGTTAAGGGTAGAGAGAATAGCTTCTGAAAAGATTCAGACGATGAGTTTCAGTCTGAAGTTTTTATTGTCTCTGAACTGGGTTCAGACTCAAAGTAGTTTAATAATGAGTTTAATTCAGAAGTAAAGTTCTCACTTAAATACTTTTAAATCCCCTTTGTTAGATGAAAACTGAATTGAAATAGTTTAAGGGATAGAGAAGATTCAACCAAAAATTTATCCTGGTTCACCCACTAACCCAGTGAGCTACATCCAGTCCCAGGGCAAACCACCACTGGATTTTCCACTATCTAATCATAGATACAAGTATTCTTTTATCATCAAGCCTCTTCAGGCTCTCAACCAAGTATTCTTTTTTAAACCAAGCCTCTCCAGGCTTAAACCGAGTATTCTTTCTTTCTCCAAGCCTCTCCAGGCTCTCCAGAGTATTCTTTCTTCCTCCAAGCCTCTCCAGGCTCTCTAGAGTATTCTTTCTTCCTCCAAGCCTCTCCAGGCTCTCAGACACTTAATAGTGTTTACAATGAAAAGTTTAAGTTTCCTAGAAACTTAAACCGAGGTTCATCTTGAACTATGGGTTAACTGAGTACTACTCAGGATACATGCAATAAATCTAAGTACAAGGTATAACAGAGATACAAGTGTTTAATTCTAAGCTCTAACTCATCTCTGTAGGATCAGAAGGTTGGCTTTATAACATCTGTATTAAGCTTGGCCAATTTCTTCTGTTGGCTTGATAAATGCCATAGTTCAAAGGTAGATGATTTAGAGTTCATGGCAGCCCATTATGGTCAGTTTCCAGTGAATGAATCTTTAGGAATTTGGCCGACCCATCAGCTCCTTCTTCCTTGTATATTCCACTTCTTCAGCATCTTCCTTGATGCTATTTATATGTTCTGAAAATATAGTCGTTTCAAGATTGTTGATATTACCATTGAGAATAAATGATTTGGCTCATATAGCCGTTGTGAAATAGCTTCTCATTCGGTTGCTTCTTCTTAAGCAGATTAGGTGTGTATATGACTTGGTTCTGACACACTGTAGATAAGCTCTTAATCATGAGAGATTTTCTTCCTCTTCAGTAAGTCAATATTCTCTCTCTTCTTCTTTATTCATTTGTCTTCTTCTGAATGTAAGGAGATAGGATATAAAAATCCGGTAGTCTACTCCTTTTTTACTGTTGTGAGTTCTGCTTCTCTTTGCTTGGCTTTGACTAGTATAGGTGTCTAGTTGTATTATTCGTTCTGACACACACAACAATTTAAATTTTTTTTTAGAGAGTTAATACTTCAGCAGGTTGGCTTGCTCCTTTCTCTCTTTCATCTTCTTCTTATTTCTTTACAAAGGAAGTCTTTAGAAATGACAACGTTAGACTTCACTTTTGTCCTGTTGTGCTTTCTGCTTTTCTTTTCACTTGAGGTACATGCCTCTGATAGCGTGTTACAGAGAAGATACAGAAGTAGGTGTGCAGCAGCGCTGACCTATCTCTGACTTCTATTTGCTTTTCTGCAGTAGGCTTCCTCTTTCATGTTGGGTTCTGAAGCTGAGCCCGAAGGCCTCTGTTTTTCTTTGAATCAATTCAGCTTCACCATTCATGTTTGCTGGGACTTGAGTCTCTTAATTAAATTATTCAGATTGACTCATATGTCTTCAGAGAGTTGTATGACGTGTATGGCTTCTTCTTCTTCATAGAGTTTGAAATGCCACATCATTACGTTGAGAAAGTATGTGTTCAGCAGGTTCAACTTTAGTACACACACAATTTCAGCAGGTTGCATTACTTCAGCTTGATTTAGCTTTTCATCTTAGAGACGCTTTCAGTGAGTTCCTTCCTTCAGCAAGTTTCTTCTTCTTTGCCTCCGATGTTTGCTTCTTTCTTCTTCATTCTTCATGAGCATGTAGTTTATCTTCATTTCAACTTTGTTGCTTCTTCATTCTCCTTTTCCTTTTCTTTTAGTCTTTTTCTTTGGTTCAGTAGGTTGGTCGTTTTCGGCAAGTTCCTTTCTTCAGCAGATTGCTTCTTTGTTCTTCCTTCAGTATAACTTCCTTCTTTGGCAGGTTACTTCTCTTCAAGTCTTTCTTTGATTCAGAAGGTTGAGCTACTTCTACATGGTTCATTGTTTATTTGTCTGAAATGAATCATCTGAAGTATGTTTGCATCATCTGAATGAATGATCTAAAGTATGTTTGCATCATCTGAATGAATGATCTGAACTACATGTATCTAAGACAAAGTGATGTTCTTTTGATTGATAGACTTTCAAAGGTTTTAAGTTTGTCTTTATTTCTAATTCCACAAATATACTTCTTCTTTCCACATTTTCTTCAGATAGTTGGTCGCGTTCAGATAGTTACTTCAATGCTCTTGTTGCTTTGTTCTTCTTTAGCAGATTTCTTCTTTTATCGTTTCTTCTTGTTCAGATTTGCTTTGTCTTTCTTCGGATTTCCTCTTCCTGTCTTTTGCTTGCTTCTTTGGCTATCTTCTTCTTCTTGTCTTCAGATGGATGCTTCATTCTGTTACCTGAAACACAATGCACAGAACAATACCTTTCTCAGTAGAACCTGTTCTTATATGATCTAATTTGTTAATCATTAAAACCTAAGGATAATGAGTCTTAAATCTAATTTAAATACTTAAATTAATTCTGAGACTCAATAAAAATAGCATGGACTTTGGAAGGAAGCACGTTGTGCTGAAGATAAACGTGGCGTTCATGTTGAACCGGATCTTGATGAGTCAAGTGGTAGTGTTTAGGGATATATATAAGTAGCAGTATAGAGTAAAGATAGGGTGTAGCCGGATAGAAGTCCACTTTCTTTTTGTAATGTATTATGCTAAAACCCCAACTTATATGTATGTTATTTTTGTTGTAATTTTGAATAGTAATGAAATGATATTTCCAGTACTAATATGTTTCTTCTTGTTTTATCCCAATTATAATTTATTAATCAAAGATAATGTTTCAAAAAAAATCACCAATTTTCCTCACTTCCTTAAAAAAGTAATTAACAAATCTCAACCGAGATAGTCGAGTAATACCCGTCAAAGGATGAGGGTGTTACACCCACAATCTATTTCCTTGCAAAATGTAACGTCCTAATTCCGGAAGCCTAGGAATAGCGCCCGTTGGAAGCACCTTCCTAAATTTCTGAAATTAGTTTCGTTACATTACTGATATCGTAGACATACAACACATATAATACGTAAGTAACCAACGTTTACTTAAGTGGAATTTAATAAATTATGCTACACAATAATTACCATCAACTGGCTACATTTCAACAGAAACAGCTATTACAGTTACTATCATTATTCCTATACACCAAAATCTAGCTAAGATAATACATATAACTTCTCGAAGAAAAACGACCATCCTTCAGCAGTAAGTCTTTCCTTCCAGGCCTCTAGCTTATCATCCTGCATATCTAAAATGTGCCACAAAACGTGTGGTGAGACTTGCGTCCCAGTGAATGTGATCGTGCAAAAGTGTGGGGGTACAAACAATACATATAAGCACAGCGGAAATTCCTAGATTCAACTCCTAACAATTCATACATAAAACTTACATTCATCTCATAACAATGTATCCCTAAACTTTACGTTCCATTCATAACAATGCATTCATAAAACTTCACATTCAACCTCTTGGTGTATTACCCAACACCGGTGGGGTTTTTACACTTAATCCTCTGACCTGGATTGATCTCAATACCATTCAAGGAACGTCTTCCTTATGGCCATTTAACCTCTTGTTTTAATTAGAAATCACATTCACATTTTAACATTCTTAAACCTCCTAGGTACAAGACCCCTTTTTGGACCGAAGTCCCCTTTTTCCTCTTTGGACCGAATTCCCCTTTTGTTTTTATTAAACATTCATACATTTATATATATATTCAGTTCATGAAATATAAGTATCCTCAGACAACATATTGCCTTAGCCTTTAACATATAGGGAGGAGAAATAGAAAGGGCTTACAATATTTGTTCCTTCCCTCAAACCCTAGCTACTTCAAATCCCTACATGTTCCTTCGATCATAGAATAGGAATAACTGCAACTACATACGTTTTCAAATTCCCTTCACCAATATACAAGCATTTTCCCAAAAAAATCCCCAAATCTCTTAACCTAGGGTTTGGGACTTAAAGGCAAAACATCAATCAATCCAAACATATATATATATACCATTTCCAAGCATAACAATCAATAGAGAAAGGGAATAGAGAAAAGGGATCATACAAGAGGAAACACACAAGAGTGGAGTGAGTGGGTGAACCACACTCACCTTAAGGAGAAGAAAATAGGAGATGTGGAAGGAGGGAGTGATGTGTAACACCCCTCCTTTGAGTTCCTTTTTATCATTGATTGTTGAGAAGTATGTAAATATAAATTGTATTGGTGAATTTCTGAGTTTCAGGTTAGCTTGGGATTTTGGTAAATGTTCAGTTTACAAGGGAAACTCTGCCAGATTTCCGGCAGGGTTGTAATGGTCTATGAGGCATTAGTTAGGGGATTGGATGGCCTTATAACCTAGGATTAGAAGAGGAGAGGAAAAATAAGGCACAGGTCAGCAAGCTTGAGCGCGCAGGGTTTCTGGGCAGGGGTGCGCTCGCGCGCGCACAGCGCACTCAATCTCCCAATGTTTCTGTCTTGCCATGCGCGCAAGCGTGCAAGGGTGCGTCCAAGCGCGTCGTTCCTGCAGTATTGAGGAAGCGCCCCACATTTGGGAGCGTGATGTTGTTTTTGAAAAAACGCCTCTCTTCTTCCTATTTCATTTTCCCTTCTTCATCTAGGGTTTAGAGGGAGAGAGAACAGAGATTAGAGAGAGAAAGTGAGAGAGGGCTGAAGAGAGCTTGGGATAGAGGTTCCTCATCATCATCATCAACCTTGGGAGCTTGGATTCTCGCTTGTTCAACCTTCCTCTTCCCCAAATCTTCCCCCATTTCAAGGTGAGTGTGGCTCTCACCCACTCTCATCTTGAGTGAGCCCATTGTATGATCCCCCTTCCTCTTTCCCTTGCTTATTTACTGTGTGTGGTTGATTAATGGTTGTATTATGCTTTGATTGTGGATTTGTGGTTGTTATGCTTGTTTTGTCAAACCCTAGGTTAGGGGAATTCATGGAATCTTAATGTGTATATTCATATGTGGCATTCTTTCATAGTCATGGGCTTTAGCCATCATGAATCATGTTATTCACGTCTTCGGACTATCATGGAGCCTTCGGGCTATCACAGGGTCATTGACCATCACAGGCCTTTGGCATTGAATTTTAATAACTAGAGGGTAGCCACATCGAACTCACGGCCAAGAGGGAGATGGGGGTCCTCACCTTAAAAGTAACTTATGTACATTGACTCTATAATAAAACTTAATCATAGGTGGCCTTGGACGACGGTCCTTGGTCACACGGCCGAGCGCTCAATCACAGTAATAACGAAAAGACCCCGGGTGTCGGGTAACAACACCATCACAGTTCTAGTTACTTGCCCTGCATATATTATTTGTTGATGATTGTCTGGACTGAGTTTATATGATTGATCCTGAGTGTTATATGTCATTTACTTATTACACACACTGCACGTTTTGGCTCGCTCACTGGGACGTTAGTCTCATCCCACGATATGGGAATTTACTTTCAGATGTGCAGGGTAACCATCCGGCAGCTTGACGGAGTGTAGTACTGGAAGATTGGGTGATAGTCCAATCACGTTCTTTTTGGTTTAGTTATTTTGTATACACACTGATTGTATCTCTTTGGTTTGGGATAGGGGCATACATGTGGGGCCTTTTGGGTTATCCTTTATGTTTCGGGTCGCATGTATTTCCATATCCTTGTTGCCTATTCATTAACTAATGTATTTTGAGCATATGTAGGCCACCCTCGATATTATGGTTATTGTATATGTATGATTGCGGCTTAAGTAAGTCTTGGAATTACCTAAGCGATGTTTGTTATATTCCGATATTCAAAATGTGCGGAATAATTTCACGAAATTCCCTAATAGTACTTCCAACAGGCATTATTTCTGAATCTAGAAATTAGAACGTTACATTTTGGTATCAGAGCAGGTCAATCCAATTGGACTGTGGAATTGTTTGTCTTCTGAAGTTAGTTGTATCTGTATACATTATTATAAAATTGAGAGACTGATCACCTCAACGTTTTATTAATGATGTGTAGAGACTCATGGTTGGCCGAGGAAGGGGTAAACCCAGGACCAATCTCCAAACTTCTGCACCCCAAAGTTCTACCACGGATCCTATAGTTGCAGCACTTTAGATGATGTCTCAGATGATAGTGCCAACTAAGATAAAATGCTTATGTGGCAAAAATAGTATACAAATGGCAACACTATAATATGCGACTCAACTTTAATATATATGGCCTGTTTGTTTTAAATTTGTACAGTACAAAACCATGGTTTTGCAGAATTGATTTTAAATCACTTTCGTCCAACGTACTTCGTAAAGCGTGCATCATCCATCTCAACCATTCATTTCTAGAATCAATTTTACTCAACTATAAACCAAACAGACCCATAATAGATAGATGGTGTTCACTTAATCCAATTGTCAATTTCCACTTGCATAGGCACCAATCTTTAAGAATCAAAGGAGTCCGTTGCTAGATCAATCGGAAGAGTTTTGTTTCAAACACCATCTACAACTAAACCCTCAAAAAAGAAAGTATAAGTTGACAAAAATATCTGAAATGATTCCAATTGGAAATTTGGTGTCTAAATGGAAGACAACATGATCTCTAGACAGTACGAAGACAAATGTTCAAACTGCCAATATTTTGCCAAAGGTTGGGACAACTTGTTTGGAGTTATGGTATGTTTAGTGCATGTGTCACAAAGACATCTAACCTATTTATGTTGACCAAATGACATGTTTTAGAGCATGAAATCCAAGGTTTGTCCAACTATAGGCATGGAACTCACAGAAATAGAGTTGAGGATTAGTGCATACATTTTTGCATTTCACAATTACGAAAATGAGATGTTAATGAAGATGGCCCAAGCCATTGGTACAAGGAAGGACTTTGACAATCTATGTCCATATAAGGTGGTCGAGAATAAGGTATGAATATGCAATAATAGTGATTTAGGCAACCCAATATATGCAAACCAAGATCTTGCACATTGATTCAAATATTCTATCTAGCTACATTGTTTGACAGATTATAGAATTAATGGGACGAAAAGGGACATGGAAGCAGAATCATAACACACTGCAGATATTGTGGTTTTGTCCACTTGCCTTTGTGGTGAGAAAATATTAATTAATAAAGTTCTTAATAATTTTCATCCTCCATCTTAACTATTAACTAGGTACTTAAAATTATTTAAAAAAATATTGATAATTAATATTATTAAAGTAGAAAATATAATAGAAATGTAAATTATATATAAGATTATATGTTAAAGTGAAATAAGGACTTTCATCTTTAATAATATAAAAGGCAATTTATTTTCCTTCTAATTTAATATTTTGAAGTTGTAGTTTGAAAATTGTCTTCAAAATTGTCTCCTAATAAATATATTTTACCACATAGAAAATGATTTAAAATGCACATTTCTATTCTCCTGAGGAATAATATATGGATCACAAATTGTTTATTCATGCTTTTGAGAAGAGGATTATAAGTCTCTTAAGGTGCATCCATTGTTCAATTTATTATTGTAAATGTGTTTTTTTAAAAAAAAAACTTTATTTTAAAGGATATTCAAGAATCATGCATAAATGTATATAAAATAAAACATGTAACTGCTAACTAATATTTATGGTAATAATAACTCAAAAGTCACAAATTACAAAGAATACACACTAAGGCATTGATTCTAGAGGTGACAACTCATGCAAAATGTTGAGGTGGAAGGCTAATGCTAAAGATGGGTTGATTCAACAGCTGAGGTGTCAACGCTATAACTCACGCTTCAACTTTTATATATTATAATAGATAATAGATAGATAATAGACATTCCCTTAATTTCACTTATATATGGAATAGATCGACATTCTAAGCAAGAGCACTATCGGACAATTGGCTACTAAGTACATTGAACAATGGTTGCAACCATTTCTAGACTTAAAATATGTACGTTGCATAATAATGTTATTCATTTAGCTTTCAATGAATGTGAAACTAACCATATTATGCCTTTAAAATTTTAGATTTATGTGCCCATAAAAAACAAATATGGCGACTGGTTTCTGATGGTACGTTGTTTCTATTGAAGAGCTAGTTATCTACCATTTGTACACACAAATACAAATGAAACAAGTGAATATAACAACTATATGGAAATTAGTAATACTGGATTATACATATATCATCACTACTTCGTCTCAATTATTAATACTTGTAAAGTTTTATAGTTGGATAAATAAAATATCATAGAGTGAAGCATTAACAGAATTGATGACATCAATTGATTATCCAATTGACTTTCTACAAGGAGCTATTGATTTGGGGAGTTGGGAAATATTACTTGCACAAATGGCGACTAATAGTGTGAATTCAGTTATAAATCTATTGGATTGGATGGAGATGGGATGGGGTCTGCTTTCAATGCAAATTTAATAACTATGGTTAGTGTTTTGTTATTTTCTTGCATGGCATATTCTTGTAAGCAAGAAATGGAACTCTAATAAGCACCCATAAGTGTTGACCGAGAAAACCAATGAAAGACATGGACGAATGCGGATTGCATTGAATTTGCTTTGTGGAGAACATAATACGAACAAACACATATTGGAGGCAAAGGCAAAGACTTATTGGTGGACGATTAGGATACTCGGATCAACTTGATGCAAGTTCATGCAAAGTCATTTTGGTGTTAGTTGTGACTTGGCAATCCATAGTAATATTTTGTTCACTGTTTTGTTTAACGTCAAACAATTATTACATTTATTTCATCAATTGCATAAACTCTGTTCTTGTTTGTTTGTTAACTTGGCTACTGAACCATTATGAAAAATTGCTTATGGATGGTAATTTGTGATCATATCATTATATAGTTAGCCATTTTACTTAATTATGTGTAACTAATGGCATCGAGCCATCGTTAATTAACTAAATAATAATTAAATGATTGATATGAAACGTCATTGCGTAAAAGGTGGCATCAAAAGAAATCATTTATAAATTATAAGAGCAGCCAAAAAGGATGATAATACCGATGGAAATATGACTAACCCAACCCAACAATAATTATTCCGTAAAATTGTTTCCATGCCCACATAATCATCCTAAGCAAAAAAAAATTAATCAAACTTATTTGCATGATGATTATCTAAAACGAAGCATCAAATCCATTGATGAAAATATCTAGTGCTTGACTAGTTAATAACCAATAGAAAATGGTCACTCAATAAATCATTATATTACTATTGAGGCTTAATAAAACACTACATAACAACTTAAAATAGAGAATGAAAATTCATCTTCCAAATGATTCTTACAATACTAATCCTCCCAACCAGCACAATATGGCAATACATGAAATTCTCATCACTTCATTTGTCAACCATCATTGCTTTGTGTGCGACTGAAAAATATTCCATTGTCATTCACCACAAGAAAATCAGTTTTTTAGCGACGGCCAAAAGCCATTGCTACAGGGGGAAAACCGTCGCTATTTCATAATTAGCAACGACCCACCACCCGTCGCTAAAAGTCTCGTCGTTAATGCAGTAGCGACAACTTTTTACGACCGACGCTATGTAGCAACGGGCAGGCCGTTGCTAATAATTTTTTCAAAAAAAAATCTTTTCTCCCCAGATTTATCAATTGTGAGGATCGAACCCGCAACCTACATGATACAAAGAAGAAGTATTGTTGTTACGCTATGTTTGTTTCTTGAAATATATAGTGCAAAATAGTATATACATAGTGTAAAAATAACAAGAAATTAGAGTCAGTCAGGCCGACACTAACTTTACGAAAGTCGACGCTAAAAATTTTTTTGCCTTTAGCGTCGGACTGGCCGACGCTAAATAAAAAAATGTTAAAAAAATTATTTTACCATTAGCGTCAGCTAGGCCGACGCTATTTAAAAAAGTTGGCGTCGGTTAGCCCGACGCTACATAAAAAATGTAAAAAAAAAATCAACTTAGTGTCGATCTTGTGTCGGCCTGGCCGACGCTACTAGCGACGGTGTCGTGGCCGACACTACCCGTTCGCATCTAAATTGCTGATTTCTTGTAGTGATTGTCATAAAAGTCTTCTTGATAAACGTTTAAAGAATAAGCATTTGTAATAGAAATACTTAAAAACAAACACTTACATATTTATATTACAAAACATATTGTTACCAACAATTATCATACTTACATTACGGACATCGGAGCACTCATGGGACATCATTAATTATGTTACCAAGATTTGATTTCATTGAACACGTATTCCTATTATGACCCACTTCCACACATGAACCACATGTTTCGCGACGGTTTGATTGACTGCCAATGCTTGATGAACTAGCCCCATAACCCTTGGTCCCCACTCTTACTGGGTCTTTGAGCATTCCATCTCTCAATTCATCGCATTGGTCATTCCATTGGTATTTCCTTCATCTACACAACTCATGTTATCATATTGCATGGTAAAAAAGTCTTTTAAGGCAGTAGATATAATAGCCATCCTATTCAATTTCCTGCACAAAAAATCCAACTGAACAACGCGAAGCATGTAAATAAAGTCCTATATGGTACCACGTTCATCACAAAGCTGGTACAAATTTTCCTTGGCCATCATTATCCACCTATCAAGAACTAGAAACCTAAGAATCTCATCAAAGTTGAGATGAACCATGACATCAAAGTTTCAAAGGTTGTGCCAAAAATGAAACATGTCACTCCCTATTTGCTTTTCCATATTTAGACAATGTCAAGAATGGTTTAGGACATTGTCTGTGGAGAACTCTTCACCCTCACAGTACTACCTCTAGAAAGTGTAGGACAAAATAACTTAAACAACTCCTTTATGAACACTCTAGAAACAAACCTCTCTAAACCATGCAACTTGGTTTGTAATACTGGTTCACCAACCATTGTGCCAAAATAAGCTTCTATTTCCTTGTATCAAAAAGATTCAAGGCAAACAATAAATATTTTTTACAAAATCAACCAATCTATGACATAAATGAACAAACCTCCCAAGTTGAGCACGAAGACCCTCACATCGAGATGTCGTCTTAATTCTTGTAAAAAATGGCCCCATTATCAAGTAAGATGTACACATTATCCTATTTTCATACATTTCTTTCACCCGTGTATTATCCTGAAGACCACACTCTTGGACCATGCCATCCCACTTCCGTTGGAACTCATAAAGCTCATAATCCCCAAGCATACACCTTTTTAATTGTGCAAGAAACCTTGTATGTTTTACGTTGCTAGCAACATTACATAGTTCCCGTTTGTTTTAGCGGTGGCACGATGCAAAACCATGGTTTCACGGAATTGAATTTAAATCACTTTCGTCCAACGTATTTTGTAAAATATGCATTACTCATCTCAACCATTGATAAAAATCAAATATATAACATTATTCCTTGTCAACTTTAATTCTAAGAAGGGAAGATCATGACTGTTTAATAATTTGAAGACTCCTTTCAAATGGAAATTGGGGCAAAGGAAAAAATTTATGCTTCTTAGAGAAGCGTCTTTAAAACATGAACTTTTATTGATGGAAATGCAAAACAAACAAGTTCAAAGTCTTTATTAGTTTTGGTCAAATTCTGGGATTTCTTTTGGATTATTGTGATTCATTTACGAGTTCATCTTAACTTTATCATCTTAATTGTGTGAAGTGGTAAAATTTATATTGTATTCGATATATATAGCGATGGAGTTCAAGGGGGGAAAAAATCCAAACAATTAAAACTTTCATATTGGGTTGATACTAAAATTATGTTAAAGTTTTTTAGGCACCCTAAAATGACACTCAATTAACTCAATTAAGTTCAAATCATCTAGTCAGACATTTAATTTGTATTATTTATATTTAAAAACAAATTAATTTGTATTAATATTGCCTAACCTAGATAATATCATTGTAGGTAGCAAAAGTTTTACTATAAGCATGTAACCTAGTTGAATAGTCATGGATTGAAATTGAGACCATTGGTTAAATTAGAGTAACCTTCTATTAACCGATACATGCACTAAGTGGTATTTAATAGGTGATATTTACTTATATTTTAAATAATATATTATCTGTTTAAAAATAAAAGTAGTGCGATGAAATAACAATCTTTTCATTACTTTTTTATAATAATTTATTTTATTAATTATATTTTTATTCTTCCTCATCAAAATTAAATATCACATGCATCCTACATGTCAACACACTAGTTTCAACATAAAGAAATATTATACCCATTAATGTGAATACAAACTCAGTGAAAGAGACATTTATACTTTGTTTGGTTGTATTAGGGAAATAGAGAAGAGAAAGAGAGAAATATGAATGATTTAAGATTATTTGGTGAGAGAAAAATAGATGAGATGTGAAAGTGAGTTATTTGGTTTTCATTGAAGAAGTGAAAGAGAAATAGCTTTTTTTTATTAATAAAGTGAAATATTGGCGCACTGTACACAAAATCAATTGTGTCTCAATGATAATAGAATGTTTTTGAGTCAGAATGCGTGCAAGCAAAATCAGATGCAAAAAATCAATTATCATACGAAAGCAAATCGATTTTCTACACCGCATGTCAGAATCTAAAAACTTAACTCGTGCAACTTTCTCCTTCATCAGTACAAAACAACAACCATTGCCTCTAAACCTCAATCCCGCACCTTATCGGGCAGCCTACACCTCTTTACTCCAATCTCCCATACCACCACTTCGAGCTCTTCCAAACCGCATCATCTGTCTCCTTCATCACAACAAAGCCACACACTTTTTATTCAAACCCAACCTCACCACTTTCCTCATGATGTTTTAAGGCGGATCATCACTTGTTTAAAATATAGAATAACAGAGTGAGAGTGAGAGAAAGAAATCAGGAACCGTGAAGAAGAAATAGAAACAAAGGGGCATAATTGCACTTTTGGTCCCCTATTATCATCAATCCGTAATTTTGGTCCCTCTATTTTTTTTTCGCGATTTTGATCCCCCTATTATTCCAAATTCGCAATTTAGTTCAAAATCTTGGTCCCCATATTTTCAAAATCTATGTGTTAGAGGGACCAAAATCGCGAATTTGGAATAATAGGGAAACAAAAATCGCGAAAAAAAAAGGAGACCAAAATCGCAGATTGATGATAATAGGGGGACCAAAAGTGCAATTAAGCCAAAAAAAAAAGAGAAAAGTGAGACAAAGAAAGAGAAAGAAGAAAAGGGGCACTGCTACGATCTTGCTCTGACGGCCACCATCCTTCATTTCGGTTTAGTTTGGCCGCTGTAAAGTCGCAAACCACCACTCCCACTGTAGCGCTGCCGCGCGTAATCCAGGCAGCAGCGCGCTCTAGCCGCTTCCTTGTACCTTTCACCATCATCATCTTCTCTCATGACCCCCTCACCTGTGAGCTTCACCGTCGTTGACTTCCCCGTTCGCTACCGCCATTCAGCCTGTGCAACGCCTCAACCTTCACTGGTTCACCTCCTCCTTAATCGCGAGCTCCACGCAGTCTCGTTACGAATGGTTTGAGAAGATGCAATTCTCCCTTGATACATTGCGCACAAGTGAGAAATGGGTAGGCAACACTTATGCAACGCCTCAACCTTCACTTTTCTCATCTAAATTACGAAGAATTTAAAAGTTGTGGGCCCACTACTTTTTGGGTATTTCTTCGCTATCAAATTCATACCACATAAAAGCATACAACTCAAAACACACTTTCCTTTTTATTTCTTTCCATCACATCTCACATTTCTCTTTTTATTACTATTTTCTCTTTTTGTAATACACCAAACACACTTACAAAGGTATTTCTACACCATTTTTACACACTTCCATTTTTTCGGACTTCTCTCACCAAACAAGGGCTTAACAACATTTTTAAAGTAATATTGAAGTAACATACAAGAATAAAAAATATAGAAACCAACAACTTTTTCTATCTTTTTTCTCCTATTTCTTTGTTTTCTCTTTCTATTTTTCCATTTTTTCCTCCCAACAAAGGGGTACGGACCAAACTAATTACGCTTTACTCCTCTTTCTTTTTTCAAAAGCTTAAATAAGATGTTGAACATATGCCGTTTCAAATACAGAAAGACTTAGTGTGTGTTTGGTTTAACGTTGAAATTGTCAAACTAAAGTTTAAATTTCTCAATACAACTATTTTTAGCATTAAAAACATGAGTTTATCACGTTTTAACGCTAAACCAAACATGCTATTATTCAAATAAAAGTGCCTATTTCACTAGTTCACGGACTGGGATTCATTCATAAATACCATGAGAAAGTACCATAAAGCTGTTTTACATAGATTCCTAAAAGAAGTTTAAAAAAAAAAAAAAGGTATGCATCAAACTATAATAATAGGGCAAATTGCAACGGAGCGATAATGCAGTGTAACAACCAACCACCAAATCTAAATGAGCTGAGAACAAAAACAGGCAACCCTTGATACAGCTACTACCTGACCAAAAATCTCAGCAACTCACATACTGATTTCTAAACCGGTGTTACCTATAACCATAATGCAGTTATAACTTCTTAATTTTATTTGGGCGATCTACTGCAGATTCATTCTCTCTAGAGCGGGTATGTTTCCCTCCTCTACCATGTTTTCCTCCTCTGCAAAGAGATCATATAATAATTAATATTAAATTAAAGTTTCAGTTTCACCCCCTCCCCAGCGGCCCCAAAAAGGAAAAAGAGGGATCAAAAGAGACTTGTTCAAGTCAAATTCAATACATGTTTGAGTCCACCCACTTACCTTCCTCGGTTACCCTTACTTTCTCGATGCTTTTCTTGATTACCACGGAGCAGGCTCCAGTATTCTCTTTCAGGCTCACCTGAGATAACAGCACACACAAGAATATTTCTCAGTGCAACCAATAAAACCATTGTCACAAGATATCAATTTAGTACTAATCTCAGCAGCAATGTTCTCCAAATCTACCCTCTACCCCTCATATGACATATCTTTTCCCAACACAAAAGGGAAAAGGAAAAAAAAATCATGGAAATAAAATATTGACAATAAGTTTTCAAGAAATTGTACCAGCTTATGCAACGAGTAAAATGACTGATATTGATAGACTGAAAATTAACTAGGCATAAAAAGTAATGTTGAACATTAAGACATGGAGTGCGTTTTAACAATCTAAAGGATATAGCTTATCCTCATCACTAGAAACATCAAAAGATAAAATATGCTAAGACTACATATGAAATCCAAACATAAATAACTGTTCAAAAAATTAAATTAGACGTGAAACTAACCAGTCACTGGATCTAGAGTAGCAATATAATTCTTCACAACTAAGCCCCCCTTTTCAGAAAGAACTGCAGCAGCACGAGCTTTCTGAGCAGCTTCGGGTTCTTCAAACCTAATATATCCTGACTCTGCTCCAATCTTGAAATCTATGTACTGAATTGGCAAACAAGAATATAAGATTAATATGTCAGTCTTCGGCAATTAAAAAAAGCTGGATGTTAACCAATATTTTAGTAATAAGGATGAGAGTGAGACAGAATGGTCTAACCCAGCATCAGGGTATTCAAAACAAAAGAGGCAAAAAAATTATCCTTTTAAAAGTGTAAAAAACTCCAAACGAAAAACAAAATAGTTAGAGTTATACATAATAGATAGCAACATCTTAAACAAATGTCAAACAGAAGGCATATAGCCCTGCCAGCTGGAGAAAGGGAAAAACCCAGTTTACCTTCACAGTACCGAACTTCTCAAAGACACCCTTCAAATCCTCACGTAGGACAACATCTGTGTTGTCCTTGTAAGAAGCAGCTGATATCTTTTTATCAGTTTCCTGACTCTTTTCTTCAGCTTCAGTCTCCTTTCCTTCATTAGCTCCATTGTTTTCTTTATCATTGTCATTATTTTCTGACATCTTTTGATCATTTTCCTCAGTAGCAATTTCAGAGGGATTTTGTTGATCTGTTTTGGAGACACCATTATCGTCATTAGTTTGTTGATCGGTGCTATTTTGTTCTGAAGGAACCTCATCTGAAATGCTGTTTAGTTTGAAGGCTATAAGTAAGCCTTTAGGGTAGCTGTGACAAGCATGAAGGATGACAATCAGTTTATAAACTTCTTTTTTTGGTTAAGGGTGGGGATTAAAAGAATAAACAGCAACTTACTTTGCTTCTGTATTTGAGTTATTCTGGTGATCTGAATCCACAGATTGACGAAATTTTTCATGCTTTTCTAATTCTTTTTCTCTCTCTGCATCAAAGTCCTTCCTGAATTGGGTATGTAGACAATATTAGACAGTATGCATACGTACACTTTTTCACGCCCCAAAATTCTCCAGTTAGTAAACAAAACCCAATTCACAAGCTAAATACAGTAAATTGAAGTTTCTCATATAGTGATGTTGGAGTACCAGTACCGGTACAGTTTAGGGTTTACAGTTTACGGCTGGGTACGCGCCGGTACGTACCGGGTACATACCCAAACCAAGTTTCAAACAAAACAAAAAAAAAGGGTACGGGACTGGGTACGTTATGGGTACGGCTCGAGTACGTTTTGGGTACTCATGTACCAAAACTACATCATTTGAACTAAAAATTAGGTTTTTTTTCCCTTTTTTTAATTCTGATTTTGAATAATCTGAAACCCTATTGCCTTTTTGCGTGCATCCTCCCTTACTTTCCTTCTCTTCTAAGTGTGTCACCTGAGCGGCTGAGCCTCTAACCTCCCTGCGTCATCCCATCAGTTCACCACCGCTTGTCTGTGCGCCGTCGCGCGCGTTCTTCATCACTGCGAGCGTCCTCCACTGGTGCGTCTGTGCAGCGAGCGTCCTCCACTGGTGTGAGTGTTCTCCGTCCTATGCGAGCATCCTACACTGTGCCTGCGAGCGTCTGTGAAGCGCGTCCTGGTGAGTAGCTCTGTATCTCTGTTTGTTGTTCTGTGACCTGTGTATATCCTCTGTTTCTTATTTTTGCTGTGATTTTGCTGCTGTTTTTGCTGTGTTTTTGCTGGTACACTGTTACTGCAATTTCTGCTCTGCTTTTGCTTCTCCCTTTAACTGTGATTTTGCTGCTGCAGTGCTGCCCTGTTTGTTAGTTTTGAATTTTGATTCATTTTGATTTTAAAATAGCTTATAATAGGGGCTGATGGTCATAAATTAATTATGTTATGATTTGTGTTTTTTAATGTTTTATGCAATTTGATCTTATTTAAATATAATTTTATTGGTCTTATTTTTATAGAATTAATGATAGAATTATATATATATATATATTAACGTACCCGTACCCTAGTTTTCCTAGAATCCACGTATCCCGTACCCATATATTTGTACCCGTATCCGTGATGCCCCTCTAGCAACTACTATCAATTCACAGTTTTTTATTTTGTATAAAAAACAAAAATAATTGCAAACCTTATGGCAATATAAATTTTATTGCACAAAGGATTTGACAGAAAATGTTGGATCTACCCCCTTGTTTCCCTTACATCACAAATTATTCTAATATAAAGCAAAAAAAAATCTTTTTCCATTAAAATTCATCAAAAAACATTCTTACTTTGGCTTTAATTCTAACTCAGCCCCTGCATAGACCAATTTTTGAGTCAAAACTTTTTCCACTTCTTCGTCTGATGAGAACTCAATAAGGGCAGTGCCGCAGAAGAACCTTTTGTCTCCAACATGACGGGGCAACCGAACACTGTTAACCTGAAACAGAAAGCATGAATTTCTCATTTTTGTTACATGAAATAAAATAAATTATAAAAAGTACTTTTCTGACTTCCAGTACTATCTTCCAAAAATTTTATTGTTAATAAACATATAATCTCTAAAGCATTCAAAGATTAACCAGTGAAGTCAAATGACAGAGTTCTATTTTTAAATGCTGAAGCAATCTGATATTTACAAGATGCATAGAGATAATGCTCCAATTTCGAGCCATGAGATTTAATGAGCTGTATACAGTTTCAATCCACTAGGAGCATACCATGCATCAAAACTCATAGGATAAGACAAGGAAACATTGATGCTCTCAAGCTAAAATGTTAGAATGTAAACCATGGCACCAGTGCTAATATTACCTTGGCATATTGACCAAAGAACGTCTCCACATCTTCAAGCTTCACATTATATTCAAATGGTGAAGCAGCAATTGTTCTTATCTCCACCTGCTCAATTACCTCTTCCGGCTTTGGAAGTTCAGTTGTCCTGCCAACTTTGTTCCCTGAAACACTTGAATAGAACAAATGAAACAAATAATTTATAAATAATACATGGTCATTCGAAATAGAATTACAACCCCAAATTAAAAACAACATTTTCATTCATAGTCTCACCCCAAGAAACACAAATTGAAGTTAAAAAACAAGTATAATTTATGATCATCTGTTTCCTCTGCCACTCATCTCAATGACCCCTAAAACATTTTAAGATAAATATGTTGTAACCATTACAAGTACATACCAAAAGCTCTATTCCAATAGTGAATAGTGATGTTGCAGAAATAGGTGATTCATAAGAATATAGTGAATGGAGCTTCATGTAGCGATTAGCAAATTGCCACCACATGTGATGGAAAGAAAATCTCTCTATCTCCAAGTCTAAACTAACCAAAATAGCAGTATTTCCTATCCTATTCTAAACAAGCCAGAAAAATTAAAGAATTTACTAAACTAAGCTAAGGGGACGTTGCAGTAATCTAGATTCTTTTAATTATGAATAGCACAAAATTACATCACTGCTTGGTGTTGCCTGAGTAGAACTGCATTTTTTCCACAAAACGAAAAACAATTATTTAACACAAAACAAGCAAGGAGGCAATAGAGAAAAAAGCTAGAAAGTAGAAACTAACCATCTTCTGAGATCTTGAGTGAAGTTGAATTTCTCAAAGCTTGAGCAACAGTTTTAACAGTATCTTGGGTGACATCAGCCGGCTTAACATCACCCAGATTAAGATGCTTTCGCATCCTGTTAAAGGAACAAATCAACGCCAAACTAACCACTGTGTAGTTGTAATAACAGTCAAGGCCAACAATGAAAACAAGAACTCATGAATAGGTTTTGATAAAATAAAAGCGAAAATCCGAAATAAAATGGAATGAACATTTTCCTTCTTTTTGGCCTCCTTCCATTTATATGTTTGGACAGTTTGGTATGTTAAAATAGAAAAATAAAAATAAAGGAAAAAACCTTATATTTTAGGTGAAATAGAACGGAAATTTCTTCACTTTTCATTATCCTGATTCGAATTCCAAGTTGAATCTTTCAGTAAAATATTATAAACTTAGACCAATTTGATGACACAACAGAGGGGTAATAATAATGAATGTGAATGAGAAAAAGGATACTTCCATCTTCACTTTCAGCGACGGTTTTCTTCAAAAAATTGTCCCGGGGAAGGTTGCTGTCACTGAAGTAAAACTCCACCTGTTTTGGCAACAAAAAAAGACGACGCAAGAGTATAATGATCAGTCACAGGTTTCGCAACATGGATATTGAACAGCGAAATCAAAATACGACTGGTACAAACCTGTCGTATCACTTTCTTCGTTGTTTCTTCGTCCAGTGACGGTTTCGCCATTGATGAAAGGGAAATCAAAGAGACGCGGTGCCAGAGAGAGTGTAGGGTTTTTGAGAGACTTGGGTTTGGTTTGGTCTCTCTCTTGTCAGTTTTCACAAATTCACATTTGAATTTTAATAACCAGGAGACAATGGCTCTCTTTAAGGCGGACTCTATCAAGTTGAGGTGATTATGGGCTAATGAATCCCATCAACTCAACCCAATTCAATTAAAAAGCACGGTTGAATTGAGTAATTGGATGGGTTCCACACATGTGAATTCAATATAAGAAGAATGCTATTAACACTCTCTTAAACACTCTCTCTAACACACTTAATGTGATTGGTTAAAATTCACATGGGTCCCACCACTTGGGAGTGGGACCCACGAATTTGGTGGGACCCATGTGAATTTTAACCAATCACATGAAGTGTGTTTGAAAGAGTGTTCAAAAGAGTGTGTTGCTAGCACTCCTCTCAAATCAAATTGAGTTAGTTGTGGGTTGGATTTTCATACTTCCAACCCGATAAATTTAACTCAATCCAATCATTAATAAAATAATAATTTTTATAATTTTTTACCATAATAAATTACATATTTTAATGTTTAATATTATATAAATTGATTTTCTTGTTACCAAATTATAGGATTTTAGTAACAAAAAAAATTATAGGTTTTATTTTTGTCATACTTATAGTTACAACTTTATATTTTCTATTTAAAGTATTTTAATTTTTTCATTTTTTATTTTATTTACAAATCCAAATATTTTATATTTTTGAACCTAATTGACTCCACCCATAATCGAGTTGGGTTGGGTACGTACCTAAAAATGACAAAACCCAACCCAACCCAACCCAATGTCTCTTCATCGGGTTGGGTCTGTTAGTGTCTTAAACACACGGACCTAACCCAACCCAGCCCATGTGATCCCTTCCTCTCGAGAGTGTTTGAACGAGTTTCTTATAACGTGTTAGATTTAATAATTAAAAAATGAATGGATATGATGAATAATAAAAATTAAAATCAACATTTTGTAATATGCAGATTAATCCTTTATTCGTCCAGCCGGGATAACAAGAGAGTAAACTAGTAGATCGATCCCCGACTTCTAGGGCACCATGCACTTTAGTCCCGGACTTGTAAAAAATCTCCTTTTAGTCCTTGACGTTACTTTCCATCCAACACTTTAGTCCAAAGTCCTAACTTCCGTTCAGTTGGTGCTGGTGTGTCACGTTAAATGAAAAATAGGCTACCTACTAGAATAAAAAATGACGTTGTTTCCCCATTTTTAAAGTTAAAGACACATATGTGACTTTTAACATCATTTTTCTCATATTCTAGGCGGCTTATGAGGGAAATGAGGTTAAAAAAGCACATAAGTGTCTCACACTTTAAAAATGGAAAAAACAACATTGTTTTTTGTCCTACTAGGTAGTATATGTGCCACTTAACGTGACACATTAGCACCAACTTAACAGAACTTAGAACTTTGGACTGAAGTACGGGATGGAAAGTAACGTCAGGGATTAAAAAGATATTTTTTACAAGTCAGGAACTAAAGTGTATGGTGTCCTAAAAGTCAGGGACCGGTCAGCTAATTTACTCGATGGCAAGAATACATGAAATCGTGGATATCTTGTATATTTAAATATTGGACAGCTATATTATATTATTTATGTGGTACTTATATATTTATTAAAAAAATTTATAAAAAAGTTTGATTTTGTAATTATGGGCGAGCAAAGGAATGAGTGAAGTAGGAAAATGGGGAGGTCTATCAAGAGAGGAGCTAGATAATTTGTCCAAGAGCACTAAAAGGCCTAAGGTAGAGAAGGAGGACATAACCATCTCAAAGAGTATAGGTCAACCAAGAGAAGAGACAATCGTCATGGAGACAGTTGATATGGAGAACGGAGGCGACTCAGAAAATGTCCTACTATCGATGGAGGAGACGGTCATCATGGTGACAAACCTGGCCCAAATGTTCAGACGCGACCATTTGTTCCACCCTCTAGTCAACATTCCCAAAAGACAGTGGTCTCGTATAAAGATGCTTCCTTGGGGTTAAATGGAGGAGAGACTAATAAGGAAGAGTCAAACTTTTATGTTTATGACTCAAAGAGTGAAGTTAAGGAGGACGACGAGGAAGTTAAAAGAAAAGCTAGAATGGTGGACCCCTTATGTCTAGAGGTGTTTATTTCTAAAGAAGACTATAAAGAAGTCTGCAAGAAATGGAAGCCCATGGATGTTGAGCATGATTATTTCCTAGCAAGATTCTCTAGTTTTGAGGAATAAGATTTTGTATTTGAAGGTGGCCCATGGATGATATCAGGGTACTACCTAGTAATTCAAAGATGGAGACCATACTTTTTCCAAAGGAAGATGAGTTGAAAAGAGTGGCCGTCTGGATTCAAATTCCAGGCCTCCCTATAGAGCTTTATGATAGATACAGCCTATGGAAGGTTAATATGGAGAACGATTAAAGTTGATTCTAATACTTTAAAACCAAAAGAAGGTTAATAGGGAGCCTTTGTAACATCCTAATTCCTAATTCCAAGAATAATGCCTATTGGAAGCATATTCTTGAATTTCAGAAATTATTTCACGCATTATGAATATCGATAAACCATACAACATAGTTTAGGTAACCCAACACATACTTAAGCTCCATATCAATACATTAATTCAAATACCAAGTATGCCAATAATGGCTCATTACACATAATCAGTTCCTATAGGCATGAGAGGATACCCTTGTACATGCATCTTGGAATAGCTAAAACATCCCCAAGGGCATCACATGTACTAGGATATCCCGTCAAAAGAATACAAGTAATGCCTATACAAAAAGAAATCTAAATACATAAGCAAAGGGGCCAACATTACCCATCAACAGTCCTTCCATACTCCTATCAAGTCCCGGGATGAGAACCCTGCACATCTAAATAATCCACAAAACGTGTGGTGAGACTAAAGTCCCAGTGAGTGTGATCATGCAAGGAGTGTAGGTACACAGACAATACATATACACACAGTGGAAGTCCATAAGTTTAACTCATAACAATTTAATCATCAACATTACATTCAACCTTTCGGTGTATTACCCAACATCGGTGGGGTCTTAACACTTAATCCTCTGACATGGATTGAGGTCAATACCATTCAAGGAATGTCTCCCTTGTGGCCATTTAACCTTCTTTTTTAATTTACATTCACATTCGTAATCAACATGCTTAATCCTTTTTGGGTACAAGACCCTCATTTCCCTCTTTGGACTGGAGTCCCGTTTGGTTTCCATTATACAATCATACATTCGCATATATTCAGTTCATACAATGGGAGTAACCACAATCAAACACATCATTCTAGCCTTTAACATATAGAGAAAGGAAATAGAAAGGGTTTACAACATTTATTCTCTCCCTCAAACCCTAGCTACTCAATCCCTAAATGTTCCTTCAATCATATAGTAGAAATAATTTCAATTACATGCATTTCCATGTCCCCATCAACAATATACAAGCACTTCACCAAAACCCCCCCAAATCTCCTAACCTGGGGTTTGAACAACAAGAGCAAATCACCACTCAATCCAATCAATCAACCATTCCATAGATATACATTTCATTCCAAGCAAGAGCAAGCAATAGAGAGGGGAACAGAGGAAAGGGATCATACAAAGGAAAATACACACAAGAGTGGAGTGAGTGGGTGAACCACACTCACCTCTAATGGAGAAAAATAGGGAGGATGGAGTGATGGGGAGATGATTTCCAAGCTCCAAGGGGGTAGGGAAGTCTCCAAGCTAGCCTCTCTTTTTCATTCTCTCACTGTCTCTCTCTAAGTGTCTCCCTCTCTCTCTAAAATCATAAATGTGGAAATAAATGAGGGGAAGGGTTAGGGTTTTTTGTTTCTAAAAACTAATAACGAGCGCACTCTCGCTGAGCGAGCCTCAACTAATGAGGCATCCCTGATGCTGCAGGGGGTCCTCGTTCGAGCGAGCCCCTTACTCGCTTAAGCAAGCCCCAACTCAGAAACTCCCCTCTTCCCTGACTTGCTCCTTGCTCGAGCGAGCCCCTTGCTCTCTTGAGCAAGCCTCAATTCAAAAACTCCCCCTTCTTTGACTTGCTCCTCGCTCGAGCGAGCCTCAACTCAAAAGCTCCCCCTTCTCTGACTTGCTTCTCGCTCGAGCAAGCCAACCTGAACTCATATACTTCCTTTCCTTCACTCTTACTCCCTTCTCCCCTTTATTCCTATAATGTTAACCCCTATCCTCACTCAATGATTTATGAAATTAAATTGCGATTTGGGATGTTACAGCCTCCACTACAAAGAGAAAATTTTGCTCGGGTTTGTATAGAAGTGGACCTACGAAAAACACTGGCATGGAAACCTTTCGTGAATTTACTCAACTTGTAGTGCTTATAATTGGTTGCTTCAGGTGAGGCAGGGAACTCTTTCTGAGTATGGCTGGAGCTGGATTTGGAGGCTCCCTTGCCCAAAAAATATCCATTTTTTGGTTTGTTTGCTTTGTAGGAATGCTCTCCCAACTAGATAGGGGTATCCCTATTAATCCTACTTGTTTTCGTTGCAATAGGAATGTTGAAGATGTTTGGCATTGTATTAGGGACTGTCATAATAGTGCTCATATATGGAATTTGATGGGTTTGACACTTTCTCCTAGCTTCCAGACTACTGGAAATCAAAGGCTGGCCGTTGCAAAATTTCCAAGTGGGAGGATCCCTTTTCTCACAACTTTGTGGGAGATTTGGTGCAGCAAGAATGTTGAAGTACTTCAATAGCGGACAAAAGAGTTT
The DNA here is from genome assembly GCA_026901365.1 of Sesbania bispinosa. NCBI lineage: Eukaryota > Viridiplantae > Streptophyta > Magnoliopsida > Fabales > Fabaceae > Sesbania > Sesbania bispinosa. The sequence goes on along the minus strand of QLOH01000158.1, from coordinate 850,054 downwards.
GTAGGAATCATATAGAGCTATCAGGATGTTAAATGAAACAATTAATCTTGTCTATGCAGCCAACTCCTCTCCTTGCTTGCATCGCAGAATCTCTTGGATTTGTCCTTGTTAAAATACTGATGGAAATTTCTAGAACATGTTAGATTATGCTAGACATGTGAAAGTTATAGTATATACATGATATCCAAGCAACTAGTAAGTCATTTCCATTCAAAGCTATTCCAACTATTTCTCTTAACTATTTTCCTTTCAACTAAGGCTATAACACAAATTGGCCTCCCCATCCTTTCTACCAATCAAAGAAGTTTTCACTATTTGATAATTCATAAACTAACAGTGGTACTAGAGCTACATTCGATCATCAGTGAAAATTCCTTTCAATCAAAGCTCAAATTACGATCTCAGAATAAAGGAAATGAAGGAGAAAAGAATAGTGGTGAATTTTCTAGAAATAAAGAAAATTTTAGAAATTTCTCTAGAAATGATCAGGATGAATATCCTCCATGCGACATTTGCAAGAGAACAAATCATGCCGAGAGAGACTGTCGGTATCGTGGAAAGCCACAATGTCATCACTGCAAGAAATTCATGTGGAGAAGTATTGCCCAACAAAAATAAGCATCAAGCAAACTTTGCTGAAGAGAAAGATGGTGAGCAACATCTTTTCTATGCTACCCAAGATTCCAATAGTGAAACAAGTGGAAGCTGGTACTTGGATAGCGGCTGCAGCAATCATATGGCCAAAGATGCAAGCATCTTCATCGATATTGATGAATCCGTCAAAGTGAAAGTCCGAATGGGGAACGAAACTGTCGTTGAATCAAAAGGCAAAGGCACCATTACGGTGGAGACAACGAAAGATACGAGACTTATTATTGACGTACTACTAGTTCCCAATCTCAAAGAAAATCTCTTGAGTATTGGCCAAATGATGGAGAAAGGTTATACTCTCCACTTTGAAGGAGACACATGTAAATATATGACAATAAAAAGTTAGAGATTGGTCGAGTAAAAATGGAGAAGAGAAACAAAAGTTTCCTAATAAGCTTGAGACAAGGCTCTAATATTGCCATGAAAGCAGAAGCTGACGACTCATGGTTTTGACATCGAAGATTTGGCCACTTCAATACCCATGCCTTGAAGTTATTATATCAAAAGAATATGATGAGAGATCTCCCATGCCTAAAAGAGAATAATGAAGCTTGTGAAGGATGTCTCCTTAGCAAGCAACACCGACTGTCGTTTTCAACCGGCAAAGCATGGAAAGCAAAGGACTTATTGGAGCTCATCCATACAGATATCTGCGGATCGATGCAAACTTCGTCACTCTATAACAACAGGTATTTCATTCTCTTCATAGATGACTTTTCTAGAATGACTTGGGTCTACTTCATAAAAGCAAAATCAGAAGTCTTTTGGAATTTTCAAGAAGTTTAAGGCCCTTATTAAAAAGCAAAGTGTCAAACAGATAAAAGTACTTAGAAGTGATCGTGACAAAGAATACACATCCAATGAGTTCGATAAATTTTGTGAAGATGAAGGCATTGAGCGACAACTTACAGTCGCATATTCTTCGCAACAAAATGGAGTATCTGAGAGAAAAAATTGCACAGTGATGGAGATGGCCAGATCGATGCTCAAGGAGAAAGGAGTGCCAAACACCTTTTGGGCTGAAGGAGTCTATACTGTTGTCTACATACTTAACAGATGTCCGACTAAAGCAGTCCAAGATAAGATTTCAATTGAACTTGGAGCGGGCAAAAACCATCAGGAAAGCACCTAAGGTATTTGGATATATTTGCTACATACACATTCCAGAAGAGAAGAGGCACAAGCTTGATAAAAAACGGTTCGAGGCATCTTTCTTGGGTATAGCACATAGTCAAAAGGCTACCAAGTCTACAACTTGCAAACCAAGAAGCTCACCATTAGCTGGGACGTTGAAGTTGATGAAAATGCTGCTTGGAATTGGAATGACGAGAAAATAGAGAAAAACATTTCTATACCAATGAGGCAACCTCAAGAAGTTGAAGAAACTACAGAAGTCCCAGGTGAGCCTCATTCTCCCTCACAACAACAAATTTCATCACCAGAGTCTACTCCAAGACGAGTTAGATCTTTGGTAGACATATATGAAACATGTAACTTGGTTATACTTGAACCTGAAAGCTTTGAAGAAGCATCAAAACAACAAGTATGGGTCAAGGCTATGGAAGAAGAGATAAAAATGATTGAGAAAAATAATACATGGGAGCTAGTAGACTGTCCTAAAGACAAAGATATCATCGGGGTATCCCGACGACACCATACAAAAGCACAAGGCAAGGTTGGTAGCTAAGGGCTATTCATAACAACCTGGAGGTGACTACAATGAGACATTTGTCCCAGTAGCGCGTCTAGATACAATCAGAGCTCTAATAGCTCTAGCGACACAAAAAGGCTGGAACATCTACCAACTAGATGTGAAGTCAGCTTTTCTCAATGGAGTACTACAAGAAGAGTTCTACATGGAGCAACCACAAGGTTTTGTGAGCAAATACAATGAAGACAAAATGTTACGGTTGAGAAAAGCTTTATATGGTTTGAAGCAAGCTCCTCGGGCATGGTAAAGCAGAATCGATCAATACTTCACCGATCATGGATTCAAGAGGAGCAAGAGTGAGCCAACACTATACATCAAGACCCAAGGTCAGTATGACACTCTCATTGTCTCCTTGTATATAGATGATCTTATCTACACAGGGAACAATATGAAGATGATAACAGAATTTAAAGAAGACATGATGAAGACATTCGAAATGACCGACCTTGGCTTGATGAACTACTTCCTCGGTATTGAAGTAAGTCAAAAGAGAGAAGGGATATTCCTTTGTCAAAAGAAATATACTGAAGCTCTCTTGAAGAAGTTCAAGATAAGTGGTTGCAAGACTGTCACTACACCACTCGTGATAAACGAGAAGCTACAAAAGGATGATGGAGCACCAGAAGCTGATGCATCTCGCTACAGAAGTTTGATTGGGAGCTTACTATATCTAATAGCCACACGACCAGACATCATGTATGCTGTAAGTCTTTTATCAAGGTTCATGCAAAGCCCAAGTCAAATTCACTTTGGAGCAGCTAAAAGAATCCTTAGATATCTACAAGGCACGAAGGAGTTTGGTATATGGTACAAAACCATGACCAACTCAAGTTTGCTAGGATACACTGACAGTGATTGGGTAGGTTTGGTAGATGACATGAAGAGCACCTCCGGCTATGCCTTCTCACTCGAATCAGGAATATTTTCTTGGGCATCAAAGAAGCAAGCAACAGTTGCACAATCAACCGCAGAGGCATAATACGTTGCAGCAGCTGAAGCTACAAGTCAAGCAATTTTGCTTCGAATGATACTTGTAGAAATGGGAGAACAACAAGATGAGCCTACCATAATCTACTGTGACAACAAATCAGCAATAGAAATGACTAAGAATCCAGTGCATCATAGTAGAACAAAACACATAGCAATCAAATACCATTTTATCAGAGAAGCAGAGGCAACTAAAGAAATCAAGCTAGAGTATTGCAAGACCGAAGATCAAGTGGCTGACATATTCACAAAGGCACTACCGAAAGCAAGATTTGAACAGCTTCACACTATGCTAGGAGTTAGAGAAATTTGCATCAAGGAGGAGTGTTAAAATACTTATGGAAATTTCTAGAACATGTTAGATTATGCTAGACATGTGAAAGTTATAATATATACATGATATCTCTAGAAACTAGAAAAACATTTTTTAATGAAAGATGGTTGTGGATTGTTGCCTATAAATAGGCAAAGCTGGCCATGTATGTAGCATAGCCAAGAATTAGTGACTACTCTTCTACATGTACGTTGGTTTCCTTCATAACTATTAGCCTTTATATTTCTCTTTCAACCCATCAATCTTACTATATCTTTTCAACTATTTTGCATAACTATTCATCCCTATTTCTACTATTTTAAATACTAACAGTCCTCCTAATAACCATGTTTGTTTGAACATGGATGGTAGTGTCATAGAGGGACAAACTGGTTATGGAGGCCTTTTTCGTGACAGCAGTGGGCGGTGGCTGAATGGCTTCTTTGGTTCCCTACGCCATGTGGACATTGTGAAAGCTGAGTTGTTTGCCATGCTTCAAGGGTTGAGCATAGCTTGGATGCGAGGTTACAGATCCATCTTATGCTATTCCGACTCCTAAGAAACAGTTTCTCTCATTAATGGTAGCGTTTCTAAATTTCATCATTATGCGTCCATTGTTGCTGATATTAAGCGTTATCTATCTAGGGAATGGTTGGTTGAGGTCCAACATATTCTCCGTGAGAGAAATCAAAGTGCAAAGTTTTTGGCCAAATGTGGGGTTCGAGCTACTAAGTTGCGAGTTGATCTTTTGATCTTCCTCCAGCAGGGTTGATTACTTTACTGCATGGTGATGCTTCAGGGACTACGTTTAAGAGACTTTAGCTTAGTCTTTTTTGTTTCTCTTTTCCTGTTTTTTGCTTTTCTTTTAAGCCTTTAATTAATTATCGAAAAAAACCAAATTAATTATTTTTCAAAAAAAGACTTTATATGAAAACACAATAATATCTACATAAAATCTTATTAATATTTATATGTTATAGTAAAAATGTATCACACAAGTATTGCATAAAAACAAATTAATATCTATTTGAAACTTATTAATATTTATAATACTGAGTAAAAATATAAAACACTTGAATAATATTTTATATCAAAACACATCAATATCTAAAATAACTACGTAAAAATTACTCATTCATTCAACTTTTTAAATATTAATCTGTGTTGATTATTATATCTTTTTTAATTTTAGTTGTGAGAATCTTTAAAACAAATTAGTTAATGAAACGTTGACATTTGTAAAATAATCATAAAAAAACATTAGTAGTTAAATTACAGGATAAAAAATATACTACACATGGATAAACATTTTATATAAAACACATTGATTTTTAAATTATAAAAACAAATATAGTATAGAGAAATGAAAATTCTACTTGGAAACACATTGATATTTATACAAAAACTGCTTGATATTTAAGTTACATAGTAAAAATATACACAAAATGAATGTTTTATAAGAAAGCTAATTAATATTTACATGAAAAAATTGTTAAATAACTCTATCTTCTATTGGACTTTACTCCATGGACGATTGTCTACTGCACTACTTTCAAGAGTCAAGAGCAAATAAGAACTTCAAATTCTTTTAGAATGTTAAGAAAATCTTGTTGAAAACTATACAACCAATTTATCTATTATATAGGGTTTTAGGGGAGACAGAAAATTTATGTAAAAATGTATTAATAATAAAATTGTATGATAAATATTGAAATACATTTAGATGAAAATTTTTAATACAGATTTTCATTGATATTAAAGCACAAAAGTATATATTTAAACTACATGAAGCTGAAAAAGTAAGAGAAAAGTGTATTATTAACAATCAAATCCATCTATCTATATTTATCTATATATCTATATAAAGTAGTGTACACTTAGGGACATTTTTTCCGGCCTAATGGGGTTAAAAATATAATTGACCTTTGTAATTAATGTTGAGCCAAATCTGGAGAGAGAATATCAATTAAAATTTAAAATTATGCAATTTATTTATAGAATCCACTTATTCTCTTTCTTATTTACTTCAATTCCACCCATTAGAGTTTAGATCAATTTTATTCATTTATTCCCATCTTATTCTCTTTCCTATAATTTACTCTTCCACTAACTAATCAACAACAAATTTCAAATTGTGTTTTATAAAAGAGTAAAACGTCATTTCAGTCCCTGAAACTGTTAGTCGCTGTCATATTAGTCCCTGAATGGGCAAAAATTAAAAAAAAAAGACCCTGAAACTGCAAACCTCCCTTCACGTTAGTCCTTCTGTTAAGGGGAGTCAATTAACGTCGTTAGTTGTGCATAGGTGGCACGTTAAAGTCCACGCTGGCAGTCTACGTGTACCACAGTTGAAGGAGAAGGACTAAATTGAACCTTTGGGAAAAATACAAGGACCAAATTGAAAGTAGGGAAAACGTTTATCTTTCCTGAAGTTAACATTTCCCCCATTGTTACCTTCCCCAATTTTTTGGGCTAAACCCTAGTTTTCTGCTCAAAAATGGCTGGAAGAAGCTCTCAATCACAATTTGATGATGAATCTAATAGTACAACGAGATTGAGGGGAGTTAATAGTGGTGGAGGCAGTGGAAGACCCATCCGATTCTGCAACTGTGGGAGGAAAGTTGCGCTTCGCACCTCCAAGACACAAAGAAATCCTGGTAGAGCATTCTCCACCTGTGCACTGGCAAAGGTAAATTGTAGCCTACTCATTGCTTTTATTAAGTTGTAAACCAACTTAGATACAATTTCTCCCACCTATTGGTCCTATCTTAAATCGTAAATTTTGCAGGATGATCTTCTGAGATGCGGGTACTTTTCGTGGGTTGATGAAGAAAGTGATATGATTTCAAGTAATGGAAATAGAGCTACAGAGGATGAATTTTGGAAAATTAAGCTTTTAAGAAAGATTGACAATTTGCAAATTGAGGTGAAGGGGTTAAGGATGGGGTTCAAAGATCTTAGTATTGTCCATGTAGTTTTCATGATGTTGTTAGTGCTTTTTTTTTTGTTTTAATGTGTAAATGGTTGTAGTGCAGTATAATGCAACCATTCCATGTACTGATGTTCTTGGTTTTTGAATGTAATGATATGAATGGCAATGAAATTAGCATTTGGCTATCTTTGGTGCTTTGGCTCTGATTTTGTTTAAATTGTTTTTCATTTGGTTTAGGTGTTAATTAACTGCACTTGTCATGAATGAGCATTGCCGCAGTAGCAAATTTAATAGAAATAAAGTCAAGGTTTCTTGCACAACTTAAATGAATAGATCTATAAAGACATAGGCCATGTGTAAATCCAAGCAGTTTGTGTGCTGCATGTACAAAATGAAATAAAGACCATAATCCCTGCAGTATGTATTCTGCAGTTACATAATTTCTCAAAAAAGATCCAAGGACCTAAACTATTACATAATTTGTAGTAGCATAAACTAGTAGCATGAGCTATTACATAATTTCAAAAAAGAATCCAAGAACCTAAATTGTGCAGTCAATAATGCTTTGAAGCCTAAACAAAAAAAGGACTATTTCAGCTCTCATGGATTTGGTGGTGGTGGAGCCCTATATCCTGGAGTTGGCATGAATGTCATGTTAGTGCCCAATGGATTAGCAGCAGAGGTAGGTGATGCAGTTGGAAGTGGCTGCCTTGTTACACCTCTAACAGGTGGAGGCCTATAACGAAGATTGGCTGGTTGTGTTGCAACTTGTGGTCTGGCAGCTGAATGTGGTGGAAAGGCAGGTGGTCTATATGGTGCCTACAAGCAAAAAAAAAAAACTGCTGTTAGAAATCTGAAATTTCAAAAACCAGTTTGAAATTTTGGAAACATTGTTGTTTGGTCACAGTATTACCCCCATGGTCATAGTTGGAGGTTGAGTTCTGGTTGTGTCAGCTGTGGGTGTGAGACTAGGATGACCAAGTTGCTGCAAAATGAAAAGTTCATTATATAGCAATTTCGATTACAATTCTCAACTAAATAGAGTTAGAAAGTACCTGAGAGTTGTTGTCATTCTGTGAGAGGTCAAGTTGTGGAGTTGGTTGTGATTGGGAAATGTCAATTTCAGATTGAGGCCCCTGTGCACTTGCAGCAGAATCTGATGGAGTTTGGTTTCGTTGAGTTTCCTGTGTTGTAGGCTGAGATGGCTTCCATCCTCTAGGTTTAGGGATGCAACCATGATTGTGACAATTTCTAATATTGTGATTTTGGTTTCCATAACTAGAGCAGATGCATTGAGGGTAAGATCTCTTTAATTTACTATTCTGCACAGCTTGCTCATTGCCATCTTTCCTTCTTTGTTTTTTGGGGTCTGCCAGGAGCTCTTTTGATGGGAGGTGGACTAGGCTTGTCATAATTGGTCTGGGTCCAATACTGCTCTCCTTGGGTGGGCTTCACAAAATATTGGTAGGTAGCATTATAGGAACCCATTGTTATCCATCCATGACAATAATCCTCTGGTTTCTGATTCTTGTAAGCAATAGCTGCAACAGCATGTATGCAAGGAATTCCTAAAACAAAAAATGGCATCTGATTACATATCTTAATAGAATTAATGGGTTATAAACATATAAGTACAAGTAATTTACCTGTTAGTTGCCAGTACCTACAGGTGCAAGTTTGAGCACTTAAATTGACATCAACTTTGGCCAACCATTGTTGCACTTCATATCTATTTCCATCACTATCACCTGACCACACTGGTGTCCAGTTGTTGCTTTCCTTTTTCTCTTTATCTAGTCTACTTTGCTGCATTGGGACCAACTGTCCTCTGTGAGCAGCTAACTTTAGCTTGTTGTTAGCCATTGTCTTCATTACATAACACCTGATTTCCTCAGTTAAAGTCAAGATTGGCTTGCCCCTAAATTTGACAATCTTTGCATTAAATACCTCACATGTATTATTGCATATGTTATCTGCCTTACGATATTCACTGAAGTATGCCTTGGTCCATGCTTCCTTTGGCCACTTGTCAAGATATGCCCAAGCTTTCTCATCCTTCCTCTTGCATCTTTCCATATTGGCTATAAATTGTGCTGGAGTAGTTGACCTTGCACACTCCCAAACTATTGTCCTTAAATCCTTGTCTTTACATTGCTTAATGAAATTCCTCCACAGGTGCATAGCAATATATCTATGAGCCACCCCTGGCATTACTCCCTGCATGGCAGGAATCAACCCCTGTATCAAAGTAAAAGATACCATGACAGTCCATTCAATCATAATTCACAAAATCATATTGGTCCCTGTAACTAACAACTTACTACCAAATTAGTCCCTATAACAACTAACCACTTATCAGATAAGTCCCTATAAGATCTAATCACTTATCAAATAAGTCCCTAAACCTATCCACAAGTTATATTACACCACAGGAGACTTGCATAGCAGGTAAAATGCAAAACAGTGGCAAATAAACATGCAAAACATTGCCATAAGCACATGCACGTAAAATAAAATGCAAAAACAGTATACCTTTTGCATATCTGAAATAAAGTTCCACTGGTTTTGGATGTAGTCTCCTAGGTCTTCATGTAACAGAGTAAGGAACCATTTCCAATTTTCCTTGTTCTCCACATCAACAATGGCATATGCTATCACAAAAATGTGATTGTTAGCATCCTGTCCTATAGCAGATAGAAGTTGTCCCCCAAAATAGCCCTTCAGGAAGCAGCCATCCAAACCAATTAAGGGCCTGCACCCTGCCAGAAATCCTTTCTTACATCCATCCAGACAAACATAAAATCTCTCAAATTGAGGTGGTGCATCAGGTATTGGTATAACATCTAGCTTAACTGTTGAGCCAGGATTACTTCTTAGGAGCTCATGAGAGTAGTCCCATAATTTCCCATATTGTTCTCTTTCACTCCCTTCGACCAATTTTCTTGCAGCCTTGATGGACCTAAACACCTTTGTATCATCCAAGTAAACCCCATACTCTCTTTTCATGAAGTCAAAGGCTTCTGTGTATGTTAGACCAGGTTGTTCCCTAAGTTTTCCAACCAGTCTCTAAGTCACCCATTTGGTGGTTGCCTGCTTATTTCTGAAACCCCTAGCACAGCTATGTTCTTCCTTAAATTTCTTGATTTGGAAACTCTTGTTCACACTACTCCAGCTGCAGAATATTTCCCAACAACATTCATCAACTTTGCATTTTGCTCTAGCTCGAACTTTATCATTTTTTACCCACTTTATCTCCCTCCCATGGTGGATAGTGAAGTCCTTAACAACTTGCTTAAACTTGACAAGAGTTTCAAACTCCATCCCACATTGTAGACTAACAGATCCAAATCTAATCCCATCATTAAATTAAGGAAAGATTGGCCTTTCAACCCTTGAAGTTTGTTCATCATCACTGCTAATAGGAGACCTTAACTCCTCAGATTTGTAGCTGCGTACATCCTCCTCAACTTCTTCATCATCAATCTGCATTGATGCTGCTACAGCTTCAAAGTTCTCCACTGGTTGTGCATCTTCATCATCATTGTCTTGGTCACTCAATTCCTCACTACCATAGTCTGTCTCATCCAAGCTCATCATGTCATCAGAACTTTGTGCCCTCTTCCTTCTTATACTAGACCCAGAACCCATTTCAACTTCTACTTCCTCATCACTAAAATTGCTTCCATTGTCTTCTTCAGGTATGGGCAGGTCATTATGATCTTCAACAACAGCATCCCCTACATGTTCACCTTCAGCAGGAACATCCATACCCCCCTCATTGGTCTCTTCAGCTCCTACATTTTGCTCATTAACAAAACCTTCTTCATCATTGCCAACAAGATTTTCAGCTGCTTCATTTTCCTCATGAACAAAACCTGATTCATCTTTTTCTTTAACATTTTCAGCTCCTTCCTTTTCACCTACATCAGCCCTGCTTTTAGATAATGTTGGGTTTTCCACCATAGGGTGCTCAATAAAAACTTCAATCTCCCCATCATTACGCATAGAAGCAATGCACATGTCAAGAACATCTGTATCACAGTCCCACCTCAGCTCCCTTAAACCATCTTCCAGACTTTTTTCTGGGGATAACCAATAACAATGATCTATCCTGTGATAATGGTGTAACTTACATAAGTCAATGATCATGAACCTATTAATATAATCTGAATCAAGGTCCTCCCAAACATCCACTTCACCCCCTATGTAATCAAGCTCATTGTCTTCATTCCTCATAAACTTTCCTCCATGGTGCATGATCACTGTTACTAACCTAGACATCCTGTACAAGTACACATTACAAGTAATATTACAACCTTGATTAAAGCTTTTTAAACCCATAAACCAGTAAAATAGAGACAAAAAAGATTACTAAAAGAACTATTACACTTAATGGACCACCACAAAACCATTAAAAAAAGAAACCTTCTCTCACAGGACCACACATCCATTGCATTAGAAATTATCTTTTACAGTAAAAAATCACCGGCTATGAGACACAAGAAAAACGAAAAGCAGAGGACAAGAACGCACCTTTCAAACCGTTTGATTGCGATATGAATGAGAACCTGAAATCACCACACCTTCTCCTCATCAAGCAAACAGGCCACGCAGCAGGAGAAAAAAAGTACAAATGGTAATGGAGTTTTCTTGCAGTTAGGGTTTTTTACCTTGGAGATTTACTGAAGCGGGTGGCAAGGCAAGGGAAGGTAAAAAAGGTGGGAAATTTTAGAATCAACCCAAAAGACGTTTTCCCTACTTTCAATTTGGTCCTTGTATTTTGCCCAAAGGTTCCATTTAGTCCTTCTCCTTCAACTGTGGTACACGTAGACTGCCAGCGTGGACTTTAACGTGCCACCTATGCACAACTAACGACGTTAATTGACTCCCCTTAACAGAAGGACTAACGCGAAGGGAGGTTTGCAGTTTCAGGGTCTTTTTTTTAATTTCTGCCCATTCAGGGACTAATATGACAGCGACTAACAGTTTCAAGGACTGAAATGGCGTTTTACTCTTTATAAAACCTGCCCATTGATTAGTGAGTATGAACGAGGAATTTATGATTTTTTTTTAAATTTAAAATCAGAACAATCAATTGCAATTGATGTACTAATTTGAGAGTCCCAATATGACTTAGGGTATGTTTGGATACGCGTTTCACATGATCGAACGCGCGTCCATTCTTTTTAAACGTGAGTTTGTTATTTTTTGATTTGTTTGGTAATGCTTCTCACACACACGTATGGAGTTAAACTCACGTTCAGTCAGATGTAGCTTCAAGTAGCTTTTACGTTTCAAATCTGAGTTTAACTATACTTGAGTTTACAATACTCTCATTTTTACCCTTCATCACACCATCAATATATAATTATAAGGACATGAGCTCTGGTTCAGAATTAAGTGATGAGGGGGAGGATAAAAAAGTGTGGTCGTGAGAGAAAGAAAAATAATAAAAACAGAGTAAGGGAGGGAGAGGAAACATAGGTGTTTTTACCCTTCATCACACCATCAGTATATAATTATAAGGACATGAGCTATGATTCAGAATTAAGTGATGAGGGGGAGGATAAAAAAGTGTGGCTGTGAGAGAAAGAAAAATAATAAAAACAGAGTAAGGGAGGGAGAAGGAAACAGAGGTGAGACACTGAGAGAGAGAAGAGATTGAAGAAAGAAGAAGGGGAAAAGAGAGTGGGTGTGTGGTGGGCTGGTGGCTATACTTTTGTGTTTTTTTTTTTTTTTGTCAAAATGCTTTTGTGTTTAGAGACAGCATTTACTAGTACACCCAAAGTAAACTACAGCGTGAACTTTATAGAATAAGACGTTAATTTTGAATCTAACTAATAGTTATAATTATAATATATAATAAATCTCTTCATATATTCTTTAATTAGCTTCTACTTAAACAAATGCTTTTGTGTTTAAAATCAATATTTTAATTACTAGTAAAATGTAAATACAGAAGCATGAATATATATATATATATATATATATATATATATATATATATATATGAAACTAACGAATAGTCACAGTATATATTCCCACCATTACAAGAATAACAATTAATTTAGCTTTATATATATCTTTATCTTTATATATATAAAAGTAAGGTAGTGAAAATGACTAATGAAATCTAAAGTGGGGGCACAATAGTAAATTCCTTTAAGCAAAACTTCTAAAAATAGAAAGTGTCTTTTACATTATAAATCATGAATATTATTAATCACCACAATTAATTATAGTCATTATATTCATATAAATATCACTATAATAATAATAATTTACAACATATGTAAAAATTTATTAAAATATAAATAAATAAATATAATAAAAAATTTAATACATAATAAAATAATTTAAAAAAAAGGATAAACTTAATTTTAAAAAAGGTAAAACTTAATTTTAAAAAATAAAATATAATACGAAATTTAAAACATGTTCAAACATTTAAAAATTTATTTTATAATTATATTAATGGTAATTATAACTAAAGTTATTTTTGTTATATCAATTATAAATAATAAAGCTCATATCAACAATTTCATTATTAAAAAAATTACGACATAAATAAAAATATAATATGAAATATAAAATAGAATAAAATCATTTTATAATTATGTTCATATTAATTATTTAATTATAGTCATGTTTATTGCATCAAACATCAATAATGAAGCCTATTTTAACAATTTGAAAATAAAAAACTTTTATAACATAAATAAAAATATAATATGAAAATTAAAATATAATAAATTAATTTTAAAGAAGATACAACATTTATTATAACAATTATAGTAATTATTTAATTATAAATATTGTATCAAAATATCAAATATCAATATTAAATCCAATTTTAATAATTTACATATTTTAAAAAAGTTTATAAGAAAAATAAAAATATAATATGCAATTTAATGCATAATTACATAATTTAAAAAAAATCATTTTATAATTATTTCTATAAAAAATGTTGTTTGAGTATTGTCCATAAAAAAAATTGAATTATCAAACTTTGATTATACACTAAACTTATATGTCTCAATCAATGAAATCATATTATATTATTTACATTATACTTTTATAATCATTAAATTTACCATTTATTGTTACCATACACATTAATATAATTGTTACTGTACACGAAAAAAATCAAAGTTATATTAGGAGTTACGAAATTAAATATTGATGTCAATTATCACCTTTTATATAAGTCTTACACATTCTCCTTTTCTTTTAAAAATTCAATTATTGCATTAAATATAATAAAAAGCATACTATGAAGAGAAACATATTATTATATCAAAATATCAAATTTCAATATTATAGTCCATTTTAACAATCTCAATATTAAAAAAAAGTTTATAACATGTTATAGTAATTATATTCTAGAAGCTATAAAGTCTTATAGAAAAACTACTATTTAATATTTCTTATAAACAGTTACGAATCCATATTTTAATAATCCCAATGGTTATAATATTAAAATAATTATTTCCAAAACTTGAAAAAAAAAAACTATTCAATATTTGATCTTCATTCGTTATTCTTTTTAGGTTTACTTTTTGTTTTCTGGAAGCTATTTACTCTTCATATATAGATACAAATCTTTAGTTTCTATTTTTCTTCTTTTTATGATCTTCTTATTAATATATAATCTACAAGGATGGGAGAAAAAAATCACTTTTATAAAAGATCTACAAAGCAGTATAATTGTTCTCAAAAGATAATTTCAACAATTCTTAATGATATTTTTAAATTTAAGGAGGCTTAAGACTAAAAATGTAAATTGTGCTAATTGTTGCATCAAGTGGAATAACATCTTTGTTAATTCTTGAGGGAAGGATGACACATTCCAGATTTGTTATCTGTATAAATGTTGAGGAGAACTCTGATATAAAATAAGAAACTCCTTTGGCTAAACTAATAGTAAGAACCAAACTTATTATATGTGATGACGTTACCATGACTCATAAGCAATATTGTTTTTAAGTTGTTGATTGGACTTTCAGAGACATACTTCGATTCACTTCCACAAATAGTGTCAACCTTCATTTTGGAGAAAAAGTTATTATTTTTTGTGGTGATATTAGGCATATTCTACCTGTGATCCCTAAGGGTCTGTTTGTGAGTTTAGAAGAGAGGAAAAAGAAAGAGTTAGAGGGGGAAGGGAGGGGGAGAAGAGGAGGTGAAGACTTTGTAAAGTACTCAAACTCCAAATCACAAAGGGAGGAAGGGCTTTCTTCTCTTCTCGCATTTCCTTCCAAACAACTCGCAAACATACCCTAAAGGGACAATACAGGATATAGTTCGTGCTACCATGAACTCTCCACATCTTTGGAATTATTGCAAGGTGTTAAGATTGAAAAAAAACATGAGATTACAACCATCGATTCAAATTTTCATGCAACAGAATTGAAAACATTTTATGACTGGGTGTTGAACATTGGTGATGGAAGGAACGTTCAAGAAGTTAATGACGAGATCCATATTGAAATTCCAGAAGATTTTTTGATAAATGATTCAAGTGATCCTATGTTATTGGAAAACATGAAATAACCAAGTTTCTTTCAAGATCAACCTATCTTAAGACCAATTTTTCCTCACGACCAGTTGTGTGTTGCACTCTCAAGAGTAACATCACGTAATAGACTTAAAATTATTATAAGGACTTAAAATTCTTAATTGTGACGAAGAAGGAAATCCAACGAACACTACATCAAATGTGATTTTCAAAAAAGTCTTCAAAAATTTTATTTAGGTAAGTAACTTTCTCTTTTTTTTCACATTCATGTATTTTATATTAACTTCTACCATATTTTAAATTTAACTTTTCTTTTATAGGGATTACATTCACCTTCATATATTCAATAAACAGAGTTTATCTTCATAAGTAAGATACTTCATCCAATATATGTTTTTTATCCCTTTTCAAATTAACTCTTTTACCATGTAAAATTTATTCTCATACACATTTATTACAAATTATATACACATTCAAACTAAATTATATTTTTTTTGGTAAATAAAAATTTAGGGTGAGAGGCTGGTGCCCTAGCCTTAGACTTAAATTAATTAAAACATTTAACTTTAAAACTTATTCGTCTAACATTTCCATTACAAGTGCCTCCGTGCATCGCACGGGTACCAAACTAGTATATATGAAACTAAGGAATAGTCCTAGCGATTATAATTTAGCTTTATTTTTTTAGTATTAATTAATATCAAATATACATATCAATAAAATAGAAATCCATATGATAAAGAAAAACATGTCTTTTTTAGTAATTACATCTCCAAACGTGATTTAAAAAAATATCATTCAAACAATATTTACTTTCTTAAACTCACGTTGGCAACAAATTATTCAAATATAAAATCACGTTTATACAAACTCAAGTTCACTGAAAATCACGTTCATCTAAACTCAAATTTATCGACGCCAATCCAAACAAACACTTACCCCACCCGGATATAGAAATACAATGACCATTCACTTTCCCATATATCACTGTTTCTCTTTTTCTTCTTCCACACTTTTCATATGCCATGGGTTTCCTCTTCATTCTCTTCTTTTTTTCATCTCCGTTTTGAATCGCTTTCCTTCTCTGTCTCTCTTCTTCTGTTGCACCTTCATTCTGAATTTTTTACTTCATTCTTCTCCTCCTTTTGTACGCTGTTCTGGATTATGGGTAAGTTTTTCTTCAAAATTTCGAACTAAAGTTCCAATTTATCCGGTAAATATTCTGACTTTTCCCGTCTTTTTCCTTTGCATGTGCTTACCACCTAATATCTCTGGGTTTCTGCAGCTTAGGTATGGTAGAAATTTGGGATTTTACTCTCTATTTTTCATTTTGGATTTTGTACTTTTGTTTTTCTTTCTATTTTTTGCTTTGATTCTGTTATTTTATACTAAGCCTACTATTACCCTCTTAGATGGAGGTGGTCATGGTACGCGGCTTGCAGACTGTAGAGAGACGGTGATTGAAGCTCTCATTGTTCTACTGCACAATTTATTTTCTCTTTTCAGTCTCTTCTAATTATATTCTTCAATCTCATTTTTATGTTTTTCTCCTATATTTTAGTTAAGGCATTATACGGTGGACCTTTGGGTTTAGGGTACCATTAACTTTTTTTATTATAAAAAATAATTTTAATTTTATAATATATATTAATAAATATTTTAATATTAAATTTATATTATTTATGGTAAATGTCTACCATAGACTCAAATTCGGTCCACCGTATAATTACCCACAAATAGAATGCTGGAAAAGGCTTCAAAGTTCAAAGCTTTTGGTAGGTTTGTGTCCCATTCATGCCTTAATTCATTTCCATTATTTAGTATCATAATTTTTCTAAATGGTTATTCTAATTCTAATTGAATCTATATATAAGGAAGTTGATTAAATATAAATCAGCGATATGATTGAGTTTCACTTATTAATATTCTTATTTAATATTGTGTTTAATTAATTGTTGCAATATAGATTAGTGATCTATATTTTATTATTCTCTATTCAATTTTTATTATGATTTATTATTTGATGCAAGATGGATATTAATGATATATTCTTCAATTATATGGTATTCAATATATCCTTTTACAAAATAAAAAATATTGCTAATTGATTCATCTAATGAGTGTAATTTTTTTTTTCACGGATCCAATGAGTGTGTTTTAGTCCTCATAATAATACAATATGATTTATATATTCTTAGTAGTGTGCTTTTTTTTTGTTTTGATATTTAAGATAAAAATAAAAATATTGACTTACTAATAACAATTTAATTTGTTTTGAATTTGGCCTTTGGTTGTATCCTAAAACTTAATTCTGGCATCCGTAGTAGAGAGCTTTAAGTTCACAGAGAATTTAAGATTGTTACCAAAGCTTAGAGTTTCTTCTTGGGTAGGGTGGACCTTTTACTATGGGTCCTCCATAGAACTTTAACTTTTTTTTATTATAAAAAATAATTTTAATTTTATAATATATATTATTAATTTTTTAATATTAAATGTATACTATTTATAGTAAAAGTCTACCGTGGACTCAAACTAAAATGGTTCACCCTATAATTACCCTTCTTCTTGGACTTAGTTATATTATTGTTCTGTTTTTGGGGTTTCATGAAAACACAAGTCTAAAGTCATCTTAATTTTTATTGTCAAATGTGAAGAAACAATTCACTCAAAAGCTAAGGGCCCGTTCGGGATGGTTTTCAGTTTCCAGTTTTGAAAATTTTAAAAACCAAAAGTTTTCAGTTTCGAAATTTTAAAACTAAAAACCAGTTTTCAGTTTCATTTTTTTAATATCGGTTTTCAGTTCTATGCATTACAAGAATAATTCTCTCTCCTCTCATTTGTTTCTCTCCTATTTCTCTCTCCACTTTTTCTCTCTCCTCTCTCCTCTGTTTCTCTCTCCTCTCTCTCTCCTCTTTCCTCTGTTTCTCTACTTTCTCTCTCTCTCCTCGCTCTCTCTCCTCTCTCCTATGTTTCTATCCTATTTCTCTCTCCTCTATTTTTCTATTATTTCTCTCTCCTCTGTTTCTCTACTGTTTCTCTCTCCTCTATTTCTCTACTATTTATCTACAGAGGAGAGAGAAACAAATGAGAGAGGAGAGAGAAACATAGGAGAGATAGGAGAAAGGAGAGAGAGACAGGAGAGAAATAAAGGAAAGAGAAATAGAGAGAGGAGAGATAAATAGAGGAGAGAGAAACGAAGAGAGGAGAGATCAATAGAGGAGAGAGAGGAAATCAAGTCTATAAAAGGGGTAATTATAGGGTGGACCCTTTGAGTTTGGGTTCATGGTAGACCTTTACCATAAATGATATAAATTTAATATTAAAATATTCATTAATCCATATTATAAAATTAAAATTACTTTTTATAATAAAAAAAGTTAATGGTCTATGGTGGACCCAAACTCAAAGGGTCCACCCTACCCCCTATAAAAGCATTAGTGAATGGTGAGTCCGCACTTTGTCTGACACTATTTTCTTCTTCATATTGCCTTTGTTGTACCTTTGTTGTGTTATTCACGTGTATATATATGAATGCACCTGTATTTTCTAAGATTCTTTAATTCGCTTTTAGATGTATTTTATATTCTAATTTTTCTTTAGATAAACCATCATATTAGTGTCATTTTTTAAGACACTGTTATTAGTTTGTTGTATTGGCAGTGTGAGTTATTCTGATTATTTTAATGAATTATTTCTTTTCTATTATCTTTTTTCTTTAAGACATTGCTTGGACTTTGCAAATTTTAGATTGTTTTGTTTCGAATTAATTTGTTTCGAATTTGGCCTTTGGTTGTATCCTAAAACTTAATTCTGGCATCCGTAGTAGAGACCTTTAAGTTCACAAAGACTTTATGATTGTTACCAAAGCTTAGAGTTTCTTCTTGGACTAAGTTATATGATTGTTCTGTTTTTGGGGTTTCATGAAAACACAAGTCTCAAGTCATCTTAATTTTTATTGTCAAATGTGAAGAAACAATTCACTCAAAAGCTAAGTTGTCAGAACTTTTTAAGTATAAGCCTTATTAATACTGTTCTCTGTAGAAATTTCGGGCTAACCTTTGAGGCAGTTAACTCGACTTTCCTACCAAAATTGTGAACTTCCCGTTTCTTCAATATCTCCTACCTTTTATAGGCCCCCAGGGTAACTACCGATGTCCCACTACCTAAGTGCTCCTTACCCCCACTTTCCCTACTATTCCATATTTCCAAAGTGCTCTTAATGGGGTAGAGAACATGTATGGGCCGATAAACTGACCCGGAACTCGGCCCAATATTTGAGGAGTACACAACCCTCCAAGCCTGAGCGTGTCCGGAGGATACTGCGTAGGGCTTGTAGTCATCAACCCAATATTCTTTCAGATGCCTTTTGGAGTTCGACGTCTTCGAGTTACTAATGCTTTTTGAAAGTTAGTAACTTAGGAATTTTGGAAGTTGATGCCTTTTGGAGTTCGACGTCTTCGAGTTACTAATGCTCTTTGAAAGTTAGTAACTTAGGAATTCCGGAAGTCGATGCCTTTTGGAGTTCGACGTCTTCGAGTTACTAATGCTTTTTGAAAGTTAGTAACTTAAGAATTCTTGAAGTTGATGCCTTTTGAAGGTCGATGTCTTCAAGTTACTAATGCTTTTTGAAAGTTAGTAACTTAGGAATTCTTGAAGTCGATGCCTTTTGGCGGTCGACTTCTTCAAGTTACTAATGCTTTTTGAAAGTTAGTAACTTAGGAATTCTTGAAGTCGATGCTTTTTGGAGGTCGACGTCTTCGAGTTACTAATGCTTTTTGAAAGTTAGTAACTTAGGAATTCTTGAAGTCGATGCCTTTTGGAGGTCGAAGTCTTCGAGTTACTAATGCTTTTTGAAAGTTAGTAACTTAGGAATTCTGGAAGTCGATGCCTTTTGGAGGTCGACGTCTTTGAGTTACTAATGCATTTTGAAAGTTAGTAACTTAGGAATTATTGAAGTCGATGCCTTTTGGAGTTCGACATAGTTTTTACCGATGCCTTTTAGAGGTCGGTGTAGTCTTTGCCGATGCCTTTTAGAGGTCGGTCTGATTTGAGTCGATGCCATTTGGAGGTTGACATAGTTTTTACCGATGCCTTTCAGAGGTCTGTGTGATTTCAGTCGATGCCTTTCAAAGGTAGGTGTAGTCTTTGTCGATGCCTTTCAGAGGTCGGCGTGATTTTAGTCGATGCCTTTTGGAGGTCGACATAGTTTTTACCGATGCCTTTCATAGGTCGGTGTGATTTGAGTCGATGCCTTTTGGAGGTCGACATAGTTTTTGCCGATGCCTTTCAAAGGCCGGTGTAGTCTTTGCTGATGCCTTTCAGAGGTCGGCGTGATTTTAGTCGATGCCTTTTGGAGGTCGACATAGTTTTTACCAATGCCTTTCAGAGGTCGGTGTGATTTGAGTTGATGCCTTTCGGAGGTCGACATAGTTTTTGCCAATGCCTTTCAAAGGTCGGTGTAGTCTTTGCCGATGCCTTTCAGAGGTCGGTGTGATTTTAGTCGACGCCTTTTGGAGGTCGACATAGTTTTTACCGATGCCTTTCAGAGGTCGGTGTGATTTGAGTCGATGCCTTTCGGAGGTCGGTGTAGTCTTTGCCGATGCCTTTCAAATGTCGGTGTAGTCTTTGTAAGAAAAACAGGGAAACACTAGAAGGGGGGTTGAATAGTGTTTCAATGGAAACCTTTTGATTTTAGAAAATACTTTAAAAAATTTCTGTAAAAACTTCAGTTGATGAAATATCGTCTGAGGTTAGTTACTACCTTCTGAACCTTGGTTCAGACACAAAGACAGTTTTGATAAATATTTTTGTTTGATGTTAAGATTTTTGCTCTTGAAAACTTTTCAAAACCCCTTAGTTAGTTTAAAAACTGAATTGAAAGAGTTTGAGGGAAAGAAAACTCAGCCAAGAATTTATCCTGGTTGACTCACTACCACTTGTGAGTTACGAAGTCCCAGGGCAAACCACCACTGAATTTCCACTAATCTTGCAAGATTACAAGTATTCTTGTCTATCAAGCCTCTTCAGGCTCTACCACAAGTATTGTTTCTTCAACCAAGCCTCTTCAGACTCTATCACAAGTATTGTTTCTTCAACCAAACCTCTTAATGCTTATGTGAATCTTTTTAATTCTTTAAAGTAAATCATGTTATTATATTAATCATAATATGCACAGGTCCATCTATTCACTCTAATTATTCTATTACTGTAGCTTTACCAATGTTATTTGGGTTTTTATTGTTGAAAGAAGGCGATACTAGTTCTTTTTTTGCCTATTTTTCGAACATTTTTTAATCAGTACAGACAAATTATGGCCCTTCCATATAGAAAAACTTATGTTGAATGTCATTTTAGATATATGATGTGGTTAGGTACAGACCGCATCACATAAAGCATAAGCTGTAAGATGAATTAGGGAACAAACCACAATTCGGGAATGTGTGTGTGTGGATAAGTTGTGGAAATAGTTTTCAATAATTTGTGGTGATATTGATATTATAATTTTTCATCTATTTGTATTGATGTTCTTCTTTAACATAATACTTGGAGATTTTAATTATTTTAGATACAATGTTTTGGATGCATTGCGGTTAATATCATTTGAAGACGAAGACTTCCGTTGTGAAAGTTGTAAAGGAACGTTTGAGGTTGAAAGTGACTCTGAAGGTTATCATGGGATGCCAAGGCAGGGGTGGGATAAGCCTTTCATTAATTGTTTTCTTGATCCTTTGTGAAAGGAATATTAGTTATTAAAACAAGCTGGTTGAATGTTTTCTTGAATATTCTTTGCTGAATTCCTGTTTGGTCAGTTTGTGGTGTATTGTTTAGAAGTGGATGCTTTTTTATCAGAGATTTGAAATGAAGGTTAGTCTATGTGAAAGACATATCTTCCTTATTCTTAATTTTATGGTGTTGCATAGTTACTCATAAAAAATTAATCAATAGACAATAGAGAGTCATTTTAAATCAAGGACCTGATTTTTTTATTGTAATTAATGTTAGTTGTTTCAAAATTTGTATTTCTACGGTTTTGGCTAATCAGACACCAATAATCCATACCTTTTATGTAGAGGATAGGATTTTTAGTGAATTCAAGTTGGATGGTGTTGTCACTTCTGTTGATGCCTATAGGTGTGGTCAATGAGACTATGGAACATGTTTCCTATGTGGATCGTATAATTGTAATTAAGGTATCGAAAAATTTATTATTATTGCATGTGTGAAATTAAACCATCACTTTTTATGGTGAAACTACATGCATGTAAACTTTCATTCTCTTCTAGAGAAACTTTCTGCCATCTGATATTTTCTAAAGATGTCAAAATCATCCAGAATCTATTTCCCATTGTTTGCAGGACTGCACTCAATCTATTGCACTTTGGCATCATTTAGGCTTCTCAACAGAATCTATATTCTTCACATATAATGTGGAGCATTGGTTAAGAAGGAATTGTAAAGGCAAGTTAGAATTTTTTTCTTGGCAGGCTTATGGTGATGTTGGAGGTGGAGAAACAATGAGATTTTGCCAATTAAATTTGGAGATATCATTGTGCATGTGATTTGAAATGTTTATCTATGAGAGAATGAATAGCAGAAAGTTTTCATCCTGCAACATTCTTTGCAAGTATCTTGGTGCCAACCTATGCGGGATATATTTGTGTTGATTAATTATAAATATTTTATTTGTGTTCTTTGTTTTTAGTTGTAAAAATATATAAAAAATATCTAATAAAAATAAATAACTTTCTAAATTGAAATTGTGATTATAATGATAGAAGTTTTCTTTTTATTCTTTTATATGAACAATTCCAAGACTCACTAATTTCATTTGTTTTTGTGTTAGCCCAACCACATGGCCTGCCTCCCAACAAATAACTTTATCTCAAGAGTACATGGTTAAGACATGGGACATACCAAGAATTCCACAAATTAATGGATTCAGTTCATAACACCGTAACAAGAAACAAATTTAGCCCTGAACCCATGTATCATGTATGTATCATAAAGTACGTAGCCGGTCTTAAAATTTAATTTTGCAAATTCCTTAACATATTGTAAAAATATAATCGTGTAGATATTCCAAGGACAGTGCCCTACATCTGTAATCTTTTCGTTTAATTTTCTCCTCTATGACATTGAACTTAATAAGGTAAGCTTAGTATGCAAATAGCAATGAAAAATATTGATTTAAGGGGTGATTAAGCTAGCTGCAACACTGGGTATAAGCTACGGTTTCTTAGTTGCATAAACTGCAAAATAGATTTTAAGAAAATTATAGTAAAAATGACATGTTTTCTGAGTCTTCCAAAACTTACTTAAATTGATTAAGCATACTTACCATTGTGGTCCCATTTCTGGTCAGATACATGGGTATTTGGTTCACACACTTCCCCTAGTTTTTTTCTTTTTATTTTTGTTCTTTCCAATAACTAACTTTCCCTTTTATATAAATACATTTTATATAATTTTTTTTTATTTTAGTAGTTATATGACTTTTTCTCTGGTTTTTAGCCCCATTTAGTGAAAAATAGGCCAAAATAAATTTCCTTAAAATAAAAAATTTACATAAAATATATTAATATTTGATTTTAAATCACATGTAAATATTTATATCATATAGGAATAAAAAATTACATGTAAAACATTCATATTTAGACCACGAGTATGACCGTTCGAAATATTTGTATCTGATAAAATGACACCATTTAAATGTGATCTATTATATTTTTAATTTTTTTATAGTTAAATTCTATTTTCTAACAACTCTTTTTTAAAAATAATGGTAGCAAGTTTGGACTGTGCATGCATGTGGACAAATTTTGGTTTGATAGTGAGTAGGTTTTTCTAGGTAATTTCACACCCTTTTTATATTGAAATTGGTTATTTATATTTGTGTTTATTTATTTTAGTTAAATAATCATCCTGTATAATTTGTATATATCTATGAAATTGGTTATTTGGGCTCTAGAATTGGTTGTTTTTTAAATCAGTGTCTCTATCTCTGTTTTAAATCTGGTCAAGCAAAGAAATTAGTTCGTGTCTTTGTTTTAAATATTCATCTTTTTTGGTTATTTGTGTTGATTTCCGTCTCTAAGAAAAGCTTTGTCTATTAGAAAAGCTCAAGCTTTAGGGGGCATATTTAAATCGTATTTTTAGGTAAGGGTTAGAGAAAAGTTTCTACTCAATTCTGATATTATTTTAGTTTCTATTCTCTTAATCCATTGCTTTTTCAATTAATTTTAATATAAAGTGTTGATTAATCATTAATTTTGATTTGGTTTGCTTTTTAAAAAAATCTTAGCACTTGACTTCTTTTTATATGTAGTATAGATCGATCTCTTTTAATTAATGTTGCTTTATGAATCTCATGTTTCGGTAATGAAAGCTTTTATAGTTGCTTTTGTGTTTCAAGTCATTATATGTGAAACAATTGTTCCTTTTATTCTTTAAGAGACTGCTCTGTTTACAACAATTTGTGTTACAGACCTTTAATCATATACAAAGAACTTAGCAAGTTTTATGATGATGGTAATTCCATACAATTTGTTTCCAGACAGATTTGAGAGTCAAAGTTTTTTTAGGAAGCATATTAAACATTACTTTGTGATTGTTTGCATATTTTGATAATTCCTTATTTTTAACTGCGCAGGGTTGTTAGTATCCACAATAAACACACCTTGGAAGCATAAAGTATGGATGCTTTCTAGAATAGATATTCTTTATCAAATTCCTGTTTTGTCAATTTGCGGTGTATTTTTTAAAATGGATGTTTTTTTATTAGCAATTTGAAATTGTTGGGTAAGAACAAGCAATTGAAAGAATAAAAGAATAATAGAATCAAAGAACACGAAGAAAAAGAAGAAATATGCAAGAAGAAAACACTTCTTCTTATTTCAGACAATCAACACCTTAGACAGTACACTCTCTGAAGGTTACTTCAGACGATTCTCAACAATCGTTTCTCACTTGCCTTCTCCCTTTCCCTATACAGCAAGATACTATATATAGGCAGTTTAGAGAGCAACGACTAACCACCTAACTGAAATAACAAACTAACTGAAATAACAAACTCATTCCTAAGTCATAACTAACAATCTCCACCTTGACTTTGGAATGACAACATTCAGACGAAGCCCACCAAGTTTAAGCATCTCTCAAACTTGTATCTTGGTAGTGATTTGGTCAACATATCAGCAGGATTGCCTTCAAACGCAATCTTCACAATCCTCACTGCCCCTGTTTCAACCACTTCTCTGATAAAGTGAAACTTCACATCAATGTGCTTGGTCCTTTCATGGTACATCTGATGATTGGCCAAGTGAATAGCACTCTGACTATCACAATGAATTTGAACACACTCCTGTTCAATTCCCAACTCATTCAGTATGTCTTTCAACCATAGACCTTATTCACTCCTTCAAACAACGCAATATACTCAGCCTCTGTTGTAGACAACGCTACTACTGATTGAAGGTTTGCCTTCCAACTCACTGCAGTTCCAAAAAGAGTAAACACATACCCTGATAAGGATTTTCATGTATCCACACACCCTGCATAGTCTGCATCAACGAACCCTTCAATTGCAACTCCACCTACTGAGAGGTACCGTTTCTTCTGATATAGTAATCCTGAATCCAGGGTTCCATTCAGGTACCTAAGAATCCACTCAGAGACTCCCAATGTGCTTGTCCAGGGTCTCCCATGAACCTGCTGACAACACTCACAACATGAGCCAAGTCTGGTCTAGTACAGACCATCCCATACATGATGCTTCCAACCCCACTAGCATAGGGAACATCATCCATCTTCCTCCTTTCATCTTCTGAATCAGGAGCTTGACTCCTTGAGAGTTTCATGTGGTGTCCCAAGGGTGTGCCCACAGGTTTAGATTGATGCATCCTAAACCTCTCCACAACCTTCTTCAGATAGACCTGCTGAGTTAGGCACAATACACCCTTTGACTCATCTCTTACTATATCAATGCCAAGTATGCGTTTTGCCACCCCAAGATCCTTCATCTCAAATTCTGAATTTAACCTTGTCTTGAGCTGATTGATCATGTGCTTGTTACGGCTAGCCACCAGGATATCATCTACATACAAGAGCAGGTACAAAATGTCTTGTTCTTCTCTTAAAATGTAGACACAGTTGTCATAACTACACCTGCTGAAGTCCATTCTCATCAGAAAATCATCAAACTTCTTATACCACTGCCTTGGGCTCTGTTTCAGACCCTACAATGATTTTTGAAGTAGACACACTCTCTGATCCTCAGCAAACCCCTCTGGTTGTTCCATGTAAATGGTTTCATCCAGATCTCTGTGCAGAAAGGCTGTCTTGACATCCAATTGCTCCAGGTGCAAATCAAACTGGTTTACAATTGACATCAAAATCCTGATAGAACAGTGCTTTACAACTGGTGAGAATATCTCATTATAATCCACACCCTCAACTTGTGTAAATCCCTTAGCCACAAGCCTTGCCTTGAACCTCGCTTTCTCAACACCAGGGATCTCGTCTTTCTTCTTAAAGACCCACTTGCATCTGATTACCTTCTTTGCCTCAGGTAAGTCTACAAGTCTCCATGTGTTGTTCTTCTTCAGCGAATCAAGTTCCTCCTCCATGGCACGTTGCCATTGCTGCCTCTTTGAACTCTCCTGGGCCTCTCTGAAGTTTCTTGGTTCATCTGAACCCTGTATCTCTTCAGCCATACTAAGAGCATAACAGATAAGGTCAGCATGTCCAAACCTTTTGGTAGGTTTTGGAACCCTCCTTTCTCTATCACGAACTACCTGATAGTCATTCAAAGCGCGTTCTGACCTTCTGAAGTCTTCTAACCTTCTGAAGCCTTCGGACCTTCTGAAGTCTTTAGACCTTCTGAAGTCTGAACCTTCTGAAGTATCATCTGATGTACCTGCTGAAGTATCATCTGAAGTAGCACCTTCAGAAGGTAATATGATCCTCCCTGAGTTTGCTCGTAGATGCCTCCATCTCAGTGTGAGCTTTTTCCCTCCCATTTTCAGAGTCTCCACCAAGCATTCCCATTCTCGTCTCATCAAATGTTACATCCCTGCTGATAATAAGCTTTGAAGGTTTAGGTTCTAACCTCCATAGCCTATATCTCTTGACTCCTTCAGCGTATCCAAGGAAGATACATTTCTCAGCTCGTGCCTCCAGCTTATCCTGCTTGACATGTGCATATGCCAAAGCCCCAAACACCCTCAGATTAGAGTAGTCAGCTGGTTTTCCACTCCAAACTTCCATAGGTGTCTTGTACCCCAAAGCATACGAAGGGCACCTGTTAATCAGATACGCAGCAGTGTTAACAGCTTCTCCCCAGAAGTTCTTAGGCATCCATGCTCCCAAAAGCATGCATCTGACTCTCTCCAGAATGGTCCTGTCCATCCTTTCAGCAAGTCCATTTTGTTGAGGAGTCCCTGCCACAGTTTTATGCCTTTTGATTCCCCGGTCCCTGCAAAAACTGTTAAACTCATCTGAAACAAATTCCAATCCATCGTCTGTTCTTAGTACCTTTAGCTTGGTCCCCTGTTGATTAGTTGTCTGAACATTCCATTCTCTGAACTTCTGAAATGTCTCAGCCTTGTTCTTCAGAATGTAGGTCCAAACTCTCCTTGAGAAGTCATCAATAATGCTCAGAAAATAAGACCCTCCACCATGCGTCTGAGTCCTGGATGGACCCCACAAATCTGCATGAGCATATTCAAAAGGTCTGCTGGAAGTATGTTTACCTGTCCCAAATTGCACTCTCTGAGACTTACCCAAAACACACTGGTCACAGAAATCCAGCTTCTGAAGCTTATTTCCCATCAACAGTTGTTGCTTCTCCAACTCCACCAAGTCTTTCTCACTAATATGGCCCAAATGTAGGTGCCATAGTTTAGTCTTGTCTACCATTGACTGACTTGCAACTGATGCATGTGCAATGACAGTAGAACCTTCCAGAATGTACAACCCATTACTTCTTCTCCCCTTAGCAACTATAGATGCTCCATTGGACACCTTCATCATTCCATCCTCCACCTTGGTGGAATACCCCATAAAATCAAACATGCTAATGGACATAAGGTTCCTTTTGAGCTCTGGAACATAGCTCACATCCTGCAGCAACATCTCTCTGTTATCAAACATCCTCAGTCTGATTGCCCCAATGCCCTGCACCTTGCAAGCTTTGTTGTTCCCAAGAAGTACAGACCCATACTCCTTTAGTTCTAAGGTCTCAAAGTAATCTTTCACAGGGCACATGTGATAGGTACACCCTGAATCCATGACCCAACTCTTCAGAGAGTCTTCAGACGAAGCTACCAAAACACCTGCAGATTCATATCCTTCAGAAGCCTCTGCAACATCTGCAGTTTCCTGTATCCTAGGCTCCTTGGCATCTTTCTCAGGACAATGCTTCTTGATATGACCCATCTTCTGGCACTTGTAACATTTGATCTGCTTCTTGCCTTCAGACTTTGCCTTCTTTCCTTTATTCTCTGACTTCTTTCCCTTGCCTTTCACTATAACTAGACCAGACGGAACCTCCTCTACACCCTTCGAATCTTGAAGTTTCTGCAACTCCTTGGTTCGAACTGGGGTCACAACCTCCTCCAGAGTAATTATCTGATATTTCCCGTACAGTAACACATCTCTGAAATGCTCAAAGGTCTTAGGTAAAGAATTGAGAAGGATAACAACCTTGTCCTCATCTTCAAGCTTTACACCAATGTTTTCAAGATCATCAACAATCTTGCTGAAGACTGCCAATTGTTCTTCAATCGTTCTTGACTCCACCATCTTGAACGAATAAAGTTGTTGCTTCAGACAGAGTCTATGAGCCAAAGACTTTGTCATGTACAAAGATTCCAGCTTTGCCCACATGCCTGCAGCTGTTTTCTCCTTTGCCACTTCTCTGAGTGCCTTATCACCAAGACACAGAACGATTGCACTCCTTGCCTTGTCTACCATATTCTTTTTCTCTGCCTGCGTTAAAGATGATGACATGTTCACCTCCCCCTTCAACGCTTCCTCGCACCCTTGCTGTATCAAGATAGTCTCCATCTTGATCTTCCACAACCCAAAGTCATTTGCTCCAGAGAACTTCTCAATATCAAACTTCGTTGCCATTCTTGATTATCTTTCCCTTCAACACTTCCCACAGACGGCGCCACTTGTTGGGTAAGAACAAGCAATTGAAAGGATAGAAGAATAATAGAATCAAAGAACACGAAGAAAAAGAAGAAATATGCAAGAAGAAAACACTTCTTCTTATTTCATACAATCAGCACCTCAGACAGTACACTCTCCGAAGGTTACTTCAGACGGTTCTCAACAATCGTTTCTCACTTGCCTTCTCCCTTTCCCTATATAGCAAGATACTATATATAGGCAGTTTAGAGAGCAACGACTAACCACCTAACTGAAATAACAAACTAACTGAAATAACAAACTCATTCTTAAGTCATAACTAACAGAAATGTAGATTAGTCTATTGGAAAGGCATATCTTGCTTATTCTTCTTAACTTTATGGTGTTGTATATCATTCACTTATAAATAAATTAATTAATAAACAATTGAGTCATTTGAAATAGAGGGCATGTTTATTTTGATTGTATAATTTGAGTTGTTTAATTTCTTTTTACACTTGATGGGTAATAAAATATTAAGGATGCTTCTTCCTGTAAAGCATTGTTAAATAGGATTCCACCAAGACAATATTTAATTAGGAGGAATGTCCTTCAAATTTTTAATGGCTGGTGTATTTGGAGTGGTAACGAGTAAGAGACTACTTCACATATCTTTCTTGAGTGTCATTTTGCATATACTAACTATTTGGATGATGTCTATTCAGTGGTTTGGAAGTACTTCTGTCAATCATAATTGGTGCCTTGAAAATTTTGTTCATTTTGTGGGACTTTCCAATTGTACTAATATGAATAGGTTAAGATGGTCTGTGGTTTTGTTGGCTATGATTTAGTCTTTATGGCTTGCTAGAAATGAAGTTGTTTTTTTTGTTAACGTCTTACTGCCTGATGAGTTGTTAGAGCTGATTAAAAATCGAACTTGGAAGTGGTTTAAGGCTAATGATTACTACTAATGACTCACAACTGGATGACAATAGTTATTATGTTAATGTTGTTTTTCCTATCTATAGTGTTTATATGTTGGTTTAGTTTGTTCAAATTGATGTTTTCCTTCTGAAGGAAAATTTCCTATCGCTTTGTTGGTGATACATTGAGGGCTACTACTGCTGTTTCGATTAATCAGTCCACATGGGTTTTCTTTTTGGCTTACATGTGTAAAGGTTTTCATGTATATTTTGGTTTCATGCTCTTAGGTGACCTTTTTTATTCTTCCTGTGGTACTTTTCTCAAGGCCTTTGTGTGATGTTCACTTTGTAGGGAAGCCATCAGTCTGATGCTTGCATGGTATTGCACTGTTGGTGATATATGATCCTACCTACTGTAGTCTTTTTAAGGGTGTGCCTTCATTGGTTAATTAAGTATTTGGATATTTCCTATCACATGCCGCAGTATGTGGAGTTTTTGTTTATACAGGGCGTTTTGCTTTTCGGGGTTTGGTGGGTATCGGTTAAGATGGTCTGTGGTTTTGTTGGCTATGATTTAGTCTTTATGGCTTGCTAGAAATGAAGTTGTTTTCTTTGTTAACGTCTTACTGCCTGATGAGTTGTTAGAGCTGATTAAAAATCGAACTTGGAAGTGGTTTAAGGCTAATGATTACTACTAATGACTCACAACTGGATGACAGTAGTTATTATGTCAGCGTTGTTTTTCCTATCTATAGTGTTTATATGTTGGTTTAGTTTGTTCAAATTGATGTTTTCCTTCTGTAGGAAAATTTCCTAACGCTTTGTTGGTGATACATTGAGGGCTACTACTGCTGTTTCGATTAATCAGTCCACATGGGTTTTCTTTTTGGCTTACATGTGTAAAGGTTTTCATGTATATTTTGGTTTCATGCTTTTAGGTGACCTTTTTTATTCTTCTTGTGGTACTTTTCTCAAGGCCTTTGTGTGATGTTCACTTTGTAGGGAAGCCATCAGTCTGATGCTTGCATGGTATTACACTGTTGGTGATATATGATCCTACTTACTGTAGTCTTTTTAAGGGTGTGCCTTCATTGGTTAATTAAGTATTTGGATATTTCCTGTCACATGCCGCAGTATGTGGAGTTTTTGTTTATACAGGGCGTTTTGCTTTTCGGGGTTTGTTGGGTTTATACTTTGATGCTTCTACTCTGTAGTGTGCAAGCAAGGTTAGTATGTTTTATTGAGTATGTAGGTTTAGGGTTTAGGGTTTAGGGGGCGGGTAGTATAATATCCGTCCCCACCCATTATATAAATATGTGGGTACCCATTGCGGGTATACTCACAGGTATGAGTTTTTTTGACATCCCTACTTAGGACTTAAAAGAGTTAAACATTAATGAAGGGAAAATATGAAAAAAAAAATAATTAATTTATCTAAAAATCTACAAAGGGGTAAATAATAGAGGTAAATACTTATTTCATTTACTTATGTTTTGTTTTTTTAGTTGTAAAATTTTTAAAAATAATTATTAAAATGACTCACTTTTTTAAAATTGAATTATGATTTTATTGCTAGAAATTTTAGTTTTCATTTTCTTATATGTTTTTTCTATACATCACGAGTGAATACATCTTTATTATATAATTATTATTAATTACATTTGTTAAATAGACAATTTTTAAATTTTAATGTAAATTAATTGCTTCTCATTGTTATTTCATTTGTAATAACAATAAATAAAAATTAAAGGGTAATAATTTAAATTACAAATTAAGAATACAAGAAAAATCTTATAATAAAATTTTTCAGCTACTTGAACAAGTTTATTTTTGTGCTTTAATTTCAATACAAAGTATGTCAAAATTTTTATAATATTTTCTGTTACGTATGTGAAAATAATGACTATGTTAATTTTATTCAATTATTTATATGTTTTTATGAAGTATATTTTTTTTTTAAAAAAATACTATTTCAACCAACACACCAAATATTGACCCGTGCGAACGCACGGGTACCCGACTAGTTGTTCTAATAATAATAATCTTTACCTTTAAGCTTCATGAAACAACACTTTTCTTCTGCAAAACCCTTATTCCACTTTCGGTCACTTCTTGCCACCACCGCTTCTCGTTCATTTCTACCGCCGGCCACCGTACCTGGAGGATTTTATCACAGGATCGCAAATCATTGCATATTCGGTTGCTCTATATGTTCTTAGGTTTGGACCTTCTCAACAGATTTTTGATTCATTTCGTTTTTTGTTTGTCGAGTTAGGGCTAATCAATCTCATTTTCGACATATTTCGTCTTCCTTTTCATTGCAAATCACTCGAGGTTTCCAATCATACTTGAAGAGAAGCGATCTCATCCTTTCTCTTCTCGGAAAAGTTTCCATGATTCAAGGTTCACTCATTTCCACCAGCATCCTGGCCGATTTTGTTTAACTTCAATGAATGCTTTTTTCCCCTTTTGTTCAATTTGTGTTTGTATTTCTAGATTTTTAGCATTTTTTTCAATCAATACCTAAAATGATTTTCAATGTAGATCTCGCCATGCTCCCTTTGTCTCTTAATTTGCAGGTGATGCTTATCGAGGTGTTCTCAAATGATCTTTTAGCATCAAATTTATTGTTCTAATAATAATAATAATCTTTACCTTTAAGCTTCATGAAAAACACTTTTCTTCTGCAAAACCCTTCTTCCACTTTCGATCACTTCTTGCCACCACCGCTTCTCATTCATTTCTACCGCTGGCCACCATACCTGGAGGATTTTGTCACAGGATTGCAAATCATTGCATATTCGGTTGCTCTATGTTCTTAGGTTTGGACCTTCTCAACAGATTTTTGATTCATTTCGCTTTTGTTTGTCGAGTTAGGGCTAATCAATCTCATTTTCGACATATTTCGTCTTCCTTTTCATTGCAAATCACTCGAGGTTTCCAATCGTACTTGAAGAGAAGCAATCTCATCCTTTCTCTTCTCGGACAAGTTTCCATGATTCAAGGTTCACTCATTTCCACCAGCATCCTGGTCGATTTTGTTTAACTTCAATGAATGCTTTTTTCCCCTTTTGTTCAATTTGTGTTTGTATTTCTAGATTTTTAGCATTTTTTTCAATCAATACCTAAAATGATTTTCAATGTAGATCTCGCCATGCTCCCTTTGTCTCTTAATTCGCAGGTGATGCTTATCGAGGTGTTCTCAAATGATCTTTTAGCATCAAATTTGATCATTCCAATGGCGGAGAAGGTGCTGAAGCTACTTGAAATGGTATCATAAGGAAGAGCAGTAGGAGAAATGCGAAGAACCAGTGTGCCTGATGAGGACAATGGACAAGGTTCTCAAGGTTTCTAGAATGACAGCCAAGCATGTGGTGATGCAATTGAAATTGAAAACATGGTAGTGGAAGCAACATTCTGAGATTGGTTGAACCTATTTGATTCTGTTATGTTGATTTGAAATCATCATGAGATTATTTGGCTTTTGATATCCAAAGCAAATTATTTTGTTAAGATTTTCAATGATGTTAAATGAAAATGGTTCTCTATTTTTGCCCGTGTGTTAGGATGCTATGTATAAGAATGTTTACTCACAAACCAGGATTAAAGTTATAGTGAGTTAATTATCTAAAGCTGGAAATTACTAAGTTCTTTTTTTTTTTTTTGAAATCTTATTCACAAAACTTTTCTATCTAAGGACAAACAATGATTGTGTGTGTTCACATTGATTTCAGTTGCTTATTTGACAAAGGCTTATAATTAGAGAAAGCTCGAGGTGGTTCCTTTTAGGCGAACCCAGGTAAGAGAAACACAAATTGGAAGATATTTGTAAACTCAACATATCCAGTGTCATGTCAAAAGCTTAAGCTGCAAATACATAAAATCTTTTTTTTTTTTCCAGTTTGAGTAGGATGTTGTATTCTTAACTCTTTTTATAAAGGTTTAGGCTACTCATATATGAATTATATTCTTAATTACTTGACCAGAAATGCTCTAACAACATCATATTAGCAATATCAAAAATAATTTTAATTGTATGCAAAAGTAACCCTTGGTTGTTGTATCATATGGCATAAGTAACCATTGTGACCAGACTGTCAGTAGCTTTCTCTCAGTCTAGGAACCATAAAGAAAGGAAAAGAAGAGAACATGAAAAAAGCTTTATAGTGTTGTCCTTAAAGGCTATTATAGAACGTGATGGAAACATTGTTCTGATGGAAACAGGTGCTTGGAAGCCAAGAGAAGTCAGAGGAAGTTCAACAAGATAATCAAATAGTAGACACTGCAATATTCCTAGGCTGCAAATTCTTAGGAGAACGGTGCACACTCTATGATCATGTGGGTAGGCATTATTACAAGGATTGTTATATTGAAGGCTCTGTTGATTTCATTATTACATGAAGCCAACAGATAATTATGAAAAATTTACTGTTTAATTTCTCTTTTAATGACTATATAAAATCTTAATATATCCTTGCTAAACTTCTTCACACTTGTCACTATATTTAAAATACTTTGAAGCTACGTCTTAACAATGCTTCTGCAGAGATATAAAAACACAGGAAGTGAAGGAAGAAAATGAATGCTTGGTACTGTGTTTTGAGTACTCAAAAGTCATGTCAAATGTCAATAACTATGATATACTTGAATTCACGTAAAAGGTGATTGTTTAGTCAATTATTTTACCTTTTCAATTAATTCTTTATTAAGTATATTAGCCTTCATAGAGAAATTTATTAATAAAGATATATTGGAAATTTGGAATTGGCAGGGACGTTGGCCTCTTTTAACTCATTGCAAATACAGAGGTAAAATGATTAGCCTCTCCTTTTTTATTGTTAAATTCAAATTTATATAATATATATGGTGATGTGGTTCTATAATGATAAACAATAAAATAATTAAGATTTTGTAATTAGAGAATTGAAATGGGTCCATTTGGAAGTGGGAACAGAGATATATCCGTTTATTCCTCTTACTTTTTCTTGCTTATGTTTTGGAACATTACAATTAGAGAATTGAAATGGGTCCATTTGGAATGAGTTAGTTTTCAAATCCTAAAGCCTTTTAAATGTGTTGGATTTCTTCAATTAATGTTGTTAGAATTAATCACATTAGTCACATGTCTTTTTAGAATTAGCTGTTACAAATTCATTATTAGCTGTTACAGATTCATTAGGATGATTGCTTACTGATTTATAGGCTCACCATTTATTGTAATTGATTCTGTAAATAGTATAAATACATACATGTGTGGTCTGCATTAGACACACAACACATTCAGCAAATATACCTTTTTTACATGGTATCAAGAGCTGTAAGATCCTAGGGACTCCACTGCGCTATCTTTCCAGTGGCCCTTTTTTTTTCTTCTTTTTTTTCCAAACAGTTGTGCCCTAACCAGCCGCTCTCTCTCCGGTGCTACCCACTCCCGGCAAACACCACCACCGGACCCAGACATCGCCGACGACCCGGAATCCGAAGCCCCACCACCACCCGCCGCCGCACGCGCCTCCACGCGCCGTCACCTTTCTCTGTGCATTTTCCGCACGCGCCGGCGCGTCTGAGCGCGTCTCTTACATTCCGGCCACTGTTTCACGCTAGCGACCACCGAAGGAGGCTGATCTACCTCTGTTTGGTCCTAATCCACTCCCTGCAGTGTGCTTTTCATCTCCTCCGAGCCTCCGATCATGAGTGCGACTGTTTCTTCATCGGACACCTTTGCTGTCAGCTTTACAAATGACCCTTTAATCCCCTATGACGAGCACGTTGCTGCTGCTACTATGCAATCCACTATACCTGTTGCTTATGTTGCTCATATTGGTAATCCTGTTGCCTTTGTCTCTTAGTCTTCCTCTTGGATTCTTGATTCAGGTGCTTCTGATCACATGTTTGGTAATAAATCTCTATTCTCTCACCTTACTTATATGGACACACTCCCAAGTGTTACTTTAGCTAATGGCTCCCAAACCAAAGTAAAAGGTATTGGCCGGACTAACCCCCTTCCCACACTTTCCTTGGAGTATGTTCTTTATGTTCCTGACTATCCATTTAATTTGATCTCCATAAGAAAACTTACCCGTACTTTACCTTACTCTGTTACCTTTGTAAATAATTCTGTTCTTTTGCAGGATCGGAGTACAGGACATACGATTGGAGTAGGACATGAGTCCCAAGGATTGTATCACCTATCAGTACCTCCCGTTGCGTGTTCAGCAGTTGAGTATACCCATCTCCTTCATCAACGTTTGGGACATCCTAGCCTTTCCAAGTTGCGTTTTATGGTTCCTAGCCTGTCTAAAGTGTCCACACTAGAATGTGAGTCGTGTCAGTTTGGAAAACATGTCAGAAGTTCCTTTCCCAACAGAGTCAATAAACGAGCTATCTCTCCGTTTCATTTGATTCATTCAGATATTTGGGGTCCTAGTCGTGTTACTTCGTGTTTGGGTTATCAATATTTTGTTACTTTCATTGATGATTTTTCCCGTTGCACTTGGGTATTCCTCATGAAACATCGATCAGATGTTTTCTCAATTTTCCAAGCTTTCTTTTCAGAAATACAAACACAATTTGGAACCCAAATCAAAATATTGCAAAGTAACAATGCTCGTGAATATCTGTCTACACAATTAATTTCAATCCTTTTTGACTTCACAGGGTATTATCCATCAGACATCATGTGCTCATACCCCTCAACAAAACGGCGTTGCTGAAAGGAAAAATCGGCACTTGGTTGAAACAGCTCGTACCTTGCTTCTTCACAACAATGTACCACTTCGTTTTTGGGGGGATTCCATTCTTCTTGCATGCTACTTAATCAATCGTATGCCCTCTTCAGTTCTAGATAACCAGGTACCACATTCTATATTGTATCCTAATCAAGACCTTTATTCTCTTCCTCTCCGCGTCTTTGGATGCACATGTTTTGTCCATGACCTTACTCCAGGGAAAGATAAGCTTGCTTCCAAGTCACTTAAGTGTCTATTCCACGGCTACTCCCGGATGTAGAAAGGTTATCGTTGTTACTCTCCTGACCTTGGTCGATACATTGTCTCAGCTGATGTAACCTTTTTTGAGACTCGTCCATTCTTTTCTTCTGCTCCCGACAAGTCACACGATCCCGGTAATACCCTTTTTCCTACTCAACCTTCTTTTCATATTGCCCTTACCCCTGTCATTGTCCCTTCTCTTTGCACTTATCAAAGGAGGCCTCGCCCGCAACCAATTGGTCCAGACTTTCATCCTCCTCAAGACTCATTTCCTGCTCCATCGGACTCTCCTGCTCCGCATCCTGCACCGAAACTTCCCATTGCATTGCGCAAAGGTACCAGGTCCTCTCGGAATCCTAATCCTATTTATGCTTGTCATTTGAATTATGATAGGATATCTCCTTCCTATTCTGCTTTTGTGTCCTCTTTGGATTCTATGTCTATTCCCAAAACTACAGGTGAAGCTATGTCTGATCCGGGCTGGCGACAGGCAATGGTGGATGAAATGGCTGCTTTACACTCCAGTGGTACTTGGGACTTGGTTCCCTTACCTGATGGCAAAACCACAGTTGGTTGTCGATGGGTCTATACAGTCAAAATTGGGCCTGATGGAAAAGTTGACCGTTTAAAAGCCCGATTAGTGGCCAAAGGATATACACAAATTTTTGGTCTCGACTATGGCGATACTTTCTCTCCAGCAGCCAAGATTGCCTCTGTTCGACTATTCCTTGCTATGGATGCTATCCATCAATGGCCTCTCCATCAATTAGATATTAAAAATGCCTTTTTACATGGTGAGTTACAAGAGGAGGTGTATATGGAACAACTACCAGGTTTCATTGCTAGTGGCGCTTCTGACTTAGTCTACCGACTACGCCGCTCACTCTACGGTTTGAAACAATCTCCCCGTGCTTGGTTTGGGAGGTTTAGCACTGTTCTCCAACAGTTTGGCATGACCAGATGTGAAGCTGACTACTCCGTCTTCTTTATGCATTCCTCACCAACCACCTGTCTCTACCTACTTGTTTATGTTGATGATATTATCATTACAGGTAATGATTAGGTTGGCATCCATCGACTTAAACAACATTTGTCCACCCACTTTCAGACGAAAGACTTGGGTCCTCTAAAATATTTTTTGGGGATTGAGGTTGCTCAGTCGAAGACAGGTGTTGCTATCAACCAGCGAAAATATACTCTTGATATACTTGAGGAAACCGGGATGCTAGATTTCCGACCAAGTGATACTCCTATGGATCCCAATGTCAAGTTACTACCGGGTCATGGGGAGCCACTGAAAGACCCGGGTAGATACCGACGTCTGGTCGGCAAACTTAACTACCTTACAGTAACCAGACCAGACATTACCTTTGCTGTAAGTGTAGTAAGTCAATTCCTAAATGCTCCTTGTGATAGTCATTGGAACACCGTCATTCGCATTTTAAGGTATATCAAGGGTGCACCAGGTAGAGGATTACTTTATGAGAACAAAGGTAACACCAAAGTAGTTGCCTATTCAGATGCTGATTGGGCAGGTTCACCATTAGATAGAAGATCCACTTCAGGATATTGTGTTTTTGTTGGAGGTAATCTAATCTCATGGAAGAGTAAGAAGCAGAATATAGTTTCCAGATCAAGTGCAGAAGCAGAATATCGTGCTATGGCAGCAACAACATGTGAACTTACATGGCTGAGACAATTACTCCAACAACTCAAATTGGGAGATTTCAAGGAGATGAAACTAATTTGTGACAATCAAGCAACACTACATATTGCTTCCAACCCGGTTTTCCATGAAAGAACTAAGCACATAGAGATTGACTGTCATTTTGTAAGAGAGAAAGTTCTTTCCGAAGAAATCACTACTGATTTTGTTGGCTCTAATGATCAGTTGGCTGATGTTTTTACAAAGTTTCTTGGGGGACCTCGGGTTGAAAATATTTGTAACAAGCTTGGTGCATATGATATATATGCTCCAGCTTGAGGGGGAGTGTTAGAATTAATCACATTAGTCACATGTCTTTTTAGAATTAGCTGTTACAGATTCATTATTAGCTGTTACAAATTAATTAGGATGATTGCTTACTGATTTGTAGGCTCACCATTTATTGTAATTGATTTTGTAAATAGTATAAATACATACATATGTGGTATCCATTAGACACACAACACATTCAGCAAATATACCTTTTTTACAAATGTCATTCCAAACAAGCTTCATACAAGAATTTATTTATGCATGAGCGAACAGATAATACCTGATAAGTGTAGAGTTATGGTGCTGTCAACCAAAATTAACTCATAATATTGTTATGATTGTGGTGGATTTAGGAACTTACTTTCAAGTTTTCAATACTTTAGAAATTTAATTAAAATTTTCAATTTACAAAATTTATTTAAATTTCTTTAAAATATAACGATAAGGCAATTTAACCATATATTAAGGTTTCAATGGCCGAATCCTTAAATTTAAAGGCACATTGTGGATTCATAGTATTCCAATATATATATATATATATATATATATATATATATATTTGGCCATTGAAATTTACTTGTGAACATTCAAACATTTAAATTTAGTATTCAGACATTTTATTGCTTCAATTACCAGGTCTAATGTTGCAGAGCAAAGTGGAGATCAGCTTAAGAAGCAAACTCAGAAGGCTCTATATCAACCAACTCATGGGTAAGTGTCTCTTTCCCATTTTCCATTTCTTACGACTGGCTGGTTGGCTATTTTTTATTTAGCCTTAATGTGTTGAGATATTTAGCTTAATTGTGGGTCAGTGAGTGTTCTGAATTGGATTAGAGACTATTATGGTCTCCAAAACTTACTAGGCGTGCTAAGAAATTATGGAAGAGAAAGAGAGTGGGGCTGTCTTTTTTTCCAAATAGAATAGGATGACTCAAATATTTATTTCTCAAGTAGTTGTGTTCTTATAGCTGTGAAAATAGTTGTGTTCTTATATTGTTTTCTTTTGCTAAAGAGAAGTATCAAAAGAATAGAGTAGCATTTTGCTTTTTATTTTTTTATTAGAACGTGTGTAATTTAATTTGATTTTTGGTTAATTTATTTATCTTTTTATTTTATTTTAATTTATTATTATGAATAGTTTTTTTTTATATTATGTACGATATACAGTAAAGGTAAAATCAAACTAAATCATCATATTAGGTTACATTTACAAATGAGCTAACAGTAGCTAGAGCAGCAATGATTGTATACATTGTTTACTTCTATCTACAAACGGAAGCTGTAAGCAAAAGATAACAATTTGTAGTGACAGACAACTGAACTGTAGTTAAAACCTCTACTGACAGACAAGTTCCCCGTTGCTAGGTGACGCACATAATTGACGGCCAAGTTGGCCGTCGGTCAATGCACAACCAACATCTAGCGACGGAAATTTCACCTGTAGTGACAGTCTGTCAGCAAAAGTGACTTTTTTTTGTAGTGTAGTACCCCGCCCCTCAAGCCTAAGTCTACTCGTAGAATAGTGCACAAGACTTAAAGAATCACACACCTCGGTAGGACCGACTCCTATGGTAATATTATATCTTTTTAGAAATGAATTGTTGATACGATATATGAAGTACAGGAAACCCGTGTGTGAAAAGCACTGCAAAATAGCTTTCAGTATTGCATAAGAAATCACGTGGCAAGGGGCTTCATTTCTGTTGCAGTGGAAAGTGAATGGTAACATGTAAAAGAGGAATACAAAGTAAATTCAAATCAGGTTGGCTGGTGTTGTCAATCTCTTATTCAATGTCTATCTTTATGCCATGCTTATTAAAAGTGGGACTGGGACAATTAATGGGATTGATTTTAATTTCTAAGTCAATCAGTTGTATGTGAAATAGCTAATCACAATTCTAATGATGATTAGGTATCACTGTTCCTTATAGCACGTGCTTTAATTTCTCAGACTATATATGTAAGGTTTGATGCTTTACAAGGGACATAACTTTTATTATTATTATTATTATTATTATATATATATATATATATATATATATATATATATATATAGCATGTGCTTCTTCATCTTTCCTTCACTATCAAGCCAAAGTTCGGAGAGTATTTTTTTTTTAATCAAGCCTATTAGAAGGATGTATTAATAGTGGTTTTCTTTTTCTACTAAATCAATTAGATTAAATTTTGGATGAAATATTATTACAAGGAAGCTTTGATAGTAAATAATGCAATAAAAAAAAACTGTTAGTAATGATACTGTAATATACAATCGCGAAATTATAGTAATTCTTTTATAAATAAGATTATTATATTGATATATGTATTCTTTAATTTTGTTCAAATATTTTTTTATTTATATTATTATTTTTTTGGAGTACCTATTTTATATTTATATTCAGTTTAATGGAAACTTTGTGTGTATATCTGAGATGAAAGTTTTTTTATCAATATACATT
Organism: Sesbania bispinosa; assembly: GCA_026901365.1. Taxonomy (NCBI): domain Eukaryota; kingdom Viridiplantae; phylum Streptophyta; class Magnoliopsida; order Fabales; family Fabaceae; genus Sesbania; species Sesbania bispinosa. The sequence continues at coordinate 808,463 of QLOH01000158.1, read as the reverse complement.
TGAAAGCAGTATTGTTATCAATAAATTAAAAATTAATTTATTATTGAAATTGGTTAATTAATTGCTATATTTTTTACATGAAATCTTTATCTACAAAAGATGTTATTTCTTCTCCTGTTAAGGTTATTTTCAATTTGTATATTTATCTATTTACATGGCAATTGAAATTTATCTTAGGTTTTCATTTCAACTTACAATTATTTAAATAAAAAAGGCTGAAATTTGGTATAATAAAACAAAGATGCTGAAACAATCGGTGAGTCATTTTGCTGGGATTTTCTTTCATACAACATGTACCTATTTCTTATGCTATATTATTTAGGGATGAAGGGAGCAATTAATTCAACATATATTGCATCTTACTGATTGTGTTTATTACGATATCGTAGGACGATCTTGGTGGAAGGAATTGAGGGCATTGACAATTTATTGAACTCATGCTTCTTCTTACATGATAGACAGACGATAAGGAAAACATGATAAGGAAAACATGATATAATGTTCGGTCATTTATTGAAAGTCTTTTATAATTATATTTATTAAACTCATTATTGCAGATACTTTGGGGGATTATTTTTTGTGATTGTGTTGAATGACACATTATGCAAGGTTTTTTGTGCTTGAATATATTTCAAGGGTTCCTTACTTTATTAAGTGATATTTTTTTAATTAATATATAGGCCTCGGAATATAATCTCTAATTAATTAAGTGTAATATTTGTATTGCTACAAATAGTTAGGCAAAAAACAACTAAAGAAATAAAATTTATATCAGTTTTCAATTTTTATCTAAAATCTATCATAATGTAGGGAATTTATATATAATTTTGTAGTTATACTTTACTATAAGTTACTCTCTAATTTAGTATGAAACTTAGAGCCTGTTTGGGTGGAAATTTTGTAGAAGTACTTCTAGGTGTAAAAAATAGTATGAATCAAAGAGGTCAAATGCATTTAACTTCTTCATAAGTTAAAATTAGTCTTTGTAGACCACCTACTCCAAAAGCTCTCCCATTTAACTTCTTCAAAAGTAACTAATTTTAACTCATGGAGAAGTTAAATGCATTATTTAACCTCTTTGAATTATGCTATTTTTTCCACCTAAAAGTACTTATGTAAAAGTTCCACCCAAACATGCTCTTAATCATGTATTTAATTTTTTTTCTAAATATAGCGAGTCACATGTCATTGTGAGTGGAGACATGCATATTATTTAAAGGTGTATTTTACTAAGGATTGGAATGAAATACATCATTTAAATGTTTATAGCGAATATATATATATATATATATATAAAATATTGAGGATGTTAAACATTGCAAATCATGACCCGTGGACGGTGGTACACTGCTTTCTTAAGATGGAGTGATAATAACTTTAGTGATTTTGTATTTTAGTGTAGCTATTTCATTTTTTTTGGGCATCCTCAATGGGAGGCAATCTTGTTTGAGGCTGGAACATCCACATCATGGTGGGGTTAGCTCTTTCAGTGGAGATTTTTTCCATCCACAAGACTCGAACCTGAGACCTTGATTAGGGAGAATCAAACATGTACCACTTGAACCAACCCCGTTGGTAGCTATTTCATTTTGAATACATGCATTGTTATTTTACTTAATAGTATTTATAAACGTAGAAAAGTAGAGTCTTAAATAACAAGATTAATTTGAATCTTGACTCATAATTAGTTGAAATGATAAATACAAAGGAAATGCTACTAGGCTTTTTAATCATTGGTGGTTCAATTTCTAAAAAAATAATCATTGGTGATTTGAGTGTGGTTATTTACTTATAATCATAAAGGAAGAAAGTTTAATGTTATGAACAAAGGAATGAATGTTTACATAAAAGTTCATTAAATTTTAAAAGTTAATTTGGTATAGATTTCAAGAGGTTAATATAGTTCACCTAAAAATAAAAAATTTACATAAATTGTAATTATATCACATAGGAGTGAAAATTTCAGTTTAAAGCTCATTAATATTTATAATATTAAGGTAAAAGTTACAATTTAATAATTAATTAATAAAAATTAATGACTTTTTAAATTGAATTGTGATTATATTGGTAGAAATTTTCATTTAAAATTTTTTTATAACATTTTTTCATATATCACGGGGAATAAATATTTATATTAAATTTCATTAATATTTAAATAACAGATTATTTTATAGATTAAACGTACGTAATTCAACCAAAGATGAAATATTTACATAAATGTATTATTATTTGATTTTAAATTAAAAGGTTGGAATACAAATCATTAGCTAAAGGGACGCGACACAACATGATATTGTTAATTTATCTTTGAAAATTTGTGAGGTCTCGACTTTAAAAAAAATGAGACTTTTATACTGTCTCTTCAGAAATTAAAAAAATAAATTGGGTTATGAGAATGGTTCTTCAATAACTTTATCTTATAAAATGAGGCCGTTTAAATTTTAGGTTAGATTAGTAATTTCTATTGTTGTTTCATTTGTAAAGAAAATAAATAAATTTATGGAAAAATTATTTTAATTATAAATTTAAAATATTGGAAAAGTCATAAAAATAATTAATTTATGAGGTAATACCGAATAAAGTATTATACAATAAAAACTTATTAATAACTAAATCTTAGGGTAAAAATAAATCATATGTGATTATAAATTTGAAAAATATTAATATTTAAATTAATGATGAATAATATGTAAATAAAATATGAATATTAATTTTATGTTGAATATAAATAATTTAATTATGTTTTTTGTTTTTAGTTGAAATATCTTAGAAAAACAATAAATAAAAAGAATCATTTTTAAAATTAAATTGTATTTTTATGATATAATTTTTTTTAATTATTTGTTAAATTTTTAAAAATATTTACTAAATATGGCTCACTTTTTAAAATTTAATTCTTATAATGTTTTTTATACATACCGGTGAATACATGATCTTTACAGGAAGTTTATTAATATATAAATGCTAATTTAGTAAATAGATTACAAAAGGTAAATATAATTTGTTAACAGATGTGTTTACTATTCAGTTTAGTATATAGTAATTGTATGACTTTTTTCTTTGACCTTTAGACACCTTTTAGTAAAAAAATGGGCAAATATAATTTTCCCGACAATGAAAAATTTACATGAAATGTATCAATATTTAAATTTAAATTATAGGGGGAAATATTTGTATCATGTAAAAATAAAAAATTTGCATGAAAATATGTTCATATTTAGATCATAAAAGTAAAAATATATGAAGATATAATGATTTAAGGGTAAAAATACACCACACAAAAATGACCATTCTAGATGAAAATTGTGACACTCTTCTACCCCATATTCTTATATATTTAAGAAATTGTAGTTTAGAAAAGGGAAAGTCCCACGTTAGGTAAAAAGGTTCACAATTACTCTTATATATCTCATAGTTCGAAAATGACTTTATTAAAAGAAATTAAACTTTCAAATATAATTTAAACAATAAGCAGCGGAATCTCCAATTCATAAAAAGAACTACTATTAGTCTACTGCCATACAAGGCATTCAAAAGTTCACAAAATACTCCTAATCTAGAAACATATTAAAACATCCCGAATACACCCTGATGTCACATCTATCAGAGCATACACTTTTAATCATAGTCGGCACCAGTCGTGTCCTCCTCAACACCTGTAAAATATATCCACAGAATACGGTGAGGAAAATGAATACTACCTATACACACACATAGAGAATACCCATCCTCACCCACAACATCATTACATCATGCCATCAATACATTAAATCACCAATGAATAACATTCGTCTAAACTCAACACATATTTAACCATCTATATCGACATATACATTCCATACTATCATTTCTATTTTTAACGCATAGATACATCCATTATACATTCACCAAGCTCATCATGATCGTAACATCATTCATATATCATCATATAGTTCTCATACCATCATTCACCCAAGTAATCATATATTCTATTCTCACACATAATACTCATTATCATCAATCATCATTTGATAACACAATTTCGTCATCATATATCATACACCAATACTCCTCTCATCATCTACCTAAAGATCATGACTTGGAACTCCACACAATGGGCGCACCTCGTCAATCACTCTAGTTAGTACCAAGGTGGTCTACCAGTGTTACCACACACTATCCGATAGGTTGTACCACCTCTATGGGCCCGCATAACGACATTCGACCCTAGGTTGTACCCCCTCTATGGGCCCGTACAATCACTCCTAGGTTGCACCCCCTCTATGGGCCCGTGCATCGAACGCCCCATCTTAGTCCTCTGAGTTGTACCCCCTCTATGGGCCCGCACAACTCAGTTCACCTCCCAAATTGTACCCCCTCTATGGGCCCGCACAATTCAGGTCTCATCGATCATGACTTGGAACTCCACACAATGGGCGCACCTCGTCAATCACTCTAGTTAGTACCAAGGTGGTCTACCGGTGTTACCACACATTATCCGATAGGTTGTACCCCCTCTATGGGCCCGCACAACGACATTCGACCCTAGGTTGTACCCCCTCTATGGGCCCGTACAATCACTCCTAGGTTGCACCCCCTCTATGGGCCCGTGCATCGAACGCCCCATCTTAGTCCCCTGAGTTGTACCCCCTCTATGGGCCCGCACAACTCAGTTCACCTCCCGAATTGTACCCCCTCTATGGGCCCGCACAATTCAGGTCTCATCACATATGCTCAAGGCATCTCTCCTAAGTTGTACCCCCTCTATGGGCCCGTACAACTTAGATAACATCATCATCAAAAGGTGATATACACCACCATCATAAATCATCATTATCATGCATTAACATGCTCATCATCAAACATCATCATTATAAAGTGATATACACTTATCATCATCATCATACATCAATATGCTCATCATTAAACATCATCATAATAAAGTGATATACACTTATCATCATCATCATACATCAATATGCTCATCATTAAACATCATCATCATAAGGTGATATACACCGACATCATTATCATAATCACACTCATCATCAATTATCATCATAATACATCATCACACTCATAATCAATTATCATCATAATACATCATCACACTCATCATCAATTATCATCACAATACATCATCATAAGCATCGCAATCCTCATCAAACATCATTAATCATCAACACCATACTCATTATAAAGTACTTTCAAACAACATCAATCATCATCAAACAGTTAGGATCTCAAAATCCACTCTGGTAATCGATTACCAACCTCTAGTAATCGATTACCCGCAAACAAGGTCTCTGGTAATCGATTACAACCACCTTGTAATCGATTACCTGCAAGCAAGCTCTCTGGTAATCGATTACAGCACCCCTGTAATCGATTACCCACAGACAAACTCTCTGGTAATCGATTACAGCACCCCCGTAATCGATTACCAGCAAGCAAACAGTGCTTCTGGGTTTCCCAGAACACTCTGGTAATCGATTACCACTCCTGGTAATCGATTACCCGCGACTCAGATCGCAGAGTTCACGATTTCAAACCTCTCTAAACTCATCCAATCAATCCCTAATCAATCTTTTACGTCTAAACATCATGCATAATCATTATTAGCATCCAATATTCCGTAATTCAACAATCAATTACATATTATACCATCAATTCATCAAAATCCCCAATTTCTCAATCCCTAATCACCCCATTTTCCCTTATTCTCATTATCATGTTTAATCTCATCCAATACTCTTCAATTTACATACAATCAATCATCAATCAACAGATTATATCATCGTTCTAGGTCATACATTCATCAACTCGAAATTATGCTCTTAGATTACTACTCAAACATCCCTACATGCATATACAGGCAATACCCTCTCCCCCACCGTACCTTAAGCGAAGCTTTGATCACAGTAAGGAAGTCCTTTCATGGATTCTTGGCGTTCACTCCACAACATCTTGTTGAGTCTCAAAAATATCATAAGGTTGTTTATGATGTTTTAAGACAACTAGATTCCCAAAGTTTTAATGGTTGACAAATTTGACTTAAATTATTTATCATAAATACACACATGCTTTAATGTTTTATCTATGATTTCAGCAAGAGTCACTATGAGCCTACATAAAAAGACTAAGTGTTGAAGCTGTCTGAAGAAGCAGAACTCGTCTGAAGAGTTGAAGCTGTCTGAAGTAGCTCAACCCGTCTGAAGTATCAGTGCTGTCTGAAGTCTCACTTATGACGTGGCACCCTCTGCTGAAGTTTGTGAAGACTTTTTTGAACCTCTGCTGCACGTACCTTTTCAAACACGTTTATGGCAAGGAACACAGAGACCTTTCCTGGTGATTTTGAATTTCATACACCACTGAGGAAATCTCTGCAACGCAGCCTCTGCAGCAACATTTGTAGCAGCCTTATGGCAAGAGAAACCTTGTACCGTGTCAGAAACATCAGAGCTCTCAGAAGTATGTCTCACAACGGATTAAACAACATTTAATGCTATCTCTAAACGGTGGTATTTCAACGGATTAAAGTTTGGGTATAAATACCCCTCCATGAAAACCAGTAAACAACGAGAAAAAGAGAGAGAAACGAAAAGGAAAAATTAAGTATACAAGAAAGCCCAGTGAAACATCACGCTGCAAGTTTTTACTCTGTAACAACTCTCTGATAAAAATTCGTTGTACACAGTTGTATATCCTGAGCAACCCTCAAATTTTATTGTACATTGTATTGGTTTGATCTTCAAACTTGTATAGTTTAAAAGCTTAAACCCCTTTCTTTGTAAACCTTGTTTAGAGCCTGGAGAGGCTTGGTTGATAAAAGAATACTTGGTTTAGAGCCTGGAGAGGCTTGGTTGATAAAAGAATACTTGGTTATAGAGCCTGGAGAGGCTTGGTTGATAAAAGAATACTTGGTTATAGAGCCTGGAGAGGCTTGGTTGATAAAAGAATACTTGGTTATAGAGCCTGGAGAGGCTTGGTTGATAAAAGAATACTTGGGTGTAGAGCCTGAAGAGGCTTGACTGTAAAAGAATACTTGTAATCTTGAAAGATTAAAAGAAAATCCAAGTGCTAGTTGGCATTGGGACTGGACGTAGCTCACAGTGGTAGTGAGTGAACCAGGATAAATTCCTTGGCTAAGTTTTCTTACCCTTATCTCTTGTCAATTCTTTTTATACTAATCAAGGGGTTAGAGTAATTAATCTGATATGTTATAAAGGCACAAAACATTGTTTTAAATCAGTATTTTTAGACCGTCTGAAAACTTCAGACAGTCCTTTAAGAGCCTGTCTGAAATCGTGTTTTTAACACCTGTTTGCGAAAAGCTTTCTAGAATATTCAGAAACACTATTCAACCCCCCTTCTAGTGTTTCCCTGTGTTCCTACAGTTGGTACCAGAGCTCTACTCAGGGTTGAAGCACCTAACAAGTGTCTGAGGACTGAAAGATCCAAATGGAAGCTTCTAACAACAACAGGCAATACATCACAGAAGGAGCCTCTATCACAAGACCCCCAGCATTCAATGGAGTGGATTACCACTACTGGAGAGATCGTATGAAGTTGTTCATTGAGAGCAACAACATTGATGTTTGGGAGGTGGTCACTGATGGAGATTATGTGCCTATGCAAAATGGTTTGCCTATACCTAAGACTGAATGGACCCTGGAGCAGAAGACTAGAGTCCAGATGAACGCTAAAGCCAAACTCTATCTGATATGTTCCTTGAATAAATCAGAATATGAGAAGGTCCATGGATGCACTTTTGCCAAGGAGATTTGGGATACTCTTGCAGCAGCCCATGAAGGGACTGAAACTGTCAAGCAATCCAAAATCAGCATGCTTATACATCAGTATGAGATGTTTAAGATGGAAGAAACTGAAACTATTGACCAAATGTTTGGGAGGTTTCAGACCATAACCAATGGACTTAGGTCCTTAGGAAGAACCTATGAATCTGGAGACAACAACAGAAAGATTCTAAGAAGTCTACCTAAGTCCTGGAGACCCAAAGTCACTGCCATTCAAGAGGCAAGAGATTTGAACTCTTTGAGAATGGAAGAACTGTTGGGATCTCTCAAAGTCCATGAACTTGAGCTTGGAGAAGATGACAACAAGAAGAAGTCTCTGGCTCTAAACTCCAAGGTCAAACAGTCTAGGCATGGCAGCATGAAGGCTATGCAAGCTGAGGACACTTCAGAAGCAGATGAAGATTCTGAAGACAGCTCAGAAGATGAAAATGATCTTGCTTTTTTAAGCAGAAAGATCAATAGAATGTTGCAGAACAGAGGAAAGTTCAGAAAGAACCAACCGTCATCATCCAAATCAGGTAAGACAGGTAAATAGTCTAACCCTGATAAAATTTCTTGCTTTGAATGTAAGCAACCAGGACACATGAAGGCTGATTGTCCAAGACTGAAGAAAAACAACTTCAAGAAGAAGTTTTTCAAAAAGAAGAAAAGTCTCATGGCAACATGGGAAGACCTTGATGAATCAACCTCAGAAGAAGAAGAAGACACTTCAGAAGAGGCAAATTTGTGTCTCATGGCTAGTCTACCATCCTCAGACAGCTTTGAAGCTGAGGTATTTCCTCTTACTCTACAAGAAATGTATGATGATCTGGTGGAAAGTTCTCAAGAACTTTTCCAAGAGTATAAGAATCTATCCAAAGCCCACACAGAAATGTGTAACAAATATGAGGCACTTGAGATAGAACATATTATGCTCAAAGAAAAAGTTCTTGAGACTAAAAACTGCAGTTCACAAGCTGTGTTTGAAGAAAATGAGAAACTTCAGAAGAAGGTTGTGGAACTGACAAAAGATCTGGCCAAATTTGTCAAAGGAACTAAAAATCTGAATGTAATGCTTGGAAATCAAAGGCATTCCCTTGACAAAACTGGACTAGGATTTTGTGATCATAACCTGTCTGAACCTCCTACTGTCTTAAATTTTTCTAAAAAGAAGGTTACTGGGTGTTCTCACTGTGGTAAGCCTGGACACAATGAGGCTCAGTGCAAACACAGGAAAAAGACAAGGCCCAAAGCTAACAAGAAAGGACCCAAAAGAATATGGGTACCTAAAAACTTAATTATTCCTGTTGCAGATGTGTTTAACAGGACAAAGGAGACCCCACAAATGGTACCTGGACAGTGGGTGCTCGCGACACATGACAGGAGAAAGGTTTTTGTTCCAAAACCTTAGATCTAGAGCTGGTGGAATGGTCACCTTTGGTGGAAATCAGCAAGGGAAGATCATTGGAATAGGGACTGTAGGTATATGTCCTTCATCCCTTATTAAAAATGTACTTCTAGTGGAGGGACTACAACATAACTTACTGAGCATAAGTCAATTATGTGACAATGGTTATGTGGTATCCTTTACTAAGGAAGGATGCATAGTCAAAGACTCCTCTAAGCAAATCCTCTTTACTGCTAAGAGACACAACAATGTGTACAAAATTGATCTAGAGGATCTAGCAAGTCAAAATGTAAAGTGTTTCATTTCTGTTGAAGATGAAAAACAGATTTGGCATCAAAGACTTGGGCATGCCAGCTTGAGATTAATCTCAAGATTAGCAAAACACAATCTTGTTAAAGGATTGCCCAAGCTTTCATACAAATCTGACATTTTATGTGAAAGCTGTCTGAAAGGAAAACAAACAAGACACTCTTTTAAGAGTAAAGATGTTGTTTCAACTAGCAGACCACTAGAACTTTTACACATTGACTTGTTTGGTCCTATTAGAACAGAAAGTCTTAGTGGTAAGAAATATGGCTTGGTCATTGTTGATGACTATTCTAGATTTACTTGGGTGTTATTCCTAAGAAGCAAGGATGAGACTTTTAAGAATTTCACAGTATTCTGCAAGAAGGTACAGAATGAGAAAGGATTCTGTATTTCTGTTATCAGAAGCGATCATGGTGGAGAGTTTGAGAATGCAAACTTTCAAATGTTCTGTGATGAGAATGGGATCTCACACAATTTCTCTGTGGCTAGAACACCTCAACAGAATGGGGTTGTTGAGAGAAAGAATAGAAGTTTGCAAGAGATGGCAAGGACCATGCTCAACTCATGCAGCTTACCAAGAACCTTCTGGGCAGAAGCTGTTAGCACAACATGTTACCTTCAAAACAGAATATTGATAAGACCAATTCTGAAAAAGACTGCCTATGAACTGTGGAAAGGAAGAAAACCCAACATATCATATTTCCACACCTTTGGATGTGAATGTTTTATACTCAACACCAAGGATGATCTTGGAAAATTTGATGCAAAGTCTGATAAAGGATTTTTCATTGGATATTCTGAAACATCAAAAGCCTATAGAGTGTATAACTCTAGAACTTTAACTGTTGAAGAAACTATTCATGTTAAATTCAATGATAACAAAGAGACTGATAGGGAACTATCAGATCTAGAGGATGACTTTGCAGGAATGGAACTGAATGACCACAGCAGCTCGAAGGATGAGCAGCTGTCTGAAGTACCTACTGTTACTAAACCTCTTCAGACAAATGTTGAGTCTCAAACAGAACAAACAGTTGTGATACCTCCTCAGAAACCTGACTGGAAATACAAATCATATCATCCTAAAGAGCAAATCATTGGCAGCACTTCAGAAGGAGTTAAGACAAGATCAAAATTCAAGATTCTGAATTCTCTTGCTCTCCTATCTGAAATAGAGCCAAAGAACATTGATGAAGCTCTGCATGATGAAGGGTGGATCCTCGCCATGCAAGAAGAGCTGAATCAGTTTGCTAGGAGTGATGTCTGGACCCTTGTTCCTAAACCCCATGGGAAAACTATTATTGGAACCAAATGGGTGTTCAGAAACAAGCTGTCTGAAGAAGGCAAGGTAGTCAGAAACAAGGCAAGATTAGTTGCTCAAGGATACAACCAGCAAGAAGGTATTGATTTCACTGAAACCTTTGCCCCAGTGGCCAGGTTAGAAGCAATTAGAATTCTTTTATCTTATGCTGTAAATAATGGCATCAAGCTATATCAAATGGATGTTAAAAGTGCCTTCCTCAATGGTCTCATTGAAGAAGAAGTCTTTGTTAGACAACCCCCTGGTTTTGAAGATATTGCTTTTCCTGAACATGTTTTCAAACTCAAAAAGGCTCTCTATGGTCTGAAACAAGCCCCAAGAGCTTGGTATGACAGATTGAGCAGTTTTCTAATCTCAAATGGTTTTGAAAGAGGAAAAGTGGACACAACTCTTTTTAGAAAACAGTCTAACAAAGATCTTATACTTGTTCAGATATATGTTGATGACATTATCTTTGGTTCAACTAACTCTTCATTATGCAAGGAGTTTTCAGAGTTAATGCAATCAGAATTTGAAATGAGTTTAATGGGTGAACTAAAATTTTTCTTAGGACTTCAGATTAAGCAAGATTCTGACTGTATATGGATCCATCAAGAAAAATATACAAAGGAAATGCTTAAGAAGTTTAACTTACATGATTGCAAACCCATGTCAACTCCAATGCATCCCTCTGCATCTTTAAATAAAGATGAGAAGGAAGAACCAGTGAATCAAACTTTGTATAGAGGAATGATTGGATCATTACTATATCTAACAGCAAGCAGACCTGACATAATGTTCAGTGTATGTCTGTGTGCTAGATTTCAATCTGATCCAAGGAGCACTCACTACAAAGCTGTAAAAAGAATTTTCAGATATCTTAAAGGTACTACTAATCTTGGTCTGTGCTATAAGAAAAGTAAGGATTGCAGGTTAATAGGTTACTGTGATGCTGATTTCGCTAGAGACAGAATTGAAAGAAAAAGCACTAGTGGTGGATGTCATTTCTTTGGAGAAAATATGATTAGCTGGTCAAGCAAAAGGCAAAGCACAATCCATTCTCAAATGATTCCCTGAGGCTGACTAATGATGAATGGAGCTTTGTGAGGCAGCTGAACACTGAATCTGAGCTGTTTCAGAGGGATCTGCACAAGGGAGTTGGGATGAGAGGCTACAGGCCACCTAGAACTTGTTCAATCAGGCCAACCACTAAAATCTTGGTGAAACCTGATAGAATAGTTCCTAGGTATCCCTTACAGGAAGAGACATTCAAAGGAGCTAAAATCTATTCAAAGAAAAACTCACCTCTATCTGAAGTGATGAGTCCATCAGAGTGGGAATCTTTACCAGAATTCATCACAAATCAAGGAGGAGGTCTGGATCATCTACTTCAAGATTGGATGTGGTCCTCTTACTGGAAGATCAGAGAAGATGCTGGATCTTCTTCTGGATCAACTGGTCCTGATGCTGATTCTGGTGTTGGACTTGGAAAGTCAACCACTATCAAATATCACTATATGAGGGATCACTTTCCCCCACCTGCTGACTCTTTCAATGAAGATTGGGTTCTGCTGAATCCTTTTGGCACCTTCTTTTGCCCTGTGTTCAGCCCATCTGACTACAGATTGCAGCCAGGATTTGGAGTGCTTAGATTTGTTTGCCCCTACATCCAGCTCATCTTCTATGAATCTGAGCAAGACTTGGCTGAGGAAAATCTGAAGCTGAAGTCCAAAGTGCAGAAACTTGAAAAGAAGTGTGATGCTCAAGAGCAGAAGACTAAGCATCTGATTGCTCAACAAGAACAGATTCTTCAAGAACAGCAGCTTATCAGATCTGGTCAGCAAGACTTAAAAACCTCAGTGGAAGCCGCAATAAACAAGGCCAAGGACGACTTGATTTCCTTTCTGACTGAGGCCTTGCTGAAGAAGAAAGATTAAACTGTTAATTTTAGCCATTGTCTTTTGCTTATTTTCATGTTTATGACAAGTGTCTGATTGTTTGTTTCTTTATCTGAACATTCCCCTAAATACAATCAGTGGCTTATCTCATATTTTTGTGAGTTCATTGTTAATACTATGATGTATGTTTTATCTGAATTTATTGCTCTGTTACTGTTTTGCTCTGATATTCCCTTTTGATTGATGACAAAAGGGGGAGTATTAAAATCTAACAAAATCTGAATCTGAAGTGATTACAGGACTCAGGGGGAGTACAAATGTTTTTCTGAGAAATCTGAACAAATGAGTGAAATATACCTTAAACAGATCCTGTTAAAGGATACTTCTATCTCAGGGGGAGCCTTCTTATTCTTAAAAACTGATTACAGATTTGTATATTTTAACCAAATTTGTCATCATTAAATAGGGGGAGAATGTTGAGTCTCAAAAATATCATAAGGTTGTTTATGATGTTTTAAGACAACTAGATTCCCAAAGTTTTAACGGTTGACAAATTTGACTTAAATTACTTATCATAAATACACACATGCTTTAATGTTTTATCTATGATTTCAGCAAGAGTCACTATGAGCCTACATAAAAAGACTAAGTGTTGAAGCTGTCTGAAGAAGCAGAACTCGTCTGAAGAGTTGAAGCTGTCTGAAGTAGCTCAACCCGTCTGAAGTATCAGTGCTGTCTGAAGTCTCACTTATGACGTGGCACCCTCTGCTGAAGTTTGTGAAGACTTTTCTGAACCTCTGCTGCACGTACCTTTTCAAACACGTTTATGGCAAGGAACACAGAGACCTTTCCTGGTGATTTTGAATTTCATACACCACTGAGGAAATCTCTGCAACTCAGCCTCTGCAGCAACATTTGTAGCAGCCTTATGGCAAGAGAAACCTTGTACCGTGTCAGAAACATCAGAGCTCTCAGAAGTATGTCTCACAACGGATTAAACAGCATTTAATGCTATCTCTAAACAGTGGTATTTCAACGGATTAAAGTTTGGGTATAAATACCCCTCCATGAAAACCAGTAAACAACGAGAAAAAGAGAGAGAAGCGAAAAGGAAAAATTAAGTATACAAGAAAGCCCAGTGAAACATCACGCTGCAAGTTTTTACTCTATAACAACTCTCTGATAAAAATTCGTTGTACACAGTTGTATATCCTGAGCAACCCTCAGATTTTATTGTACATTGTATTGGTTTGAGCTTCAAACTTGTATAGTTTAAAAGCTTAAACCCCTTTCTTTGTAAACCTTGTTTAGAGCCTGGAGAGGCTTGGTTGATAAAAGAATACTTGGTTTAGAGCCTGGAGAGGCTTGGTTGATAAAAGAATACTTGGTTATAGAGCCTGGAGAGGCTTGGTTGATAAAAGAATACTTGGTTATAGAGCCTGGAGAGGCTTGGTTGATAAAAGAATACTTGGGTGTAGAGCCTGAAGAGGCTTGACTGTAAAAGAATACTTGTAATCTTGAAAGATTAAAAGAAAATCCAAGTGCTAGTTGGCATTGGGACTGGACGTAGCTCACAGTGGTAGTGAGTGAACCAGGATAAATTCCTTGGCTAAGTTTTCTTACCCTTATCTCTTGTCAATTCTTTTTATACTAATCAAGGGGTTAGAGTAATTAATCTGATATGTTATAAAGGCACAAAACATTGTTTTAAATCAGTATTTTTAGACCGTCTGAAAACTTCAGACAGTCCTTTAAGAGCCTGTCTGAAATCGTGTTTTTAACACCTGTTTGCGAAAAGCTTTCTAAAATATTCAGAAACACTATTCAACCCCCTTCTAGTGTTTCCCTGTGTTCCTACACATCTCTCTCTTGAGACTCCGTTTCTCCCCTCCTTAACGTTTCGCTTACTGATGAATGATACGAATAAGGATTAGGGTGCTCTGTTAACCCCTCCTTACTGAAATAACTAATTGGGCTTGGGCCCACTCTCACCCCCTTATTCTATTTTCAATTAAAATTATCTTTACGAAATAAAACTAATAATAATAACACTCCTATTATTTATTTCTCATTAAATTAATTATTTTCTTAATTAATCTATTTAATTTAATTAATATTTATCCTAATAAAATTTAGGATGTTACAAAAATAAGGGATTATCATTAATTGCATATAATAAAATGACATCATATAAATTTTAAATTAAATTAAATATATATCCTATAGTTGTCTCATATTGTTATTTCATTTGCTATGACCGTAATTAAATTAGGGGACAATCATTTTCATTACAAGTAAAAAATACAGGAAAAATATTTATAATAATTAATTTATAAGGTAAAACTGAATGAAGTATTATAATAAAGTTTATTAATAATTTAATCGTAGGATAAAATTAAACCATACGTGATGAAAAATGTACAGAGAAAATATTAATATTTAAATTGGATGAATGATATTTAACTAAAATTTGAATATTAAATCTATGTTGAATGTTAATATTTTACTTATGTTTTGTGTTTTTAGATGTAACAATCTTAAAAAAACAATTAATGAAAATGAATCACTTTTTAAATTAAATTTTACTTTATTGATAGATTTTTTTTTTAATTTTACTTATAGTATTTTTCATGCATCAAAGGAGAATAAATATTTGCATATAGCTTATTGATTTCTAAATGTTATTTTAGTATATAGATTGTAACAGGTAAATATAATTTTCTTAACGGTTAAAAATTTACATAAAATTTTTTAATATTTTTTTTACTAATCAAAATAATAAAATTAAAGTGAGTACAAGGGCTATTCCAACCCATAATACAAATACAAAATCCAACTCCTTAAAAACCAACAAGATAAGAGAAAATAATCACCAACTACAAACACAAGCCAAGCCTGACTAGGCACTCTGTCTAAGTTATACAAACAAACAATAGAAATTGAAATTTATTAATACTTAAATTTAAACTATAGGGATTTAATACTTATTATAGGTAAGATAGGAATTGAAATTTTGCATAAAAACACATTACTATCTAAATAAAAAATATAAATGTATATAAAGACATAATAATTTAAAAAAAAAAATCACATAGGGATGATCATTATAGATGAAAGTAATTGTACTCGATTTATAATAACTCAAATGAATATCTATGTTTTGAAAGCAAAATTCATGTCAAGAAGCAATGTTAGAGAAGAGGTCTTTATCATATAATTTTCACTGATTAAATTTGTTAAATAGACAATTTTTAAATTTCAATGTAAATTAATTGTTTCTCATTGTTATGTCGTTTGTAATAATAATAAATAAAAATTAAAGGGTGATCATTTAAATTACAGACTAAAAATACAAAAAAAAAACCTTAGTAGTAAAATTTTTTAGCTACTTGAACAGGTTTACTTTTGTGCTTTAAATTCAACACAAAGCATGTCAAATTTTTTACAACACCTTTTGTTACGTATTTAAATGTTAAATAATCACATTTAATGTTGTATTATCTTTATAATTCATAATTAATATATGAAAATAACGACTATATTGATTTTGTTCAATTATTTATGTATTTTTATGAAGTATATTTTTTTAAAAAAAATCCTATTACAACTGACACACCAATAAAGACCCGTGCGAATGCACGGGTACCCGACTAGTTATAGGTTAAAAATAAATTATATAGGGATGAAAATTTTACATGAATACTTTTTAATAAATAATTTATGGAATAAAAACAAATCACATGAGTATGAAAGCTTTACAATAAAATTTATTAATAATTGAATTATAAGATAAAAATAAATAATACATGATGAAAATAATGTTTATGAGATAATAAAAATGATCTTTTCAAGGCTTGGGAGATAATAATATTGAGAAATTTAGTCCTTTTTAAGGACTAAATTGATGTCATAAAAGGACTAAATAGATCAATATTTTTATCTTTCAATGATTAAAATAGTAATTTTAATTTTTTATGGACTAAAATGATCAACCTTATTTACAGGGATAAAAATGATGTTCATTAATATTTGAATTAATGGATAAATAATATTAAAATAAAATATGAATAATAAAAATTATTTTGATTATATCTATAGGAAAGTTTATTAATATTTAAATTATAAATTAAGAATATTGATGACATAGCACAACAGCCTCCTATTGAAGCAGTCAAGGATATCACTGGACCAATGACTAGAGGAAGAGTTAAGAAGATTAAAGAGGAAATGGGAAAGTTGGTGACCTACATTTTTAAGGACATTACCCTACAGAAAGACACCACTACCCTACAGAAGGACACCCTTGATCCTGGAATAGGACCCATGGTCCTATATACTACCCTTAATTAGGACTCTCTCTTGTATTTTGTATGAGTAGGGCACTAATTGTATAGGTTTATTGGTTAGTAGGTTGTCTTGCTAAAAGGCCTAGGAGTCTTGGGTTCAATTCCCACATAGGATAGAATTTTACTCATCTTTCATTTTCCTCCTAGTTTTGGGCGCTAATTGTGGGTTTAATGACTTAAGTCTTAGTTTAGCCACATAGCCTTGGGGACATGGGTTCAAGACCCACTAGGATAGCTTTCCTACCATCTTTTATTTTTTCCCCATTTATTTCCCAAGTGGCCGCCCCCCTCTCCTATATATAGGAGTCTTCTCTTCTTGTATTTCACACTTACATGAATAGTAAAGGCATTATGCCCAATTTTCTCCTCCATTGGTGAGTTGAGTGAGGCTTGGTGGTTGTTGCTCAAACCATACCGAGACTTATCTAATTCTCCTGAATTAGTGGCGTCTGGCATTGGACTTATCTGCTGTGGGTGGATTCCTGCTTCAGTGGCGTCCCTACCATTTCTTCCTCTCCACTTTTTCTTTCATTTTCTCTCATTTTCTATCATTTTCTTGCGCAAAATAAGCTGCTGCCCTGCACCTTATTTTCGCAATTCAAGTGCCTTTTATTGATTATAATCGGTTGGTTTTGCTCAATTCTAGATCCTACAACTATCCTGCTATCAATTGGTCATCAGAGCTTTGTTGAATTGAGCAATTTGGAGTTGAATTGGGGCTGTTTTGGGCGCTGCACTTGGCTGTCTTAGGTGCAGAATTTTCATTCATTTTAGTGTAATTCCATCCCTCTTTTCAATTGTAATTTGGACTTGGACTGTTTCCCGGGCCCGAGGTGCCTTTCTGCTGCTGTCAGCATTGTTTGTTTGGTTGTTGATTGCTTGAATTCTTGCTAGTATGGGGCTGTTTTTGGGCCGCTAATCCCACCCCTTAGGTGTTTGATTAAATGCCTCTTAATTGCTCATACTTGTTCTTGAGTGATTCTTGCAATTAATTGCTATAAACTGCTTGTTTGTTGGTGAAGTGTGGTAAGAGGAGGCATTGTTGTCTTCATTTTTCCAAAGATCGTTCACCTACATTTCTCCCCTTCACCATTAATTGTTCATCCCCCATATTCATCTCTTTACTTTCCGCTTTTAATTTTCCGCCATTTAATTTCCGCTTCTCCCCATCCTTTTAATTTCTGCTCTCCCTTTTACATTCTGCCATTTACATTTCTGCTCTCCCCATCCTTTTACTTTCCGCTTCCCCTTTACTTTCAGTCATTTATTTTCAGTCCTCCCCATCCTTTTAATTTTCGCTTCCCCCTTTACATTCCTGCTCTCCCTATCCTTTTACTTTCTGCCATTTACATTTCTGTCTTCCCCATCCTTTTAATTTCAGTTTCCCCCTTTTAATTTCGTGCCATTTATTTTTGCGCAATTTTTCCTTCTTTCTTTTGCCATTTTATGCGCATTTTTGGGCTCATGTGTTGTTCAATTTTCTACTCCTTTTTGTCTGTTTGATTGGCATTCTGATTGCAAATTTGGATTGACTGCTATCTCTACCTTGGACTTTCTCTGTTTGATTGTGCAAAACGCTCACCTATAGGCTCTTTTTTGGTTCATAGTATTGGAAGAAGATCAACAAATTCCAATTGTTGATTTTCCTTCAAATTATAATTCCAATCTTAAAATTGAACCAAGCGCGTTTCTGTGACCGTACTGCTTTTGTATAATCAACAAGAAAGTGCTAAGCAATTTTTTTGGCCATTTTTGAAATCAAGTTGCAATTACGTTTTCATAGTTTTTTTTAGAAATCAGTTTATTCATTATTTTTGCTTTTCTGGTACATTCAGACCAGTTTACTGTCACAAAATTCCAAAAATATTACAGTAGTTACAATTTATTTTCTTTTCATTGTGTACAAATTTCTGTAATTTTCTGTTGGGGAAAAAGACAAAAAAAAGAAAGAAAAGGCAAGAAAAATACAAAAAGTACGTACGTGCCAAAAATACAAAAAGAGGTGTAAAAAGTAAAAAGGGTGCAAAAGTCAACAACAAAGAGAAAAAAAAGTCAAAAGACACCCAAAAAGAGTCAAAAATTCAAAAAAATTCAGAAAAATAGAGAAATAAAAACAAAGAGTTATCCCAACAATACAGTTGACAGTTTACTTTAATTTTTCTTTTCATTTCTCTGTATACTGTAAATTGAGTTGTATTTGCTGTTTTTCAAAAAAATGACAATTTTGGCAACTCTTTTCAAAAATCACCAAAAACAATTCTCTTTGCAATTTCTTCCGTCTTGTCTTGTTTGCCTTCTACTCTTGTGTATAAGTGTTTTTGAGTGCTTGCTTTTCTTGTTTGTTATATCAATTCCTTTGTTTTGTCTTAGGATTTTCCAATCTTCCTTTAATAGGTATTTTCTTTTGTTAGTGCGCTTCTATTTGGGTAAGGGTTAAGACTTAGTCTCACATTGGTCTTTGCAAGATCTAACCAATCTCCAACCGAGTAGAAGAGGCAAGAGAGTCTCATTATAGAAAAAGCCTAAAAAGAGTGACATACACGAGTGTTAACATTCCATTGAGTGTAAACACTTAGTTGAGTGGAAAGGTCCTTGAAAGCTTTAACATAAAACCAATCTAGGAGAATGGAAGGAAGGAGGCAAGGGGAAAGGGCAACCTTGTTGTTTAGGAAAGCCTTAGAAACACCCTTGGGTGGAGAAGATAGCCAAAGAGAGAACATGTTCCATACTAGGTGCCACATTGAAGATAGGGTATGTTTAGTGATCATAGATGGAGGAAGTAGTAGCAACTTAGCTAGCCTTAGGTTAGTTAACAAGCTAAACTTACCTACTACCCCACATCCAGAACCATACACACTTCAAGGGGTGAGTGATGAGGAAGAATTTATGGTGGATAGGCAAGTGAGCTTAAGGTTCAAAATTGGGGATTACCTAGATGAAATGACCTTTGATGTCATACCCTTAGAAGCATCACACATTCTTTTAGGGAGGCCTTGGCAATATGAGAGAAGGGTAAAACATGATGGATATTCCAACACCTATAGGTTCCACCACCAAAATGTTAAATTCACCTTAATGCCAATGACCTCTAGTGAAATTAGGGAAGATCAAATCCAACTTAAGGGTTTAATAGACAAAGAAAAGGAAGAAGAATCTAAGAAAATAGAAAAGGAATTAGAAAAAGAGATTAATAGGATTCACATGGTTAAGGAAAATAAGATAAAAAGAGAAGTTACCAAAGAAGAACCTTGGTTCCTACTACTTAGTAAGGAAACCAATGGAGAAGAAGAAAAAGATCCCTTGATCGATCTTGATCTTCCTCCAAACATAAGAGATCTCTTAACAGAATTTGGGGACATTTTCCCAAAGGATATTCCAAGTGGGTTACCACCCCTTACAGGAATTGAGCACCAAATAGACCTCATACCCGGTGCTGTTCTACCCAATATGCCAGCTTATAGGACTAATCCAGTTGAAACCCAGGAAATACAAAGACAAGTAGGAGAATTAATTAGTAAGGGTTGGGTTAAGGAATCTCTTAGTCCTTGTGTTGTTCCTGTTATCATTGTACCAAAGAAAGATGGTACATGGAGAATGTGTACTGACTGTCGTGCTGTTAATAACATAACAGTCAAATACCGGCATCCCATTCCAAGATTAGATGATTTACTTGATGAATTACATGGAGCTTGCATCTTTTCAAAAATTGATTTAAAAAGTGGCTACCATCAAATTCGAATCAAGGAAGGGGATGAATGGAAGACGACATTCAAGACAAAATATGGGCTGTATGAATGGCTAGTTATGCCTTTTGGCTTAACCAATGCACCAAGTACATTCATGAGATTAATGAATCATGTGCTTCGAGCTTTCTTAGGCAAGTTTGTAGTTGTTTATTTTGATGATATACTTGTCTTTAGCAAAAGCTGTGAAGACCACATCATTCACCTTAGAAATGTACTTGAGGCACTAAGAAAGGAACACTTATTTGCAAATCTTGGAAAATGTATTTTCTACAAAGAGAGTGTCACTTTCTTAGGCTATGTCATTAGCTCCCAAGGGGTGCAAGTAGATGAAGAGAAAATCAAAGCCATCAAAGAATGGCCCACCCCAAAATCCGTGGGAGATGTGAGGAGCTTCCATGGTTTGGCAAGCTTCTATAGAAGGTTTGTCAAGAACTTTAGCACAATAGCTGCTCCCCTCAATGAATTGGTTAAGAAAAATGTGGGTTTTAAATGGGAGAAAGCACAAGCGGATGCTTTCCAAGAACTTAAAGAAAAACTTATGCAAGCTCCCATTTTAGGACTTCCAGATTTTTCTAAATCCTTTGAAATCGAATGTGATGCATCTAATGTAGGAATAGGGGCTGTCTTAATGCAAGATGGACATCCTATAGCCTGTTTTAGTGAAAAACTCAGGTGCAATGTTGAATTACCCCACCTATGACAAAGAATTTTATGCCTTGGTGAGGGCACTTCAAACATGGCAACATTACATCCTACCTAAAGAATTTGTGATACATAATGATCATGAATCCTTAAGGTACATCAAAGGACAAGGGAAACTTAACAAAAGACATGCAAAATGGGTTGAATTCCTTGAAAAATTTCCCTATGTCATCAAATATAAGAAGGGCAAAGCCAATATAGTGGCCGATGCTCTTTCAAGGAGGTATAGTTTGTTAGCTACCTTAGATGCAAAACTACTTGGTTTCAAAAATTTAAAGGGATTATATGTGCATGATTCCTTCTTTGCCGATAAATACAAGGCTTGTGAAACAATGGCAAAAGATGGATTCTATAGGCACGAAGGGTTTCTCTTCAAAGGGGACAAGTTGTGCATTCCCCATTGCTCCATTAGAGAGCTTCTTGTTAAGGAAGCCCATGAGGGAGGGCTTATGGGACACTTTGGTGTACCCAAAACCTTAGGGTTCTACAAGAACACTTTTGTTGGCCACATATGAGCACACACGTTAAGGCACACTATGATAGATGTATAAAATGTAAAAGTGCCAAATCAAAGGTAAATCCCTATGGCCTCTACACTCCTCTTCCTATTCCTGAGGGCCCTTGGTTGGACCTAACCATGGATTTTATTGAAGGGTTACCTAAGACCCAAAGAGGAAAGAATTCAATCTTTGTGGTAGTGGATCGCTTTTCAAAGATGTCACATTTCATTCCATGCCAAAAGGTAAATGATGCACAAGAAATTGCAGATCTTTTTTTAGAGAAATAATTCGCTTACATGGCATACCTAGAAGCATAGTGTCCGATAGAGATACTAAGTTCCTTAGTCATTTCTGACGCACCCTATGGCACAAGCTAGGCACAAAATTACTATTCTCTAACACATGCCACCCACAAACTGATGGACAAACAGAGGTTGTCAATAGGACAATAGGCACATTATTAAGGGCTATGGTTCAAAAGAGTTTAAAATCATGGGACTTATATTTGCCTCATATAGAGTTTGCATATAATAGGAACAAGCATTCCACTACTTTGCATACTCCATTTGAGATTGTTTATGGTTTTAATCCTCTTACTCCTCTTGATATTTTGCCTATCCCTAACTCTTCTTTTGTGAAGCATAAGGATGGTAAAGCTAAGGCCGAGTTTATTAAGAAACTCCATGCTCAAGTAAAATGATAACGCCTATAAAATTGATCTTCCTGGTGAGTATGGTGTAAGTGCTACTTTAAATGTTTCTGATCTCTCCCTCTTTGATGTAGGCGATGACTATCCAGATTTGAGGTCAAATCCTTCGCAAGGGGGAGGGGATGATGACATAGCACATCAGCCTCCTATTGAAGCAGTCAAGGATATCACTGGACCAATGACTAGAGGAAGAGCTAAGAAGATTAAAGAGGAAATGGGAAAGTTGGTGACCTACATTTTTAAGGACATTACCCTACAGAAAGACACCACTACCCTACAGAAGGACACCCTTGATCCTGGAATAGGACCCATGGTCCTATGTACTACCCTTAATTAAGACTCTCTCTTGTATTTTGTATGAGTAGGGCTCTAATTGTATAGGTTTATTGGTTAGTAGGTTGCCTTGCTAAAAGGCCTAGGAGTCTTGGGTTCAATTCCCACATAGGATAGAATTTTACTCATCTTTCATTTTCCTCCTAGTTTTGGGCGCTAATTGTGGGTTTAATGGCTTAAGTCTTAGCTTAGCCATATAGCCTTGGGGACATGGGTTCAAGACCCACTAGGATAGCTTTCCTACCATCTTTTATTTTTTCCCCATTTATTTCCCAAGTGGCCGCCCTCCCTCTCCTATATATAGGAGTCTTCTCTTCTTGTATTTCACACTTACATGAATATAGTAAAGGCATTATGCCCAATTTTCTCCTCCATTGGTGAGTTGAGTGAGGCTTGATGGTTGTTGCTCAAACCATACCGAGACTTATCTAATTCTCCTGAATTAGTGGCGTCTGGCATTAGACTTATCTGCTGTGGGTGGATTCCTGCTTCAGTGGCGTCCCTACCATTTCTTCCTCTCCACTTTTTCTTTCATTTTCTCTCATTTTCTATCATTTTCTTGCGCAAAATTAGCTGCTGCCCTGCACCTTATTTTCGCAATTCAAGTGCCTTTTATTGATTCTAATCGGTTGATTTTGCTCAATTCTAGATCCTACAACTATCCTGCTATCAAATATATTACACAAAATGAATATTTCACACAAAATCTCATTAATATCTAAATTAATAGGTTGAAAACTACAATTTAATTGAATGTATATAATATAAAAAGTGTTGATTATAAATATTTTACATATGCTTTAATGTTTTTAGTTATAAATTTATTATAAAAAATTAATAAAAATGAATGACCTTTTAAATTTGAAATATGATTTTATTTCTAGAAATTTCGTTTTTAGACTTACATAAAAGTTTATTAAGATTTAAATGTTAATTTAGTATATAGATTAAAATAGGTAAATATAATTCTCTTGAGGATGAAAAAATACATAAAATATATTATTATTCAAATTTAAATTATGACCTAATTCCTTATAATGTGGAGGAATAATTTTTTTTTTATGAGATCACGTTAATATCAACATTAAAAGGTTGTATATATGAAAGCATAATAATTTAAGAATAAAAATATACCATACGTAGATGAGCATTCCACATGAGAACAAGTGTGAAGTAGTTCAGAGAGTCACAAGAAATGAGGGTTGAATTGTGACCCTTGAAAACTTTTGGTCCAACCTACAAGTACTTTGAAAAACTTACTGATCTTTGCTCAAGGAATACCTTGGCTATCAGAAGTTACTTCTAGAAGATAGTGGTTAGTGTATAATACCAACTAAGTTGATTGAAACTATCTTCCTAAAGGCAAGCAATATCATAGGGATTAATCTCATCAAACTTTATTCTTCCATATAGTGTATTTAATGTAGATACAACTCAAATATGGTTCAGAAGAATAATAATATGTTTCTGCAGTTATGCAAGAGCAAAATAGTGAATCTGTCATTTTAAACCATCCTCCTGAAAGGTCAGATGATTTTATATTTTAATAAAATTTTCTAGAATAGTTATTTAACCAATAACTAATAATAGTATATAAAAAAATCTGTTTAGAAGAAAGTTTATATCAATATGATATTTTAAATCAAGTCACACAATGAAATCTGATAAATGTTTCTTCTGGAGTATCAAATAGACTTGAAACGTGATGAAAATTTCTAGATCAGATATTTAAATAGTAAACAATCAGAATATAAAGTTAAATCTAATTAAAATCTAGTAATTTGAACTCCAAGTTTCAATGTTGAACAATGAACAAATTTCAAGAAATGTGCTTCTGAAGCACCAATCAGTTTCAAAATTTAATGAAACTTTAATTTCCAAATCAATATTTGAACTGATATGGATGTGATTTATGTGAAAATATCAATTCAAAAATAGGTTTATCAAAATCTGGTTTGCATCTTGCTTAATATTCAAAGTATGAACAACAACTAGCAAATCAATAAATGTAGAAAGATAAAGAGAGTAAGGGTAAGACACATTGCACGGATGATTTTTATTTGGTTCACCCTCATAATCCTTGAGCTACGTCCAGTACCTACCTTAATAGGATTTTCCACTAATCAATCATGATTACAAGGTATTCTTTTCTCCCACAGCCTCCGCAGGCTTCTTTGCCAAGTATTCTTCTACAGCCTCTTCAGGCTCCTTACAAGTATTATTCTGCAGCTGTTGGAATTTTGGCAAGCGTACCAAAATCACAGCAGTATAATAGTAAGTAAATGGGTTTGTCGTATCCATAGGGAACGGTTCAATGTAAATCCTAGTGGTCACACTTATCAAGTAAGGGAAGATGTTTCTTGTGTAGATTGCAATAATAAAAGAAAGAATAATAAATTGGGATAAGATTGAGCAAATTACTGGAACTAGGATTGAATTTCATCTATCGCATCCCTCTTACATTTGGAACCCAATGAAATTTATGAATATGTAGTTATAATATCGAAGCACAAATAAATGTTATTTCATAAAAGGTTCCCACAGATATGAAATACTCAGAAACAATTCATCCTGGTTCCCACAGTGACAAATTGCCCCGGTTGAAGAACAGTTGTAAAAGCTATCAAGTCATCCTGGTTCCCATAGTGACAACTTGAGTGTTTTCACCAATCAGAGTTCAAGATCTCTATTCCTAGGCTCCCAAGAACTCGCTATTGATTTCATAAAACCACTTTCCAGTGTGCCCCATAAAATCAAACTATAACTCTGACACAAAGGCGGAAGCTAAGCATTAAGAACAGAATAAAAACACCAATATTATAAAAAGAAGGATTCATAAATAACAAAGAAGATCCAAAATACAATTGGGGATTGAATCGACTACATTCAATCCTATGGGAGAGTTTAGCTGTGACACCCTTCTACCCCAATCTCTTATACATTCATCAAATAGAAAGATTTATAAAAAGTTATGAACTACACAGGGCAAAAAGGTTCACATTCTCTTTCTACAAAACGTCATTGATTCAAAGCAACTGAATTAAAATAGAAATTAAGGTCAACTGTTTTCAAAATAATTAAATCATCAAAATCTCAAATATCAACATCAAAACATCCTTATTGGCCATGTAGGACACTTAAAATAGTTTTCATAATTTCTTCTTAATAACATAAAATAAAACCCCTATTACTAAGTCCTGATGTCACAAGTATCAGAGCGACACCCATTCAATTCAATACTTGGCACCTGACGTGCCATCTTCATCACCTGTAAATTAACCACAAAGAGCACGTTGAGGAAAAGAACACCAACTCATACATGCATGCAGAAGGCTACCCTATCCTCACCCACACATAGTCACAAATCATCATCAAATCATATCTTAACTATATCATCTCACACTCTTATTATCAAATATATTATCTCATCACAAGTGTATGAGTCACACTTCGCAAATCATCAAGAAAACACATTCTCTACACTCAACATATAATACTCATATCATCATATCATCATATCATATTTCAATTTCATCATAAGATACAATGCAGGCTCACTCTATCATCATGTACACCAAACCTCATCCCAAGGATCATGACTCGGAACTCCGCACAATGGGTGTTCCTCATCAATCTCCCTAGTTGTTACCAATGATGGCTCTACCGTTCACGCCCTCTCTTGGCCGGTAGGTTGTACCCCCTCAATGGGCCCGCACAACGACATTCAACCCTAGGTTGCACCCCCTCAATGGGCCCGTGCATCGAATGACACCATCATGGTCTCTGCACCCCCTCAATGGGTCCGTGCAGTTCACCTCCTGAGTTGCACCCCCTCGATGGGTCCGTGCATCTCAGGTATCACCTCATATGCTCAATGCATCATCATTATATATATCACACCTCATATACTCAATACATCATCATCATACATAAATACATAACACACATCTAATACTCAATACATCATCATCATACATAACACACATCTAATACTCAATACATCATCATCATACATAACACACATCTTATACTCAATCACTTCACATCACATCACAATATTATAAACATCAAACATCACATAAGATAACACTCATGCCACAATCAATATACGTTATACATCTAATTCATCAACCAATCCACACAATAATAAGCATCCAACTCAATTTCACGTTTTTAAATAAGTTAATCTGCGAGTTGCGCTCACCCTACGTTCAGCGCACCTGCAGCGCAAATTCCAGAGAGCTACGCTCCACTCTCGCTCAGTGCAAGTGGAGCGCAGATTCGAAGGAGATATGCTCCAGCCTGCGCTTCAGCGTAGTTGAAGCGTAAATGTCGTAGAACGCGACCGTTCATACGTTTTTGCCCCTTTTAAACCCTTTTATTCAACCTCTAATCAATCCTCATTGTTAATACTTCAATCCTACATGTTTTTACCGAACAAAATCAACGAAAACATCAATCTTTACAATAATCTTTCACAGTTATTCCATTATAATCACCAATCGCTAAACCCTTAGTTTACCCCTTTTCTCTATTCTCGCTACCCTTTTTCAATTCAATCAAGATTCATCAAGATTCACACATTTAAGCATCAAACCACAGATTTTCATCACACAACACATAACATACACATCAAATTCGAATTTCAATTCTAAGAGGGTCTTATGGTTGCCCTCACCACCCAAGCACTCCCACATACATATACAAGCAGCACCCTTTCCCCCACCGTACCTTAGAGTTCACGATTAGAAAACAAATAGCAGCACTCCACTCCCTTGATGATCTACTCTGCTACACCTTTCCTTTGTGAAGTTGCTTCTCTCCTCCTAGGGTTTGGTCATCTGACGTTTGAAAGCTAAGAGGGTGAAATAGATAACCCTCCCCCTATTTAAATATCTAGCTGAGTTGGGCCTACTCCTACCCACCCATTACCCTTTTTAATTAAATAATATCTTTTTCTGAAACATAATAATATAATGATATTATTATTATTTTTTTCATAAATCTTATTTTATTTTATTTATTCTTTAGGAATTATTAGGATATTATAGAGTCCTTATCCATCTACATTCAAATTTAAATTCAAATCTTATAATTAAATCTTATCCTAAATTTGTATTGATTCTTATCTTTAATCCTTGTGATCTCATTATTACTATTTTAAAATATGATCTTAATTTAAAATATTAAACCATATCTCTATCCTAAGATTGTCCTTATTAATCCTGGTATTATTATATTAATATAACAATTACTATATTTATAACAATTAATGTTAATTGAAATCTTATGATTTATCTCTTAATAATTTTATTTGTCCTACAAATTTTAGGATGTTACATTAGCTACTCATGGTAGCCATTACAAACCAATAGAGAGACTATCACACTTTTCTCTAGCTCCAGATCTGCTCCGCCGTCACCTCCTTTGATCTTTGCAAAAGGTCCTTTAAATAGAATTTTGGAAAGCCCGTTGAAACCTTGTTTTGGCCCATTGGAAATTAGGGTTTCGTGTTTCTGCGCTCCAACCTGCGCTCAGCGCAGATAAAGCACATGAAACAGAATGGATTTTTACTCCTGCGCTCAGCGCAGGTGGAGCGCAGATCTCCGTTTTCTGCTTTCCTGATTTCCTTTTTTTCAGCTTGATCTCTTACTGATCTTATCTTTATTTGTTGTGCTTTCCTGATTTCCCTCTTTTTCGCTTGATATCTTGCTGATCTTATCTCTATTTGCTGTTATCTTGTTACTCCATTTAAAACTTTCCTCTTTATCTGCAAAATCAACAGATTTCTTATCAAAATAGCATCAAATTCAAATCTAAATCAAATAATCACAAGATCTGCATTTTAAACTAAAAAGAGGTAATTTAGTGTATAAATCTAATATTTTGCCCTTGATAAGTGTTGTAATTATATAGAAATTTATCATTAATTTAGCACTTATCAGCAGCCTCTTCAGGCTCCTTGGTGTAGCACACCACCTAGTATTCTTCTGCAGCCTCTACAGGCTCATGTCCAGTATTCTATTGTAGCCTTTGCAGGCTCTGGCCAGTATTCTTTTACAGCCTCTGCAAGCTCTCACACCGTATTCTTTAGCAACCTCTTTAGGCTCTTACACAATATTCTTTACTCAGCCTCTGCAGGCTCTACAAACTCTCAATCCAACACTAACTCTCTCTAGTTAGGTTGGGAGATCACAAACACTCTTCAACAAGAGATGGGTTTTTACAAACGAACAAAACACTCATCAAGTGGATTAATCTTTACAAGACTAAGCCTATATACACTCTCTAAGAATTACGAACAACAACTCTACATTTTGGAGTGGTCGAAGGAGAATCTCACTCTAGAAGGGATTTTCTACATTATGGCTCTTTGGATTTCTTCCCTTTGATCTCCTTGATGTTACCCAGCTGAATGGGGTTGTATTTATAGGATTCTGGGGGTCAAACTAGCCGTTGGAGTTGCTTGGAGAAGTGGTCAAGCTCTTAGCTGGCCTTGTAGGAGTTGTTATTGTCATAAGACAGCTTTTTCTCTCTCATTCTTTGACCAGTCAATCCTTCTGATGGGTTTCTTTTGTTCTTTCACAAAATCTTCCTTCTGGATGTGTAAAAACATCTAACAATTTGATAAATAACAATAATAAGTTCGTGGAAAAAATCTGTGATGTTTTTCCTGCATCTGAAGAAAATTGTTCCTTCTGGAAGTATGCAAAAATTATGTTTTCTGCTTTGTTGGAACCACAGGAAACACAAGAAGGGGGGTTGAATAGTGTTTTAAAACTTTACGCTAATTTTCAGAAATCCTTTTGAACAAATTGTAATTCCTATTAAACCTTTGCAGGTTCTGATGAAAAACACTTTTGCCAAATAGTAAATAATATCATAGTTAAGCGCAACCTATAAGAAAGAGAGTTTTTCAAGGACTTGCTGAATTTGATAATTACTAATGTGCTTTCTGAGATCACTTCAGATGATTTAATGAAAACATTTTATAAACTTGTTTAAACTAATTTTGATAAGTAAAGACTTCAAAAGAGAAAACATGTTGTTTCAAAAATGATTTTCACTAATATATTAAACGTTTCAGTAACTTGTTGAAAACTGATTTGTTAAAGAACTTGTTGAACCCACTTCAGAAGGATCAGTAAATACTCTTGTTTAAAATGATTTGGTCAAGAGTGGAGTTTTACTATGTTGATTGTGATTTTACTTTTCAGACTCTTTCCTAGTTAGAAATAATCAGATAATAGCGGAGAGTGAAGAGTTAAGGGTAGAGAGAATAGCTTCTGAAAAAGATTCAGACGATGAGTTTCGGTCTGAAGTTTTGATTACCTTCTGAACTGGGTTCAGACTCAAAGTAGTTTGAAAACAAGTTTAATTCAGAAAAAAAGTTCTCACTTAAATACTTTTAGATTCCCTTTGTTAGATGAAAACTGAATTAAAATAGTTTAAGGGATAGAGAAGATTCAGACAAGAATTTATCCTGGTTCACCCACTAACCCAGTGAGCTACATCCAGTCCCAGGGCAAACCACCACTGGGTTTTCCACTATCTAAACACAGATACAAGTATTCTTTTATCATCAAGCCTCTTCAGGCTCTCAACCAAGTATTCCTTTTTAACCAAGCCTTGAAAGTGTGACGTCCACCATCTATCTCTTCTATTTCTTCTACGTTTTCTATTTGTTCAAAACCTATTTTTCCTATACATATTACTTGAATTATATGTGATTTATTCTTCAAGTTTTCAAAAGGTGAATTTCGATTTGACAAGGTTACTATTTGTTACTCATCTATCTCATTTTAATTAGTGCTAGAAAATCAAGAAAGAAAAAGAAAAGAATATAGCAAAAGAAAAGAAAAAGAAAATATTGCAAAGAACAGAAAGAGTGCTTGTCAAGAAAAGTGATATTTTTATTTAGAATTTTCTAAGGTCCATTCAAAATAGAACCTCAAGGTTCATATCATTTGGTCATCAGAGCTCCGGTTATTAGAATTTTTTTGAATTCTTTTCCTAACAAATACTATTTTTCTTCTTAGGTTTTCTTGTTTCATTATTTTTTCTGACTACACGCAGGTGAAGAATTATTTGATTTATTTTCCTCATTGGTGTGGTAAGAAATTCAAGAGAAATAGAGTGGAAAAAGGCAAGAGAGTTACGTTATAGAAAAAGCCAAATTTTGTGTGCAAACACGAGTGTGGTGACGTTTCTAAACAGTTAACCTTATATTTTTCTCTATTATGTTTGTTTCTTGTTCTTTGTCATGGCAGAAAGGAAAGTTGAAAATCGTGACCTTCAAACACAAATTGCTGCTCTCTATTCAGAATTAGAGAGACTGATGAAGCAACAACATGATGAGTTGCATGCTAGGTTGGATGAGTTGGAGATCAAACCAACACCTGATGCAGAGGAAGAAAGACCACCAAGAAATGAAGGAAAAATACAAGGTGTCAAGCTGACTATTCCTTCTTTCAGAGGTCGCAGTGATCCAGAAGCCTACTTGGAGTGGGAACTCAAAATTGAGCATATTTTTGCATGTAACACTTATACAGAGGCGCAAAAGGTAAAGCTTGCTACAACTGAATTTTCTGACTATGCACTTGTTTGGTGGAATAAGTTACAGAAAGAAAGAGTCAGAAATGGAGAACCTATGGTGGAGACTTGGGATGAGATGAAGAGGATTATGAGGAAACAATATGTTCCCTCTTGTTTCCAACGTGACTTGAAGCTGAAATTACATAAACTGATTCAAGGCAGTAAAGGAGTGAAGGAGTATTATAAGGAGATGGAGATGCTGCAAATTCAAGCCAATATAGAAGAGGACCCTGAAATTACTATGGTACGTTTTCTTAATGGTTTGAGCAGTAACATTAGGGACATTGTTGAGTTAAAGAAGTATGTTGAAATGGAGGACTTGTTACATAAGGCTCTTCAAGTGGAGCAACAGTTAAAAAGAAAAGGAGCTGCCAGGAGAAGTTCTACTAATTTGCCTGCAAATTGGAAGGACAAAATTAAAAAGGAGGTGGCTGAATCCTCAAGCCGTGCAGCGCCTAGTCCTCAAGGTAAATCCACTAACCAAAATGTTGAACAGGTTGCAAAGAAAGGAAGGGAGGTGACTTGTTTTAGGTGCCAAGGAAGGGGGCACTACGCCTATGAGTGTCATACTAAGAAGACCATTCTTCTTAAGGACAATGGTGAATACACAAGTGAATCAGAGGATGAGAGGGAGCCCAGTGATGATGATACAGGTGCTGATGTGGGAGAAGTCTACATGATTAGAAGGCTTCTAGGAAGCCAAACCGTAGGCAAGGAGGAGAACCAAAGGAAGAACATCTTTCACACTCGATGTTCAATCAATGGTAAGATTTGTTTGGTGATTATTGATGGTGGTAGCTGCACTATTGTGGTTAGTTCCAGATTAGTGAACAAGATGAACTTGGATATAACGCCTCATCTTAGGCCATATAAGCTTCAATGGCTTAGTGAAGGTGATGAAGTGCATGTGAAGAGGCAAGCTGAAATTCCATTTTCTATTGGAAAATATCAAGACAAGGTGACTTGTGATGTGGTACCTATGGAGGCAAGCCATATTCTCCTTGGGAGGCCGTGGCAATTTGACACTAAAGCTATCCATGATGGCTTTACCAATAAAATTTCTTTCATGTACCAAGATAAAAAAAATTGTTTTGAAACCATTGACACCTAGAGAGGTTAGTGAGGATCAAAATAAATTGAGAGAAAAGATTGCTCAAGAGAGGTTGAGTGAAACACTTGAAAAAGAAGAGAGCCAAAAGAAAAAAGAGTGAAACACTTGAGGGCAAACAGTTGTGTTTAGCAAAAGAAAGAGAAGTGAGGAGAGTGTTATGCACAAGACAACCTCTTTACTTATTGTTTGATACAACTTTTCTTTTAACTGCTAACCAATTTGACAAATTTGAGTTGCCTTCTGTAGTTAAATCTCTTTTGCAGGAATATGAAGATGTCTTTCCAGAAAATGTTCCTGATGGTTTACCACCCTTAAGAGGAATTGAGCACCATATAGACCTCATTCCTGGAGCCTCATTGCCAAATTGGCTAGCTTATAGGAGTAATCCTCAAGAGACCAAAGAAATTGAGAGGCAAGTGAATGAGCTCATAAGCAAAGGATGGTGAGGAATAGCATGAGTCCATGAGCAGTACCAGTCATTTTGGTACCAAAAAAATGGAACTTGGAGAATGTGTTTAGATTGTAGGGTAGTCAACAATATCACCATTAAGTATCGTCATCCTATTCCCAGGCTAGATGACTTACTTGATGAACTTCATGGTTCATGCATATTTTCTAAAATTAATCTTAAAAGTGGTTATAATCAAATACGTATAAGGGAGGGAGATGAATGGAAAACAGCCTTTAAAACTAAATATGGGTTGTATGAATGGTTGGCTATGTCATTTAGGTTGACTAATGCTCCTAGTACCTTTATGAGATTAAGGAACCATGTTTTAAGGGATTTTATTGGGAAATTTGTGGTTGTGTATTTTGATGACATTCTTATCTATAGCACTTGTTTGGACATGCATGTTGAACACTTAAAATCTGTTATGGATGTGCTTAGAAAAGAACGTTTGTATGCCAACCTTGACAAATGCATTTTTTATACCAACCATGTTGTGTTCTTGGGATTTGTTGTGAGCTCTAAAGGGGTTCAAGTGGATGAAGAAAAGGTGAAGGCTATTCAAGAATGGACCACGCCTAAAAATGTGAGTGAGGTGGGAAGTTTTCATGGCTTAGCAAGTTTTTATAGAAGATTTGTTAAGGATTTTAGCACCTTGGTTGCACCCCTAAATGATATTGTTAAAAAGAATGTGGGATATAAGTGGGGGGAAAGACAAGAAGCGGCCTTTGCGGCCCTCAAAGATAGGCTCACTCATGCGCCTATTTTAGCCTTACCAAATTTTGCAAAATCTTTTGAATTGGAATGTGATGCTTCTAATGTTGGTATTGGTGCTGTATTGTTGCAAGAGGGGCATCCAATTGCTTATTTTAGTGAAAAATTAAGTGGACCAGCACTTAATTATTCTACTTATGATAAGGAATTATATGCTTTGGTAAGGGCTCTTAAGACTTGGCAACATTATTTACTTCCTAAAGAATTTGTAATTCATAGTGATCATGAATCTTTGAAGTATTTAAAAGGCTAAGGAAAATTAAATAAAAGGCATGCTAAATGGGTTGAATTTTTGGAACAATTTCCATACGCCATAAAGCATAAAAAAGGAAAAGGAAATATAGTTGTTGATGCTCTTTCTAGGAGACATGTCTTGCTTGCTATGCTTGAAGCTAAATTGTATGGACTTGAATCTTTGAAAAGCATGTATTGTGATGATATGGATTTTGCTGATTTGTATGTGGCATGTATAAAAAAATTAGAAAATGGATTTTTTAGGCATAACGATTTTTTGTTTAAAGGAAATAAATTATGTGTGCCTAAAAGTTCAATAAGAGAAATGCTTGTGAGGGAGTCACATGAAGGAGGACTAATGGGACATTTTGGAGTGCAAAAGACATTAGAAATTATGCAAGATAATTTTTATTGGCCTAATATGAAACGTGATGTTCATAAATTGTGTGACCAATGTATTGTTTGCAAAAAGGCTAAGTCTAAGGTTAAACCTCATGGTTTATATACTCCTTTACCTGTTCCTGAATTTCCTTGGACTGATATTTCCATGGATTTTGTCTCGGGACTTCCAAAAACAAAGAATGGAAAAGACTCTGTTTTTGTTGTGGTTGACAGGTTTTCAAAAATGGCTCACTTCATACCTTGCAAGAAAGTGGATGATGCTTTCCATGTAGCAGATTTATTTTTTAAAGAAATAGTCAGGTTGCATGGAATGCCAAGGAGCATAGTGAGTGATAGGGACTCGAAATTTTTGGGTCATTTTTGGAGAACCTTGTGGGGAAAGCTTGGAACTAAGTTGTTATTTTATACTACTTGCCATCCTCAAACTGATGGTCAAACAGAATTTGTTAATAGGACACTAGGTACCTTGCTTAGGACCATTTTGGACAAAAACATTAATTCTTGGGAGGATTGTTTGCCTCATGTTGAATTTGCTTTTAATAGGGCTGTTCATAGTCTTACCAATTGCTCACCTTTTGAGGTAGTATATGGATTTAACCCTTTAACTCCTCTTGATATATTACCTTTGCATAATATTTCTGTGTTTAAGAATAAGGAAACGCAGGCTAAGGCTGAATTTGTCAAGAAAATGCATGAAAAGGTTAAGGCTCAAATTAAAAAGAAAAATGAGAGCTATGCCAAGCAAGCAAACAAGGGAAGGAAGAAAATGGTGTTCCAACCAGGGGATTGGGTATGGGTACACATGAGAAAAGAAAGGTTCCCAGAACAAAGGAAGTCTAAGCTTCAACCAAGGGGAGATGGACCTTTCCAAGTGCTTGAAAGGATCAATGATAACGCCTACAAAATAGACTTGCCTGGTGAGTATAATGTTAGTGCAACCTTTAATGTTGCTGACTTAACTCTTTTTGATGTAGGTGAGGACCCTTCAGATTTGAGGACAAATTCGTTTCAAGAAGGGGGGCGTGATGTGGACATCAGTCAAGCGGTCAAGAGGTTAGGAAGTTACAAAACATTTAGTTATTGTTTTTGATGGTTACAAAACAAGGTTGTAATGAGGTTAAAATGCATTAAAACTATGTCTACTAGCCGTTGGGAGGAAGCTTGCTAGGTGCGCTTGAACCTGGCCATTTTTGGAGCTACATTGAAGCCTAAAGTCTCACTATAGTTTGCGGCCACATGTGCTAATTTTGGCTGAGTTATGAGTCATCAAGAGGGGCCAACAAGGTTGTAAATGGCTGCATGAATTGTCATCAAAGTGGCGGCCAACATTCATGAGATTGGGGTTACAAATTGAAGCCAAACTTAACCACAATGGGCTGTTATGGGCGGCCACTTCATGGCTGATTCAATTGGCCAATTATTCCATGTTTTGGAGGTTATAACTCAAAGGATAATGCAGCCACATGTGCAAGAAAGCTGGCTGGTTTTTGTGGCTGCACAAGCTAGGAATAGACCTAGTTTTTAGTTAGTTAATTTGCTACTTTCCTTATTTATTTTTGTAGTAAAATTATGTGTGCATAAAAATTGTAAGAGGGGCATTTTAGGGATAATTGGGCGTGTAACCCTAGCTGGTTGCATGACTAATGAACCAATTGTAACTCTTATAAATTCATGCTTCATGCATGCAAGAAAGGTTAGAATATTGATGCAGAAAATTACTTTTACTTTGAGAGTGTTTCTCTAAGTTTCTTGCTAGTCAAGAGTGAAGATTATCAAAGGTTCTTCACCTTTGTGTGTATCTTCAAGGACTTATCTTTCAAGTCTTGAAAGTGTGACGTCCACCATCTATCTCTTCTATTTCTTCTACGTTTTCTATTTGTTCAAAACCTATTTTTCCTATACGTATTACTTGATTTATATGTGATTTATTCTTTAAGTTTTCAAAGGGTGAATTTCGTTTTGACAAGGTTACTATTTGTTACTCATCTATCTCATTTTAATTGGTGCTAGAAAATCAAGAAAGAAAAAGAAAAGAATATAGCAAAAGAAAAGAAAAAGAAAATATTGCAAAGAACAGAAAGAGTGCTTGTCAAGAAAAGTGATATTTTTATTCAGAATTTTCTAAGGTCCATTCAAAATAGAACCTCAAGGTTCATATCAAAGCCTCTCCAGGCTCTCAAGAGTATTCTTTCTTTCTCCAAGCCTCTCCTGGCTCTCCAGAGTATTCTTTCTTCCTCCAAGCCTCTCTAGGCTTTCCAGAGTATTCATTCTTCCTCCAAGCCTCTCCAGGCTCTCAGACACTTAATAGTGTTTACAATGAAAAGTTTAAGTTTCCTAGAAACTTAAACTGAGGTTCATCTTGTACTATGGGTTAACTAAGTACCACTCAGGATACATGCAATAAATCTAAGTACAAGGTATAACAGAGATACAAGTGTTTAATTCTAGGCTCTAATACATCTCTGTAGGATCAGAAGGTTGGCTTTATAA
Organism: Sesbania bispinosa; assembly: GCA_026901365.1. NCBI lineage: Eukaryota > Viridiplantae > Streptophyta > Magnoliopsida > Fabales > Fabaceae > Sesbania > Sesbania bispinosa. Next base: position 771,383 of record QLOH01000158.1, on the reverse strand, counting down.
AATCTGTATTAAGCTTGACCAATTTCTTCTGTGGGCTTGATGAACGCCATAGTCTAAGGGTAGATAATTTAGAGTTCATGGCAACTCATTATGGTCAGTTTCTAGTGAATGAATCTTTAGGAATTTGGCCGACCCATCAGCTATTTTCAAGACTTTCTTGAGGCTATTTATATATTCTGAAAATATAGCCGTTTGAAAATTGTTGATTTTACCGTTGAGAAGAAATGATTAATCTCATAGAGCCGTTGTGAAATAACTTCTCATTTGGTAGCTTCTTTCTTAAGCAGATTAGGTGTGCAGATGACTTGGTTCTGACACACTGTAGATAAGCTCTTAATCATGAGAGATTTTCTTCGTGTTGAGGAGGACACGACTGGTGTCGACTATGATTGAAAGGGTATGCTCTGATAGATGTGACATCAGGGTGTATTCGGGATGTTTTAATATGTTTCTAGATTAGGAGTATTTTTGTAAACTTTTGGATGCCTTGTATGGCAATAGGCTATTAGTAGTTTTTTTATGTATTGGAGATTCCGCTGCTTTATATTTGAATTATATTTGAAAGTTTAATTTCTTTTAATAAAGTCATTTTCGAACTATGAGATATTATAAGAGTGATTGTGAACCTTTTTACCTAACGTGGGACTTCCCCTTTTCTAAACTGCAATTTCTTAAATATATAAGAGTATGGGGTAGAAGGGTGTCACAGAGACTCAACATGCTTCTGGAGAAAACTGTTTCTTCTTGAAGTGTGCAAACATTCTGTTTTCTGCTTCTACAGAAAATTGATTCTTTTGGAAGTGTACAAAAATTCTATTTCTACTTCTGGAGAAAATTGTTTCTTCTAGAAGTGTGCATAAAATATGTTTGCTGCTTCTAGAGAAGACTGGTTCTTCTGGAAGCATGCAGAACAGAATTATGCTTCTGAGTGTTCTTCGACTTGAAATATTCAAGGATAATAGCTTGAGGAGTGTGGGAACTTGTTCAATACTTCTAAAAATACTTTGAACATGTTTACAACTTGAAACACATATTTGATGCTTTTGGAGAGTGATAACTTTACTGTAGAAACTGTTGGTTTTGCTTCTAAAGACAAAACTGTGTTTCTAATGATATTGACCTCCTCCAATTTCTTTATTTGCATCAGAAACACTTGGAATGAATATACTTGAATTGCTTAAGAGATCTTTCACATTCAGAAGGTGTCAAGTTTCATGAAAAGCTCCTTCTCATGCTTCTAGTGGTCTTGAATGATCCTTCTTAAGTTTCAACTTTGCTTATGAAGCTTGATACAATTCAGTTTAATATTCATAGGATCTTAGATGAACTGTGTTGACCTTCTTGAAACTAGGAAGCTACTTCTTGAACTTGTTTCATCACTTTTGACATAAAAGCTCTATGTAACAAGATTCTGGACACATGTTATGACATTAAATGTTGTTTTTTATCTTTTCACCTTCCTTCTATAACTTTTCCTATATTCTTTCAAGCATTTTCAATTGCAAACGTTAGTACCAAAGTATTCAGAACACTTATAATATTATTGTGAAAGTTTGTTGTCATTACCTTTGCTCAAAAGGGTCTAGAACCTTACAAAGTGTACTCGACTTATAATAACTTATATGAGTTCCAATGTTCCAGAAGTAAGATACGTATCAAAAAATAATGTTGAAAAAATATATTTTTCCGGGACTATCTGTTATGTCATAATTTCTAAATCCGAGAATTAAACCCGTTGGGAGCCAAATACCCGAATTTCTGAAATTATTTCTCTGAAATTATTTCGCGCCATTTAGATACCGCAATTTCATACCTCATATATCATTTAAGTTTCCAACGATTACTTAAACAGTATGCGAAAACATAAACTATATATATATATATATAGTTACCAACAAGGCTACAAGTTCATCTAGTATACAGTAATCACTTGGGATACCCCATACATGTGCCCTAGCAAAAGAGAAGGCCCGAAGGCTGCACATGTACGATTATATCCGACAAAAGAATAAATATACAATGTATCATAATCTAAACATCAGCAGGGCTTAACAAATCAAATACATAGTATCATAAGCCCAAAATCAAAATACATCAAAAGAAATGCTCCCAAGCTCCCTGCTCATGGACCGGTGCAGGGAGGAACCTGTGCATCTAAGATTAGATATGACCCACAAAACGTGTGGTGAGACGGTGTCTCAGTGAATATAACTATGTAGCATGCAGTGTAGGTAAGCAGGAAAATGAAATGCAACATGATAAGTAAAAAAATTCATGACATGATATCTCATTTAAACATAAACATGGACATGCATGACCTGCATTACCTGGCAGACACAATCTTATTACTAGACTGGGGCTAGACTTGAGCTTAGACTACAAGGAACGTCTTCCTTGGGCATAACACCGCTAATTAACTGAGGGCCGAAATTTGTGTTTTAACTGGGGACCAAAGTCCAATTAACTGGGGACCGAAGTCCAATATTTCTTAATTAGGGGTGAACTGGGGCTGAAGCCAAATTCATTTTCTGATCATTACCGGGGCCGAAGCCATAATGCATAACTCACACATAGGGTATAATACATGTTTCATGAAGTAATGGGTAAATATTCTAAGCAATGTAGGGAACCCTAACTAGAAAAGAACCCTAACTCATAATACAATCAATCAATACATACCAAATATCTTAGTGGAGAAACAACAACAAATAGTCACTCATATAAGCCAAAGAAAGGGAAAGAAGGACATTAGGGTTCATGAGAGAGATTCAAGCAAGAATTGGGTGGTGGTGTGTGAGTTATACTCACCTCAAGAGGGCTCAGTGTGAAGGGGGAATGAAGTTGGGAGGTTGGGGATGAGCAACCCTTGCCTTCTTCTTCTTCCTATTGGCTTCAAGGTTCCTTCTCTCTCTAGAAGCTCCTCTCTCTCTAAAATAGGTGGATTAAAGTAATAAATAAGGGTCAAGCCCAAAATCTGATTTAAAAAAAAACAAACACGCAAACTCTCGCTCAAGTGAGGCCTTCTCACTTGAGCGAGGAAAGATGAAATCCTGGAACAAACGAGTCCTCGCTCAAGCGAGGGAATTCTCGCTTGAGCAAGAACATTCCAGAGAGCAACTCTTGGAATTGCGCTTGAGCGAGGGGATTACAGAGAGCAACACTAGAATTTCCCAGGAATTGCCCTCAAGCGAGGGATCATCGCTTGATCGAACAAACCAGAAACATTTTCCCCCAACTTTTACTGATATGCTCGCTCAAGCGAGCCCCTCTCGCTTGAGCTAGAATATCAGCAACCAAAATTTCCCCCTTTTTCTGATATGCTCGCTCAAGCGAGACCTTCTCGCTTGAGCAAGGATACCAGAATCCTGTTTTTCCCACTTTTTATTTTTAGTTCCTTTTCCCCCTAATTCCTTTTATAAAATCTCTTCCCTTATTAGTTTTATTTACAAAAAGAGCTATAATTTGGGATGTTACACTATCATTAACTCCATTTGATTATAGAATAAAACTTTCAATATAAATTAATTATTTTATTTCATTGTTTCAATTGTAATGACAATAAATAAAAATTAGGGGCTCAAACATATACCTATTAATCTTTGACAACCAATTTTTTCACGGGGTGAAAGTAAATTAGGTATGAGTTTTGATAGTCCTTCTCTTATGGAGGTGATAGCAACACCTTTCCCGGATCTAGAATTGGAGTCAAGGACTGTAAAACAAGCACAATCAAATGGTGAAAATGGGTATTAAGAGTAGCAAGGCCGCAACCTTCTGTAGGAACACAGGGAAACACTAGAAGGGGGGTTGAATAGTGTTTCTAAATATTTTAGAAAGCTTTTCGCAAACAGGTGTTAAAAACACGATTTCAGATATGCTCTTAAAGGGCTGTCTGAAGTTTTCAGACGGCTTGTAAAAACTGATTTTAAAAGATGTTTTGTGCCTTTATAAAATATCAGATTAATTACTCTAACCCCTTGATTAGTATAAAAAGAATTGACAAGAGATAAGGGTAAGAAAACTTAGCCAAGGAATTTATCCTGGTTCACTCACTACCACTGTGAGCTACGTCCAGTCCCAATGCCAACTAGCAATTGGATTTTCTCTTAATCTTTCAAGATTACAAGTATTCTTTTACAGTCAAGCCTCTTCAGGCTCTACAACCAAGTATTCTTTTACAGACAAGCTTCTCCAGGTTCAAATCAACAAGTATTCTTTTTCAGACAAGCCTCTCCAGGCTCAACAAACAAATACAGAGAAGATAAAATGCTTTAGCTTACAAACTATATCAGTCTTGAAGCTTAAACCATTACAAATGTACAGAGAAACTGAGGTATGCTCAGGATATTACAATATGTGTACAAAGATAAATATTATCAGAGTTGTTGCAGCGAAAAACTTGCAGAGTTTTAGTTCTTTTTCACAAAATTCTTCTCTCTTGATGGTCTTCAAAGGAGGGGTATTTATACCCAAATATCAATCCGTTGGAGAAAACCACCGTTTAGGAATAGCATGAAATCCGTTGTGAGACAGCCTGCTGTGAGCTCTGACATTCTCTGACATTTTCTGACAATTCCTGACATGTTACAAGTTTTGCTCCTGCCAAAAAGCTGCTTTTTGTTGTTGCTGCAAGGGCTGCGTAGCAGAGGACGCGTATGGCAGAGAACGTGCTTGAAATTCAAAAAGGAATGCCAGCTGTTATAACAGAAAATGTGCTTGATTCAAAAAGAGCTTCAGACGTCTTCACAATCTTCAGACTAGAGGTGCCACGTCATCAAAAGACTTCAGACGGCACTGATACTTCAGACAGGTTGAGCTACTTCAGACAGCTTCAACTCTTCAGAAGAGTTCTGCTTCTTCAGATAGCCTCAACACTTAGTCTTTTTATGTAGGCTCATAGTGACTCTTGCTGAAATCATAGATAAAACATTAAAGCATATATGTATCTATGATAAATAATTTAAGTCAAATTTGTTAACCATTAAAACTTGGGAATCTAGTTGTCTTAAAACATCATAAACAACCTTATGATATTTTTGAGACTCAACATTCTCCCCCTTTTTAATGATGACAAATTTGGTTAAAATATACAAATCTGTAATCAGTTTTTGAGTATAAGATAGCTCCCCCTGAGATAGAAATATCCTTTAACAGTTTCTGTTCAGGTTCTGTAACAGATTATTACTTATGTACTCAAAAGCTTATATACTCCCCCTGAGTCCTGTAATCACTTCAGATTTTGTTAGTTTTAATACTCTCCCTTTTGTCATCAATCAAAAGGGAATATCAGAGCAAAACAGTAACAGAGCAATATATTCGGATAAAACATATATATCAGAGCACAAATAATCAACTCAAAATATGATATAAACCACTAATTGTATTTAATGAATGTTCAGATAAAGAAATAGACAATTAGACACTTGTCATAAACATGAAAATAAGCAAAGACAATGGCTAAATTAACAGTTTAATCCTTCTTCTTCAGCAAGGCCTCAGTCAGAAAGGAAATCAAGTCTTCCTTGGCCTTGTCTATTGCTGCTTCCACTGAGGTTTTCAATTCTTGCTGACCAGATCTGATAAGCTGCTGTTCTTGAAGAATCTGCTCTTGTTTAGCAATTTGATGCTTAATCTTCTTCTCTTGATCAGCATACTTCTTTTCAAGTTTCTTAACTTTGGTCTTCAGCTTCAGATTTTCCTCAGACAAGTCTTGCTCAGATTCATACAAAATCAATTGGATGTAGGGGCAAACAAATCTAAGCACTCCAAATCCTGGCTTCAATCTGTATTCAGATGGCTTGAACACAGGGCAAAAGAAGGTGCCAATGGGGTTCAGTACTACCCAGTCTTCATTAAAAGAGTCAGCAGGTGGGGGAAAGTGATCTCTCAGATAGTGATATTGGACATTGGTTCACTTTCCAAGTCCAACTTCAGAATCAACATCAGGATCAGTTGATCCCGAAGAAGATCCAACATCTTCTCTGATCTTCCAATAAGAGGACCACATCCAATCTTGAATTAGTTGATCCAGGCCTCCTCCTTGGTTTCTGATGAACTGTGGTAAAGATTCCCACTTTGATGGACTCATCATTTCAGACAGAGGTGCAGATACAGAATAAACTTTAGCTCCTTTGAATTTCTCACCCTGACCTTCCTTTAAGGGATACCTAGGAACTATTCTATCAGGTTTCACCAAGATTTTAGTGGTTGGTTTGATTGAACAAGTTCCAGGAGGCCTGTAGCCTCTCATCCCAACTCCCTTGTGCAGATCCCTCTGAAACAACTCAGACTCAGTGTTCAGCTGCCTCACAAAACTCCATTCATCACTATTCAGCCTGAGGGAATCATCTGAGAATGGATTGATGGGAGCCCAAGTATGTGCAGGAGGGACAACACCCTTCCTGATCTTTTCTAATCCTCCTGAAAGAGCACTGTATTGGTTTCTAACTTCAGCAACAATTTTTCTGATTAAGCCATGATGCAAGGATACAACAGGTGCTGGTCTGAAATACTGTAGCTCTTCAGATAGGTTGCCAAACTTAGGCAATGAACAGGGATCAGAAGGAAGGAGAGACAACTGTAGAGCTTCAGCAAGGACTTGCTCTTCTTCAGCAGAGAGCTCTTCTTGCAGAGAAGGTGGAGGGCATGATGGTGGTGAAGGTGTAGGTGGTGGTGGTAATGAAGGTAAAGGTGGTGATGATGGTTGAGGTTGAGGAGGTGAAGGTTCAGAAGGTTGGATTGGTTGAGGTGATGATGGATCAGATGGTTGATTTTCTGATGGGGAAGGTAATGTAGGTTCAGAGAGTTGATTCTCTGAAGGTTGTGGTGAGGTAGGTTCAGAGGGTTTGTTTTCTGTTGGTTCAGAGGGTAGGTTTTCTGTTTGTGTAGGTGGTGAAGGTTGTGATGGAGGTGGAGATGGTTGTTTTTTTGGTGATTGGGGTTTTGGTGAAGGTTGAGGTGAGGGTTGTGATATAGGTTGTGGTGAAGGTTGAGATACAGGTTGAGGTGGTTGTTTAGGTTTTTCTGGTGAGGAGGGAGGTGATGGTGTAACATTGTCAAATCTGACTTTGATTCTCTTGTAAGGAGGCTTAGTTACCTCAGATACCTTTGCTTTTGCTTCCTTATCTTCTTTCTCTCTTTGTGCTTGCTTTTCTTCCCTTCTCCTCTTAAAGTACCATTGAGCTGTAACAAAATTTTGATACTTCCCAGCTTCATCTTTTGCTTCAAGCAGAGAAGCAATACTTCTTGTCACCCTAGGTTCAGGTGCAGTCTGAAGTAGCTTGCTTTTGGTTCTCTTTCTCTGAGGTCCACTTGACCTTTTCCTCTTCTTTGAAACTTCAGCCAATGTAGCTTGCCTATCATCCTCTGCATAGGCAAGTTGAGATGTAATGGCAAGAGCACGATCAGTCTTCTCCTGCTCAGCTTTCTTCTCCAGCTCTTCCTACTCCAAAGTAGTAGCCAATGCAGCCACCTGAATGAGTTCAGGATCAGATGGGCAAGCAGCCAATGGCTCAGCTACTACTGCATCAGTTTCATCTGCCTCTTGAGCTTGTCCTTCCATTTCAGAAGTAGGCTCTGGAGTCTGTACAGGTTCAGACAACTGACCCACAATTTCAGATGGCCTTTTTGAAGCCTTCTGAACAGGTTCAGACACCTGATTCTGCACAGATGCAGATGCTACCTTAGCAGCACTCCTCACAGGTAGCTTCTTCAATTTTGCTTGAGGAGAGGGTTTTGATGGCTTGAACTCATGTCTCCTGATGTCTCCCATGAGTTCATTCTCCAGTATCTGCATTGTTGTGTTCCTCCTTTCTGCCTTCTCTAAGAGGATGCTCTCCTTCATGGATGGTGAAGGAGGTCTTGGAGTCAACTTTATTCCCATGCTCTTTAGGTCTGATTCACCAAACACAGGCTACGAAAGGTGATCAAATAGCCTATCAATGGGAACCTTGAAGTGCAGCAAGATCTTGGTGATGATTGTGTTGTGTGGGAAGCTCCCAGCAGAGTCTCTGAGACGCTTTTGCATGTGGTACATTATGATGTTGGGGAGGTTCACCTTCTTCTTCTGCAGTAGGTGAATCAGACAAAATCTCTCCAACTCAGAAACATGGTTTCTGCTTCCACTCTTAGGGATTACAGAGCACCCTAAGATGGAATGCAAAACCCTAACCTTGTCTGACATATGCTTTGCATCCAAGCTTACTGGTTCAGAGGTGCCATACAGAAACTCTGTGAACTACTTATGTCCACCATTTCTTGCTTCCCAGCCAGGAGTGAATACAACTCCTTCAGTCCTGACCTCACAGATGTGAGCAAGGATATCTTCATCAACAAAGACAGGGACACCACGTACTGTGGCCTTGATGCTAGTGTAGATACCCTGAGGATTGGGTATTCCTCTGGCAGTAGTCCAGAAATCTAGCACACTCTACTCATGCCACTGTGTCAAGTTGTGGTTGAAATATAAAGTCCACCCAGCTGCATCGAACTCAGCAAATAAGTCCATTCCCAGAGATTGAAGATCCTCCAGGACTACACCCTTAGTCTTCACAATGTTGCTTCCAGTAGATTTCTTAGGTGCCATTGAAGAGTTTTCTGAAGAACTTGAGAGAAAAAAAATTTGCTTGTAGAAGAAGGATCTCAAGAGGTGAATACAGAATAGTGAACGGTAAAGTTCTCTGACCCACTAGCTTCTGTATTTATAGACCCATGAAGTAATGATGGCATGTACTGGCTGCGCAGACATAGGAAAACGTGCGCAGTGGAAGAGACAAAATAAATGGAATTAAACCGTCTCAGAAAGCCACATCATTTGTTTACTTCAGACAAGTGACAGATTTCAGACACCCATATAGATTTCAGACAACCCAAAATTTCAGACAAGTCACTTGTTTCAGACAAGCTGAAATTTCAGACACATCATTTTCAACAGATCATATCACACACAATCAAAATGCATGTATGTTCAGATTATTTCTAATGAACTTAAATCTATCTTTAGTCAGAGGTTTTGTGAATATATCAGCCCATTGATGCTCTGTATCAATAAACTGAATATCAAAAACACCTTTCTGAACATAGTCTCTAATGAAATGATGTTTTATTTCTATATGTTTATCCCTAGAATGTTGAATGGGATTTTTAGACAAATTAATAGCACTTGTATTATCACACAAAACAAGTATAGCAAATATGGAAATATTAAAATCTTCTAGCTGATACTTCACCCATAACAGTTGTGAACAACAACTGGCTGCTGAGATGTATTCTGCTTCAGCTGTTGATAAAGCAATTGTGCTTTGCCTTTTGCTTGACCAGCTAATCATATTTTCTCCAAAGAAATGACATCCACCACTAGTGCTTTTTCTTTCAATTCTGTCTCCAGCAAAATCAGCATCACAGTAACCTATTAACCTGCAATCCTTACTTTTCTTATAGCACAGACCAAGATTAGTAGTACCTTTAGGATATCTGAAAATTCTTTTTACAGCTTTGTAGTGAGTAATCCTTTGATCAGATTGAAATCTAGCACACAGACATACACTGAACATTATGTCAGGTCTGCTTGCTGTTAGATATAATAATGATCCAATCATTCCTCTATACAAAGTTTGATTCACTGGTTCTTCCTTCTCATCTTTATTTAAAGATGCAGAGGGATGCATTGGAGTTGACATGGGTTTGCAATCATGTAAGTTAAACTTCTTAAGCATTTCCTTTGTATATTTTTCTTGATGGATCCATATACAGTCAGAATCTTGCTTAATCTGAAGTCCTAAGAGAAATTTTAGTTCACCCATTAAACTCATTTCAAACTTTGATTGCATTAACTCTGAAAACTCCTTGCATAATGAAGAGTCACTTGAACCAAAGATAATGTCATCAACATATTTCTGAACAAGTATAAGATCTTTGTTAGACTGTTTTCTAAAAAGAGTTGTATCCACTTTTCCTCTTTCAAAACCATTTGAGATAAGAAAACTGCTTAATCTGTTATACCAAGCTCTTGGGGCTTGTTTCAGACCATAGAGAGCCTTTTTGAGTTTGAAAACATGTTCAGGAAAAGTAATATCTTCAAAACCAGGGGGTTGTCTAACAAAGACTTCTTCTTCAATGAGACCATTGAGGAAGGCACTTTTAACATCCATTTGATATAGCTTGATGCCATTATTTACAGCATAAGATAAAAGAATTCTAATTGCTTCTAACCTGGCCACTGGGGCAAAGGTTTCAGTGAAGTCAATACCTTCTTGCTGGTTGTATCCTTGAGCAACTAATCTTGCCTTGTTTCTGACTACCTTGCCTTCTTCAGACAGCTTGTTTCTGAACACCCATTTGGTTCCAATAATAGTTTTCCCATGGGGTTTAGGGATAAGGGTCCAGACATCACTCCTAGCAAACTGATTCAGCTCTTCTTGCATGGCTAGGATCCACCCTTCATCATGCAGAGCTTCATCAATGTTCTTTGGATCTATTTCAGACAGGAGAGCAAGAAAATTCAGATTCTTGAATTTTGATCTTGTCTTAACTCCTTCTGAAGTGCTACCAATGATTTTCTCTTTAGGATGATGTGATTTGTATCTCCAATCAGGTTTCTGAGGAGGTATCAAATCTGTTTGTTCTGTCTGAGACTCAACATTTGTCTGAAGAGGTTTAGTAACAGTAGGTACTTCAGACAACTGCTCATCCTTCAAGCTGTTGTGGTCATTCAGCTCCATTCCTGCAAAATCATCCTCTAGATCTGATAGTTCCTTATCAGTCTCTTTGTTATCATTGAATTTAACATGAATAGTTTCTTCAACAGTTAAAGTTCTAGAGTTATACACTCTATAAGCTTTAGATGTTTCAGAATATCCAATGAAAAATCCTTTATCAGACTTTGCATCAAATTTTCCAAGATCATCCTTGGTGTTGAGTATAAAACATTCACAGCCAAAGGTGTGGAAATATGATATGTTGGGTTTTCTTCCTTTCCACAATTCATAAGAAGTCTTTTTCAGAATTGGTCTTACCAATATTCTGTTTTGAAGGTAACATGATGTGCTAACAGCTTCTGCCCAGAAGGATCTTGGTAAGCTACATGAGTTGAGCATGGCCCTTGCCATCTCTTGCAAACTTCTGTTCTTTCTCTCAACAACCCCATTCTGTTGAGGTGTTCTAGCCACAGAGAAATTGTGTGAGATCCCATTCTCATCACAGAACATTTGAAAGTTTGCATTCTCAAACTCTCCACCATGATCACTTCTGATAACAGAAATACAGAATCCTTTCTCATTCTGTACCTTCTTGCAGAATATTGTGAAATTCCTAAAAGTCTCATCCTTTCTTCTTAGGAATAACACCCATGTAAATCTAGAATAGTCATCAACAATGACCAAACCATATTTCTTACCACTAAGACTTTCTGTTCTAATAGGACCAAACAAGTCAATGTGTAAAAGTTCTAGTGGCCTGCTAGTTGAAACAACATCCTTACTCTTAAAAGAGTGTCTCGTTTGTTTCCCTTTCAGATAGCTTTCACATAAAATGTCAGATTTGTATGAAAGCTTGGGCAATCCTTTAACAAGATTGTGTTTTGCTAACCTTGAGATTAATCTCAAGCTAGCATGCCCAAGTCTTTGATGCCAAATCTGTTTTTCATCTTCAACAGAAATGAAACATTTTACATTTTGACTTGCTAGATCCTCTAGATCAATTTTGTACACATTGTTGTGTCTTTTAGCAGTAAAAAGGGTTTGATTAGAGGAGTCTTTGACTATGCATCCTTCCTTAGTACAGGATACCACATAACCACTGTCACATAATTGACTTATGCTCAGTAAATTATGTTGAAGTCCCTCCACTAGGAGTACATTTTTAATAAGGGATGAAGGAGATATGCCTACAGTCCCTATTCCAGTGATCTTCCCTTGCTGATTTCCATCAAAGGTGACCACTCCACCAGCTCTAGGTCTAAGGTTTTGGAACAAAGACCTTTCTCCTGTCATGTGTCGCGAGCACCCACTGTCCAGGTACCATTTGTGGGGTCTCCTTTGTCCTGTTAAACACATCTGCAACAGGAATAATTAAGTTTTTAGGTACCCATATTATTTTGGGTCCTTTCTTGTTAGCTTTGGGCCTTGTTTTTCTCTTGTGTTTGCACTGAGCCACATTGTGTCCAGGCTTACCACAGTGAGAACACCCAGTAACCTTCTTTTTGCCTTTAGAAAAATTTAAGACAGTAGGAGGTTCAGACATGTTATGATCACAAAAGCCTAGTCCACTTTTGTCAAGGGAATGCCTTTGATTTCCAAGCATTATATTCAGATTTTTAGTTCCTTTGACAAATTTGGCCAGATCTTTTGTCAGTTCCACAACCTGCTTCTGAAGTTTCTTATTCTCTTCAGACACAACTTGTGAACTGCAGTTTTCAGTCTCAAGAATCTTTTCCTTGAGCATAATATGTTCTATCTCAAGTGCCTCATATTTGTTACACATTTCTATGTGGGCTTTGGATAGATTCTTATACTCTTGGAAAAGTTCCTTGGAACTTTCCACCAGATCATCATACATTTCTTGTAGAGTAAGAGGAAATACCTCAGCTTCAGAGCTGTCTGAAGATGGTAGACTAGCCATCAGACACAAATTTGCCTCTTCTGAAGTGTCTTCCTCTTCTTCTGAGGTTGATTCATCAAGGTCTTCCCATGTTGCCATAAGACCTTTCTTCTTTTTGAAAAACTTCTTCTTCTTGAAGTTGTTTTTCTTCAGTCTTGGGCAATCAGCCTTCATATGCCCTGGTTGCTTACATTCAAAGCAAATAATTTTATCAGTGTTAGACTCTTTACCTGTCTTACCTGATTTGGATGATGAAGGTTGGTTCTTTCTGATCTTTCCTCTGTTCTGCAACATTCTCTTGATCTTTCTGCTTAAAAGAGCAAGATCATTGTCATCTTCTGAGCTATCTTCAGAATCTTCATCTGCTTCTGAAGTTTCCTCAGCTTGCATAGCCTTCATGCTGCCATGCCTAGACTGTTTGGCCTTGGAGTTTAGAGCTAGAGACTTCTTCTTGTTGTCATCTTCTCCAAGCTCAAGCTCATGGACTTTGAGAGATCCCAACAGTTCTTCCATTCTCAGAGAGTTCAAATCTCTTGCCTCTTGAATGGCAGTGACTTTGGGTCTCCAGGACTTAGGTAGACTTCTTAGAATCTTCCTGTTGTTGTCTCCAGATTCATAGGTTCTTCCTAAGGACCTGAGTCCATTGGTTATGGTCTGAAACCTCCCAAACATTTGGTCAATGGTTTCAGTTTCTTCCATCTTAAACATCTCATACTGATGTATAAGCATGCTGATTTTGGATTGTTTGACAGTTTCAGTCCCTTCATGGGCTGCTGCAAGAGTATCCCAAATCTCCTTGGCAGAAGTGCATCCATGGACCTTCTCATATTCTGATTTATTCAAGGAACATATCAGATAGAGTTTGGCTTTAGCGTTCATCTGGACTCTAGTCTTCTGCTCCAAGGTCCATTCAGTCTTAGGTATAGGCACACCATTTTGCATAGGCACATAGTCTCCCTCAGTGACCACATCCCAAACATCAATGTTGTTGCTCTCAATGAACAACTTCATACGATCTCTCTAGTAGTGGTAATCCACTCCATTGAATGTTGGGAGTCTTGTGATAGAGGCTCCTTCTGTGATGTATTGCCTGTTGCTGTTAGAAGCTTCCATTTGGATCTTTTAGTCCTCAAACACTTGTTAGCTGCTTCAACCCTGAGTAGAGCTCTGGTACCAACTGTAGGAACATAGGGAAACACTAGAAGGGGGGTTGAATAGCGTTTCTAAATATTTTAGAAAGCTTTTCGCAAACAGGTGTTAAAAACACGATTTCAGACAAGCTCTTAAAGGGTTGTCTGAAGTTTTCAGACGGCTTGTAAAAACTGATTTGAAAAGATATTTTGTGCCTTTATAAAATATCAGATTAATTATTCTAACCCCTTGATTAGTATAAAAAGAATTGACAAGAGATAAGGGTAAGAAAACTTAACCAAGGAATTTATCCTGGTTCACTCACTACCACTGTGAGCTACGTGCAGTCCCAATGACAACTAACAATTGGATTTTCTTCGCGTCATATTTATGTTTTTTGTGGCAAGTTTGGACTCCACAAACGTTTTATATAAAAATTATATTTTAGATTTTTCTTCGCGTCATTGATAGCTTTTGCTCTGTTTCCCTTTCCCCAAAATCCTTTTCACCCTCCTCTATGCTCTCATATGCGTTCTCGGCCTCGTCGCCATCGCCCGCTGCGGCTGTCTTCGCCGCCTCCGTCTCTCCTCCGGCCGCCGCCAACAAAGGCGTCAAGAAGAAGGTCCTGTACACTCTCCCGAAGCTCACCGCAACCGCCGAATCAGCAGTGAATTTCTCTGATTGCGCGATCTTCCTAACCTAGTACTCCACCGGTGATGAAATTCGAGTGCTACCTTAGTGCGACCATGGCCTCCATGTTTCCTGCATCGACGCGTGGCTCAAATCGCATTCTTCGTGCCCTTCCTGTCGTCAAATTCTGGTGGTTTCTAGATGCAACATGTGTGGCGGGATCCCTGCCACTGCCAGCTCCAGCACCGCACAGCCACTAGATTCCGAAGCCAGATTCAAGGTAAGGGAGGATGATGCCAATAGGTTCTTGCCTTAGCTTCAGATTAGGGATTTAGCTCATATTAACTTAAATTAATGCATCGCCTCCGGAAAAGACTTGCACCTGAGCCAGATTTTCATTTATATGTTTCTTATATCTTGGCCTTAATTTTTCTTTCTTGTTACTTTACTTATTTCCCCTTTCTATCGCTGAAAGCCTTTCTTCTTCATTGCTCATATCTAATTCGCTGCTCATCTTCACTTTTTAGGTGTTATTTGTAAACCAAGTCAGAATTTAAGTGTTATTTGTATCTAGTATTTGATAACTTTAGTGTTTTAACCTTGAAGACTAAGCAAACAGTTTTGATTCTGTTTATGCAACTCTGTTCAATTTTTTCTCTTTGTTGTATTTGAGTGCAACTCTGTTCAGTTTTGATAACTAAAGTGTTGTATTTTATGCAACTGTTCAGTTTTGGTAAGCTTAATTTTGCTTTCCACTTTTTAAAGCATAGTTTATTTAAAATAATTTTTTGTTTATTTTTGTTCCAGTTTCTTTGAGGATTCTTTTCCCTTTAGCATACAAACAAATAAACATCATAACGGTTGGTAATTGGAGGGTAGTTGATAACACTTTTGAAGGTTTGGGAGAAGAATGTTGTGGAGCAAGTGATGGAGCTTTGAGTCTATATATTTGCTACTTTGCATGACTGCAATTCATGTTGGGTCTGCTAACAGAAATTTACAAGAGGAAAAAGAAAAAAGACTTTGTTTTATTGGTCCACAAGATCAACATCTTGAAACGGGATACGTTACATCCTACTATATGGGGAATGGGGGTAGGTCTTTAGCCATTTCTGTTGAGTTTTTTCTGTTTCTGTGAATGTCTTGGCAATTGTAGCAGGTTGAGTATTTCTGTTGGCTTATTTATTCTGCAGATTGAAGAGCTCAAACTTTGTTCCTCTGCTGAGGTAATTATTCTCTGAGCTCCACTTTTTCATTTTCTAATTGCTCAGGGGAATAGATTTATTTTAGCTTCTACATATGGTGCCACTGAGTATATAACAATTTAAGCTTGTTGCATTGAAATTAAAGTCCAAGTAAATATTACTAATTATCAATGTTATGGTTTGAAACTCTTCTAATCAGTTTTTATATCTAATTAAGGTTTAAAACCTTGTCGTCTAATGATATTTAATCAGTTTTCTTTGTTTCGTGATTGAGATCTAAAATCTTAGTCACTTAGAAAAGCTTACTTTTGCAATTTTCAGCCACCCAAGTTTAGCTTTTATGATGCAGCAAAACCAATGTATACATCAAGGAGAAACTTGCCACCATCGAAGATTGACAATAGCAAGGTCAGTTCTTCAAACTTGCTCTTTGCGAAATTTTATAAGAAATTCACACTAAAAGCACCAAAGCCTTATCACTTGACTTGGGTAAAGGTGATCTTAAGTACACAACCAAAATCATTAATTTAATATATTGATGCATGCCTATATTATCATATATAGTACCTACTAACCTTTAGTAATTCTGGTTGGATGTCCGACATTTTCATTTACTTTCCTGTTGTATCCCCCTCCACACACGAGGCAACCACCTCTTTTCCGCTGCAAAATCTTAACCTATAAGATCTGTTACTTGTCTCCTTATGCATATTGTTGATTCAATCATATCATATGGAAGCTTCGTGAACAATTCCTTCATAGAGCACAATGTAGTTGGAATCAGATCCAGAATAAACTCAAACGTTCATTTAAAGGTTTGGTGTACCAATCCTACCATCTCGGAGAATCAATATATATTGTTATCACTATCAACATTACCATAGATGCCTGATTTATCGGTTTTGTTATAAATTTATAGGTTAAACATTTAACATTCAATTAGTTTCTGTTTATCTGTATACAAATAGATGCCTGATAATGTATACAAATATACCTTTGTTCATCTGTTTCTCTTCCTCCTAATTTAATTTCATTTTGCTGCCTCTCATATCATTTATTTTGCATTCTCCTAATGCAGCTTCTAGTCAGGTGGACATCTCTCAAAGAAGGATTTCATCTGCATTTGATGAATGGCCCTCTTGCCACTTTTATATAATGTGTGTTCTCTCTGAACTTGTGTGTTCTCTCGCGAGCCAAGTTAAATTCTTTTTAAAATTAAATGCAATATGAATGCCCCTTGAATCACAACCGTTTGTAATCTTTTTTTTTCATCTAAATAGTTCACATGATTAGAGATCTTGTTTGTAATCATTTTCGCTATTGAAAACCAGTACTCCTCTCTATAATTAGGACATGACATTATTATGAGTGGTTTAAACTTTAAAGTTTGAGATTTAATTGGCCTATGCTTCTCTTTTCTGCTTTTTGAGCTTAGCTTAGCTGATTTGTGCCATACACTTAGGAATGCACTCTGAAATTAAGTATTGGCGTGTTTTTTTTTAATGGCTTCAATTTTCATTTTTAATTTGCTATTGGCTGGACTTTGCTATTGGCGTGACTTTAAGTCAAAAGGACTGCATTCCGAAACAAAGTTTCAACTTATTATATAGGTTCATTATACACAAGGAGCAACATTTTATATAAATTGATTTTGTTAGCTAGGAATAGGATTGACCTGGGAGTGAAACACTTGTGTATGCCTCCTAACAAATACCAATTTGACCATGGCTAGTGATGATGAGCATCTGGCCCTGCAGGTGAGACTCTCTCCAATGTTCCACCTAGCATTGACCTCTTTTGGTGCCACTCTCTTTTGGTGCCACCCTGCAGGATATTCTGTCTCTTTCCTTCATGTCACCCTCTTCTTCCTTACTAAAGCTCAAGCATAAGCCTCAATTCAGAGATGCGCTGAAACACTTCCTTTTGTGTTCTGCGGGGCCTTTTCCTTCCTTATGTCTTGTTGCGGGACGCAGCTCCAAGGCTAGGGTTTTCACTGCCTTAGCAGCGGTGGTGGAGCAAGAACACGTGGAGCGAGAAAATGATGAAGAGGAAGAGCAATTTAAGCAGACAAGAGCTACCGAAGTGTATGTGTGCAACCTTCCAAGAAGCTGTGACACAGAGCAACTACTTCACATGTTCAAGCCTCACGGATCCATTCTATCTATAGAGGTTCATTGCTCCTTCCTCATTTCTGATAAACTAGCTTGTCTAATTGTCATAAGATTAAACTAGGTTGATAGCTTCTTCCATTTATTTATTTATTAAACTAGCCAATGCCAGTCTAATTGTCATAAGATTTTCATCATTGTAAATAAATAATCTGAATGCAGTGAGGCATGCATGATGTAATAATAATCACAACAAACAAGGGCTGGCTTGTTTTTATGATTAATAATTGTTGTGCTGCAGGTTTTCCGGAATCCGGAGACTGGTGAAAGTAAAGGGAGTGCTTATGTCACATTAGGATCTATTAACTCGACAAAAAATGCAATTGTTATTAGATGGAATGGTTAGTGACTGAAACTGCCTCCCTGCATCTAGTTGATCAATGTGTTCCGGTGGCCATTTGATCCGATCAGTCTTCTCATTCTATATACTACGAACTCTTAAAACTATAGACTATAGTCTTAATGCCAATCTTGTTCTGATCAGTCTTCTCATTCTCATTGGCATCATGACTAGCATTCACATTGTCATTGGCATTTTCATTAGCGTTTAAGCCATTATGGTTAGCATCACTGTTGTTTTCTTGGACAGGATTGTTGTTGAGACTTTGATTTTTTGGTTGTTGGGATAACTAATAAGATTGTTATGTTTGGGGACAGAGTATCTTGTCTATTAGTACGATCCATATACCAAACTTAGTATAGGTAATGTAGATTATTGACGTTTTAGTATTGAAAGTTCTTTAATGTTTATTTAACAGCTGAAAGTGTTACGGAAACCCAATAAAAATATAATTATTGAATTGTGACAGTAATTGAATTATAAAAAGGCACATATAATCACTGTAGTGACCTTGGCAAAATTTAACAATTCAATGGTGAATGGTGAATGCTATTAGGATATAATATAATATAAAAGAAAAATGCAAACTTTGAGCAACCAGTACAAGAATTAAATGGTTTACTCTTATCCCACTTCCTCCTAAATAATATTATATAATATTGTTTAACATACTACTGTTGTGTTCTTTCTCAGGTTGGAACTTGCGTTGAAATTGGAATTCCCATGCTAATCCTGTTTATAGCCTGCTCTCAGGTACAAATCTAATTCACTTTTACTAAGTCAAATAGGTGAATTAGAAAGTTCTTGTTTAAAAGGTGGTGAATGCTAGAGAAAAATGCATAATGATACTAAAAAAATCTGATTTCAATACATTGCTTCTACAGAAAATTCTTAATAATAGTGATTTTGAAAGCTTAAGTATCAAGTGAGGGCCAAATAAGGTTATCATTAAATAGATGCATCTTTATCTTTGAAGATAATATGTTGAAAAATGGTCTTTTAATGTCTTACTTTTTTTTATTTGCTAAACCTGCATAGGTTTGAATCAATATGGATTGTATAATATACAAATCCCTCATACTAACCCACTCATAATTATAAATTGATTAATGTAATGAATATAAATCCATGAACAATTACAAGTTTATTAGAAATTGTAGAATGGTTTATAGTTACCAAAATAGGATAATTGAATTATGACAATTAAATCCTAGCTGCTGGTTTATAGCCATTGAAATGGAATGGGTGTGGTTAAACACATAGCAGAAGATTAAGACCGCTCTTATGGGCCCCATGGCTAGTGCCTAGTGCTGCTGTTATCATATAAGCACATACCCACATCTTAATTAGTTGGTTTCACTACTGGCTACATCTATTGTTCATGTTACATGCTTCTTTTTATCACTCGGTGATATTGTTTTTCCATTACTGAATACTGATTTTCTTTTCTTTAGAGCATAAATTGCAACTGGCTGGTGATAGTTTGTGCAGTAATGGATTTTTATTTTTCTGATAAAAAGTTTATATCATTAAAAAAAAAATCAGAAGCAACATCTAACATGTCTTTGTTTAAGGTCCTCCAAAATACCAAAAGAATAAGGCTGATACACGTGACAGTAACAACAAATATAAAAAAAAAATTAATTGAAGTTTAGTGGCGGTTTTAGACCACTAGAAAATAATGTAAATTAATTGCCAAAATATTGCATATTTCTAGCGGTTTTCACCGCCAGTAATAAGGAAAGAAATTCTTGGTGGTCCGCTAGCGTTCCATAGAAACCGCCACAACATGCTTTGTGGCACAAGTAATGCTGGCGCGTTCCTTGACTGCCAGAATTGTATTTTGTGGCGGTCTTGGACCCCCAGAAATGGAAAAAATAACCCCCACTAAATTACGTATTTTTTGTAGTAACAAGTAACTATACTCAACAAATCTTTTAAATGATGTCAAAAGATAGAAATATTATTAAAAAATTAACGTAAATTAATCATTAAGTGAATTTTATTCTTTAATTATAAAATAGAAATTGTTTATAATTGAGTAATTAAGTGATTATACTAAATGATTCCTTTATTAATTCGAGTGACGTTAAAGATAAAAATGTTATTCTATAACATCTTTAATTTTTGCATCATCACAGAATTATTATTTTTTTTTTTTGAATATTTTAAATAAATTTAGAATTTTTTTGGTTACATGAGAAGGGAAAAAACATAAAAGGCAACTAAAAGGAACTATTAGCTGCTAGAATATCCAAAGCACCCTGAGGTGGGCTATCCCAATACATGACACTGCCAACACCAGTACTCCGCGAGCGGGCCAGGTGGTCAACCAACAGATTGGCTTCTCTAAGAATATGAGTGATGCGAACTTCCCAATGCTTGGATAAGAAGATTTATTTCATGCACAAGAAAATTGTAGAGACCAATCAAAGTAGGAGAGTTATGATTAATAAGATGGATTACTTCCAAAGAATCAATCTTTTATTTAAGTCTTGTGACCTTTTTCTCCCACGCATACTGAAGTCCAGTCTTTAAAGCTAAAAACTTAGCTTCCAAGATGTTGCCAAGACCACCTTGTGCAGAAAATCCCCAATGCCAAAAGCTGTTTGAATCACGCAGAACACCACCAATGGCTATAGAACCAGTCGAGTGATTAAAACTACCATCTATATTCAACTTCATGTAACCAGGCGGAGGTGGTGACCACCAGAGAGCTGCTCGGGTTTCAGAAGGAGCCACATCCAACAACGCACAACGAGAGAATTCATCTTGAGAGATGAAAATATTTCTAAAGAGAAAGTACAAGGTCTAGTGTCCTTGACGAGAAGATTGGCTTGTTTGGTTTGCATTTTCATTTCATGTTTCCATTTCCTATTTTTATTCTGTTTCCTGAAATATTACAAAGGAAAAACTGGAAATGTTGGAAATGACGATTTTTTGTTTCCAGAGAAAGAAAATAGAGGGATGGTGGAATGCTAACTTTCTGTATGTGTTCCTATCATATTTGACACACATCTAAATACATGTTTGCTGATACAATGAATTAATGAGATTCCTAGAATTATGGCTAAATTGATACATACAAATCAAAACAGATACAATGATTGATATCAATTTAAATTTAGAATACAGATAACATGTTTGTAGGAGAAAGACTGATTTTGTGGGATTTGATTACAGCAGAACCTTATTCCTTAACTGCCCCCCTCAAACAAGTGGGTGTAGTATCGCCCCGAGTTTGCTTCTAAGTTGGTTGAACCGTGAATGAGTGAGAGGCTTGGTAAGACAGTCTGCAATTTGGTCTACTGAGGGAACATAGGCAATAGTCACTTGGTTATTTAACACTTGATCTCGAATATAATGAACATCCACCTCAATATGCTTTGATCTAGCATGTAGCACTGGATTTGAAGCCAACGCCTTTGCACTTTTGTTGTCACACCATAAAATAGGCACCCTTGGCAAAGATAATTTGATTTCCTTTAGGAGAGAAACTGTCCAAGCAACTTCAGCTGCTAAATCAGCCAGAGCTCTATACTCAGACTCTGTGCTTGATCGAGACACCACCCTTTGCTTCCTTGAGGACCATGAGATGAGTGTTTCTCCCAGAAATAAACAATGGCCTGCAACTGATTTCCTGTCTTGACTGATGGCCCAATCAGCATTAGAAAAACCACTTATATCAAGATCTGCAGATGCTTTAATGTGTACGCAATAGGTTTTAGTTCCTTGCAAGTATCTGAAAATTATTTTTATTGCTTGCCAATAGTGAACAGTAGGGGAACACATATATTGACTCAATTTATTTACAGAATAAGCAATGTCAGGTCTAGTGTTTAATAGGTATTGCAAAACTCCAATTGCTTGTCGAAACAGTGATGGATTTTTCATTAGTTCTCCTTCAGTTGTGAGTTGTCTTCCTGTTACCATTGGTGTTGGGCATGGAGAAGCATTCTCCATATTGAATTTTCTCAGCAAGTCCGTCATATACTTAGTTTGGCTCAAGTACATTCCACTTTCATCTCTTCTCACTTCTATTCCAAGAAAGTAGTGTAGGCTCCCAAGGTCCTTCAAGGCAAAAAGCACATTCAGCTGCTTGATAAATTTCCCGAGAAAATTGGAATTGCTCCCTGTTACTATTATATCATCAACATAAATAAGAATGAAAGTGACATGAAGTTTATCCTTCAGAAAGAAAAGGGAGGAATCAGTCTTAGTATTCTGGAATCCCCAATTTAATAGTGCAGTCTTGAGCCTGTCAAACCAGGCTCGTGGAGCCTGTTTTAATCCATAAAGAGCCTTGGTTAATTTACAAATATGATTTGGCTTTCTAGAATCAATAAAACCTTCTGGTTGGTGCATGAATACAGTTTCCTTGAGATAACCATTTAAGAAGGCGTTATTTATATCCATCTGTCGAACCTCCCAGTTGAAGTGCACTACTATTGACAGTATAATCCTCACAGTACTTGCTTTGACTACTGGACTAAAAGTTTCTTCATAATCCAGACCTGGTGTTTGTTGGAAGCCTCTTGCGACCAATCTAGCCTTCCTCATTTTTATAGTGCCATCTACCTTGAATTTGGTCTTGAAAACCCACTTGGAGTCTATAACATTTTTCTGCCCTTGATATGGAACTAGTGCCCATGTGCCATTTGAGAGTAGTGCCTTGAATTCATTCTCCATAGCCTCCTTCCATTCTGGTGTTTGCAAAGCTTCAGCTACTGTCACAGGTTCCCTTTCATTGATCTCTTTCTCGGCTGTACCAACATAAGGTTGTTTTGGCTTGAAAATTCCGTGCTTGCTTCTAGTGGACATTCTATGTGTATTTATTTGATGTATTCATTCTGCATTAGCTTCTGTACCATTATGTTCAGCGGCTTGATTTTGAGTTGTTGGTGTCTCAGAAGGAATGTTGACCTGTTCTACTTCTCTCAATTGATCATAATTTGTTGAAATTCCAATTGGAGAAGAATTTACTGAGTTTTGAGGGCCTCTATCTGGAGAGGATCCAGCTTCATGCAGTTGATTGTTATTGCCGCTTGTTGCTGCATCATTTTGAGAACCTTCTAATTCTTGAGGATTAGTTGTACCTGTAGAAAAATTTGGATAAAAGAGGGCACCAGATTCGGTTATTATATCAGGAATTTTCTTAGTATTTAGAAAACCCTC
This sequence comes from Sesbania bispinosa, assembly GCA_026901365.1. Lineage (NCBI taxonomy): Eukaryota > Viridiplantae > Streptophyta > Magnoliopsida > Fabales > Fabaceae > Sesbania > Sesbania bispinosa. The sequence goes on along the minus strand of QLOH01000158.1, from coordinate 748,140 downwards.
ATGAAACGGGAAGTTATCTTGATTGAACACAACATGTCTTGATATGAAGATTCTTCCATTTGTGTTCATGCACTTGTAGCCTTTGTGGCAGCTACTGTATCCAATAAACACACATTTGGTAGTGTGATACTGAAACTTGTGTTTGTTATAAGGCTTAAGACAAGGATAACATGCACATCCGAAGGGTTTTAAGGAATTATACTCAGGTTCCTTGTGAAACAACAAGGAGTAAGGAGTTTGATTTTCAATTACCAGAGTAGGTAATCTATTAATTAAAAAAAAACAGCAGTTGTAAATGCTTCCCACCAGAAGTATAATGGCATTTTAGCTTGTGCTAGCAATGTTAATCCCAATTCTACTATGTGTCTATGTTTTCGTTCAGCTCTTCCATTTTGTGCAGAAGTATATGGGCAAGATAATCTCAATTGCATCCCTGAATCTTGTGCCAATCTTTGAAAGCATTTATACTCTCCACCACCATCACACTGTAGAACTTTAATTCTCTTACTAATTAGATTTTCAGCCATATTTTTAAACTGAATGAAAGCTTGCAAGGTTTCTGATTTTTGCTTTAAAGGATAGATCCAAGTATATCTACTAAAATCATCAACAAAGTGTACATAATACCTAAAACCAGAAGTAGACTTTATTGGTGCTGGACCCCAAACATCTGTATGAACTAAGTCTAGTGGTTCCAAGGCACGAGAGGATAAATTTTTAAAGGATAAAAGATGAGACTTTCCATATTGGCAAGCTTCACAAAAGAATGGATCACTTGACGAAGCCTTTACATTGCAATTCTTTAAGACTTCATCTAGTACCTTGCTGCTAGGGTGTCCAAGCCTCCTATGCCAGCTTTCCTTGACTGAAAGAAAAGTATTAGGCTCTTTACTGACACAAGGAATGGCACTGGGAAGTTGATACAGACCATCTTTAAGTTTCCCTTCCATTAGCACCTTTCCTGTCATCTTGTCCTTCACAAAACAATGACTTGCATGAAACTCAACAATTATGTTATTGTCAGCAGCTAGTTTGGAAACACTTAACAAATTCTTTGTAATTTCAGGAACATAAAGGACTTCATGTAGATTTAGAGGCTTCTCATTAGTATTAATTGTAGAAAAACCTGAGGCTGAAATTTTAGGTTTATCACCATTGCCAACAATTAAATTGCTCTTACCATTATGTTCAGAGAACTCTTGGAAGTGATTTGAATCATGAGTCACATGATTACTGGCACCACTATCGAAGTACCAATCAGAGTCTCTAACTGTATTTGGTCCTGCAACAAAAGCATTACAGTTTTGGCCTCCAAATTTTTCTTGCTTCTCTTCCGGAGGGTGTCCCATGTATGCCTTGTCAAAGCGATAAAAACAGTGGACTGCTACATGTCCTGCTTTGCCACAGACTTGGCATATTGGCTTGTCTCTAGTAAAACGTCCTCTACCTCTTCCTCCTCTTGTGCCTCTCTGATTTCCACCTCTCCAATCCCCACGATTAAAGGGTCGATTTCCCTAATTTTCAGACCTGGTTGCAATGTTAGCTGAAGCATTTATTGTGAGACTGAAGAAATTGTTCAAATGTTCAATCCTGCTTTCAAAGGTAAGAAGTTGTGCCTGCAGGTCAACCCAAGTTAGATCAGGTTTGTCAGAAAGTTGAACAACAATAGCATTATATTCACTATCTAGTGCATAAAGTGATTGAATTATTAGATCAGCAGTTGAGACTGGACTCCCAGCAAGCTTCAAATTGTCAGCAAGAGTCTTCATTTTTATCAGGTACTCCTCCATCTTGAGTGTTCCTTTGCGGGTACTATGAAATTCTGATTTGAGTAGTGTGACTCTTGATCGTGTATGTGCTCCTACTAGTCTCTGGGCAGCTTCCCAAAGATCCTTTGAGGTCTTGTGACACCCTTCTACCCCAAACTCTTATAAGTTTAATAAATTGAAGTGTAAAAAAAGTAACATCCCACAATGGGTAAAAGGTTCACCTAACTCTCTTATTAAAAACCTCATTAGTTCGAAAACAACTTAATTCAAATAAAACGAAACTCAAATGTATTAAAATACTCATGCAGTGGAATCTCCAAAAATATAAAAGTAACTAAACATCCTACTTGCTGTGCAAGGAATCCAAAACAGTTTACAAAAACCTTCCTAACTAGAAACATAAAGAAAGAACCCCCAAAATTATACCCTGATGTCACATATACCAGAGCACACTCCCTTTAATCAAAACTCGACACCAGTCGTGTCATCATCAATACCTATAAAAATATCCACAGTATAACGGTGAGGAAAAGAATACCACTCATACATACACATAGGAGGCTACCCCATCCTCACCCACATATAACAACATCATCGTCAATCATACCACATACCCAAACATCAAATAATCCATCAGATAATAATCATCTATAAATCAACATATAACTATTCATCTATATCATCATATAAGTCTCATACCATCATTCACCAATGGAATCACATACCCTATTTTCACACATAATACTCAATCATTATTATTACTCATAACATCATTATTTACTCAGTTTCATCATCAAATATATCACATATATACATCCATCATGCATACACCAAAACTCATCATCATCATAATATAACTCAATACCATCATCGAGTATAACACATTATCATATGCATCCAAACTCATCACCAACACTATATAACTCAATACCATCATCGAGTATAACACATTATCATATGCATCCAAACTTATTACCTCACCTACCCAAAGATCATGACTTGGAACTCCGCACAATGGGTGTACCTCGTCAATCACTCTAGTTAGTACCAAGATAGTCTACCGATGTCACCACACACAATCCGATAGGTTGTACCCCCTCTATGTGCCCACACAACGACATTCGACCCTAGGTTGCACCCCCTCTATGGGCCAGTAAAAATCATCCCTAGGTTGCACCCCCTCTATGGGCCCGTGCATCGAACGCCCCATCTTGATCCCCTGAATTGTACCCCCTCTATGGGCCCGCACAATTCAGGACTCATCACATATGCTCAAGGCATCTCTCCTAAGTTGTACCCCCTCTATGGGCCCGCACAACTTAGGTAACATCATCATCAAAAGGTGATATACACCATCATCATTATCATCGTCATCATGCATTATTATGCTCATCATTAAGCACCATCATTATAAAGTGATATACACTATCATCATTAGCATCATCATCAATAAGTGATATACATTATCATCATTACATCATCATCATAAGTGATATACACTATCATCATAAACATCATCATCATCATCATAAAGTGATATACACTATCATCATTAACATCATCATCATAAAGTGATATATACTATCATCATTAATCACATTGCATATTATGCACACCAAAACATCATCAATCACATGGCATATTCACCAATCTTTATGCACACCCAATCATCATCGATCACATTGCATATTCACCGATCATTATGCACACCAAATCATTATCAACGTCATTAATCATCAACCCATAATCATAATAAAGCATTATCAAACAACATCAATCATCATCAAGCACTTAGGATCTCAAAATCCACTCTGGTAATCGATTACCAACCTCTAGTAATCGATTACCTGCAAACAAGGTCTCTGGTAATGGATTACAACCACCTTGTAATCGATTACCTGCAACCAAACACTCTGGTAATCGATTACCTGCAAGCAATCTCTTTGGTAATCGATTACCACAATCCTGTAATTGATTACCAGCGAACAAACAACACTTCTGGGTTGCCCAGAACACACTGGTAATCGATTACCACTCCTGGTAATCGATTACCTGCGACGCAGATCGCAGATTTCACGATTTCTAACACTTCTACATCACTCTATTCAACCTCTATTCAATCCTTTTCAATCAAACATCATTCATAATCATTAATATTCACCAAACTCATCAAAATCATCAATCTTTAACAGTTTTACATGGTTTTCCCATCAAAACCCCAAATCATTAAACCCTCATTAACCCATTTTCACTATTCTCTTTATTCTCATTCAATCCAATCAAGATTCACAAGGATTCACAGAATTAATCATCAACCAACATGTTTTCATCATACAATACTCAATATATATATATATCAATTTTGAATTTAGAGTCTTAGAGGGTCTTATGATTGCCCTCACTACCCAAGCACCCCTACATGCATATACAAGCAGCACCCTCTCCCCCACCGTACCTTAAGCGAAGATCGATTACAACAAGGAAATCCCTTTCTTGGTTCTCGATGCTCACTTTGCAGCAATCCTCTCTTGAGACTCGTTTTCTCCCCTCCTTAGTGTTTCGCTCTCTGACGATAATACGAATAAAGATTAGGGTGACTGATAACCCCTCCTTACTAAAATGCCTATATGGGCTTGGGCCCATCCTCAACCCCTTTATCTCCTCTTTAAATTTGAACTAGCTTTATGGGTAAAGCTACTCATAATGTTAATTCTATTATTATTTATTTATTTCATCTAGTTTATTAATTTAATTTAATTTAATTTTATTTAATAAAATTCAGCATGTTACAGGTCTCACAGTGCAAAAGCTGTGTTGCAATATCCAGTGTCATAGAGTTGAATAGCCATCCGAGAAGTTGTTGATCATTTGTAACCCATTCTTCATAAGCAGGGTTGATCTTCTTGTTTGTTTCTTCAGTGATGTATTGTTCGGGACATTGCTTAATTCCTAAGATGTAGCCATCCATCTTGCTTCCTTTGATCAATGGAAGCACTAGGGATTTCCACAACATATAGTTGCTTCTGTCCAGCTTGACAAAGCAAAGAGAAGTGAGAGAATTTTTCTGATTTGCAGCGGAATCCATAATAATAAGAATGAGGAAGCGTAGCAGAGTTTTAGAGCTCTTGATACCAAGAAAGAAAATAGAGGGATGGTGGAATGCTAACTTTCTGTATGTGTGCCTATCATATTTGATACACATATATATACATGTTTGCTGATACAATGAATTAATGAGATTCCTAGAATTATGGCTAAATTGATACATACAAATCAAAACAGATACAATGATTGATATCAATTTAAATTTAGAATACAGATAGCATGTTTGTAGGAGAAAGACCGATTTTGTGGGATTTGATTACAGCAGAACCTTATTCCTTAACTTCCAGCGTTTCCAGTTTTTCCTTTGTAAAATTCCAAAAAACAGAAAATAGGAAATGAAAACATGAAATGAAAATGCAAACCAAACAGGCCATAAATTATTTCGCCATTTCTAGACCACCAGATAGTTGATAAGAAAAGAGTCTCTAGAGTTCCCCTGGAGAACTTTGTGAGCCAATCAGAGAAATTCAAAGTGAAGGAATGGTTGTCCACAGGAAATCCAAGTCTTCTCCAAGCAGCTTGGACCTATGCACAATCTCTATGGCAATGTAAAATTGTCTCTATCTAAGACTTATAATGAGGGCACAGAGGGTCTGTAGTGACTCTATGATGAAGAACACCTTTTGTGGGGAGAGAATTATGCAGAGCAATCCAAAGAGTAAAACGAACCTTTTTAGGAGCTTGAAGTCTCCAAACCCATCTCCAAGGTCGATGAACAGATTCACCAGCAAGCTAATTATGAAGCCAATTATAACCTTTCCTAGCGGTATAGACTCCATCTGAGCTGCCCATCCAGGCCCAAGTATCCAACTCCATATAGGTGTGGATAAGAATACGAATTCAGTTAATTCTGGTTACCATTTCTATTGGTAGTTGGGTCGCCAAGTTATTTAGAGTCCAAACACCATTATGCCAAAGATTCCTAACCAGTATGTTGGTATCTGATATGTGGATAAAGGGTAAGAGATTACAAATTTTCCCCAGCCCAGTCCAGTCTTCATACCACACTGCAGTGTTGCCTCTCCTCAATTGAAAAGAGAAACCTTCCTTAAGAAAGTTAGTAGCATTAATGATGCTTCTCCAAATGATTGATGACAATGGTAGTTTCTTGGCATTTAGGATTGAGTCCAATTTAAGGTATTTATGTGTTAGAGCTTTCACCCAAAGGCTTTCCCTATCATCAATTAATCTCCAAATCAGTTTACCCAGTAAGGAAATGTTGGTCAAGCGGGATTGACGAATGCCTAAGCCGCCCTCTTTTCTGGGCCGCGAAATCTTGTTCCAACCCACTAGGTGCATTCACTATTGGTCATGGGCTTAGACCAAATGAAGAAACAAACCTTTTTATCAATCTCCTCACAGACAGAAGATGGGTACCAAAGGCAATGCATCATATAAACCAGAATTAAGGTAATAACTGATCTGGCCAAGCAAGCTTTCCCCGCTCTATTAAGTAAGGAACTCTTCCATCCTGCAAGTCTGAGATTAATTTTGTCTAGAAAGGGATTAAACGCATTTCTCTGCACTCTGCCACTAATGACAAGGATTCCCAAGTATTTCCCTGATCAGAAACTGGGCGAATAATTGAAATAAAAGATAATAACTGCTTTGTTCTATTAGGAGCTCTTCTTGAACATATCATCTTAGACTTGGAGAAATTAATTTTCAGGCTAGAGGCATTACAAAATTCAGCTAGAGTATCTATCCACTACCAATTTGACTTGGTTGCTTTTGGATTTGCAAAACAAAAGCACATCATCAGCAAATAGTGAGTGAGTAATACCTGACCCACCTCTCGATAGGTGTATGGGATGCCAAGCTCCATCATTCACTTTTTGTTAAATTAATAAAGAGAGCCTTTCCATATAGAAAACAAAAAGATAGGGCGACATAGAGTCCCTTTGGCAAAGACCTCTAGATGGGGAGAAACTCTCCAATTTAGATCCATTCCAGAGAATAGAGTCTAGAGGAAGATACACACCACATAATCAGATCAATGACTCTAAGAGGAAATTCAAAGAAAATTAGAGTTTCCCTCAAGAAGTCCCAACGAAGTCTATCATAAGCTTTTTCCAAGTCCACCTTAAAGGCTGTCACACCAGACTTAGCTTTAGAATGATGCATAAAGTGAACTATTTCCTGGGTTAGAATATAGTTATCTGAAGAACTCCTACCCGGGATAAAGCTACTTTGAAGAGGGCTAATGAGATCACCAAGATAAGGTCTCAATCTCTGTATCAATACCTTAGTGATAAGTTTGTAGACCACATTACACAAACTTATTGACTGAAAATCTTTTAGAGACAAAGGATTCTCTATTTTCGGAATGAGCACTAAAAGAGTTTCCACCAAGTTTTCATTAAATTTCCCAGCCTGGAAAGCTCCTCTAACAAGCTCAAACACGTCATCCCCAACAATTTCCTAGTATCTTTTATAGAAAATTGGTTGGAAGTTGTCTGGTCCAGGAGCTTTATATGAACCCATGCTTTTTCAGGGCCTTGTAAACTTCATCCTTCCAAACATAATTCAGTAGTGCTTCATTGCCATTTAATGATAATAGGGGACCTGGATGAGGAGGTAAGGCACATGGGAGGTCATGAGAAGTGTTCCCAAAAAAATTTCGATAATATCTCACAGCCTCTTGCATAAGAATGTTCTCATCAGTGCACCAAAGACCATTCTCTAATTGTATGCCATGTATGCGGTTATGCTTCCTTCTAATTACTGTTTGGGTGTGGAAAAATTTTGTATTACAATCTCCGAAATGAACCCAATTTTCACGAGATTTTTTGTATCAAAGGAGCTCCTCCCTGCGAAGAATCAATCCATATTCTCTTTGCAACTGTTTCTCTAACTTTAATAAATTGAGGCAATCATTTCTTTCCCAACTAAGACACATATTTACAAATATGAAATTTAAACCAAATAAGTATTTATAAAATGAAAAATTAAAATTAAAATAACCATAAAAAATATCATTGGATTAAATGCAAAGGATAATAAAATAAATTTTTGTATACTGGTACATCAATGACATGTTTGTGTACCATAGAGAGATCCAGAGTGAGAAATCAGAAATAAGAAAGAGAGAAAAGGAGCTCAATCGCGACCACTATAGTTGTGTCCTCGTCCTCGATTGTTTTTCATATTGCACGCATGCCATTTGGCCACTATAGCCCCATGCCACCTCCACCTCGCGAGAAATTATTAGGTAGTTTCGGACCACCGCATCATCTATGGTCCCTATCAATAAACATTTGATAAGTGGAAAAATATCAATAGGAAGAGATTTATTTTAAAATTCTCCACTTCTCTATTCTAATAATTTTATAGAATCAAGTCTTATTAGTTAAATAAAAATATTTATTAATGGTTATTAGTTAAGAAAATGTTTAATGTTGAAAACGGGCATTTTTTTTTAGGGAAATAGTGTATAACCACCTTAAACTTTCATCCTTTTATAAATAGACATTATAAATTTTTATTTTATCTTAACCTTAAACTTTAATCATTGTTACAATAGGTCCTTTCATTAGCACGAAGTTAAATAATTAAGAAAAATTATCTCAACCCTTCAAGATTTTGTATCTAAAATATTAAAATCATTTAAAATACAGTTTTAAAAATTAAAAAAAAAGCGCATAAATTAAAAGAACACACAATTATGTTTTGCTTTTAAAATTTCTAATAAGCTTTAAATTTGACATAATTCAGCAATAAAAAATTCTAAATTTTACGTTTTTACATGCTTATAATATTTGAAACACAAAATTTTGAAATATTGGGATTGATTATGTCAATTATTTAATTTAATATTAATAAAAAAAATCTATTATAATAGGATAAGAGTTAAAAGGATTAATTGGACCTAGGGGTGGTAAATTAATCTAATTATCCATGATCCAACCTATCCATTCATACACAAATTCAATTCAATCCATCCAATAAAAAAATAAAATAAATGAATAAGAAGGATTGGATTATTTTGATTAATGGATGGATAATAGTCCATCCTATTTACGGTGATGGATTGAATTATTTTGATTAATGGATGGATAATAGTCCATCCTATTTATAGTCCAGGATCCATTGGATTCTACCTCTTGGGTGAAACACGGGTTCGGATCCTCTCCAGCTGATTTAGCTACGGAATAACTAGGAAATCAAAATCCATAGTTATTCCATAGTTATTTCGTAACTAAATCGGCTGAAGAGGGCTGGAGGGCTGGAGACGGTCCTAGCGCGGTGAAACACATAATGGAAGCAAGACTTGTTACTAGCACCGGCTACTTCTATTACTGCACGTGAGAATAGACCCAATGCACGTGATAATAGACTTGATTAAGCCACCAAAGCCAAATGTTTTACTGATTATCCTATTGGTAACTTATATATAATATATAAATAAGTAATATACAGTAGCGGTGTTCAAATCCAATCCAATCCAATTGGAACTGCAATAACCGATTCAAAAACCGCAAACCAAAATAACTGCAAACCGAAAAAACTGCAACCGCAAAAAACCAAATTTTTTAATTGGATTGGATTGGATTTCGGATCTGCCTTTGAGAACAAATCCAATCCAAAGTTTTCTTAAAATTTTGATATATTATCATTATTGATATTATTTTTTTGCGATGATGTAAAAAAATAATTATTGTGCAACTATATTTAACGAATAACATTCAATAATAGGATTGGAAGTCATCAAGAAATTTGTATGTTATAGGATAAGATTAGATAATTGCATGTTTTTTTCATATTTGGTTTATCATAAGCTAATATTGTTATATGGGCTATGGAATTGAGATCGACTCTCATATCTAATAAGTATTTAAAGTTATAACTTCTTTGTTCAAGAAACATTAATAATTTGACAAAACATAACTTTTTGGCTTTAAATTTGTAAATGATTAACGATTTTGGAAACTAGTAATGATATCATAATTTTGTTTCATAACTTCATTTTTTAGTTTATTTGAGAAACCGAAATCCAATTCAATTCAAACCGATTAAAATTGGATTGGATTGGATTGGATTTGAAAAAAAATCAAAACCGATTGGATGATTAAATGAAAAAATCAAAATTATTGGATTGGATGATTTTTCCCTCAAAACCAATCCAATCCAATCCGCGAACACCCCTATACAGTATAGTTAATAGCAAATGTGTACAACAAGCACTGCAACACATCATTTCTTCGATTTGAATTTTTTATTTTCAAATTTAATACTTTTAAAATTTTTAAAAAAGTTATATTTAATCATGAAAAATATAATAGCCAATGTTATTTTCATTTTAGTTTTTCTCTTAATTTTCTAATTTAGCTTTTATGAATATCATGTATAAAATATTTTAACTTTTTTTATTACTTTGTGTCCTTTATGACTTGCATAAGTAAAATCATTTGAGAGAAAGGAGAGGAAGAGAGGAGAAGGGAGTGATAGGGAGATAGATGAGACAGGGGAAGGGAGTGATAGCCGGTGGTTGACATGGGAATGGTGGAAATGACTAAAATGAGAGAGGGAACAGGGGTTTTTTTTTTGGGAGAGGGAACAAGGGGTTGAAAGGTGAAGTTTTTTTTTTTTTTTTTAAAAGTAAGAGGTGTCAAAAAAGTAATATTATGACATCATTTGGGTTCATACTTAATACTTTGGGGCATTATATTCGAGACTGTGAGTTGCTTTCAGTACCCCTTTTTGCTATTCCCATTCTCTTCCTTTTTCAAAATTACTCTCTTTCTTTCTTTTCCTCTGTCTTCTTAATTTTTGGAAAAATACATTTTTGAAAAATAATTTCTGAAAAAAATAAGATTTTGAAAAAGATTTTGGAACTTTTTTAAAAAAAAATCGATTTATAGAGATGGAAAAATCCCATCTCTAAAATTGTTAGCATCAAATTTGAGGCGAACTTTTTCGTTCTTTAAAAACTTTTACTTTTATAATAAAAATTTTCACTTTCGGGAATTAATTTCCAAAAGTTAAAATTTGTATTATAAAGTTTCTATTTTTAATGACAGAAAAAATTGTCTCTAACAATTTGTGGAAGTTGAAAATTTTATTATAAAGTTTCAGTGACAGAATTAGAGATGGAAATTTTTCATCTCTAAAAACTAAAACTTTCATTAAAAACAAATCACTTCCGGAAATTATGATATGGAAACTTGTTTCTAGAAATTAAGTTCCGTAAGTGTATTCTTTCTAAAAATTCCATAAGCCATCTTATCATTTAGCTTCTGAAAGTATTTTCAACAATTACGAATTTTTGGCCAATATAGTGTTTAAAAAAATATACTATTTACCATAAAAATGTAGAATTTTTTTTTACCATGATGGGGTGGTTTCTGCCACGTGGGGGAGTGGATCGAAGATTGAAGGCGCTAATTGAATTAGCGCATTGCTGACAAAAAAAATTACATTTTCGATGATTGTAAACTGTACAAGAAGCGCTCAACAAGAAAGAGCTTTACAAATAGGCACATTTCATTGGTGCAAGACACTCTGCACGCATCAATGTGGCATGCATTGCCTTATCTCCTTGCTAGGTTATGAAAAAAAATGATTAAATATGTTTTTAGTCTTTGTAAATTTTGTTTTTTGTTTTTCATCTCAATCTCATCCCCATCCAACATCACAGTCTCCTTTCGCTTCTTTCTACTGCATTGTTACACTTGAAATTCTTAAACTCTTCATGGTGGGTTTAAGGAAATAAATTCTTTATGTATTCAATTATTTAAAATCTATAATTTTAAATTTGTCCACATTTTCGTCAACTGTTCACTGGTGGCCAATTCTTTTTTATTCCCACGTGTCAAACTTTTTAATTATCTTAAGTTGATCCTCACCCTAATTAAATTCTTAATATAAATACTTAATAATGGACCAAATTCAATGTACTGCAAAATTATGTATAATTGCTTCGTTTCTTTTATAATTTTTTTTGTAAACATAAATATTAAACACAGAAAATGAAATATATCTACTCATTTAATTTTAAAAACTAAAATAGTAAAACGTTATCATATATTTATTATATATTATATTATAAACTATACTCCACTTAAATTATAATTCACTTCATAAAAAAAATAACAATTAACAAATGAATAAATTTTAAAAAAGGATGAAATTAATATATTATAATATTCAAAGAAACTAATATATTATAATGTAAATATATACAAAGAAACTAATATACTGTGAGGTAAAATTTAAATTAAATTTTTTTCCTCTCGGGTACACAATGTTTATTATCATACCTTATCATTTCTTCAAATTAAATTATTTGAGTTTCTTCATAATTGATAATAGTAATTTCATAGGTATACCTATTATCTTTATTTTTTTTAAGTATTGTTATATATATATTCAGTTAAGCATGGTTTGAAAAGCCAAATATGTCTTAAATTATAGTTATCACTTCCACTATTAATATAATAAAATCAACATCTATTACTCAACTAAGATATTGGATAGGAATGAGATTGAGGTGAAAAACAAAAAAAAATTATAGGGACTAAAAACAAAAAGACCATATTTATAGGGACTAAAAACAAAATTAAGCTGGAAGAAAAATCACATGTGGCAGGATGACGTGGCACTCCATTAGCCACATAAGCTTAAAGTTAACGACAGAGACCAAAATGACAAACGAAAAATTTTATAGGGATGGAAAACCAAAAAAAAATTTTATAGGGACTAAAAATAAAATGACCTATATTTATAGGGACTAAAAACATATTTAAGCCCAAAAAAAAGTACCTTTTCTTTTTTTTTCAGTTTCATTAATGTACGTATTGGATTTCAAGTTTTTTTTTTATATAATGTATTGCTATTTTTTTAGAAGTTCTTATACTTATATTTACTAATTTTACTTTTTATTATATTGTGGTTGGACTAAAAAATAACTGAAATTTGCTTTAATTTCCGCATGGATAGTAAATAAAAAACAATTTTATCCTTCCTATGATCATATGAGATCTTATATTAATATAGGTTATCATCATTTTAAATTATGATGTAAAAAAATTCTAAACTCTGTTTCCTTTATTTTACCAACGGTTAGAACAACACTCCTTAAATAATTATGGGTAAAATCATTTTTCCTTGTAGTGCTTCCTTCTCTCTCTCTGAAAGGGGAGAAAAGCTTTTGTTACCAATGCCCTAATTAAAACAACATTTAAAGCTGTTCGCGGGCTCTCGCTTGAGCGAGAGAAAGGAGAGTCGCATTCTCGCTCAAGCGAGAGCTTCCTCGCTTGAGTGAAATTCTCTCTTAAAAATTACCCAGCCTCTTTGACTTTGCCTCGCTTAAGCGAGGACCTCCTCGCTCGAGCGAGCACAAGTCAGAGAGCAAAACCCCATTTTGAATTTGAATTGTGCTTGAGCGAGGGGCTCTCGCTTAAGAGACCATATTAGTAACCAAAACTCTGGTTTCTACTGATATGCTCGCTCAAGCGAGAACACAGAAATCCAAATTTGATGGTTTGCTCACTCAAGTGAGACCTTCTCGCTTAAGTGAGGACACCAAAACTCGGATTTCTAGTTTTCTTCTCTTAAGTTCATTTTTCCTAAGTTTTTTTTACAAAACATTTCCCTTATTAATTTAACTTATGAAAATACTGAGATTTGGGATGTTACATAAGCACATTCCATTGAATATCACAGAAGTACAAAAAAACATCCACCCGGATCAAACAATGAAGGTTCTCCAAACTCCTATTGGCTGGACGGGTCAAGATGATGTGTTTATCTGGCCTCACTGTGTGAATGGTCAATATACAGTCAAATCAGGGTATTTTCGACTCAAAGAAAGAAATCATCAGGAACCTCAGGGTCCCAGCTCATCCAATCCAACAGACCCCAGTCTATGGAACCAAATTTGGAATATAAAAATCCCCCAGAAAGTGAAAGTGTTCTTGTGGAAAACTTGTCACAGAATCATCCCGGTGAAGGAGGAATTGCATAGAAGGAGAATTGCAAGATCGAACCTTTGTCCAATATGCCTACAAGCTCCTGAATCTATAGAACATATTTTCCTGCTATGTGACTGGACTATGGTGTGAAAAGGAATTTCCTATTTCTGTTTGGAATGTGAACCTATGAAAACATGGTCACGACTACAACATATAGATATTAGGTTTAAAGTTCTAGAATTTCCCTCATGGAATTCATGGATGAGGCTAAGTATTTGGGTGGCCGGGAGAACATCTACAGCTACTTGATAAATCCTTGGCTAGCTCTAGAGTTGTTTGTTAATCTACTTGTTCTACTCATTTCCCATTAGGACCTCAACTATAATTTCCTCCCCTTTCCTAATTAATTCTAAAAAGTCTAAGTTATTCCCGCTACTTTGTTATCTTTAACTAAGGTATTTGGTTCACTTACTTTCTGTCTAACAATTCTCTCAGGTGATTCCTAATTCTTTTCTACAAGACTACCCCTAATATGACTTAATTGGGAACTTCCTATCCTTACTTGGGTTGTGGGTAAATCTACACTACCTTATGCAATCTATACTAGAATTCTTAACTTCCTTGATTAAGGTTCCTCTCCCTTAAGAAAGTTATGGCTAAGGTTTCTCTCTACTGGTGTTAATAAGTTGAATTGGGTGATCTTGGATGGTTAAACTACTGAGTTGGATTTCCGAAAAAGAAATTTTTTTTTCATACTAACTATCCTGACTAAAGGCCTTTACCTAATTCTTCTCCCGAGTACTTCTTCGAGTCCTCGAGGTTAAAACCAGTATGATTAGACTGAAGGTATGAATGAAGTGTTCACATTGGAAAATTTCTAGATTCTTAAGGTTATAAAACATTACTTCCTAAAATCGCTAAGTATTTTCTAAAGGTGTAAAGAAAGAGCGAAGGTATAGTTTTCCCGTGACAACTTACTCCCTCGGTAGGATGAAAAGATGTTACTAATTGTATGTCCTGGGAGGGTAATAATATTAGATAATTGAAATCTCACTACCTTTACTCGGGATCTCTACCTTATTCATCTCCTAAACATGCCCCCAACTCCTTGCGGGTTTCCAATTGATGGTGCAGTCCTCACCTAATGGTTTCGAGAGTGTCAGGGTCACAAGACATTGCCTCTAGGGCTACTAGGTGTTCTCTAAACGTGAGATGAAAAGGTGAGGATATGGTAGCCACCATGACTACCTACCCGTCTGATACAGCGTCAGGATTATGTCCATGTAATCCATGGATAAGGCAAAGAGTGAGGTGGCTGAAAGAATCATCACTCACTTGACAATCTCTTGACTACCCTCAAGGTGGCCTAGGGAAACACCTATTCTTACATTATCTCAAAAGAAACCTCAATTTCCTAACCCTTCTAAGTTTATGTCTCAATGTCTAGATGTCTCTGCTAAGTTTGCTGACTTTAGGTAAGGTCTTAAGCCTACTTAAGTTATAATCTTCTATACACTTTCCCAATGGTTTGGAAACCCCTTGGGTGCCTCTGCGACCTCTGGTTTACCCTAAGTAGAGTTTCTATCTTAACTTGGACTACAGTCCCGCATTCCTTCTAACGTGACCTCACAAGGGTTTATCTCATAAGAAACTTTAACTACGTGAATTACTACCTAACAAGTACACACACATTCTAACATAATAAGACATAAAATCACTCATACAAACCAATGCCACAAAGAGACAACAAAGCACACAATACATTCAGATTATATAGTTTACACAATCAGAACTATTTTATAAGTCAAACAACAACCATCCTCTAAAAATAACGAATTAAACTTAACTAATTGCCTTAAGAGTGCCTAATGCTTACTAGGGCTCTAGGGTCACATTCTCTAAGGTTCCTAAGGTAAGGGTTCCATTTTCAAAATTGACCTAAGTTACTCTCTTTCTAATACAAGAATGGGTGGCTTTAACTTTGTTAAGGAAGTATCCTAACTTCCGGACCAAAGCATCCTACTCACATAACTGACCATAATCTCCATATACATTACACACCATAGGAGTGATCAGTCCCTATAATGAGTACATGTACTAGAAGATTATAATAAGTCACGGGCAACTAACGTAACCACAGTCCAATTGGATTGAACTGTTCTGATACCAAAATGTAACGCCCTAATTTCTAAACTCAGAAATAATGTCTGTTGGAGACACTATCCCTGATGTTCTTGAAATTATTTCGTTAAATTTCTGATATCGTCATATATTCGCTTAAACTTTCCAACGATTAGCTTAAGCAATCACAATATAACATCAAATTCCGTAAAATAAGAGTAAATCTTACTTAAACTTAGGGAAGAATTCACACTTGGAGAAATGTGATTCAAAGAACTCATACCGGAAATCCGGCAGAGTCTCCCTTAAAAACCGGACAATTACCAGAAACTGCTTAACCTGAAAATCAGCAAAACCAATACATTCAATATCATACCTATCATAGCATTAAAGCTAGGCCTCAGTGGCCAATTCAGAATAATTACACTTCTACAATTTACATCAGTACACCACGGCAAATAACCGATTACCAAAACACAAATACATCAGGAACTACTTCTATTAAACTAATCTCCCAGCTGAATTAAGACTCAGCTCCACCCTCACCTTAGCTGCCTCAACCTCACTGGAAGTACCTGCATCACTAAATATATCCCCGAAACGTGGGGTGAGATAATAATCCCAGTGAATACAATCACATGCATGACTGCAAGGAGCATATATCAATGACAATTAACAATTTAACGAACTTCTTAGAACATAATTTAAATAAACTAATAGGTGAGACATGCGGTGTGGGAAATTCAATTATTAACTAATATGTAACCATAATCAAGATCATAACTAAAACAAATAAATGCACTAATGATGCAACTCACTGCTGTGCCCAGCAAGCATGAACTTATCACTTAAACTGGAGTTAGAACTGAGCTCAGACTACGGGAAATGTCTTTCCTGGAGACGAATCCCACCCATTACTGGACCGAAGACAAGTTTTTACATAATTACTAAATTTTTAACTCACAGCGCAAAGGCCGGTTTGAATTAACTCACGGTCAAAACCGGCTTAACATGAATCAACTACTAAAGCTGAAGTTTAAAGCATTTCTATGATTCCGTAACTTTCGACATTCAAAGATTTTCCAAGTAAATCATAACATCAATCAACCATATAGAAAGGGAATTAAAGGGATAGGGTTCATACAATGAGCATTTCGACAATTTCGTAAATCTCGCTACCCTAAGGTTTTCAATGAAAAACCTCACCAAATTACTTAATCACGTACAAGCATTGCTAATCTAACCACTATATTCATATAGAAAGGGAATTAGAGAATACGGTTCATACATTGGGGAAAACTCAAAATCAAAGGGGAGTGTGTGTTTGTGAGTTGTACTCACCCAATCTTGAAAACCAAGAGAAGAATGAGGAATAGGAGTGATCCACTTGATGATTCTTGCTTCAATCTCCTTCCTAAGCTCCAAAACGAACTTTCTCTCTCTAGGTTGAAGAAGGGGAAGGAAGAAAAATGAGAAATCTGATTTTGCATGTTCTCGAACTTATATACTAAAGCGACGGTAATCGATTACAGAAATACTGTAATCGATTACCAGAGGCGAAAATATACTAAAAAACCTTTCTGGGAATCTAGTAATCGATTACAATCCCTTGGTAATCGATTATCAAAAACTCAGCTCTCAGGTAATCGATTACATAATCGATTACCGAAAGAACAACTCTCAGGTAATCGATTACACATCCTTGACAGGCGATTACCCAAAATTCAGCTCTCAGGTAATCGATTACAAGATGTTGGTAATCGATTACCAGAAACTCCTAACTCCCTAATTTGCTTAAAAACTTGGAACTTGGTTTTTAACCTAAGTTTTATCTCCTAATTTCTTAAACTTTCTTTCCTTAATTATTAACATATAAATTCCTATCTTAATCTTATGAATTAATAAAGTTCTGAATTATGGAATGTTACAATTTCCTAATTACTCTTTTCTTAATTACTAAACTTACTATCATTATTCCAATCACTTTTAATTCATCAAAGATCTTTACTATCGGGATGTTAATTGAATGAGAACTTTAACACTTAAACTCTTAAATTTAACTCTCCTAACTCTCACCTACTCTATCATTCCTAGTTCCTTTTGCCATAATTCATACTCAACTCAATTATTCTTCTGAAATTACCCTTTTAATACCCATAGATTCTTACTAATCCTCATATTCTTTCTTGTAATTCTTCCTCTCCTACTCAGCCTTTCAACCCACTCCCAAATTTCCTCTAGTTTAATTTAAGTCCAATTTTTGGGATGTTACATTTCTACCCCCCTTAAAAGGAATTTTGTCCCCAAAATTCGCTTCGGCTATATTTCAACACCAATTCACTTCCCATCTCTTGATTCCTCGGAACACAAGTTCCTAAACTTATACCTCTCCCCGAATCCCATGATGTGGTTTCTCTAATAGGTTCTCATACTCTCTACTCTATTTGAGTATACTCCACTGGTCTGGTTAGGCAACTCACTTGATAAAATCTAATGATAGGAAAAGATTTCACGCAACAACGAAGTAAGGATTCTAACTCAATACCCAAACCCATCCACCACCGGTTGGTTATAAGTCTTATGTTCTTAATGATCTAGCTAGGTTTAAGAAAATTCCAAGTGATTTACAAGTTTATATTCTAAGTTCTACTATATTACCAACAATAAGTCATGCACACATAACTACTTAACCCCTCGAATCACTGAGTTTGTGTTGACGAGTTATCTCAACACTCACGTCATGCTCGAGGAATTAAGTTCATAAAATCATATAGACAAACACCAAACCCAGGTGTGAGGAAAGTCACCCATTCTTCTAAGTAAACATCGGAATTCTAACAAAACTTATGCCATAATCGTAGGTGAAATACCTACTGGTCACAACATGAACACGATAAACCCTCCTAATTTCCTATCTTCCCATGATGGAATCTTTTTCTACCCCACCCTACCGGTCAGGGCTCGTACTTAGTTTGGTTCTAAGATTCACTGAAAAAGGAAAGTGACTTAATGTCATCCACACCTTGTTCCTCCTATAAGTAAGGGTTTCTAAAAGCTTTAGAGTTCCAACCTAATGATTGTGCCTAACCACCTCTCAATCCTTCCTAATACTCTGGCCAGGCCTAACTATACATAGTCAAGTCTAACTCTCAGGTTAAATAAAACTTAGTTGTGCTCGGGTACTAAGTGCCTTTTATGGCTTCACATGCCCTGCCTATAAGACTACCCCCCCTTCAGGCTTCAGGCTCTTTCTAATATTTCCCAGTGTCCTAAATCTTGATTTCTCTCTTCGAGACATCAAGTCTACATCTAGGTACCTAACTAATTTATTTCCCCTTCTCAAAAACTCCAGAGTTATTACTATTATGGTGTGAAAAGGAATTTCCTATTTCTGTTTGGAATGTGAACCTATGAAAACATGGTCACGACTACAACATATAGATATTAGGTTTAAAGTTCTAGAATTTCCCTCATGGAATTCATGGATGAGGCTAAGTATTTGGGTGTCCGGGAGAACATCTACAGCTACTTGATAAATCCTTGGCTAGCTCTAGAGTTGTCTGTTAATCTACTTGTTCTACTCATTTCCCATTAGGACCTCAACTATAATTTCCTCCCCTTTCCTAATTAATTCTAAAAAGTCTAAGTTATTCCCGCTACTTTGTTATCTTTAACTAAGGTATTTGGTTCACTTACTTTCTGTCTAACAATTCTCTCAGGTGATTCCTAATTCTTTTCTACAAGACTACCCCTAATATGACTTAATTGAGAACTTCCTATCCTTACTTGGGTTGTGGGTAAATCTACACTACCTTATGCAATCTATACTAGAATTCTTAACTTCCTTGATTAAGGTTCCTCTCCCTTAAGAAAGTTATGGCTAAGGTTTCTCTCTACTGGTGTTAATAAGTTGAATTGGGTGATCTTGGATGGTTAAACTACTGAGTTGGATTTCCGAAAAAGAATTTTTTTTTTCATACTAACTATCCTGACTAAAGGCCTTTACCTAATTCTTCTCCCGAGTACTTCTCCGAGTCCTCGAGGTTAAAACCAGTATGATTAGACTGAAGGTATGAATGAAGTGTTCACATTGGAAAATTTCTAGATTCTTAGGGTTATAAAACATTACTTCCTAAAATCGCTAAGTATTTTCTAAAGGTGAAAAGAAAGAGTGAATGTATAGTTTTCTCGTGACAACTTACTCCCTCGGTAGGATGAAAAGATGTTACTAATTGTAAGTCCTGGGAGGGTAATAATATTAGATAATTGAAATCTCACTACCTTTACTCGGGATCTCTACCTTATTCATCTCCTAAACATGCCCCCAACTCCTTGCGGGTTACCAATTGATGGTGTAGTCCTCACCTAAAGATTTCAAGAGTGTCAGGGTCACAAGACATTGCCTCTAGGGCTACTAGGTGTTCTCTAAACGTGAGATGAAAAGGTGAGGATATGGTAGCCGCCATGACTACCTACCCGTCTGATAAAGCGTCAGGATTCTGTCCATGTAATCCATGGATAAGGCAAAGAGTAAGGTGGCTGAAAGAATCATCACTCACTTGACAGTCTCTTGACTACCCTCAAGGTGGCCTAGGGAAACACCTCTTCTTACATTATCTCAAAAGAAACCTCAATTTCCTAACCCTTCTAAGTTTATGTCTAAATGTCTAGATGTCTCTGCTAAGTTTGCTGACTTTAGGTAAGGTCTTAAGCCTACTTAAGTTATAATCTTCTATACACTTTCCCAATGGTTTAGAAACCCCTTGGGTGCCTCTGCGACCTTTGGTTTACCCTAAGTAGAGTTTCTATCTTAACTTGGACTACAGTCCCGCATTCCTTCTAACGTGACCTCACAAGGGTTTGTCTCATAAGAAACTTTAACTATGTGAATTACTACCTAACAAGTACACACACATTCTAACATAATAAGACATAAAATCACTCATACAAACCAATGCCACAAAGAGACAGCAAATCACACAATACATTCAGATTATATAATTTACACAATCAGAACTATTTTATAAGTCAAACAACAACCATCCTCTAAAAATAACGAATTAAACTTAACTAATTGCCTTAAGAGTGCCTAATGCTTACTAGGGCTCCAGGGTCACATTCTCTAAGGTTCCTAAGGTAAGGGTTCCATTTTCCAAATTGACCTAAGTTACTCTCTTTCTAATACAAGAATGGGTGGCTTTAACTTTGTTAAGGAAGTATCCTAACTTCCGGACCAAAGCATCCTACTCACATAACTGACCACAATCTCCATATACATTACACACCATAGGAGTGATCAGTCCCTATAATGAGTACATGTACTAGAAGATTATAATAAGTCACGGGCAACTAACGTAACCACAGTCCAATTGGATTGAACTGTTCTGATACCAAAATGTAACGCCCTAATTTCTAAACTCAGAAATAATGTCCGTTGGAGACACTATCCCTGATGTTCTTGAAATTATTTCGTTAAATTTCTGATATCGTCATATATTCGCTTAAACTTTCCAACGATTAGCTTAAGCAATCACAATATAACATCAAATTCCGTAAAATAAGAGTAAATCTTACTTAAACTTAGGGAAGAATTCACACTTGGAGAAATGTGATTCAAAGAACTCATACCGGAAATCCGGCACAATTACCAGAAACTGCTTAACCTGAAAATCAGAAAAACCAATACATTCAATATCATACCTATCATAGCATTAAAGCTAGGCCTCAGTGGCCAATTCAGAATAATTACACTTCTACAATTTACATCAGTACACCACGGCAAATAACCGATTACCAAAACACAAATACATCAGGAACTACTTCTATTAAACTAATCTCCCAGCTGAATTAAGACTCAGCTCTACCCTCACCTTAGCTACCTCAACCTCACCGGAAGTACCTGCATCACTAAATATATCCCCGAAACGTGGGGTGAGATAATAATCCCAGTGAATACAATCACATGCATGACTGCAAGGAGCATATATCAATGACAATTAACAATTTAACGAACTTCTTAGAACATAATTTAAATAAACTAATAGGTGAGACATGCGGTGTGGGAAAGTCAATTATTAACTAATATGTAACCATAATCATGATCATAACTAAAACAAATAAATGCACTAATGATGCAACTCACTGCTGTGCCCAGCAGGCATGAACTTATCACTTAAACTGGAGTTAGAACTGAGCTCAGACTACGGGAAACGTCTTTCCCGGAGATGAATCCCACCCATTACTGGACCGAAGTCAATTTTTTACATAATTACTAAATTTTTAACTCACAGCGCAAAGGTCGGTTTGAATTAACTCACGGTCGAAACCGGCTTAACATGAATCAACTACTAAAGCTGAAGTTTAAAGCATTTCTATGATTCCGTAACTTTTGACTTTCAAAGATTTTCCAAGTAAATCATAACATCAATCAACCATATAGAAAGGGAATTAAAGGGATAGGGTTCATACAATGAGCATTTCGACAATTTCGTAAATCTCGCTACCCTAAGGTTTTCAATGAAAAACCTCACCAAATTACTTAATCACGTACAAGCATTGCTAATCTAACCACTATATTCATATAGAAAGGGAATTAGAAAGTACGGTTCATACATTGGGGAAAACTCAAAATCAAAGGGGAGTGTGTGTTTGTGAGTTGTACTCACCCAATCTTGAAAACCAAAAGAAGAATGAGGAATAGGAGTGATCCACTTGATGATTCTTGCTTCAATCTCCTTCCTAAGCTCCAAAATGAACTTTCTCTCTCTAGGACCCTCTCTCTCTCTAGGTTAAAGAAGGGGAAGGAAGAAAAATGAGAAATCTGATTTTGCATGTTCTCGACCTTATATACTGGAGCGATGGTAATCGATTACAGACATATTGTAATCGATTACCAGAGGCGAAAATACACTAGAAAACCTTTCTGGGAATCTGGTAATCGATTACAATCCCTTAGTAATCAATTACCAAAAACTCAGCCCTCAGGTAATCGATTACATAATCGATTACCGAAAGAACAGCTCTCAGGTAATCGATTACACATCCTTGACAGGCGATTACCCAAAATTCAGCTCTCAGGTAATCGATTACAAGATGCTGGTAATCGATTACCAGAAACTCCTAACTCCCTAATTTGCTTTAAAACTTGGAACTTGGTTTTTAACCTAAGTTTTATCTCCTAATTTCTTAAACTTTCTTTCCTTAATTATTAACATATAAATTCCTATCTTAATCTTATAAATTAATAGAAGTTCTGAATTATGGAATGTTACAATTTCCTAATTACTCTTTTCTTAATTACTAAACTTACTATCATTATTCCAATCACTTTTAATTCATCAAAGATCTTAACTATCGGGATGTTAATTGAATGAGAACTTTAACACTTAAACTCTTAAATTTAACTTTCCTAACTCTCACCTACTCTATCATTCCTAGTTCCTTTTGCCATAATTCATACTCAACTCAATTATTCTTCTGAAATCACCCCTTTAATACCCATAGATTCTTACTAAACCTCATATTCTTTCTTGTAATTCTTCCTCTCCTACTCAGCCTCTCAACCCACTCCCAACTTTCCTCTAGTTTAATTTAAGTCCAATTTTTGGGATGTTATATTGAACAAATTGATTCAGAATTTCATCAATTAAATTTATTTGAACAAAAGGACTTGTTTCTCAAAAGTGTAGAACAAATTGATTCAGAATTTCATCAATCAAAGTTATAAGTTAAAGTTTTGAAATCAAAGAAGAATCAAAGTTTAAAAGAAATAAGAACAAAAAATTTGAAAGAAAGAAAGAAAAAATGCGCTGAAAGTAAATTACTGAATGAAGTAAAAGAACAAAAAGTAAAGAAGAATTTGTAAGAATAATTGCATTAATGAAAATGTGGATGGGTTCATCACATACTGTTGCTCCTTGTAACATGTGTTGTCGCTGCAAATTGGATGTTTAGGTGTTTCAGAGTTTTAAGTATAATGATTTTCCAACCCTTATTACATAGAAAGTTCACCTATTTATACTTTTTCATTCTAACGGCTAACTATTGTACAATTGACACATCATTTATCCCTATGTGTTGGCAGCACGCATGTCTGCCACATTTTATGCTAACCAGAAAACTGCTCTTTATCCTTGCACTTTTCAAAGTACTTCCACTGGGATGTTGCCATCTGTCCTTGATCAGCAAACTTCTGTAACTTCCATTAACTGTTTTCTTCTCTCTTCTGTTTGCTCGAAGATCACTTCTTGAGTCAGAAATCTCCTAAGTCTTCAGGCATCTTGTTTTCGAGTTTCTGCTTTCTGTAAACTCGAAATCTTGCTCTTCGATTTCTCAAAATCTTCTTTCTGGAATTCTGACTTCATGTACTCGAAAATTCCTTCATCTCTGACACTTAGCTTTTTCTGTTGATATTTAACTTCACTAAGTATTTCCCGATTTTTAGATTTGAACGCATTCCTTTGTATGCCACGTGTCAAGCTCTGTTTGGCTGAATCAAAGGTCATGAAGACCACCTGCCACCGTCCATTCAACCTCATAATGAAGGCGTTTGTCATTGGGCACTTGGAGAGGTACATTTATGATCCTTCACCCTTTTAACTCCTATAAATAGGAGTTCCATTTGGATTTATCCCTCAAACCTTCTCATTCTCCTTCTTCTCCTTTTCTATATCCTTCGAAGAATATAAAGAAGTTTATTCCTTTGGCTACTGCATACAAAATCTGGAATGATTTCATTTTTGATAAGGTTGACGAAATAGCCAAAGCTATAGGCTTTTTCAACCTTTCTTTTGAAGGTTTCTTTTGGGTTGAACGTAGTAGCCAATTAAAGGTTCATTTATACATTAAATGAATCTTTTTTATTACTTTCCCAGGCTATTTTTCTTATCACCCCATGCACCAAAGGCTGCGTAATCACGTCATCATAAAACTTTTGCCTTGGCTCAATCAAAGCCCGTGGGGGAAGAAGAAGAGGAAGAGGTCTGGTAGGCATGAGTCAAGTACTCATTATAGTTTAGGATAGTTTCCTTTTTAATGTAAAGAGTACTTATGATAGTTTCTTTTCTAATATATATTTCCAATGTATTCGAACTCATGTAATTTGAATTTGGATTATGAATAAAAGAATTATCTTTTACTTTTCTGAGTACCAGAAATACCATATTCTCGAATTCACCTTTATCTTTTTTTCGAATTTCTGAAGTTCTCTTTATATTAACTTAACTTAAAAAACGTCTAAGTTACCAAATTCATTGGCAAACTCGAAAAGTTAACATTTATTATTTTCTGTGAATTCAAAAGTGTAAAGAACTTACAGACTTGTGGAATTCGAAATACTAGAAATTCGAATCCCAACACCATGATAATAGGGAATAGTGGATACCTATAGTTTACACAAAAAAAAATATAATTATGATAGAAATTTTAATTTATAATAATTACATCAGTTAATATTTTTACTTATTATTTATTAACTATTTTAAATAAATTCACAAAATAAATAGAAAAATAAGTTTGTCTTATTTGTTAATATCACAAATAAATTAATAAATTAATAGAAAAGGATGGTATGTCTACCTAAAAAAATACAATGTAAGAGAATTAAATAGACAATTCTTTAAATCATAAAATTGAAAAACGTAAATATTAAATAACATATATGTTAGCTTGTATATTGCACCGAATCATTCATTTTGAAAAAAAAAATGAATAAAATCTATAAAAATTTTGATTTAGAATTTATTATCATAATAATATAATTATGTAGAAAGGTTAACTTATAATTTACAATAATTACACTCATAAAAACTAATATTTGTTGATTAATTTATTGAATGTTTGTCTTATTTTTATTAAAATTAATTCTACATTTAGGATTCTACCTTTAATTAAAATATTCTTTATATCTTTTTAAACTAATATTTGATTTTTTTGTTAAATGTATTATTATAAACTATATAGATTTTATGACATATATTTGAATTTTATTGATTAAATTTAAAATGTGAATATCTGTAAATTTCAACATAAATGTTGTTTGAATTTTTATCAATTCAGATCAATTTTCAATAAATATTGAATTAAATTCATAAAAACTAATATTTATTGATTGATTTACTAAATATTTTTTTATATAAAAATATATTAAAATTTAAATTTAAGTTATAAGAGTAAATTTAAATATTGTAATTATTTTTCTATTTAAGTTATAACGTATTTTTATAGAAGTTAAAATTTTAAATAGCACGGGGTAAACACACTAGTTCTAAATATTTGGGATTATTAACTTCAATTGGTAAATCAAAATCTACTCAGTCAATCCCTACATATGTAATGGATTTTTTTTTTTTTTTTTTTGCAATGAGACTTTGTAATCAAATTGAAGGTAGTTGCAAGATTTTATAGGGAAAGTGATGTTTTGAGAAAAATAAAATTCATTGGCTAAATTGGGAAAAATTAGCAAGGCGTAAAGAGAGAGGTGGAGTTGGCTGCAGAATTTCTTCTGCATTCAATAACACCCTTCTTGCAAAACAATTCTAGCATTTAATAAACAAAGATTAATTGGGATTGCTCATAGTTACTCCACCTCTATCTTTATTGAACGCACTGTCTAACCAAAAACAAATACTCCTTCCGGTCCTATTTATAAGATAAAGTTTGACACTTTTCAATGGTCTTATTTATAAGATAAAGTACACAAATCTAGAAGTATTTATTGTTTTTTCTCATGTTTGCCCTTGTTAACCATTAAATGTTTCAAGATGATACAATTATCATGGTAGTGACATTTAATTTTAAATAGGGGTAAACTTGTAATCTTATAGACTAATTTCTTGAAAATCAACGTATTAATTACTTTTCTTAATATATGTGTTTTTGTCTGAATTGTCTTATAAATAGGACCGGAGTAACATTGCAAAAAGGATTGCAGCCAAAAATTAATGTAAGGTGGTTACTAAATTAGCGCTATACTTTAATTTTTTCCTTTCAGTTGTGGCGTGAAGTGGGTAAACATTTTCAGAAGATGTATCCCAATTAGCGTTTTGTCCTTGCCTCGTGGACATAATGCGCTGAGTTTGCATTTTGTGTATGACGCTTTTGGTTGAGTTTGCATTTTGTGTTTGGTTTTGTGCTCTGTCACCAAGCCCATTCCACCGAGATAAATAGTTTTTTTATTACATTATTTTGATAATTATTATTTTTTTTGCTTTGTCTTGGTCGAAAAGCCCAACAATTATGTTTCCGAAAATTAGTTTCTGAAAATTAATTTTCAGAAGTGGTCAAAGGTTGTTTTTGGAATAAAGAATTTTAGAAAAAAAATTTTCGAAAATTAATTTTCAAAAGTGGTCAAAGGTTATTTTGGAATAAAGAATTTTAGAAAAAATAAGGGGGTGTAAAAGCAAAAAAGTGGAGGTGAAAAAAACAACCCTTCCAGACCTTCTCATGGCTCACCATGCTATGAAAATCCGCCTCCACCACATGCATGAGCTAGGAATCACCTATGTGATATATGATCTTCAACCTAGCAGCTATCTATCCAAAAATATGTAATCGAAGTATCAACTCTAGCAAAGAGAATAATTGCCTTTACTAATTTTATTTTTTGGTGCAAGCTTTGCTATTTTTTTGGGTAGGTTTAGCGTTTCCATAAAACATAAAAATAAAAATTTGACATATCAGCTTTGAATACAAGTTTACAAATAGAACTTATCCATGAAATTTTCATCTTTTTTTTTTTTTAATTTATCCCATCCCATACCAAACTAATGAATGTGCTACGTGACATATATATCCACTGGTGTATATGTATATGTGGTGATAAAAGTCAATCTCAAAAATTTACTTTTGCTCACTTTGATTCTAAGAACAATCTGAGAATTAGAATCAGATCCTCTTACGAGACTCTTTTAAAAAGTAGGTTTACAGTGTTCTAATTTGCAGAAATCTGTAAAAGATTTGATTTCTCAAAAGTATGAATAAACTGATTCAAAATTTCATCAATTAAACTTATTTGAGCAAAAGAACTTGTTTTTTAAAAGTTCAGAACAAATTGATTCAGAATTTCATCAATCAAAGTTCTAAGTTAAAATTTTGAAATCAAAGAAGAACAAAATTTTAAAGAAGTAAGAACAGAAAATTTGAAAAAAAAGAAAAATTTCCTTGAATGTAAATTACAAAATGAAGTAAAAGAACAAAAAGTAAAGAAAAATTGTAAGAACAATTGCATTAATGAAAATGTGGATGGGTTCATCACATACTGTTGCTCCTTGTAACATGTGTAGTCGCTGCAGATTGGACGTTTAGGTGTTTCAGAGTTTAAAGTATAATGATTTGCCAACCCTTACAATTGACACATCATCTATCCCTATGTGTTGGCAGCATGCATGTCTGCCACGTTTTCTGCTAACCAGAAAACTGCTCTTTATCCTTGCACTTTTCAAATACTTCCACTGGGATGTTGCCATCTGTCCTTAATCAACAAACTTCTGTAACTTCCATTAACTATTTTCTTCTCTCTTCTGTTTGCTCGAAGATCACTTCTTGAGTCAGAAATCTCCTAAGTCTTCAGGCATCTTGTTTTCGAGTTTCTGCTTTCTGTAAACTCGAAATCTTGCTCTTCGATTTCTCAAAATCTTCTTTCTGGAATTCTGACTTCATGTACTCGAAAATTCCTTCATCTTTGACACTTAGCTTTTTCTGTTGATATTTGACTTCACTAAGTATTTCCTGATTTCGAGATTTGAATGCATTCTTTTGTATGCCACGTGTCAAGCTCTGTTTGGCTGAATCAAAGGTCATGAAGACCACCGACCACCGTCCATTCAACCTCATTATGAAGGTTCTTCTCATTAGACATCTGAATAGGTGCATTTATGACCCTTCACCCTTTTAACTCCTATAAATAGGAGTTCCATTTGGATTTATCCCTCAAACCTTCTCATTCTCCTTCTTCTCCTTTTCTAAATCCTTCGAAGAATATGAAGAAGTTTATTCCTTTGGCTACTGCGTACAACCCAATATGGAATGATTTCATTTTTGATAGGGTTGACGAAGTGGCCAAAGCTATAGGCTTTTTCAACCTTTCTTTTTGAAGGTTTCTTTTGGGTTGAACGTAGTAGCCAATTAAAAGTTCATTTATACATTAAATGAATCTTTTTTATTACCTTCCCAGGCTATCTTTCTTATCACCCCATGCACCAAAGGCTGCGCAATCATGTCATTATAAGACTTTTGCCTTGGCTCAATCAAAGCGTGTGGGGGAGGAAGAAGAGGAAGAGGTCTGGTAGGCAGGAGTAAAGTACTCCTTGTAGTTTAGGATAGCTTCTTTTCTAATGTAAAGAGTACTTAAGATAATTTCTTTTCTAAAATGTATTTCCAATGTATTCGAACTTATGTAATTCAAATTTGGATTAGGAATAAAAGAACTATCTTTTTCTTTTATGGATACCAGAAATGTATCTTCGAGTTCACCTTTATCTTCTTTTCGAATTTCTGAAGTTTTCTTTGTATTAACTTCAATAAAGAACTTTCTAAGTTATCAAATTCATTATCAAACTCGAAAAGTTAAATTTTATTGTTTTCTGTGAATTCGAAAAGTGTAAAGAACTTAAAGACTTGTGATATTCGAAATACTAGAAATTCGAATCCCAACAGATGTCCGCCCTAAAATAGTCTCTTTCAAGAATTAATCTTTCATTTGCAGAAAGAGATAATTTTGGAAAAACCTTTGGTATTCCTTATAACAATTATTCAAAAAGAAGAGGGAAAATCTGAATATCTTTTTAGATAAACCTTTCATTTTCTTAATTTAAATTTATATTTCAGTTACTTTATAAAAATAACTAACTATCCCACGTTTCTAGGCTATTAACTCACGTTCCAAGAAACGTGCAATCATGGTTATCTTTTTAACTTCCCTCTAATCATTTCAATACTCCTCGTATAAATACTAAAGACCTATTCACTTTCACTTTTTCACTTCATCTTCAACCTTTAGACTTCTCACTCTCTCTCCTTTCTCAGCGTCTCTTGCTTCCCATTCAAGGTATAATCTTTCACCTTTTTTATGGTTTTTTCTTGTTTTTGATTTGATTTTCACCAATTAATTGCTTCAGAGGTTCTCATTTTATTTTCCTTGGTAAATTTTCAGCTATTTGTCACCGTTGCATTATCTTTTTCTCTCTTAAGAACCTTGAAACCTCCATTAATGGCTTCTGAAGCTCTCAACTCTGTTCCTCTTGCCATCACTAAGGGTGACCTCCTTGCTCGGGACGACACAGTATAGGTCCCTGAACCTGAGAATGCAGAAGAGAAAATGGCTATCTGGAAATCCCAGGTACTGGTTCCATTTTCCGTTAGGAAGAAACAATATTCTTTCTTAGGTCCTTACACATTACCTTCCTCTCTTGATCAATATAATGACTTTTTCCAATTTCCAAAGAGGAAAAGATTCGTGTCTTTAGATCAATAATTCAAACAGATCATCTCGAAATACTTCTGATATTTTTCGAGCAACTCCTCCTTCTCGAAAAGACTCTTATATCATGTGGTTGAATAGAATCGAAGGTACCATGGGACCTTTGTGGAAACAATTGGGTATTTTCGATCTTATCCAACTGAGTAAGTTTGATCTGAGTTTCGACCCTGCTTTAATTCTTTCTTCTTTCCTTTTCCGAGAAAGATCTTCGAATTCCTTTCATTTACCTTATAGTATGCTTACACCAACTCTATTTGATGTTGCTGCCATAACTGGCCTTCGACCTAAAGGTCAACTTGTTCTTCCTATCATGAAGGTTCCAAAACCTCATGTTGAACCTTGTTGGGATAGGTTAGCTTATTCCCAATTTATCCAAACCAATGCCAAATCTGGCAAAGTTACAGAAAAAGAGCATGTTGCTTTTCTAATGGTTTGGTTGTCTGCTTTTGTATTTTGTTCTCGATCCATCCAAGTCCCTAAATCTTATCTTCCTTTAGCCCAAATGTTGGCTAATGGCATTCGAATGGATTTAAACAGGTGTCTATTGGCCAGTGTCTATGACATGCTTTCTGAGGCCATTTTTACTCTAAAACTCAAAGAACCTGTTCGAAATCTTTGTGGTCCTTTCTGGTTTCTTCAACTCTGGTTGAATGTAATTTTTTAGGACAAATTTAAAAATTGAGCCTCAAAATTCGAAACTTCCTTCTTCTATTGAGGGTTATAGATTGTCTTTTCTTACTCCTTCCTCGAAAAAAAATCGTTCTGAGTCATTCAAGTCTTACCTCTCTTCTTTCCTTAACATCAAAAAACACACTCCCAATCTTGCACCCTTCTCTTCTCGAACTCGAGGACTTGAGTGGTTTACTCAAAAGTTCCCTTGTGACACACCAAGTGCACAAGGTGGGAGTTTGGAAATTTGGAAACAATTCCTTTCTTATGATCTTATATATTGTGGTTTCTAAATCAAAGACTTCAGAGTTTTCCACTACCAACCACAATTGGTAGCTCGTCAATTCGGGTTAAGTCAATTTCGCCCAACACCTTTCTGCACATCTAAAGCACAAATCTTGGTTGAAGACATAGTAAATGGTGAAAAGGGATTCAATGATCTTCAACCTACAAAGGCTCAAAGGCCTTTATCTATCTGCCCAGCCCCTTTCGAGCCTTCTTACTACTGCACTTTGTCTTTCGAGGAATGCTGGTCTAAATATTATAATAGCATTCAAGTTGATGAAGCTACTTGCTTTTAGAGACTAACCAAAGAGATTCCTTATGCGCAGAAATCAGCCAAGAAACCAAAAGGTACGCATGTCAAAGAAATTGAAGCTTTCGAGAAATATTTTCATGTGTTCTATAATCCAAACAAAATTTCTAGAACAATTTCTGAAGCTGTTATTTCTTTAAAAGAAAATATTTCTGTTAACTTGCAAAATTGCAAAGTTATTAATTCTTAAGGTAAAACAGTTTTCGAAAAGTATTACCCTAAGTTTCCACCTTTACCAACTGCAAAATTTGGCTTAGCTAAAAATTTATATGGTCCTGAATGGACTAGACCCATAACTTTCGAAATTCTTTGCAATGATGCCAAACCACTTTCGAAAAGAGTTACTTTAACAAAATATACCTTTGATAATTATCCTTTCATACCCCATGTGGATATAGAACATGTGAGAATACTTTCTAAGAACTTCATTGTCCAAGGTAAAAATACATCATTTTCTTTGTTCTCTCATTTATCCAAATTTATACTGATTATGCTTAATCTTTTTAGCTCAAGAGTCCAAACTCTCAGAAGAGGCTAAAGAAGATTGGGATAGTGGAGAAGAAGAAAAAGAAAAGAAATCCAAGAAAAGAAAGGCTTCAGCATCTTCTCAGAAACTTTCTGTAAGTTGGATTTTATATTTTGAAGTTCTTGAGATTTTATTTCGAAATCTCATAACCTTCCTTTTGTCTCTTATAGGCTACTGCTTCTAAATCTCGAAAGAGAACTACGTCAAGTAAGGTCGAAAAGAATGATGAACCTTCTGACAAGAGTCCATCTGCTTCTGTTGGTAAGAAGAATGAAGTAGATGATTCGAGTACTTCAAAGAAAAAAGCAGCAAAAGGTCAAAAGAAGATTCAATCAGCTGGATCTAATGAAGAATCTTTCTCGAAGGTAAATTCAAATTCTCTTTGAATTTGAAATTTTATGAACTTAGAATTTCTGTTAATGTTTGTTTTCTTTCTTAACAGGAAACTACTCCTGAAAAACAAATTATACCTTCGAGAGCAAAAGATGTTCCAAAAGAAAAGAAGGTTCCAAAAGAAAAGAAAATTCTCTATGTGATCCTTCCAGGAAAAACCATTGGAGCTGTAAGATTTCATTCTCTTCTTTTTATTATTCTTTTTAACCTCTATCACTTTTTCTAATTCGAAACTTGTTTTCTTTATGCAAAATTCAGAGAGTTGGCCAAAGATTTAAAGTTAAGGCTTATAAAAAAAAAATCCCAAGTGGGGTTTTGGATCAAGTAATTTTTTTTACTCTCTTTTTTCTTAAGGAAAAATAACAACCTTTCTTCATGTTCCCGTTTATCTAACTTTAACAATTTTTCTTTCAGATAAACATCTCTTCGAGTTCTCGAACTGAGAGTGGTACTAAGGAAGATAAAACTATCGAAAGTCCACTCCAGGCCACCTTTTCGAAAAAATCTATTTCAAAAGAAAAGCTTATGGACGATATCGAAGAGAGTGAAGAAGAACAAAAAGAAGAGAAGGGAGAAAAGGAAGTTCAGTCCCCTTCTGATCCAGGTAAAGAAGATTCTCCAATGCAAGAAGACCATTCAACACCTTCTCCTTAACCTAGTTCTTGAAAAGATGAGAAATCTCCTATTAAAGAAACTTCAACTGCTCAAATCAAATCGGGGACTCTAGAAAAAGCCCCAGGTTTTTCGAGGGAATCATCTAGGTCTACTCTTGTGTACACTCCCACAGACTTAGATGATTGCCTCAAAGGCTTGGATGAAAACCCTTTTCTGGTTTTAGAAGTCCTTTCTGGTGAGATTTCTTTATCTTCAGCCCATTCTGAAGCAACTGTACAAAACCCTCTGAATGAAGAAGATTCAATAGAAGTAGTTCTTCAGAATTTCAAGAAGCTGATTTTCGAGAAATCAATGCTGAAAACAATTCCAAAAGACCCTCACTACAAAGAAGAGATCTAATGTTACCTGACCCTTTTCGAGAAAAGGCACAACGAATTTTCTGAATCTCAGCAACAGTTGATCAAAAGTTTTTCTGAATTATATCAGAACGCTGTCAACACCCTTGATCAAATCGAACAAACCACTTCAAGGTTGGGCATCCAGAAAAGTGAAAAGGCTTATTTGATGGACAAACTTCAAGATAACAAGGTTAAAGTGTCCAAGTATGAGACGTCCATCAAACAAAATTCATCAAAGGTTGAGGAGCTCGAAAAAGATAATCTACGAATTGAAGAAGCTATCAAGAAGCTTCAGGAGGATGTTGCAAAGGTAAAGTTACAGAAAAGTGAACTCGAAGCTACTATCTCAAGGCAAAGGTCTTCTCAAGTCAAAATCCTCAACTCCGTAAAAGATGTTTCAAGGGATGCTGTTAAAGTTTCAAAGGATATCAACAACTTAGAGAAAACTAATTACAGCTTGAAGATCCAGTATGAAGACCTCATGCATGACTTTGCCAAAATGAAGAACGATCCTCCTTTCTAATTCAATTCATTTTTTAAACTCTTGATGTATTTTCGAATTCTTAATTCGAGTAGGGGCTCGAATTTACTCCTTTTCTGAAAAATTTCATTTTCCTTTATGCACAATTTTTATTTCTTGCAAGTTTGGATTATATTATTTTAAATACTTCCCATTTATTGACATTATGCGTAAATCACCAACTAATTCTCGAATTAAATACGCATTATTAGAAAATACTTCCTCAATTTTGAAGGGTCCCTCCCAATTAGGCGACCATTTACCAAATCTCTTAGACTTTTTGTCAATTGGTAAAATCAATTTCCAAACATAATCACCTATTTGAAAATATTTTTTCTTGACCCTTCGATTGTAATAACGGGCAATTGCTCTTTTTGCCTAATAATATTTTCAAGAGCAACCAATCTTTCTTCATCAAGTCCATTCAATTCATCAAACATCAAATTCCAATAATCCTGAGAAGGTAACTCGAATTGTCTTTGAACCCTTATTGATTGCAAATTAACTTCTACTAGTAATATAGCATTATGACCATATACCAATTTATAAGGAGTTGTTCAAGTAGTTTCTCTTGGTGAATTTCTATAAGCCCAAAGAACTTGATTTAATGTTTCATGCCAATTTCTTGGACGTTGTCCAATATGTCTTTTGATTATAGCAATAATAGTTTTATTAACTGCTTCAACTTGTCCATTGGCTTGTGCATAATAAGGTGTAGAGGATAATAGCTTTATTCCTTTTGATTCAGCAAACCTAACCATTTTTCGACCAGTAAAAACAGTTCCTTGATCTGTAGTAATAGTTTCTGGCAAGCCAAATCGAAATATAATATTTTCTTCGATAAAACGAATGATATCTTCTTGAGAAACTTCTTTTAAAGGAATTGCTTCTACCCATTTGGTAAAATAGTCAACTCCAACCAAAATAAATTTATGGTTTTTCGAAGAAGCTGGATGTATCATTCCAATTAAATCCAAAGCCCATCCTCTAAAAGCCAAGGTTTTATTATCGAATGCAACTCACTTGCTGGAACTTGTTGCTCATTTCCATGCTTTTGACATTTCTCACAAGACTTTGCGAAATTATGGCAATCTTTGGCCATCGAAGGCCAATAGAATAGTTTCCTTCTCAAAATCAATTCCATTTTCTTTCCTGCTTGATGGGCTCCACAAGCTCCTTCATGCACTTCGACTAAAGCTAAATATGCTTCAGTTTCTCCCAAACATCGAAGTAAATTCCCATTAATAGCTTTTTTATAAACTTCTTCACCCAAAATACAATAACTAAGAATTTTATATTTCAAGTGTTTATTATTAGGAAAGGAAGGATTTTGTATAAGGTTCACAATTTCTCTTCTCCAATCATTTTGATCTAGAAGATTTATATTATGGATATCGAATTCTTTCATTGGAAATCTTTTTTGAATATCACTGATTTTTCTTAGAGTTCCAATCGAAATTCTATATCCAGAAGCTATCTGAGCCAATTCATTAGCTTCGAAATTTTGACCTCTTGGAATGTGTTCAATCTTAACTTCATCGAACATTTCCAAAAGTTTATTGGCTTGAATTAGATACTTAGCCAATTTTGGATCTAAACATTTATACTCCTTAGTTATCTGTTTTATAACCAATTGGGAATCTCCTCTAATATGTACATTCCTCGAATTCATAGAAACTAATATTTCGAGGCCTGTAATAAGAGCCTCATATTCCACTGCATTGTTAGAACAGTGATGTTTTATTTAAAACATTATTTTAGTAGGAAATCCCTTAGGTGAAATTATTAAAATTCCGATTCCTGACCCATTCTTATGTTTGGATCCATCGAAATATAACCTCCAAGGCTCTAAGCCTACATATGTTGACTCTTCGATTGAAATTGGGGGATGATCAACCAAGAAATCAGCAACCACTTGTCCTTTCATTGATTTCAATGGGACAAATTTTAACAAAACTTAGTTAATGCTAACACCCATTTTCCAACTCTACTGTGCAATATAGGTTTCAACAACATATGTTTTATTACATCGAAATGAGAAATTACAAATACATCATGAGGTTTGACATAGTACTTGAGTTTAGTACAAGAAAAGTACAAACACAAACATAATTTCTCTATTGCACAATATCTAGTTTCTGCATCATTGAGGACTCTACTTAAATAATAAACAGCTCTTTGTACACCATTTTCGTCCTCTTGAGCCAACATACTGCCAATTATGGCTTCTGAAGCAGAAATATATAACTTCAAAGGTTTTCCTGGCAAAGGAGGAGTCATAATCGGAGGCGTTGTTAGATATCTCTTGATTTCTTCAAAGACTTGTTGATGCTCGTTTTCCCACTTGAAATTTTCTTCTTTCTTTAATTTCAGTAAAGGGGAAAATACTTTCGTCTTTCCTGATAGATTAGAAATAAACCTTCGAAGAAAGTTTACTTTTCCCAGAAAAGACTGCAATTGCTTCTTTGTAGGCGAAGAGGCTTCTAGAATTGCCTTAGCCTTATTCTTATCAATCTCAACACCTTTTTTGTGTACAAGGAATCCCAAAAAATTACCTACAAATACCCCAAAAGCACATTTAATAGTATTCATTTCCAAACCATGCTTTCTCATTCTTTCGAAAGCTTGTTTCAGATGATCTAAATGGAATTCTTTTGATTCAAACTTTACCACAACATCGTCTATATAGACTTGCATAAAATTTCCTATTAAATCATGAAAAATCGAATTCATGGCTCTTTGGTATGTTGCACCAGCATTTTTGAGACCAAAGGGCATCATTACCATTCATAAGTACCTATTGCACCAGGACATCAAAAAGTTGTTTCGATATATCCTCTTTAGCAATAAAAAATTGATTATACCCAGAATATCCATCTAACATACTTAAAAGTTCATTTCCTGCTGCCGAGTCTATTAACATATCAGCAACCGGCATTGGATATTCATCTTTTGGGGTTGCATTATTAAGATCTCGAAAATCAATACATACTCTTAAAGTTCCATTTTTCTTAATAACAGGTACAATATTAGAAATCCAATCAACATACCTGACAGTTCGAATAAACTTAGCTTTTAGAAGATGCTCAATTTCTTCTTTAATCTTTGAAACGATTTCTAGAGCAAATCTTCTAGGAGCTTGCTTTACTGGTCGCTTTTCTGGAAAAGTTGGAAGTTTATGCTCAACCAATTCTCGACTCAACCCAGACATTTCATGGTAATCCCTTGCAAAACAATCCTTGTACTCTTTCAACAAGTCAATCATTTTCTTCTTGAATTCTCCTTCAAGATTCTGACTTACAAAAGTAAGTTTTTTCTCATCTTCAGTTCCTATGTTTATTTCTTCTAAAGGATCTTGAGCTTCCATTTTCTTAATACCTTGAGACAGGGTTCCTTCAAAACCCAAAGGGGAATCATCAGAAATACAATCCAATCTCTCGAATTCAACCCCTTGCATTTCTTGAACATAAGTTTCAACTTTCTTAATCATGTTTTTAAGATACTCCTTTCCAGGATTTTTACATCCTTAAGAAATCTTTTCAAAACTTTTACTTCTTGTACTGATAATGTTTTTTTCTTCCACTATTTCCTCGATAATTATTCTTCCTTCTTGCCACTCAGCTTTAGTGGTCGTTATTTCATCATCATATTTGATTTGTTCAAATTCGGCTTCGAGAGCCGCTTCTACCTTCTTTTCGACCATGTAGGCTGAAATTCGAGCCCACAAGCTCGAACTTACTCTGGATTTGACAATTCAAAAATTTCTGTGGCCTCGAATGGGCCAACATCACATTGCAACATGAACCCACAATCAGGATTCAACCTTAGTGAATATGGTACTTTGGTAGGCATCAACATGTATTTATTAATTACTTCATATGGTCTTATCTTCATCACTTTCTTTTCCATACTCCTTACATCAACAAAATCTTCTTCAACATTGAAATAATTTTTGTCCCCATCAACATAAAGGGCACTCCCTCTTTAGTCCACAAGCAAAGCTTTTGATGCATCGAAGATGGAACGACACCAACCCCATGAATCCATTCTCTACCAAGCAACAGATTATAATTTGCCTTTGAATCAACCACAACAAACATTGTGGGTCTCATGATAGTTTCCATTGTCAATTCCAAACATAAAACTCCTTCAGATTTCGAAGTTTGCCCACTGAAATCAGTAATTATCATTTGATGTGGCATCAAGTCTGCTTTAGACTTCATCAATTTCTTCATCATGAATTTGGGCATCAAATTTACTGCTGCTCCAGAATCAACAAGTACCTTTCCTACGCTGACATTATTAATTAAAGCTCTGATGAACAAAGGCTTAATGTGTAATTGCATATCTTCAGTAGGTCTTTCGAACACAGCAGAATCATTTTGGCAAATTTGTTTTCCAATATATGTATAACAGATAGGTTCATCACCTATGTTATCTTCTTCATAATCTTCATCCTCCAAGCCCTTTTCAAGCTCTTCTGCATATTCAGCAGGCAGAACAGAAACCACTGCACAAATGTCATCCTGACCATCCGCGAAGCCTGTTTCGAAGTTCTTAGTTAACAAATCATCTTCGTTCTCATCGAAACCCCCAGTTACTTGGAAAGATAGTTTCTTCTTCACCACTTGTGCATATGAAGGATGATTCGAGTTTGCCTAAACCTAAATCACTTGTGCATTCTTTGCTTGAATTGGCTTGGGTTGTGTATTCTTCTTTTCAGTCTTCATGTTTTGTTTTTCCTGCTCCTCGAAAGCAGCCTTTCTCATTCTTTGTGCCCTTCTCCATTGGGTTTTCGTCATTGGTGGCCTACTACCATAATAAGGCCTTTGCTGGAATCCTTGGTAATCGTATTGAGGTTTGGGATATCCAGGATGAATCCATTTATTTGGAGGAACAGTAGAAGGTGGCACAAAAGTTCGAGGTTTCCCAAAAACTTGGAAACTTGGGTGCATAGTTGCTTTCCTTTATTCATCACTTTCACTTTTGGAGGCACTTTCTCTTCTGAAATCGAACTGGATTTCGAAATCCATCCTCCATAAGCAAGATTAACCTTGACTTGCTTATTCTCATTCTTTTGGCCTTTCACAGCCACTTCCTGATAATGCCTTTTCATTTCAGAATCCTGAAATGCCTTAGCAGCAGATTTATCAAACACTGCATGACATCTTGGACATAGTTCGATTGAAGCATCTTCAAACTTCTTCCTATTCAGAAACTCGATTAGTGATTCTCCACCTTTCGGAAAAACATCTCGAAGTTCCTGAACTTCATTAACAGCCATTTCAATGGCTTCCTTGACAGAATTCGAGTCTTCCACTTCGACCATGTTAATGCTTGCAGGTTCTGCATAGTTAGCATTCACCTGAAGTGGGTCAGAATCGATCTTCATTGCCATTGGAGTTTTCTCTTCAAACTTCAACCTTCCTTGCTTAATAGCTTCTTGAGTAATATCCCTGAAACGAACACATCTATTAGTCCAGTGTCCATATGTGTGATGATACTTACAATACTTTCGACCTCTTCTCTATTCCTGAGAAGGAATCTTATGATCATCACTTAGAATTATTTGTTTGTCTTTAACTAATATATTGAAAATTTGGTCAGCTTTCGAAATATCAAACCATAAGTTTTCTTAGGAAATTTATCCTTTGTATCATTATTAGTATTTCCATATGGTTTTAAAGATTGACAAACATAAGGAGGCCCTGGCTTAAGTTCTGCCACATGAACATCATTATCTTCTAAATCATATTCGAAGTTATTATCATCAGAAACTTCTAGATACGCTATTTTATCTTTTCTGAAAACTTTTTCGGGTTTCCTGAATCTTTCTTTTTCTTTCTTAAGATGTTCGATTTGCCTCACTTTATCGGCCAATTAGGCCATATCCCTAAGTTGTTGATTAATCAACTTCTTATGAATTGAATAATCCAAACCACTTGCGGCCATTTGAACTAATTCATATTCGGGAATTTGAGTAAAACATCTTGCTTTCATTTGTCTAAACCTTTTCAAATAGTCATCTATGGACTCATTTGATAATCTTTTAATATTAACCAAATCCATTAGAGTAACCTTAGTTTCACCTCTAAAAAATTGTTCATGAAAACTCCTTTCTAATTGATTCCATGTGTGGATCGAATTAGGAGCAAGAGTTGTGAACCAAGTGAAAGCATTCTTGGTTAAGGAACTAGGAAAATACTTCATTTTCAATTCCTCATTATTGGCTAAATCACCTGCTTCGATTTGGTATCGAGTAATGTGTTCGACAGTGGATTCTCCTACTTCACCAGAAAACTTAGTGAATTTAGGAACTTTCCATCCCCTGGGTAATTCAGTTTTTAATACCATTTGGGTAAAAGGAAATATTACATAGGGATGATTTGCAAATCCTACATTAAATCCATGTCTATTTAGGACTTGTTCGACAATTCCAACTACATTTTGTTGCCCCCCTAAGTTATTTGCTCTTATCCTTTCCAGAATTTCATCAGCATTCTGATTTCTGTTTAAAACAACTCTAGGAGCATTTTCTTCCCTATTTTCGACTGGAACAATAGGATTTGGCACTTGGTTATTTTGATCCCCTTGATTCATTGGAGGATTACAATTAGCCACTTGTCTTACAATAGGGTCTGTAGGTGCCCCCAAACACATCTGCAATCCTTTCCATTTGCCTAGCCAACAAATTATAATTAGTGTTTGTTGTTTGTATTAATGGATTAAACATTGTGGCCATTTGTTGTGTCAACATATTTATCATTTCATGATTGCTTTCATCCATTTGTTGTCTTAAGGTTTGCAAAGTAGAATTGCTAATGGATGTAGATGAACTCCCTACAAAAGGATTAAAAGTTGGTCTACGGTTTGCAAGAGGAACCGTTGTTAGACCAATTGTTGACATTGTTGGTTGGACCATCCCAGTACTTGGGACGAAACCATAAAGTAATCCATACATTGGATTGCCATTCTGGGATGTAGAAACATTATTAGAAACAGGGATAGTAGGTATAATTTGACTTACAACCGGATTTTCTGGTAAAGTTGTAGATGCAACTTGATCTCTATTAACACTACTATTTCCATTACCCCCATTATTATTATTATTATTATTATTATTATTATTATTATTATTTACAGACTCATTTGCCTGGGGTGGTGGACTTCCAGAATTGGTAGTTGTATCCCTACTATTGTTTCCATTTCCAACTTGCCTTGCATTATTAGCCATTTGAACAGATATTGTTCTACCACTTCTCAAACGCATGCAAGATCAATATTTCAGAAAATACTAACAC
Source organism: Sesbania bispinosa (assembly GCA_026901365.1). Lineage (NCBI taxonomy): Eukaryota > Viridiplantae > Streptophyta > Magnoliopsida > Fabales > Fabaceae > Sesbania > Sesbania bispinosa. The sequence continues at coordinate 706,740 of QLOH01000158.1, read as the reverse complement.
ACACTACTTTTTGGCAACTTTGTCCCATCGGGCGTGTCAATTTGTTTGTGGTGATAAAAGTCAATCTCTAAAATTTACTTTTACTCACTTTGATTCTAAGAACAATCTGGGGATTAGAATCAGATCCTCTTACGAGACTCTTTTAAAAAGTAGGTTTACAGTGCTCTAATTTGCAGAAATCTGTAAAAGATTTGATTTCTCAAAAGTTTGAATAAATTGATTCATAATTTCATCAATTAAACTTATTTGAGCAAAAAAACTTGTTTCTTAAAAGTTCAGAACAAATTGATTCAGAATTTCATCAATCAAAGTTCTAAGTTAAAATTTTGAAATCAAAGAAGAGCAGAATTTTAAAGAAGTAAGAACAGAAAATTTGAAAGAAAGAAAAATTGCCTTGAATGTAAATTACAGAATGAAGTAAAAGAACAGAAAGTAAAGAAAAATTGTAAGAACAATTGCATTAATAAAAATGTGGATGGGTTCATCACATACCGTTGCTCCTTGTAACCTGTGTAGTCGTTGCAGATTGGACGTTTAGGTGTTTCAGAGTTTTAAGTATAATGATTTGCCAACCCCTATTACATAGAAAGTTCACCTATTTATAGTTTTTCATTCTAACGGCTAACTATTGTACAATTGACACATCATCTATCCCTATGTGTTGGCAGCATGCATGTCTGCCACGTTTTCTGCTAACCAGAAAACTGCTCTTTATCCTTGCACTTTTCAAAGTACTTCCACTGGGATGTTACCATCTGTCCTTGATCAGCAAACTTTTGTAACTTCTATTAACTGTTTTCTTCTCTCTTCTCTCTTTATCTTGTTTTCGACTTTCTGCTTTCTGTAAATTCGAAAACCTGCTCCTATTTCTCAAAATCTTCTTCTGAAATCCTGACTTCATGTATTCGAAAATCCCTTCATCTTTGACACTTAGGTTTTTTTCTGTTGCTACTTGGGTTCACTGAGCACTTCCTGATTTTAAGATTTGAATGCATTCCTTTGTATGCCACGTGTCAAGCTCTGTTTAGCTGAATCAAAGGTCATGAAGACCACCGACCACCGTCCATTCAACCTCATTATGAAGGTTCTTCTCATTGGACATCTGAAGAGGTGCATTTATGACCCTTCACCCTTTTAACTCCTATAAATAGGAGTTCCATTTGGATTTATCCCTCAAACCTTCTCATTCTCCTTCTTCTCCTTTTCTAAATCCTTCGAAGAATATGAAGAAGTTTATTCCTTTGGCTAATGCATACAACCCAATATGGAATGATTTCATTTTTGATAGGGTTGACGAAGTGGCCAAAGTTATAGGCTTTTTCAACCTTTATTTTTGAAGGTTTTCTCTTGGGTTGAACGTAGTAGCCAATTAAAGGTTCATTTATACATTAAATGAATCTTTTTTATTACTTTCCCAGGCTATCTTTCTTATCACCCCATGCACCAAAGGTTGCGCAATCATGTCATCATAAGACTTTTGCCTTGGCTCAATCAAAGCTTGTGGGGGGAGGAAGAAGAGGAAGAGGTCTGGTAGGCAGGATACAAGTACTCCTTGTAGTTTAGGATAGCTTCTTTTCTAATGTAAAGAGTACTTAGGATAGTTTCTTTTCTAAAATGTATTTCCAATGTATTCGAACTTATGTAATTCGAATTTGGATTAGGAATAAAAGAACTATCTTTTTCTTTTCTGGATACCAGAAATGTATCTTCGAGTTCACCTTTATCTTCTTTTCGAATTTCTGAAGTTTTCTTTGTATTAACTTCAATAAAGAACTTTCTAAGTTATCAAATTCATTATCAAACTCGAAAAGTTAACTTTTATTGTTTTCTATGAATTCGAAAAGTGTAAAGAACTTACAGACTTGTGGAATTCGAAATATTAGAAATTCGAATCCCAACAGATGCCCCCCCTAAAATAGTCTCTTTCAAGAATTAATCTTTCATTTGCAGAAAGAGATATTTTTGGAAAAACCTTTGGTATTCCTTATAACAATTATTCAAAAAGAAGAGGGAAAATCTGAATATCTTTTTAGATAAACCTTTCATTTTCTTAATTTAAATTTATATTTCAGTTACTTTATAAAAATAACTGACTATCCCACGTTTCCGGACTATTAACTCACGTTCCAAGAAACATGCAATCATGGTTATCTTTTTAACTTCCCTCTAATCATTTCAATACTCCTCGTATAAATACTAAAGTGAAACCTATTCACTTTCACTTTTTCACTTCATCTTCAACCTTTAGACTTCTCACTCTCTCTCCTTTCTCGGCGTCTCTTGCTCCCATTCAAGGTATAATCTTTCACCTTTTTTTTATGGTTGCTTCTTGTTTTTGATTGGATTTTCACCGATTAATTGCTTCAGAGGTTCTCATTTTATTTTCCTCGGTATATTTTCAGCTCTTTGTCACCGTTGCATTATCTTTTTCTCTCTTAAGAACCTTGAAACCTCCATTAATGGCTTCCGAAGCTCTCGACTCTGTTCCTCTTGCCATCACTGAGGGTGACCTCCTTGCTCGAGACAACATAGTATACGTCCCTGAACCTGAGAATGCAGAAGAGAAAATGGCTATCTGGAAATCCCAGATACTGATTCCCTTTTCCATTAGGAAGAAACATTCTTCTTTCTTAGGTCCTTACACATTACCTTCCTCTCTTGATCAATATAATGACTTTTTTCCAATTTCCAAAGAGGAAAAGATTCGTGTCTTTAGATCAATAATTCGAACAGATCATCTCGAAAATACTTCTGATATTTTTCGAGCAACTCCTCCTTTTCGAAAAGACTCTTATATCATGTGGTTGAATAGAATCGAAAGTACCATGGGACCTTTGTGGAAACAGTTGGGTATTTTTGATATTATTCAACTGAGTAAGTTTGAACTGAGTTTCGACCCTACTTTAATTCTTTCTTCTTTCCTTTTCTGGGAAAGATCTTCGAATTCCTTTCATTTACCTTATGGTATGCATACATGATAAGTGCCAATTATATGATATATTATTGTATTTTTATTGCACTTATCAAGGGTAAAATAGTAATTTATGCCCCAAAATAATCCCCTTTTATTAATAATTGTAATAATTGTGTTTATTTAATTTGAATTTGAATTTGATGGTATTTTAATAAAAAATCTGTTGATTTTGCAGATTTATGAGAGAGATTTAAATGAGAAAAGAAGATAGCATCATTTGAGGATAGGATATGCGGATTTGAAGTTTAAATGAGAGTAAATAAAGATAAGATCAACAACCATTTATACAAGGATTCTGCGGATAACTTCCCAATTTGAATTCAAAGTCAAAATAAACACAGAATCAATTCAAAAATAGGGAAACAAGGAAAGCCAAGCAAACAAGGATAAGATCAGGAAGAGATCAAGCTGTTAGAAGATGAAATAGAGAAAGTTGTTACGTGCTCCAAGCTCCACCTGCGCTCAGCGCAGGTGAAGCGTAACTATCAGGATTCCTCTCTGGATCCTGCGCTTCAGATGCGCTGAGCGCAGGAACACAAATTTATTTTCTAATTTGATTTCAAAACAGATTCCTCCAAGATTTCAGATAGCTTTCCTTCATCTATAAATAGGACCTTTTGCAAAGATTAAAGTACCTTTTGGGAGAGACGACAGAGCAGAAGCAAGGGCTGGAGAAAGTGACAGTTTCTCCGTTAGTTTGTAATGGCTACCATGCGTAACTAAACTCTCCAATAGGATTGAATGTAGTTGATTAAATCCCCAATTGTATGTGAATTCTCTTTATTATTTTATGAATCCCTATTTTTATAATATCGGTGTTTTTATTCTGTGCTTAATGCTTAGCTTACGCCTGTGTGCCGAAGTTATAGGCTGTTTTATGAGGCGCATTCGGAAGGTGGTTCTATAAAATCAATAGCGAGTTTGGGGGAACCTAGGAATATGAAACTTGAATTCTGATTGGGTAAAAACGCTCATAGTAGTCACTGTGGGAACCAGGGCGAATTGATAGCGTAAACAAATAGATTTTTAATCCAGGGTAATTTATCACTGTGGGAACCAGGGTAGATTATTTCTGAGTATTTCATATTTGTGGGAACCTTTGTGAAATAACTTTAATTTGTGCTAAGATGTTATAATTGCATATTCATAAATATTATTGGGTTTCACATACGGAAGGGGTGCGATGATACGAAGTTCAATCCTAGTCCAAGTAATTGTCTCTATCTCTCTCATTTAAGTTCAATTTTATTTACTTGCATAATTCTCAACAAACAACCATACGCTATTACTTGATAGTTGTGACCACTAATCTTTATAAATTGAACTGTTCCCTGTGGATATGATACTTTTACTTATTATTATACTGCTGGAATTTTGGTACGCTTGCCAGAATCTCATCAAGTATTTTTGGCGCTGTTGCCGAGGAACGGTGTATCAATTTGTTAAGACTTGAGAGGTCTATACTATTAAGTTGTATATATTTTATCTTAGGATTTTTTTTATTTTTAATTTTTTTATTTTTAGATTTTATTTTAATTTTTTTTAAATTTTTAAAATTCTCTTCCACACTTACCCTGTTCAAGTTTTCTTGTTTATGCTTTTGAGAGGCCAGGTGTCCCCAAATCATCTACAATTTGATCCAGAAATTGAAAGGACATCAAGGAGGAACAAAAGTAGAAACAAGAGAAGGAGACGAAGGAGAAGCGAGGAAGAACCCAAAAATAAGGAGACAAACTCAACACTTTCTGTTCAACCACCCCAAGTGAAGTAAATGTTAAATGGCTTCTGATTGGCAAAATCCTCCAAAAAGAACCCTTGGAGATTATGTTAGGCAGCAAGAACCATATTATTTCTCTCACACACCGATTCAAGGTAACTTCTCTAATTACAACAATTATTCTAACAATTTTTCATAGGATTGAAGAAGTTACCAGAATCAAAATTTTGGGTGGCAACAAGATGCTGTTTCATCCCATGTGCAAACTTCTGCAGATGAAATCAGGGCAGAGAATAATAGTCTAAGGCAACAATTAGAAGCACTCAACAAGAAGCTAGCTAACTTTTCTCAGCAATTGCAGATAGTGCGCTCCTATCCTATCCAGTCACCACAATTAGTTTGTGATTTTTGTGGAGGTGACCATCTCAATGGTTACTGCTCTTACCCATGCACTCAAGAAGAGCAAGTTACTTACATGGGCAACCAAGAAAGACCAGGCAACTTCTCCAACAGCAACAACTTTGCAAGAAATTCACAAGGATGGAGAAATAGCCAGAATCAAGATTGTTGGTGGTAGCAAGATAATGTTTCATTCCATGTGCAACCTTATTCCCAACAGCAACAAAGCTACTCTTCAGTTCAACCATTGCATTCAAAAGGGGAAGATCCTATTGAAAGAAAGTCGCAAGAATTCATACAGCTTCAAAAGTATTATGAAGAAGCAGAACTACTTGTTGATCCCATATTAGCTGAGATAATAGAAAATATGACCAAATATCAGTCAGATCGAATCTCAGCAAAGGCTCAACCCAACCCCAAAGAACTGTGAGATGACATTGTTCAACGGATAAGGGAAGAAATCAATGACAATCTGACTGATGAAGAAGAGAAAGCTGAAAAAGAGGAACCTGAAGAAGTAAAAGAAGAAGAAGATGAAGAAAAGGAAGAAGAAGAAGATGCAGCAGAAGTAGAAGAAGAAAAAGGAGAGGATGAAACAGAAAAGATTGTGCTTAAAGAAGAGATTGACTGTGAAAGGGAGGTAGAGAACAAAATATATAAGGGTGTACATGATGAAAAAGATCAAGAAAATGAGAAAAAGAGTGAACAGGGAGATAGTGAGTCAAAGCCCGAGGAAGGAGGGGGAAGTGGTACTAAGACCAAAGACCTTGCCTTATCCAACCAGCTCTCCAAAGGAAGATCAAGAAAGGCATGGTGCAAGTATTAAACCTTCCAGACCTCACAAAAGAAAGGCCTGCAATCACACTGACCAGAACAGGGAAAAGAGAAGAAAAGTCAAGCTGACATCACTTTCAGAGCCTAGAGCCAGGTTGAAGACAAAGTGGTCATGTGTGTTTCATATCAAAGACCCTTGTGAAGCAAAGAAATTGAGAACAATCAACTGAAAATCATCCAAGCTTCAGGAAAAGAAGACTCATGCACATGTGAGCAAGATAATTAAGAAAAGGAAAGTCAAGCCAAGGGAGTCAGAAGCATGGTCTAATTCTAGAAAGCCCAAATGGTCAAAGTCATATCACACTACAGATTGTTCTGAGGCAGGATTATGGGGAGGTTTATGGGCCAGAGAAAGGAAGGGTGCAACACACAAGCTCACCAAAAGATTTCAGTTTCAACCACCTTGAGAGAACAGGCGTCGAGCTAGAAGACGTTAAACAAGCGCTTCCTGGGAGGCAACCCAGAGATTTTTAAGTTTTTAATTGTTTTCAATTTTATTTTATTTTTGTTTGTTAATTAGGATTTTTCATTTTTTAGGATTTAGGAAATTTTCAAAATTGATTGGAATAAGTTTGTGGAAAATAAAATTTTTAAACAATAGGAAGTAGCAGAAAATGTGACTGAAAATTGCAAAATCTCATTTTGTTTTCTGCGCTTCACCTGCGCTGAGCGCAGGAGAAGCGCAGAATTGCAATTTTAGTCACTGTTTTCTGCGCTTCACTTGCGCTGAGCGCAGGTGAAGCGCAACAGTACGAAATTTTAAAAAATCTTTTGTTTTCTCATGTACTGTTTCTCTACTTCCTAAGCTCTTCTTTTCACTCTTTCCACTCACAAACCTCCATCAATTTTGAAACTTTCAAGTTTCATGTATGTCTTCTTTAAATTTACCAATTGAAATCTTCATTTACTCTATTTTTATGATTTGTACTTTAGGATATCAACCTTAGGATTGTGAATATTGTTGATTATTGCTATCTTGAATGTGATTTTGGCTATATGAATATGAAGAACAAGTTTTCTATTGAAATGCTCTTTGCTTTGTGAGTTATTGAAGCTTGAAAGTGTTATGCTCTGTTTCTTGCAAAATTTTGAACTTGCACTTTCCATGGATTAATTGAGTGCTAGCAAAACAAATGAGTATATTCTGTTTTTAGGAAGCCATTACCAAATGCAATTGAAATTTTGAGAAAAGATTGATTTCTTTTTGAAAGTATTCTGAATTTTGCATGCAAATTGGTTAATGATAGGCTTCCATGTTCTTCATAAATTAGTGTTTGCAATAAGGCATCATTGAAATAAATGTGTTTTTAGCAACTAACTATTGTTATTTGACTTTTCAGATGCCTAGGATCAAATACACTGTTGGCCTCTCTCGTGGCTCTAGCTCACGAAGAAAAGAGGGATTTTTCACCTTTTGAAGCATCTGTAACAGACCCATACCCATGCATGCTGCTTGAAGAGTTCTGGATATTCTAGCAGTGGCCTGGGGACAGGCCTATTCATCAAGGGGGAGGTGGAGCAGCAGCAGCTGGAGAGCATGACAATGACTTACAGGATACAGAGATGAAGATTGATACTGGTGTTTTTCTTTCTTTTATTTTCTCTTATTTTATAGGATTTTTTTTTAATTAATTAGGATTTTTGTTTTGCATTTCATTTTTTTTAGGATTTTAGGAACTAAGGATTTAAGGAATTAATTTTTAAAAGTCTCTAAATTTGAGCAGTTTAACTAACCAAATTAGGAAAGAAGAAAAGGGTTTTGTGATTAATTCCATAATCAGTTAGGACTAGGATATTTCACAGGAGAACCTATCAGGATAGTTAATTAATTTCAGTAAGTGCTTTATCAAGAAAATTAGCCAAAAAAGCCGGTGAGTTGTGAGACCAAACACTTGAATTGAGAGTTTTCACCGTTGCTTGTCAACTACTATTGATTGAGTTTTTAGATTTTACTCTACTCATGGAAAATATGGAAGTGATAAAGGCAATTTTTGTTTTTAAATTATTTGCTCAAGTGCCAAAAAGCCAACCCTTGAAGAAATTTTTCCAATTTTTTAGTAACCCATTTGAGCCTTAAATGTTTCTTCTTATGCACCCCAACCCAAATAACTGTTATATCCTGTCCCTTACACATTTGGGATAGAGAGCAAAGGTGCAACTTGATGAAATGGGAAGAGATGGTTGGTTACTTGAAAAGAAGAAATACAAAGAGCAAGCACAAGAAAGCAAAAGAAGATCACTTCCCTCAAAAATCAAAAAGAAAAAAGTGAATCAATTGAATAAGTTGGGGGGGAGTGCATCTTCAAACAAAGAAAGAGGCCAGCTAAAATAAGACAAATCAAGAATGAGATGGAGAATGGAGAGAAGTTCCAAGCTCAAGAAAAATCAAAAGATGCTCTCTATTCTAAGTGTTCTTGCTTATCCAGAAAAACCATGATTTCTTGATAAACCCAGCCTCATTACAACCAAGAAAAGACCTTTTGATCCATATTGACTATGTGCATGTTTAGAAACTAGAAACGACTATCAATTTTAGTTATTCAACTATGGTGGAAAAATTGAGGGAAACAGTTACCCGTGAGCATGAGAGAATTCCTTGATTTATCATTTACTGTTTTGATTGCTATTTCTGAGAAAGTTTAACTGATTTTTTGTATCTTGTTCTGATTGAGTTTTGGTAACATCACTTAATTATGATTTTTTTAGATATTTGGAAAGTGACTGCTGCCTAGTGAAGGGATGATGAAAATTTTTCCTTATTCCTAAGAATTTTAACAAAGGGATTGAATCCAAATTTTGATTGCAAAGAGGTCTCTTGCTTGAGAACAAGCAAGAAGTTAAGTTGGGGGATATTTGATAAGTGCCAATTATATGATATATTATTGTATTTTTACTGCACTTATCAAGGTAAAATAGTAATTTATGTCCCAAAATAATCCCTTTTTATTAATAATTGTAATAATTGTGTTTATTTAATTTGAATTTGAATTTGATGCTATTTTAATATAAAATGTTGATTTTGCAGATTTATGAGAGATTTAAATGAGAAAGAAGATAACATCATTTGAGGATAGGATCTGTAGATTTGAAGTTTAAATGAGAGCAAATAAAGATAAGATCAGCAGCCATTTAAACAAGGATTCTGCGGATAACTTCCCAATTTAAATTCAAAGTCAAATAAACACAGAATCAATTCAAAAATAGGGAAACAAGGAAAGCCAAGCAAACAAGGATAAGATCAGGAAGAGATCAAGCTATTAAAAGAGGAAACAGAGAAAGTTGTTACGTGCTCCACGCTCCACCTGCACTCAACACAGGTGAAGCGTAACTATCAGGATTCCTCTTTGGATCCTGCGATTCAGATGCGCTGAGCGCAGGTGAAGCAGGAACACGGATTTATTTTCTAATCTGATTTCAAAACAGATTCCTTCTAGATTTTAGATAGTTTTCTTTCATCTATAAATAGGACCTTTTGCAAAGACCAAAGTAGCTTTTGGGAGAGACGGCAGAGCAGAAGCAAGGGCTGGAGAAAGTGACAGTTTCTCCGTTGGTTTGTAATGGCTACCATGCGTAGCTAAACTCTCCAATAGGATTGAATGTAGTTGATTCAATCCCCAATTGTATGTGAATTCTCTTTATTATTTATGAATCGCTGCTTTTATAATATCGGTGTTTTTATTTTGTGCTTAATGCTTAGCTTACGTCTGTGTGCCGGAGTTATAGGTTGGTTTTATGGGTCGCATTCGGAAGGTGGTTCTATAAAATCAATAGCAAGTTTGGGTGAACCTAGGAATTGGAAACTTGAATTCTGATTGGGTAAAACGCTCATAGTAGTCACTGTGGTAACTAGGGCGAATTGATAGCGTAAACAAATAGATTTTTAATCCAGGGTAATTTATCACTGTGGGAACCAGGGTAGATTATTTCTGAGTATTTCATATTTGTGGGAACCTTTGTGAAATAACTTTAATTTGTGCTAAGATGTTATAATTGCATATTCATAAATATTATTGGGTTTCACACACGAAAGGGTGCGATGATACGAAGTTCAATCCTAGTCCAAGTAACTGTCTCTATCTCTCTCATTTAAGTTCAATTTTATTTACTTGCATAATTCTCAACAAACAACCATACGCTATTACTTGATAGTTGTGACCACTAATCTTTATAAATTGAATTGTTCCCTGTGGATACGATACTTTTACTTATTATTATACTGCTGGAATTTTGGTACGCTTGCCAGAATCTCATCATTACACCAACTCTATTTGATGTTGCTGCCATAACTGGCCTTCGACCTGAAGTTCAACTTGTTCTTCCTATCACGAAGGTTCCAAAACCTCATGTTGAACCTTTTTGGGATAAGTTAGCTTATTCCCAATTTATCCAAACCAATGCCAAATCTGGCAAAGTTACAGAAGAAGAGCATGTTGCTTTTCTAATGGTTTGGTTGTCTGCTTTTGTATTTTGTTCTCGATCCATCCAAGTCCCTAAATCTTATCTTCCTTTAGCCCAAATGTTGGCTAAGGGCATTCGAATGGATTTAAACAGGTGTCTATTGGCCAGTGTCTATGACATGCTTTCTGAGGCCATTTTTACTCTAAAACTCAAAGAACCTGTTCGAAATCTTTGTGGTCCTTTCTGGTTTCTTCAACTCTGGTTGAATGCCATTTTTGAGGACAAATTTAAAATTCTGAGCCTCAAAATTCAAAACTTCCTTCTTCTATTGAGGGTTATAGATTGTCTTTTCTTACTCCCTCCTCGAAAAAAAAATCGTTCTGAGTCATTCAAGTCTTACCTCTCTTCTTTCCTTAACATAAAAAAACACACTCCCAATCTTGCACCCTTCTCTTCTCGAACTCGAGGACCTGAGTGGTTTACTCGAAAGTTCCCTTGTGACGCACCATGTGCACAAGCTGAGAGTTTGGAAATTTGGAAACAATTCCTTTCTTATGATCTTATATATTGTGGTTTCTAAATCAAAGGCTTCAGAGTTTTCCACTACCAACCACAATTGATAGCTTGTCAATTCGGGTTAAGTCAATTTCGCTCAACACCTTTATGCACATCTAAAGCTCAAAGGCCTTTATCACTGAATATAAACAAAATTTGGAAGCTATCATCGGAAATCCAACGCAGGATTTGGAGTTAGGTGGAGATGAAAGTGTAGCTTTATTGCTTTTCCCGGAATTTGTTACTTGAAATTAGATCATGCAGTAGTGATAGAACTACATAATACAGTATACTATTCCTTTCTCTTTTTTTTCGTCTTTTTTTTAAAATAATTTTTATTTATTTTTAATTTATTAATATATTTATTATTATTTATTTATTTCATTAAATAAAAATATAGAATAAGAAATATAATAAATATGTATTTTTTTAAAGGATTGACATGAGTTTCTTATTATCATTATTCTATTTTAATGCTAATAATCAAATATACTAGTCCATTCACCGTTTCTGTACTCACCATTAACCTCACAAATTCAATTAACCAAATATCTCACTCTGTTAACCGCCAATGTATACGTCATTAACCTTATTTAAAGATCTGTTCACCGTTTCTGGACACATAATTAACCTCGTGTTAACAGGAGTTGCAATTAACCTCACAAATCAAATAACCAAAAATCCTATTCAGTTAACCACAAATGGATACATCGTTAACCTCATTTTTAAATATGTTTACTGTTTTGGCCACATAATTAACCTCGTGTTAACGGGAGTTGCAATTAACCTCACGAAATCAACTAACCAAAATCCTATTATGTTAACCACAAATTGATACACCATTAACCTCATTTTTAATATGCTCACAGTTTCTGGACACATAATTAACCTCGTGTTAACATGAGTTGCAAATAACATCACAAAATCAATTAAAAAAATCTATTCTGTTAACCCCAAATTGATACACCATTAACTTCATTTTTTTAATATGTTCACCGTTTCTGGGCATATAATAAACCTAGTGTTAACATGAACGATTAACACAAATTTTATGTGATCATAATTGTATTTCTTGATCTATATTTTTATTTAATAAGATAAATAAAATAAATATAATAATAAATAAAAAACAAATAAAAGCTATGTTTTAAAAAAAAAAGGGGCGAAAAGAAATTGGAAAAAGACAAAAGCACGTACACTGGCATTTGGTTCAAGTATTCCATTATTCTTCCTTTCAAGACTAACTCTATGTGCCTCGTGTACGGTACATAGCCAGTGAAAAGGAATGAATACATAGAATAAATAAAGTAAGTTTGCGGCAGTTTTGAAACCGTGCACATCACCAAAACATGTGGGTATAGATCCTGATATGTTGTTTTCTGCAAGATCCAATACATGGAGAAGAGGCAGATGACATAGCTCTTTAGGGATGCTTCCTGTGAGTGTGTTGCCTCGCAATAGTAACTCTGCAAGTGAAGGAAGGTTTATGGTGATCTGTTTTGGCATAGATCCATAAAACTTGTTGTTTTGTAATGAAAGAGTTGACAGCCTGCTACAATTTTGAAAGGTTGAAGACAGATCTGCAGAGAGATTATTGTTACTCAATTCTAGGATAAAAAGGAAAGGCACTGAGCATATTGAAGTTGGAATTCCACCTAACAAACTGTTGCTAGAAAGATCAATGATTTGCAGATTGTGCATTCCCATCCAAAACACTGGGATTTCTCCTGTCAAATGATTACTGGAAAGATCAAGATAGCTCAAATTTGTATCTTATTTATGGATAGTGGAATGCTTCCCTTCAGGTGGTTATTTGAGAGATCCAAGTGCTGTAAATGTGACATCACTTCACCAATATTGGTTGGTATTGTTCCAGACAACAAGTTGTTCCTTAGATAGAAGCTCTCATACCGGACAAAAGTGGGACAGGGCCCTTCAATTGGTTGAAAGAAAAGTCAACAGTAGGTGAATTTGAAGAAGAGAAGTTCATTTCTTTAGGAAGGTAACACTTATGTTGTTGTGAGAAAGATCTAGGTGCCAAATTCGGGAGGACATGTTGTAAAGCCAATCAGGTATCTCCCCAGAAATTCCTACATTTTCTAAGATTAATTCCTGAAAGGACATTTGGTTTGTGAGCAGTTAGGAAATGCTGGGCCAACTTGACAATTATGAATTTCAACATGATAAAAAGACTTTAAAAGGTGGAACCCAATCATGTGTGACTTTCAAAGCAAGTGATTTCTTCTTTTAGATGACACAGAGAAACTGAGTAGTCTTGTGAGATTATGGAAATGAATATTTGTCATCGTACCTTCCCAATAATTGTGGAGTAGATTAGAGAAAACAACTGAGTTAGTTGACCAATACTTTCAGGAATTGTCCCATTCATCATGTTGCCTTCTAAGTTCAGAGAACCTAGACTTGATAAGTTGCCTATAGATGCTGGTATAGGACCTGAAAGACCAGTGAGTGAGTTCACTGAGTTGCTTGACATATCAACATGAAACAGACTCTTAAACTGCCCTAAAGAATAAGGCAGTTCCCCACTTAGTTGATTATGACTCATGTCTAAACTCCTCAAACTTTGGTTGCTACAAGACAAGGCCTCAATCATTTCAGTTATATTGCCAGTAAGATGATAATTACTTGATATATCTAGATCCTGAAGCTTGCATGGATTCCATCTCCCAAGCATAGCAGGAATGGGCCTCTTAGAGATGAAGAAAACAGATGGAGTTGTGTGAGAGTACTGATATTGAATAGCCAGGAAGGTATTGAGGAATTAAAATTATTTCCAGAGAGATCAAGCACAGAAAGTGATGTAATATTTGAAAGTGGAAAAGATGAGGGGAGAGCACCAATAAGATTGCAAAAGGACAAATGCAACTCTAACAAAGATGGCATCATATTCACAACTCGAAACAACTCATGGGGTGTGTGTGGTAATGTTAAGAGAGCCCATGTCAAGATATTGAAAGACAGAGTAGAGAGCCAGCTTATGTCTCTGACCCAAAGTGTTGTAATTGGGTTAGAGATATCAAGATGATACAAATTTGAACAAATTGCCAAGATGAGCTGGGACCATTCCAGAAAAATTTGCACTGGATAGGTCAAGGTAACACAACATATTAAGAGAGCCAATAAATTCAGGAATGGGGATTCGTTGGAAGTTATTGTAACTTAGATCCAAGTGACTCAGATGTTTCAAGTAAGACAATGAAGGATTTATCTCACCACCTAAGGAAGACGATAGTGATATATTTGTGATGGTGGTGCAGATATGGAAGTGCTGGAGATCAAGCTTTAAAACATGACTAGTTTGATTGTCACATTGTATACCTATCCAATTACAACATTCTTTCCCAACCCATGAAGAAAGGCAATTGGCAGGATCCTTGAGATCTTTTTTTATTTTAAGGAGGGCCACTCTCTCTTCCTCAATGCACAGAGTGTGTAACATTATGGCTGGTAACTATGATGGGAGTTGATAAAAAAAGAAAGAGGAGAGGAATAACAAAATATCCAAAGACGATTTTGAGCTTGTCATCGTCCCACCAGATATCAGAATATGGTTTCAACTTTATCTGTATGAGCTTTTGATGTAAATATATTTATAGAATAAGTGGCTATGAATTACTTCATAATTTCTCATTATAGTCATCGATCGCATTGAGGAACTTTTCTATATTGATTAAAAAAAGAGAAATATTGAATTTGTACAAATATGTACAAACCAAGAGAGATGTAGAGACAGAGGAAAGAGAAATGTGAGATATGATATGTGAAATGATGGAGAAAGATATAGAAAAAATGTGCTGTATAAGTTGTTTTATAAATTTATTATATGAATAATAATCTCTTGAAAAAATAACTTTGATTTTTCCATACTTATTTTTATGGTGTGATTCTAATGTAAACCCTATTAAGTTTGAATCTATGGTAGACCTTCAATTTTATTATGATAAAAGAGAAATTTAATTTTAACGGTGTAAGAATTGGTGTAACTTACACAAGTTCAACCCTTTTTATACTATATATTATTATTTTTTAAAATGTTAAATTTATACTATTTATAGTAAATGTCTATCATAGATCACTTTTTTATGGTCTACTTTAAAATTCCCCTATTTTATTCAATTACTCTTACACTCACCTTTTTTTTATATCTCTTCCTTTCTCATTATATCAACCATCATAGTTTTTTGTAAGTTCATTTTTATCTATTTTTTTATACACTTTTTACACTCAAATTTTATTAATATAATATAATAATTTTTTCAAAAAAAAAAGGGTCGCAATTTGGTACCCTCCAACCAAAGAGGGTTTTAGTACCGCTTCGGAGGGTATAAAGGTCAAAACTACATAGGAACAAGTCAATGTACTCCGTCTTAAATTATTTCGAAGACATAAAATAGATTTTAAATGAGATACATGTGTATTGCAAATAAGAATGTGAAAAAAGGGGGGAATACAATAAAAATACAGGATAATGGTTTATAGGGGGGTCAAAAGTCTTTTCAAAAATTAAAATACAAGTTTTAATAGTTTAAATAGTGTCCCGTAATTATAAAAATACTAAGACTTTAATTGAGAGAGGTACCAAAATCCTCTGTCACTACAGTAGAATTTCACAAAAAAAATTACGAAACTATGTGGACCATCATCTGCGAAGTTTACCATTATGTCAACCTAGCGTGCTAGCACCGTTGAGATAAATGAATAATACAAGTGATTGATGTGGCCCATAAAGCAACTTTTTGGCCCAAAAGTCAACAAAATAGGGCTATGTTTTCTTTCCATGTTTGAAAAATTAGTGTCCAAATCCGCGTTAGAAAGGGGTCCTCTTCAATCACTACTAGCACAGTACCCATAATAAAATTTATTTTTATATATACTATTAATTTTTATAATAAAAAACTTATGATAAAATCATATACATCAATTAGTAGAATGTAAAGAATATATTGTTATCATGTTTATAAAAAAATTGTAACCGATATATTTATAATATAATTATAAATTTAAAATTATTGAGATTTGAGATCCCACAATCCAATCATGTTTAATCCTATATAAAGTGTATGAGAGAAGCCTTGTTGGGAGATCTAGCTCCATCATGATGTCGATGTTAATGACAGAAGTAGCATTGCCTCCCGTGGAGGGTACTTGTGGTCCATAACAAAAATCACTTTACTAAAGTGAAAAAAAAAATATAAAAAAACGCAAATGAGAAAACGTGACATATGTACTTGGGAAACAATTTTAATATATAATAAATAGAATAGATACATAAAATAGAAAAAAGAGATAATAAGTGAAAATGTTAATAAATAAAATAGAGAAATAAATGATATATTGAAAAGATATTAAATTTAATATAAATCAATGCATTTATTGTATTTCTTAATGTGTTTTTACATAATGAATCAAATAAATAGGAACAAATAATTAGAGAAACTATTTTAATATAATAATAAACAAGGTTGTCAGACTCGAGAGTCTACGTAAACTCGTGGAGCTCCCGTAGACTCGACTCGTAGACTCATAAGAGTCTACTAAAATTAAAAAAATATTAAAATACACTATAAATAGAGAACAAGCCAAATATAATAGTACTAATTCAACATTTTAAGTCCAAAATAAAGCACATAAGAACAATAAAATTTCATAATACAAACTTAAGTACTTAAGCAGAAATAGAACCTAATCTTAAACCAGAAATTAAACAAATTGAACGGAGGGAGGGAGAGTGAATTAATTGGACGCAGGCAAAAGCAGCAGCAACTTGGAAGCACAGAAACAACGTAAACGTAGAAGATCAGCTAAAAAGCGGCACATCAGCAGAAAAAGAATGAACTGGACGCACAGCAGCAGCGCAAACGCAGTAGCAAAGCAGAAACGGAGGAGCTAGAGCGAAGCAGCAGAGCAGAAGCGGAGCAGCTAGAAGTCGCATAAGAGAAGAGAGAAGAGCAGCGCAAACGTAGTAGCGGAGCAGCAGAGCAGAAGTGGAGCAGTTAGAACGAAGCAGAAGGAAGAGAACCGAAGCAGCAAAGTAGCGGAGCAAAGAAGAGAAGAGAAGAAGATGGAGAAGCGGCCAGAATTATGTCGCAGAAGAGAAGAAGGGCACAGTAATTTTGTGAAAGAAGAAATAGGGAAAACCCTAAGTAAAACGCAAAAAAAAAAAAGAACAAAATGTCGTTTTTAGCTTTTTCACGGACTCGTTGACTCGGTGGTGAACTCGCGAGTCTGACCGAGTTCACCCGAGTCTACCCGAGTTTACCAAAAAACGAGTCTATGAGCGAGTTAACCAGTTTTACACACCTGGACTCGTAAACTCGTACGATTCTACGAGTTAACTCGCGAGTTTGACAACCATGATAATAATAGTAATAATAAAAATTGTTAAAAAAAATACTTTACAGAAGTGAGAATAAAAAAAATTAAAAAATAGAGGTATAATAGATAAAAACTGAAAAAAATATATAAAAGAGAAAAAATGCTTAAAAAAGTTACACGGCCTTAGAAGTAGAAGGAAATAAAAAAGTTGGTAGAAGGATATATTTTATAATTATAATAAGTAGTAAATAGTAGATAGAAGAGAGAGAAAATGGGCGGGAAAAGATGTGTGGAGAGTTTGACATGTGTCAATGGAGTAGAAGGATTTTATAAGTGGTAATAGATAGATAGATAAATAGAATAGAATAGATAGATAGAATAGATAGATAAATAAAGATAAATAGAGAGAGAAAAATGGGCGGGAAAAAATGTGTGGAGAGTTTAACAAGTGTCAATGGAGTGGAAGAATTTTATAAGTAATAAATAGATAAATAGATAGATAATAGATATATAGAAATAGATAAATAGATATATTAGATAGAATAGATAGAGGGTAAAATATGTTTTTAGTCCCTGTAAATGGACCGAGTTTTATTTTTAGTCCTCGTAAATGTTTTTTTTCTTTTACATCCTCACAAATGTAATTTTTTTTAAATTGGTCCTTGTCGTTAAATACCATGTTAACTTTAACGGTTCTTCTTATCTTATCCTCCTCCTCCTCCTCATCTACTCCTCCCTCCTCCCCCATCTTCTTTTTCTCCCTCCTCCTCCTCCTTCTATGTCATACCTTTTCTGAAATTAACCTATTTTTTGCAAGGTATATAGTTAAAGGAACTAAATAAGACATTATCATATAGTCGCAACTCTGAAAATGAGGTTCATATTAAATCACACTGAAATAAGAGAAGGAGAATGAGTAGCAAAGGAGGAGGAGAAAAGAGAAGGAGATGGAGCAACAAAAAGGAGGAGGAGGAGGAGAAGAAGGAGAAAAAAAAGAGCAATAGTTATAACGACAGGGATGCATTTTTTTTAAAAAAAATTATTTGTAAGGATGTAATAAAAAAGGAAAATCATTTACAAGGACTAAAACAAAAGTCGAATTGTTAGTTATTTATAGAGTTTTAATAGTAGGGACGTATTTAAAAGAAATTGCATTGTAATGGACGTAAAAGGAAAAAAAAAAAACATTTACGAGGACCTAAAAGCAAACCTTGGTCCATTTGTAGGGACTAAAACACATTTACCCATAGATAGATACATCCAATAAAAAAAATAGAAACTAATCTATATGGCTTCATATATGTGTGGAAATTCACATGGATATGATTTTATCTCTTTTTACTGGAACTATTTATTCAGCCATGAGAGAAATGGGACCCGTGTATAGTAAGGGATATTATTGATTGTAATCATGCAAACTTTTACGATGATTAGGATAAAAAATAAATAATCAATATTTTAAAATTAAACTGATAATTAATTTAATCGATGAAAGTATGAGTTTATGATTTATCAGTTCAAATCAATACTAATTGTGTTGTACCTTTTGTTTGGTAATAAAAAAAAAACAAGAAATAAAGAGAGAAAATAAAATAAAATTAGAGATAATTTGTAGATTATTTGTTAGGAAGAGAAATATATGAAAAATATTAGAGAATTAAGGAAAGGCATAATTATTGGTTAGATAAAAAGTGATATAAGAGAAAAATTATATTTTAATGGAAATGTCATTTCTCATCTATTTTTCTATTATCAATAGAAAGAAATGAAAATTAATGGGTATAATGTTCTCATATTTTAAAAAAATGAAGCATGTTTAATGAGTGTTATTCTCATATTTTTAAAATGAGTATAATTATTTTCTCTTATATATTATTTTTACAATACTAGTCAAAAGACAACACTGAAAATACAGGTTATGTCTGGTCATCCATATCTTATTTCTAGTTTTTAGAAAATACTTATAGTCTGTTTAGTTTCCAGTTGCTACAGTACAAATCATGGTTTTGCAGAATTGATTTAAATCACTTCCGTTCAATGTGCTTCGTAAAACGTATTCCGATAATATAATTTAGCAAGCCTTGTGATTTTTCGAAAAGCTTTTAGTTTAACATCTAATCCTCAAAACATTATTTGGTTGAAAATGTAATTTAAATTTATGTAGTATTTTCTCTTGTTCTGGAGTATTATCATACCCCGGACCGACATCATGAACAATGGGCCGTCATTTATAACATCCTAAAATTTCTAAAATAGAATAAATAAATAAAATGAAGGAAATCATAGTATTAATTATCTTTATTATTAGTAGTAGTAGAGATCATATTATTTAATTAAAAAGGGGATGGATGGGTTGGAGTAGGCCAAACCCAATTAGATGTTTAATAGGGGAAAAGTTATCTATTTCACCCTATCCTTTCTTCAAACGTCAGATAACCAAACCCTAGGGATGAGAAGCGACTCCACAAGGAGAAGGTGCCGCAGAGTAGATCGTCAAGGGAATCTGCCAACCATTCTTGATCGTCATCTCTAAGGTAGGGGGGAAGGGGTGCTACTATATGTGTATGCTGGAGTGCTTAGGTAGTGAGGGCAACCATAAGTCCCTCTAGGATTCTAAATTCGAAATTTACTTTGTGAATAATGTGTTTGTATGTTTGGAATGCTTGGTGATGTACAATGTTCTAATCTTAATGACTGAATGATGTGGTTAGCGAGCATAGCGAAAAAAGGGGTTAATTAAGGGTTTAGCGGTGAGGATCCATAATTGATTTGATGTGAATTTTATGGGTAAATTGTAGGAAAGATTGATGATTTCACAATATTAATCGGTTAAAAACGTATTCAATTGAGTTAGGAACATCAAGATTTGAGTGGGGGTTGAAGAGAGAGTTGAAAAGGGGTAAAAATCGTAGGTACAGTCGTTCTCGAGTCACCGGTAATCGATTACAGCAGACTGTAATCGATTACAGGCCTCTGGGCAGCGTTGGGTAAATTTTAGCTGCTGGTAATCGATTACAAGGGGCTTGTAATCGATTACCAGAGTGTAAATTGGCACCAGAGGCTTCTGGTAATCGATTACAGTCTCCTGCTAATCGATTACCAGGCCCCAAAATTTGGGGTAACCGTTTCTGGTAATCGATTACAGCTGTCTGGTAATCGATTACCAGGCCAAAAATGAGTTTAGAGAGTGTTGCTTATGTTATGTGTGATCTCTTACTTATATGGTGTTAATTATATGAATCGTTGTGGAATTGATTGATTGAATTGGATGTACGATGCGTCTTAATTGGGGCATGATATATCATTGAGTGATTATTCCATGTGAATATTATGTATTTACAATATTTGTTATGTGATGTGGAGTGATTAGAGTAGAGGAGACTGCATGAGAAATATGTGATATGACGTTGATGCATTGAGCATAAGCATATGATGTATGAGACACATAAGATACACGAGTAGCCAGACGTGGCTAAAAATACCCTATCCCAAAGAGGGGGCGACGAGCAGGGTGGAGACCATGATGGGCGACACTCGATGCATGACTCCAAGAGGGAGTGTTTTACAATGCGACTCACCTAGCCCATAAGAGATGGGTGATGGTGGGAGGGAGCGGGTGTCTTTGCACGGGCCCATAGAGGGCGTGCAACCTATCGGCCAAGAGGGCATTTAACGGTAGGGCCATCATTGGTAACAACTAAGGGGATTGATAAGGTGCGCCCATTGTGCGGAGTTCCAAATCATGACTCTTAGGAAGAGGCATTGTGCATGAGCATAGAGTGAGAATACTTGTCATTTTATGATTGTTTGAGAAGTGTGAATTATATATTTGTGTGAAATTAATGTGCTGAATGTAAAGAGTGTGGATTGAGATGAATGATGATATGTATGGTGATGGGTGGGAATAAGGGTAGCCTTCTGTATTGCATGTATATGTATGTATTCTTTTCCTCACTGTACTCTTCTGTGGTTCTTATAGGTGATGAAGATGGCACTCAATGTGCCGAATTTTGAAGGGACAGGGTTTCGCTCTGATATGTGTGACATCGGGGCTTAGAGTTTAGGAGCTATTTCCTTTCATTTTATTATGTAGAGATTTAGGAAGATTATTTGTAAGGGCCTTACATGGCCAAGACATATTTTTATTATAACTGATGATTTAGTTTTGAAAACCTGGATGTTACCTTTTTATGGAAATTTAGTTTGATTTGGATTAAGAAATTGCTAATTGAGGATTGTGAACCTTTTTACCTCAATGTTGACTATAAGTTTTCCTTATATTTCGATTTGATGATTGTATTAGTATTTGGGGTAGAAGGGTGTCACATCATTGGCCGACATAATATGCAGTCATCGGATGAAGATCCGACATACTAAAGGTATATCCGTGATGGTATCATCCGACGATCACCTGTGTGAGGAATCCGACGTCTTACACCACCTCTACCTTAAAGTTAATCGCTGAAGTACCACCGACATAGAGTTTCCGTTATCGTATGCCGGCAGTCTGACACACGGATCCGATATTCATTATGGCGCGTGACACCACTCTCTTGAAGGCGCGTCACGCCGGAAATTGCGGAGTCCGTTATAACTCCTTAACGGACTTTCCCGCCCAAAATCGCCTATAAATACCACAGAGTTTCACCATTTCAGGTACGCATGCTATCCATATACTGTTACTCTGCCAAAACCCTCACTTACATTAAGCATCAGAGGTCCCTGCAGGTACACCCTGCTCCGCCGTGGATCAGCCGCTTGCACCGTCGTTCTCCGCCGTCGTTCTTTGCTAAGTTCAACCTGAGAATTGCTAGAAGATCATTGGAGCCGTCTGTGGGGAACGAAAACTTTCGTTCTTAGATCTTCCAATCTCTCTCTGAGTCCTTGAACCTTTCTCGCACCTCCGCAAAGCCTCCGTTCTACTTCAACAATGGTAGGAACAAGGAGCAGCTCTTCTGCCGCTAGAGGAGAGGGAACCACCCCTCTCGTGACTTCTGGAACTTCTCCAGCTCTTTTTTCTGCGACAGTCGGCGTCGCTTCAGTCACTGCTGGCATTCCTCCGCCCCCCATCCAGGCACCACACGTGCTCAAACTACTGCTCCACCACCACCGGGAAACCTAGGCTCACCTTCATCTCCTCAAGATCAACCATCGCGAGGAGAACTGCTGGATTTCATCCGTCGCCAGAATGAAATGCTGGAGCAATATGTGCGCCGCCTCGAGAAGGTCGAAACGAAGCGCCATGCAGAGAACATGCACTGCCGCATCACTCGGGAAGACGCCGTGTCTGGACGCCGTCATTCCCCTCGCCGTGCGACTGAAGCTCCACCGCATCAGGAGCGTCACGCTTCACCATAATGTGATCAACGAATTCCGTCACCCTCGCGCAACACCGCATTCTCCGCAGCCGTCTGTGCAGTCTGTGCACTCAAACTTCCGTCCACGTGATAGGACCACCCCAGCAATTGGTGAATCTCGGCATACTATCGATGATGAAGTCATTCAGGTGGTTCTCCCCTTCTCAGAACAGATTATGCTATTCCTTGTTGATAAGCGATTCGAGAAGATCCCGGTCCCCGAGCTCTATGACGGGATGGGCGATCCACTGGAACACTTGGACATTTATGAGTCCGCCATGTCCATCCGCAATGCCTCGGGGCCCATTATGTGTAGGGTTTTCCCCTTATCTCTGAAGAAAACTGCCCTCAGGTGGTTCCAGACTCTTCCCCCAAGATCCATAAACACCTGGGCCGACTTGAGGGCCAAATTCGTCACCAGCTTTAGAACCAGCAAGGTCCAGCCGAAGACTGAAGCGTCTTTGAAGCAGATCCGGCAAGGACCCTCGGAATCTCTCCGGGACTACATCAGCAGGTTCACCAAGGAAGCACTCTTGATGCAGGGACTCCAACCCGGGGTTCAGTTGATGCTGGCTAAAGATGGCCTGATCCCTCATTCTCCCTTTTGGATTGATCTGTCCAAAAGAATGCCTATCAACATGGAAGATCTTTTAAGCCGTGCTGAAGAGTACATTAGCCTTGAGGACGAGGAGCTTGCCCTCAAGGCTAAGGACACAAACCCCGGCCAGGCTCATAAGGACCAGGGTCAGAAAAACAAAAATAACCGACAAGATAATAAAGGCGACAAAGAGCCCCTGGGCCGTTATACTTCCTATACTGCCTTGAACCAGCCCAGAGGAAAGATCTTGAACGAGATACTCAACATCAAAATGTATGAGGCCGGTATGCGTAGACCGCGACCTCAGAAGGCCGAGCCGGAAAACAGACAAGTCCAAATGTTGCAGATACTATAAGTCACAGGGGCATGACACAGACCATTGCCTCAATCTGAAGGACGCCATTGAAGAGTTGATCCGACGTGGAAAGTGATAAGTGAAAATCATATGATAAATTAGAGCACCTTTTAGTTCACTTATCAAGGATAAAATGATAATTTTGCCCCCAGTTTAATCCCTTTTTATTAAATATTAGATAAATTGTATTTATTAATCTTAGATTTGAATTTGATGCTATTTTAATAGAAATATTGTTGATTTTTACAGGATATTGCAAAGATTTAATTTGAAGGAAAGATAGCATTAAATGAGGGAGATATCTACAAGATTTGAGTTTGATTGAAGACATTTAATAAAGATTTGAAGAAGATTTGAGGCAATCAATGAGGAGATCACTGCCAATCAAACAAGGATTCTGCAGACAACCTTCCCAATTAAATCCAAGATGCTCAATAAATGCAAGATTTCATCAAGAAAAGGGAAACAAGGAAAGACAAATAAACCAAAACCAGTCTCGGGGAGAGATCAAGTTAAAAAGAGAAAGATTGAAGCTGCAGGACGCATTCTGCGCTTCAACCTGCGCTGTAGCGCAAGGTGAAGCGCAACTCTCTGGATCCTGCGCTGCAAGTTGCGCTGTAGCGCAGGGTGAAGCGCAGATCACGCTAATTCTTGCCCTGTTGCCGTTTTTAGAAAGATTTCTCCCCAATTTCCTTTGTCTTTCCTTAGCCTATAATAGGACCTCATTGCACCAGATCAAGGTGTGCACGATTATTGTAATTCAGTCTTATTTCAATGATAATGCACCAAAGCTAATTTTAGAGTAGGAGAGGAGGAGCGCTTCACGAGGATTGAAGATGGTGAAAACATCTTCAGTGGTTTGTATGGCTACCCTATGTAGTTAACTCTCCATTAGGATTGAATGTAAATGATTCTATCCCCAAGTGTATGTAAACTCTATTTTATTATTTCTGAACTCTCTGTCTATAATATTGGTAATCTTATTCTGTGCTAAATTCCTAACTTCCGCGCTTGCGCCGGAGTTATAGGCTAGTTTCGACAAGGATTGAGGATGGGGGAGCGGATTCTGAAGAAACCCAAAACTCTGATTGAATAAGAGGACTCGATACTCTGTGACCGACACATGAGCGTTACTAATAAGCGATGGGTAGTGACAGTACTCTAGCGAAGGGCGTTTACAGGATTAGGCCTTAGTATCGATAGCAAAGGATTAATTGATTGTCAATCCAGGACCGACACATGGATGTATCCTGATGAGTGATGGGTAGTGTGAGTACTCTAATGAAGGTGCATTTACAGGATTAGGCCTCGTTTATCAATTAGTTCTTTTACAAACGGAATAAAGAAAACAAAATAAGCTGAGGGTAAGTCTGTCGCTTGGGAGAGCCCGCATGGATTATCTTTGAGTGTGTGAGGCCGCTGGTAACTCGGGGTCTTAGCAATATAGTTTGTCTACAGTATTATAGAGTAAACCTAAAATAATAGATAGTTTTTACATGCACAAAGGGTGTGATGATATGAAGTTCAATCCTAATCCAAGTAAAGTGTCACTAACTCTTCCTTTCTAATTTCATTGATTATTTATCTGTTATTTACCATTTACGCAATAATACTCTTATAAATCCGTTGTTTTCTCTTGATAAATAGATCACAACTATACGTGAATTGACTGTTACCTGTGGATACGATAACTCTTCTTACTATTATACTACTGGATTTTTGGTTCGCTTGCTAGAAACCCATCAAGTATTTTTGGCACCGTTGCCGGGGAACGATTTCCAATTCGTGTAGACCTTGGTGGTCTAATTATCAAGTCATATCTATCTTAGGATTTCATTTATTTATTCTTCTTATTATTTTAGGAAAATTTTATTATTTAGGAAATTTATAGTTTTTCTATTATTATTAAAATTCTCTTCACACTTACCCTTTTCAAGTTTTCTTGTTTATTCTTTTGAGAGGCAGGTGTCCCCAAATCAACTACAATTTGATCCAGAATAGAAAGGACATCAAGGAAGAACAGGAGCAGAAACAAGAAAAGGAGACAAGGGAGAAGTCGAGAAGAAAACAAAAATATTTTACTTTTTTTATTTTTAATTATTTTATTTTATTTTTATTTAGAAAAAAAATTATTATAAATTTTTTTATCCAATTTTTTTTTTTAAAAATTTAATAATTTATTTAAATAAAAAAAAGATAATAATTTTTTTTCCACTCTCCTGAGCTAACATTTGTTTGAGATCCTTGAGAGGACAGGTAACAGAAAAAGGGGCAAGGATAAACTTAAGGAGACAATCTCAACACTCTCTGTTCAACCACCCCAAGTGAAGTAAATGCTGAATGGCTTATGAATGACAAAATCAACCAAGAAGAACCCTTGGAGATTATGTTAGGCAGCAAGAACCAAGATACTCCTCTCATGCACCGATTCAAGGTAACTTCTCTAATTACAACAATTATTCTAACAATTTTTCACAAGATTGGGGAAGTTACCAGAATCAGAATTTTGGATGGCACCAAGATGATGTTTCACTCCGCATCCAAATTTCTTTTCAACAGCAGCAAAGTTACTCAAAATATGATGAGTTTTTGGAAGAACTCGATCGATACAATATACAATTTCAGAAGGAGAGAGAAGAAGCAAGAAGAAAAAATGATGCTTTGATAGCGCAGCTAGCAGAACAGAGGGAGTTAAGACTTCAAAAGGAAAGAGAAGAAGCAAGACGAAACACTAACGCTTTGTTAAAGCAGATGGCGGAACAAAGGGAGTTAAGACTTCAGAAGAAAGGAGAAGAAGCAAGAAGAAACACTGACACCTTGCTGGAGCAATCAACAAAAACAGAAGTCAACCAACAGTAAGAACAAATCTAAGCAGGTCATTCAGATAGTGACGATTTTATTGAAGACAAGTGGGAGGAATTTATACAATTTAAGTTGTATTGTGAAAGAGAAGGACTAACCGTTGACCTCGCACTAAATGAGATAGAAAAGATGATCAAGCAATCAGCAAATGCACTACCCAACCCTGAAGAACAGTGTGACGACATTGTTCAGCTGATAGGGGAGGAAACCAATGGCAATCTGGCTAATGAAGAAGATGAAATTAAAGATACACAAGAAAGAGTATCAGAAGAAGTTGATGAAGAAAAGGAAGAAGAAGAAGGTGCAGCAGAAGAAGAAGAAGAAGAAAAAGGAGAGGAGGAAACATAACAAATGGTGCTTAAAGAAGAGATTGACTGTGAAAGGAAGGAAGAGAAAAAGAGTGAACAGGGAGATGGAGAATCAAAGCCCGAGGAAGGAAGGGAAGTAGTACCAAGACCAAAGACCTTGCCTTATCCAACCAGTCCTCCAGAGGAAGATCAAGAAAGGCATGGTACAAGTGATAAACCTTCTAGACCTCACAAAAGAAAGGCCTGAAATCACACTGACCAGGACAAGGCAAAGAGAAGAAAAGTCAAGCTAGAAGCAAATTCAGAGCCTAGAGCCAGATTGAAGATCAAATGGTCAGGTGTGTTCCATATCAAAGATCCCTGCGAAGCAAAGAAATTAAGAGCGATCAACTGTAAATCATCTAAGCTTCAGGAAAAGAAGACTCATGCAGATGAGAGCATGATAATAAAGAAAAGAAGAGTCAAGCCAAGGGAGTCAAAAGCATGGTCTAATTCCAGGAAGAAGCCCAAGTGGTCAAAGTCAGTTCACACTACAAGTTGCTCCAAGGCAAAATTATGGGGAGGTTTATGGGCCAGAGAAAGGAAAGGTGCAGCACACAAGCTCACCAAAATATTTCAGTTTCAGCCACCTTGAGAGAACAGGCGTCGAGCTATCAGACGTTAAACAAGCGCTTCCTGGGAGGCAACCCAGAGAGTTTTAAGTTTTAATTGTTTTCAATTTTATTTTGTTTTTATTAGGACTTTTCATATTTTAGGATTTAAGAAATTTTCAAAATTGATTGGAATAAGTTTGTGGAAAATAAAATTTTTAAATAATAGGAAGTAGCAGAAAACGTGACTGAAAATTGCAAAATTACATTCTGTTTTCTGCGCTTCACCTGCGCTGTAGCGCAGGTAAAGCGCAGGAATGCAATTTTAGTCACTGTATTCTGCGCTTCACATGCGCTGTAGCGCAGGGTAAATCGCAGCAGTGCAAAATTTTCAAAAATATTCTATTTTCTCATGAACTGTTTCTCTACTTCCTAAGCTCTTCTTTTCACTCTTTCCACTCACAAACTTCCATCAATTTTGAAACTTTCAGTTATGTTTTCTTTAATTTTTATCAATTGAAATCTTCATTCACTCCATGATTTGAACTTTAGGATAACAACCTTAGGAATGTGTATACTGTTGATAATTGCTATCTTAAATATGATTTTGGCTGTGTGGAACATGAAGAACAATTTGCTTGATTGGAATGCCCTTTGTTTTGTGAGTTATTGAATTTGAAAGTGTTATGCTCTGTTTCTTTCAAAAATCTTGAACTTTCACTTTCCATGGATTGATTGAATGCTTGCAAAATAAATGAGTATGATTTGTTTTTAGGAAGTCATTACCAAGTGCACTGAACTTTTGTTGTGAAAATATTAATTCTTTGAATTATGCATGCAAATTGGTTAATGATAGGCTTCCATGTTCTTCATGAATTGCACAAACTGCTGCAAAGTATAAAGACCAGTTGACCTCAAACCATTGAGGAGTAATAGACCCATACCCAAGCATGTTGCTTGAAGAGTTTGAAATATTCTTGCAGTGGCCTGGGGACGGCCTATTCATCCAGGGGGAGGTGGAGCAGCAACAGGATAAGGACTTACAGGATACAGAGGATGAAGATTGATACTGGTGTTTTCTTTCTTTTAGTTTTTCTTTTATTTTCTATTACTTTATAGAATTTTTAGGATTTTTGTTTTGTATTTCATTTTTGTTTTCTATTATTTTCTTTCTTTTAGTTTTTCTTTTATTTTCTATTATTTTATAGAATTTTTAGGATTTTTGTTTTGTATTTCATTTTTTTTTTAATTTTAAGAATTTTTAAAATTTTTAGGACCTTAGGAATTAGGATTCAAGGTAAAATTTTTCAAAATCTCTGTAATTAAGTAGTTTAACTAACCAGACTAGGAAAGATGATAGGGTTTTGTGATTGATTCCATAATCAGTTAGGATTAGGATACTTCTCAGGAGAACCTATCAAGATAGTTAATTAAAACCAGTAAGTGCTTTATCAAGGAATTTTAGCCAATAACCGGTGAGCTGAGAGCCCAAACACTGAAATTGAGAGCTTTTCACCGCTGCT
This sequence comes from Sesbania bispinosa, assembly GCA_026901365.1. Classification (NCBI taxonomy): domain Eukaryota; kingdom Viridiplantae; phylum Streptophyta; class Magnoliopsida; order Fabales; family Fabaceae; genus Sesbania; species Sesbania bispinosa. The sequence goes on along the minus strand of QLOH01000158.1, from coordinate 677,934 downwards.
TGTCAACTGTTATTGCTTGAGTTTCTGAATTTTGTCTTTCTAGTAGAAGATATGGAAGTGACAAAGGCATATTTTGTGATTATAATATTTTGCTCAGTGCCAAATAGCCAACCTTGATTAAATTTTTCCAATTTTTGATTGCCCATTTGAGCCTTAATATTTCTTTTGATGCACCCCAGCCATGATTAATGATCATACCATGTCCCTTCACACTTGGGATAGAGAGCAAGGTGCAACACAACAAGATGGGACAAAAGGTTGGTGAAATGAAAGGTCAAAGAGATTCAAAGAGCAGGCACAAGAAATCACAAAGAAGAATACTCCCTCATAAATAAATTCTCTATGTTATTGTACAAAAAAAAAAATCTGCACAAAAGTGTGGAATTGAATAAGTTGGGGGGAGTACTACTTCAAAAAAAGAGGCCAACTGAAAAAAGGTGACAATTCAAGAATGACATGGTAGATTGAGAGAAGTTCCAAAGCACAATCACAAGATGCTCTCTATTCAAAGTGTTCATTGCATATGTAGAAAAACCATGATTTCTTGATAGCCCAGCCTCATTACAACCAAAGAAAAGACCTTTTGATCCATATTAACTACTTGCAGGTTCAGATGTTGGAAATGACTACCAATTCTAGTTGTTCAACGGTGGTGAAAAATATTGAGGGAAACATTTACCCTTGAGAATGAGAGATTTCCTTGGTTTATCACTTACTGCTTTAATTGCTATTTTTGAGAAGTTTGACTGATGTTTGTGTTCTATTCTGATTGAGGATTGGTAACATTTCTTAATCCTGAATTTTTCTTATGTTTGGTAAGTGACTGTTGCTTAACAAGGAGATGATGAAAAGTTCCTTGAATTTGTTTTCAATTTTTTTGGGGATATAATTGAATTTTTGATTGCAAAGAGGTCTCTTGCTTGAGGACAAGCAAGCAGTTAAGTTGGGGGGTATTTTGATAAGTGAAAATCATATGATAAATTAGAACACCTTTTAGTTCACTTATCAAGGATAAAATGATATTTTTGCCCCAGTTTAATCCCTTTTTATTAAATATTAGATAAATTGTATTTATTAATCTTAGATTTGAATTTGATGCTATTTTAATAGAAATATTGTTGATTTTTGCAGGATATTACAAAGATTTAATTTGAAGGAAAGATAGCATTAAATGAGGGAGATATCTGCAAGATTTGAGTTTGATTGAAGACATTTAATAAAGATTTGAAGAAGATTTAAGGCAATCAATGAGGAGATCACTGCCAATCAAACAAGGATTCTGCAGACAACCTTCCCAATTAAATCCAAGATGCTCAATAAATGCAAGATTTCATCAAGAAAAGGGAAACAAGGAAAGACAAATAAACCAAAACCAGTCTCGGGGAGAGATCAAGTTAAAAAGAGAAAGATTGAAGCTACAGGACGCATTCTGCGCTTCAACCTGCGCTATAGCGCAGGGTGAAGCGCAACTCTCTGGATCCTGCACTGCAAGCTGCGCTGTAGCGCAGGGTGAAGCGCAGATCACGCTAATTCTTGCCCTGTTGCCGTTTTTAGATAGATTTCTCCCCAATTTCCTTTGTCTTTCCTTAGCCTATAAATAGGACCTCATTGCACCAGATCAAGGTGTGCACGATTATTGTAATTCGGTCTTATTTCAATGATAATGCACCAAAGCTAATTTTAGAGTAGGAGAGGAGGAGCGCTTCACGAGGATTGAAGATGGTGACAGCATCTTCGGTGGTTTGTATGGCTACCCTGTGTAGTTAACTCTCCATTAGGATTGAATGTAATTGATTCTATCCCCAAGTGTATGTAAACTCTATTTTATTATTTCTGAGCTCTCTGTCTATAATATTGGTAATCTTATTCTGTGCTTAATTCCTAACTTCCGCGCTTGCGCTGGAGTTATAGGCTAGTTTCGACTAGGATTGAGGATGGGGGAGCGGATTCTGAAGAAACCCAAACTCTGATTGAATAAGAGGACTCGATACTCTGTGACCGACACATGAGCGTTACTAATGAGCGATGGGTAGTGACAGTACTCTAGCGAAGGGCGTTTACAGGATTAGGCCTTAGTATCGATAGCAAAGGATTAGTTGATTGTCAATCCAGGACCGACACATGGATGTATCCTGATGAGTGATGGGTAGTGTGAGTACTCTAATGAACGTGCATCTATAGGATTAGGCCTCGTTTATCAATTAGTTCTTTTACAAACGGAATAAAGAAAACAAAATAAGCCGAGGGTAAGTCTGTCGCTTGGGAAAGCCCGCATGGATTATCTGAGTGTGTGAGGCCGCTGGTAACTCGGGGTCTTAGCATTATAGTTTGTCTACAGTATTATAGAGTAAACCTAAAATAATAGATAGTTTTTACATGCACAAAGGGTGTGATGATATGAAGTTCAATCCTAATCCAAGTAAAGTGTCTCTAACTCTTCCTTTCTAATTTCATTGATTATTTATATGTTATTTACCATTTACGCAACAATACTCTTATAAATCTGTTGTTTTCTCTTGATAAATAGATCACAACTATACGGGAATTGACTGTTCCCATTGGATATGATAACTCTTCTTACTATTATACTACTGGATTTTTGGTTCGCTTGCCAGAAACCCATCAGAAAGCTGGACAGATACAAAAAGGACCCAGGAAGTTCGTCCCGGCGCTCAACCGCTGATACCTGGAGAAGTGATTATAGGCGTGAGGAGCGCCGACATGAATCCATCCGAGGAGAGCGCAGCCGATCCAGAACCCGGTCACCCCGGCGTGAGAGGTCCAGTTCAGGAAAGCCATTACGAGAATGCTCTCCGCCTTCCGGCTCCCGCAGGGACCATCAGGAACGATCTAGCTCATCAAGGCAGCGGACGCCACCTCGTGAAGAGTCGTCGTCTACCAAACATCCTGTTATCTACGTTATCGCTGGCGAAATCGCAGAGGGAGGAGAATCTGGCAATGCGACGAAGCAACATATGAATGAAGTGTTGTCGGCATCTACGTCGATGCCGGTCGTGCCTGGTGGCAAAGGCGAAGACTTCCCCCACTCACCTTCTCCGACGACGACTACGGTCCGCTCATCCCTGGTCATGACGACCCACTCCTTATCACGACGTTCATGGCGAACCACGAATTCAGGAGGGTATTCATAGATCAGGGGAGTTCTGCCGACGTTCTATTCCTCAAAACATTTCATCTCCTCCATATCCCAGAGTCAGATTTGTAGCTATACAAGGGAGCTGACCTGATTGGCTTTACCGAAGACAAAATCCAGCCGGCCGACTATGTCGAGCTTTTGGTCACCTTCGGCCAACCACCACTCTCCAAGACTACCAAGGTCCATTTTCTGGTGGTTGATTGCCCCACCACTTATAACGCCATACTTGGCAGGCCAACACTCAACGCCATTGGGGCAATAATCTCCACAAATCATTTAATGATGAAGTTCTGGAGTGATGAAGGCGAGGTCATCAGTGTCCCTGGTGATCAGGTAATGGTGCGTTCCTGCTACAAGGAATCATTGAAGATCACCAAGCCGGAGAAGCCCACTTCCCAAGAGAAGATTCAAGACCATCCATCATTCACCGGGGTGTTACTAGCAGACCTGGATGTCCGAGAAGACTTCACGGAGACCAGACCTATTCCTGAGGGCGAATTCCGCCCCCTTAAGATAGGATCCACCCTAGATCAGGTGGTGCAGGTAGGGTGTGGGATGAGCCCGGAAGACGAGGAAGCCCTTTGCGCACTCATTCGTCAAAATGTCAATCTCTTTACATGGACAGCCACTGACATGCCCGAACTAGATTCTGATATCATCTGCCACCGTCTTTCAGTCGATCCCAAGGTCAAGCCAGTGAAGCAGAGACGCTGCAAGATGTCAGCTGACAGAACCGAAGCAGCAAAGGAACAAGTGTCGGAGCTTGTGGACGCCGGTTTTATAAGAGAAGTTAAATATACCACCTGGTTGTCCAATGTAGTTTTAGTCAAGAAGCCTAACGGCAAGTGGCGAATGTGTGTAGATTATTCAAATTTGAATAAAGCATGCCCCAAGGATTCTTACTCGCTGCCTAATGTCGACCGATTAGTCGATCAATCTTCTGGCTTCCGCCTTTTATCTTTTATGGACGTGTATTCCGGCTACAATCAAATTCCGATGTATCCTCCTGACCAAGAGAACACTAGATTTATGACGGAAGGTGCAAACTATTTCTACCGTATGATACCTTTTGGGCTCAAGAACGCCGACGCTACTATCAGAGGATGATGAACACGGTTTTCCGGGATCAGATAGGAAGGGTCGTCGAAGTATATGCAGACGATATGATAGCGAAGAGTACCGCCGACGGCCACCACGTCCGTGATCTCGGAGAGGTCTTTAATCAACTTCGGCGCTATAGCATGCGTCTAAACCCAAAGAAATGCACCTTTGGAGTCCGGGCTTGGAAGTTCCTCGACTTCATGCTTACCGAGCGCAGAGTGGAGGCTAACCCGGATAAATGTCGGGCTGTCCTGGACATGAAGAGTCCAACATCGGTGAAAGAGGTCCAACAGTTAACGGGAAGGACTGCCGCTCTGACAAGATTTATTTCGAGATCCGCATCCCAAGCACTACCCTTCTTCCGCCTTCTGAAGAAAGGAAAATCATTTGATTGGGACAATGAATGCGAAGAGGCTTTCCAACAGATTAAAATCATATTGGCATCACCATCCGTCCTGACCAAGCCCATACCCGGAGAGACACTATATTTGTACTTATCAGTGGCCGACGAAGCAATCGCCGCCGTCCTGGTGCGGGAAGCTGAAGGTACTCAATACCCCATGTTCTTCGTCAGCAAAGCTTTATAGGAGCCAGAACTAAGGTACCCGAAGGTTGAGAAGATTGCATTATCTCTGATTACGGCCGCTCGCCAACTTCGTCAATACTTCCAAGCCCACCAGGTTGTAGTGCGAACCAATCAACCTATCAGGCAAGTCCTTCACCGGCCAGATCTAGCCGGAAGAATGGTATCCTGGGCCGTAGAATTATCCGAGTTCGGGATAGCATACGAACCACGGCAAGCCATCAAGGCTCAAGCTCTCTCCGATTTCATAGCAGAATTAACCCCGGCACTGCCAGCTTCAGATGATTGGTGGGATTTACATGTCAACGGCTCCTCGAATCTGAAGGGATGCGGATCCGGCATACTCTTGGAAAGCCCATAGGGAGTCATATTGAAACATTCCCTCAGCTTTTCATTCTTAACATCCAACAACCAAGCCGAGTACGAGGCCGTAATCGCTGGGTTACGAATGGCATCTGAGGTTGGGACATCTCGGGTCCGAGTTAACAGTGACTCTCAGTTGGTGGTTTCTCAAGTGAAGGGAGATTACCAGGTTAGAGATCCTCTACTCCTCAAGTATTTGCAGATAGTCAGAGGTTTATGCGGGAGTTTTGCCGAGGTCGAAATTAACCATATTCCGAGAGAAAGGAACGCCAGAGCCGACGTACTTTCGAAGCTAGCAAGCACTAGATCGTCCGGGAATAACAAGTCTGTAATCCAAGAGGTCGTATCAGCCCCCACCATGATGATGTCAATAGACTCTAAAGAGTGTTGGTATACAGGCATCCAAAAGTACCTTCAAGATGGTTCCCTCCCAAGCGACCTCAAGGAAGCAAGACGGATTCAGAGACAGGCAGCACGATATTGCTTTGTCGACAGGAATCTCTACAGGAGAAAGCTAGCACAACCACTGATGAAATGCATCTCGGGGGATCTAACCGATTATGTCATGGCCGAGGTCCATGAAGGCGTCTGTGGTCACCACCCCAGTGGTCATTCTTTAGCCCGAAAAATACTCAGGGCTGGGTATTATTGGCCCACGATGGAGGCTGATTGCGTCAACTATGTAAAGAAGTGCCCGTCATGCCAGAGACATGCTGACATACATTGAGCGCCAGCCGAGGCTTTATGGTCAATATCGGCACCATGGCCCTTCTCCTGGTGGGGAGTTGATATCCTTGGACCGTTTCCCAAAGCCCCGGGACAACTTAAGTACCTAGCAGTGGCCGTTGATTACTTTACCAAATGGATCGAAGCACAGCCGCTGACAAAGATCACAGGAAAGAATCTGTCCAAGTTCATTTACCGGTTTGTCATCTGCAAATTTGGTATTCCCAAATACCGTGGTCACCGACAACGACACTCAATTCATAGACAAGGTATTCTGAGAAATGATGGCGAACTTCCACATCACTCATAGATTTTCATCCGTTGAGCATCCGCAGACCAATGGGCAAGCAGAGGCTGCCAATAAGGTGATACTGAAGGGCCTCAAGAAGAGACTTGAGACAGCTGAAGGACTATGGGTAGAACAGCTCCCCAACGTCCTCTAGGCCTACCACACTACCCCTCACTCCACAACGGGGGAAACACCTTTCCGCTTGGCATACGGGGTAGATGCAGTCATACCGGTTGAGGTCAGATAACAAAGCTTCAGGCTTCGTGCATGCGATCCGGGATTCAATGACGAGCGAATGTGCGAGGAGTTGGACTTGATCAAAGAAATTCGTGAAAGGGCCTCAGTCCGGGAAGCCGCGATCAAATTACAGTCGGCAAGACGTCACGACAAGGCTGTGGTACCACGTTCTTTCAACGTCGGGGATCTGGTCTTGAGGAGAGAAGATGTCGGTAACAAGAATGCATCCCAGGGTAAGTTAGCTGAAAAATTGGGAAGGACCATACCAGGTTGTCTCCAATACTAGCACCGGTGCCTACCGACTGGAAACATTGCCCGGACAGCCCATACCTCAGACGTGGAATGCGGATAAACTCCGCAGGTATTTAGTTGATTCTTTGATTGTAATTATCGCCATGTAACGTCTCTGATTATCACAAAATAAATAAATTTGAAAGTAAATTGTTTTGCCAACATTGTTATATCGGGCTTAGTCCCTCGACACCTCGGGCTTGGTCCCTCGACGATCGCAGATACGCTCCTCGAGCAATCTCGGGCTTGTCCCTTGAGCATATCGGGCTTAGTCCCTTGATGATCGCGGATACACTCCTCGAGCAATCTCGGGCTTGTCCCTTGAGCATATCGGGCTTAGTCCCTCGACACCTCGAGCATAGTCCCTTGACAATCGTGGATACGCTCCTCGAGCAATCTCGGGCTTATCCCATGAGCATATCGGGCTTAGTCCCTTGACGATCGCGGATACGTTCCTTGAAAAATCTCGGGCTTGTCCCTTGAGCATATCGGGCTTAGTCTCTTGACGATTGTGGATACGCTCCTCGAGCAATCTCGGGCTTGTCCCTTGAGTATATCGGGCTTAGACCCTCGACACCTCAGGCTTAGTCCCTCGACGATCGCGGATATGCTCCTCGAGCAATCCCGGGCTTGTCCCTTGAGCATATCGGGCTTAGTCCCTCGACACCTCGGGCTGAGTCCCTCGACGATCGCGGATACGCTCCTCGAGCAATCTCGGGCTTGTCCCTTGAGCATATCGGGCTTAGTCCCTCGACACCTCGGGATCAGTCCCTCGACGATCGCGGATACGCTTCTCGAGTAATCTCAGGCTTGTCCCTTGAGCATATCGGGCTTAGTCCCTCGACACCTCGGGCTCAGTCCCTCGACGGTCGCGGATACGCTCCTCGAGTAATCTCGGGCTTGTCCCTTGAGCATATCGGGCTTAGTCCCTCGACACCTCGGGCATAGTCCCTCGACGATCTCGGGCATAGTCCCTTGACTGTTTTTAAACTAAACATTGCTGATATGAAAAGATTAAAGCACAATCAGGATACAACCCCGGCTAACAATGCAAAAGTTAAATAGATAAAGCTCTGGCAGAGCACATCGCGGGACTGGTAAAATCGGTTCGCAATCAAGTTGTAAATAAAGATTAAACTTTCACTACAAGTATCCAATACATGTTCGAAATAGGGAAACGATCCAAAAATTAAAAGAAAGATAAGGCTACAAGCATGACCGACATTTCGACCCCTTTTTACTGTGCTTCATCTGCGGCTCCAGAAGGTGGAGTGTCTTCAGTAGAAACTTCCTGAAGATCCTCGGACGCTTTTCTGCCATCCTTCTCCTCTTCGTCTTCATCATCATCATGGATCTTTGGCGTTGTAGGCACAATATCCCCAGGAACCCCCTCCATAGTGCCAGTCAGCAGTACGTCATACCACTTACCGTTTTCGACCGTGCACAGTGTTGACATTCCCCGGGTATTCAACTCTACCCCAGGATTTAAATACTTCATCCGCTTGATGGCGGAATAAAAGTAAATGGTAGAGGCGTCAATCCAAAGCTTCTTCGCGGTCTCCCTCTCTGCCTTCTCTTCTTCGACCTAAGCCTCCAGCTCCTTCACCTTCTCTTGTAACTGGGCAATCTCAGTCTGCGCAAGTTGAGTCGCCTTGGCCTCCTCTTTGGTCGTCTTGGCTTCCTCCTTTGCCGCCTTGGCCTCTTCAGCAGCGGCCTTTGCAAGGGCCTCGGCGTCCTTTTTGGCGGTGGAAAGGATTTCGACCTGCTCGGTGAGAATGGAGTTGTTTTCTTGAAGTTTATCTTTTTCCGTGGTGAGCAACTTTACGTTGGCTAGAGCCTTCTGCATCAGCAGCTCATCCGATTCTAATTTAGCAGTCACCCTCTCCAACTCCTGCTTCATGGGGAGAAAGGCGGCGAGATCCCGGGTAGCACCCAAGAAATATTGAGACATCATGGAAAACCTCAGGCCCCAGCTGGTTGCACGATTCAGGAATTCTGTCAAGTCGGCCTCCGTCTTCCCGTTTGAATAGTAATTGGGCCTGAGCCGCCACATAATTCCGCACTTCCTCCGCCGTTATGTTTAAACCTGGAGCGACAGCGGTGGTAGATTGTGGGAGGCGGAACTCTTCCGTCGCGCCTTTTCCTTTGTCGCCCGGTGGAGGAGGCGCCGAGGAGGAACCCTTAGAAAGTACCCCCGCTGGCTGCTTCACTTCGGAAGGCGCAACCAGGGTGCCTTGTGGAGCCGGCACGCCCAACCTTTGATGTTTAGTCTTTGGTTTCTCTGCCCCTAGGCCGCCTTCCACCGCGACAACCCCCTCTTTTCTCTTCGTCTCCAGAGCCTGTTTCTTCATCAGTTTTTCTGCCAATTTATTTTGTTGTTTTGTCGCCATATTCTCTGCAAGAAAGATAAGTTGGTTAGCAAGAAACGATTTACACTTATGACAAATAGAAGATGAAAACATTACCCAGGGATTGCCGGGTCGCACAAGCACCTTCAGCAATCATGGGTTGACTGTCCAATATACCAAAATCCTTAACGAACTTCTTGATGGCATCCGCCACGTCTCTTTCCCCTTGAGACAATTCGTTATAATCCACTGTATACTCTTTTGAAGGCCGTTGAAAGTGGCCGATGTTCCAGTACGGATTAATGATTGGTTGGCCATCCTCAGTCAAGATGTTCCGCCTTCCCTCGCCTTTGGGTACCACCAAGATGAACTTGTCCTTAAAATTCTTGTAAGATTCCTGGAAGGTTTCGAAGATTTCCCCCCCGGCACCAGCTCGGAGGGCCAACCAGGAGTATCTGTTCGGACCATCCTTCACCACCAAAGGTCGAAAGAAGTAGAAGAATATATTGGAGTTAAGCTCGAGGTTTCAACCCGTTGCATAAGATCATGAAACTCTGGATGAACGCCCACCCGTTGGGGTGCAATTGTGAAGGGGCAACCTCCAAATGATGCAGAATCTCCTGCTCAAACCAATGAAATGGAAGCCAGAAGCCGAGGTCATCGAAGACCGTCTTGTACATGGGAATGAATAAATTCTCCCCATGATCACCTTGGGAGCAGATCCTGTTATCCTCGTCGGGAACCGCCATATCCCATTCCTTTTCCTGCTCGGTTCCACCCATTCAACGTCACAGAACCCTAACTCCAGCGATTCAAGAGAACTATACATGCTTGAGGTCCCAAGTGCCTCCGTATCCACCCAGGTCATCCCTGCCAACGCTGCCGGGACGGGGTAGTTGGTGGCCGGCGAGGTATGTATTTTCCGCCTTCCCATCTCGGACCTGTCCAAAAGTCCAGGAGACATGTTAAATTGGTGAGATGGTGAATCTACCCCGGGATGGTCGGGGCCAACCTCAGAGGATCCAGCGGAAAACACCTCGGGATAGCCCCGGTTCTGAAGAATGCGAGCAGTTTTTTCAACTGATTCACGCTGTAAGTTCCCCATACCAACCATCCCAGGCTCGCGTCTTCTCCTCATAACTAGAGCTGGGATGTCCGGATCTTCGGGCTCTTCAGTTATAATGATACACCGCCGTTTATTCTCAACAGCAAGTGCTCTAGCCCTAGCTCTTGTAAGCACCATCTAATGAAAATGTAAATGGCTAAAAGGGGGAAAGACAAGATGATAGCTTGGAAGATTTTTGCTGAAACTTCTTTGAACCGTTCGAAGAAATCCGCGACACCAAAGTTCATGCAATACCTCAAGCTCGAAGGATACGGGGCAACAACAACTGAATACTTATGAGGCTGACAGAGACGGGGAGGTTGCAATGACTTTGGAGGAAATAGGGGCACCGCAAGAACAGAGAAGAGCTTGGGGGAAGAGAACAGAGGCAGAAGAAGAAGAAGAAGAAGAAGAAGAAGAGAGGGAAAGTGAAACCGTCCCCAGTTTCATCCTATATATATATTCTGAACTAACGGTCCAGATCGAGCCAGCTAATGAGGCCCATAGGCCCAAAATCACCAGATTGGGGCATGTGTCACAACAGTTGAAAAGATATTAATTTAAAAAAATAATAATCGTTGCTCAGGAAAGCCAAACGTTGTGACCCCGGAAGTTACCACGGATTTTCACGCGGGAGTTTGACCTCGGAGCACCCATCAGAGTCAACCTTGATGTTCCACCACCGATGCCGGATAAGCAAAGTCAATCACTCCACAACAGACTAACCGACTTGGGGGGAACTGTTTTGGAGTATTATCATACCCCAGACCGGCATCATGAACAATGGGTTGTCATTGGCCGACATAATATGCAGTCATCAGATGAAGATCCGACATACTAAAGGTATATCCGTGATGGTATCATCCGACGATCACCTGTTTGAGGAATCTGAGTCTTACACCGCCTCTACCTTAAAGCTAATCACCGGAGTACCACCGACATAGAGTTTCCGTTATCGTATATCGGCAGTCTGACAGACGAATCCGATATTCATTATGGCGCGTGACACCACTCTCTTGCAGGCGCGTCACGCCGGAAATTGCGGAGTCCGTTATAACTCCTTAATGGACTTTCCCGCCCAAAATCGCCTATAAATACCACAGAGTTTCACCATTTCAGGTACGCATGCTATCCATATACTGTTACTCTGCAAAACCCTCACTTACGTTAAGCATCGGAGTCCCTGTAGGTACACCCTGCTCCGCCGTGGATCAGCCGCTTGCACCATCGTTTTCCGCCGTCATTCTTTGCTGAGTTCAACCTGATAATTGCTGGAAGATCATCTCTAATATAAACAAAGAAAAAAAATATAAAAGAAGAATAGAATAAATAGTATCTATGAAATTGATAGGGTTACAACTAGTATTTGCAATAGATAACTTATTTACGAGAGATATGTATAAAACTAATTATAAAGTTTCACTTATTAAAGACTTGAATTTTTATAAGTCTTAATCATTGATAAGATAGAGTTTGGGTTTTGTGATTTTCATTCTTTTCAATTAAAGTTGAATTTTATCATAAGGGAAGGGGGGTGATAGTAAAATCCAAAAGATAATTTTTATTTGTTTTTTATCTTTAATTTTCAGTTAATATATTTTTACTCATAATTATAAAAGTATAATATTATTCTTAACTTTATTTCTTGTTTTTAGAATTTTGTGAGTATTCCATTATTTCTTTTACAAATTTTGAATGTAAAAATGAAAATAAAAATCCTTTTATAACAATTATAAATTTAAAAATATAAAAGAGAATTGATAATTCTTGTTATTTTATACACTTTCAATTTATGAAAAAATAATAAAATTTGAAAGTGATATATCACAGCTTAACCCGCAATGATTGTACTAACTACTAAGGAATATACTATTAGGTGAGTAGACCCTTTCATTTGATCTGATGTGTAAACCAGAATAAATTATTTTCAAAGTATTATTTTTTTTGAAAAAATTGAACCTTACAAGTTATCATTCATTAAGAAGATTTAAGAGAGTATACGGCTGCTACTTCTAATCAATAGCAAAGTCCAAATAAAATTTATAAGTTAACTTAGTGAAGTAAGTTGATTTACTTCGTATCACCTTCAATCAATCAAATCAAACTTCTAATAAATCAAAATATCTCCTAAATCAGTTAAATATTCTTCCATTTCTGTACTCAAATTTTTAGGAGTTTGACTGCTTGCTTTGCAACACTTCTATCTCCTGGCTGGTCATGAGAAATGTGGTTATGCTTTCCTTCAACCTTTTGCTGCTTCTTTCTTCTTTTATGTTATAAGAAGCACTAAAAGTGAGGCATCTGGGATAAATGAAACACATCCTTTTTCTTACCATGTCAAAGCTATTGAGTTCTTATGGAGTCATTCAGGTTATCAACATGTCTGGCCAGTAAGTTTTCGCATCCATTACATATCTTATCTTTGCCTATTAAGTGTAGATTGTAGACAGAATTAATTAAATATTAAGAGAGTGGAATACAATGTTAGCTATGTATTAATTCTTCCAAGTTTTTATTCATATATACATGTATGATTGTATATGAAATATGTGCTTGTTTTAGGTTTGGGTGCTCAAATGTAACTTGTGCTAACGGATCCAACCATGCTAGAAATCTGTAATCTCTGCCAATTACTCACTTGTATGTATTCAGTTATTGAATTGAGGAACATCAAATTTGGTTGTTTAACTATGAATAGGAAATCGAATTTGGCTGGGAAATCATTGTTGGCACCTTGATTGGAATCTTGGAGCTCATTTGGAAGTGTAGGGGGAGTTGGTGGTGGGGGCATCTTTGTGCCAATGCTAATCCTGGTTATTGGATTTGACCCAAAATCAGCAACAGCTATTTCAAAATGTGAGGTTCTTTCTACATCTCCATGATAATATCTCTGTCCGCATTTTCCCCTTAAAAATGCTGTTTTCTGAATGTTTTCTTTCAAAATGGTTTGCGAATTATAGGAAGAACTTTGTTCGTTCATGAACTACTCTGTAACTGAAATGGTTTGACTTTGACCGTTTATTGTGTCTGTTTTAGGTATGATCACTGGTGCTGCTATCTCAACTGTATTCTTCAATTTGAAGCTAAAGCATCCCACACTTGATATACCCATTATTGACTATGATTTGGTGCTGCTTAACCAACCCTTGCAAATGCTTGGCATTAGCATAGGAGTTGTTTTAAGTGTAATATTTGCGGATTGGATGGTCACTATTCTTCTAATTATTATCTTCATAGGTAAGGTAACTATAGAAGACTTGTACTTCAAGTCCACTTTAAATTTCACTCAGTAATATGGTTAGTTTTTTCTATTTGGGAACCTTTAGGGACATCAATGAAGGCGTTCTTTAAGGGTGTTGAGACATGGAAAAAGGAAACCAAAATGAAAGAGGTAAATACTACAATATTTTAAAAGCTTAGGTGAATTTATGCAACAAACTATACAGGTTTATAGTTAGTCAATGGACCTTCCCCATCAACTTATAGTGTGTTTGGTTTACTACAAAACCACGTTTCAAACGTGGATCTCTTAGTAGTGTTGGCCCGGATCCATGTTTGAAACATAGTCTTGTAGTAAACCAAACACACACCCTTAGATGTGCAAGAACAATTACAATTCTAACATATATTTTGTTTCAATCTTTTGCAATCTCAGGAGACTGTCAAGCTTTTGGAGTCTATTGGTGAGTGTATACATTGATTATTTTTATGAAAACACTTCACAATTCACATGGTCATAAGACACAAGCTCAATATAAGTCTGCAAATTAAGCATATAGAACTTCCCTTTTCAATTTTCATCCAGCCACTTGTAGTGGGGAAGAGGAATACAAGTGTCTTCCTGATTGTCAAGATGGTGGGCCTAAAATAGAAACTAGAAAACCAGAGGTTAGCATCCTTTAGTATTGTGTTCTTTAATATAATCTAATCAGTTCTAACATGCCATACTTGAATGCATTATACATCTATCACTATGCATGCAGGGGACCATTCTTAACAACATTCGTTGGAAGGAGTTTGGACTTCTTTCTTTTGTCTGGATTGCTTTCCTTCTCTTACAGATTGCCAAAGTAAATTTCTTTTTCTGCTGGTAGAAGCAGAACTTGCATTCCATCCCTCCTCCTTTTCCTGGTATATTTATTTGAACTAATCATTAAAGGATTCAATTTTAATAGACTTATACAGCTTCCTGTTCAATCACATACTGGATACTTATTTTGTTACAGGTAAACCAATTACATAATGTTGTATTCTTTCTTTTACTTTTGCTACTTCTAAACATTAATGGAAAATAGTTGATGTTCACCTCTTAAGGTGTATCCCATCTTTAAATTATGAGAGTTGATAGAGAAAATGAGAGAAGACAGAAGAAGTAGAAAGAAAAGGGAAGTAAATAAGGAGTTGTAAGAAAAGTGAGGTGTATGAAAATCATTGTTGAACATTGATGGGTGTGCATTTAAGGCAAATTAGCAATTACTTACAATCTAAGGCATTACTTTTGACAATGATTTTCTCACATTCAATTGGGGTTTATACCTCAAATAGGATAAGAGAGAAATGAGAAGGGAAAAGAAAAATAATAGCTGATCTGATGGGGGAAAAAGGAGGTAGCAGAGAGAAAAATAGAGATGTAAAAACATAAAGGTGATGTGAGCAAAAGGGGTGTGAAAATATTATAGTTTTTACTTTTTTTTCTACAGATACCAGTTTCTCTTGGGGTTTCTCTGTATCAAGCAGTAGGGCTATATCAAGGGTGGAGGATTATTGCTTCCAAAGGTGATCATGGCACCCAATGGAAATTGTACCATATAATTCTATCTATCTAGCATCTGTGCTCTGCTTGCTGGAATTATTGGTGGACTTCTTGGTATAGGTGGTGGATTTGTCATGGGTCCTTTATTTCTTGAATTGGGAATTGCTCCTCAGGTGAGTTGTAATAGAACTTTCATTCCAAAAATTGATCAAAATATAGTTATCCTCTTATTTTTCATAATCCTGCAGGTAGCAAGTGCCACAGCCACTTTTGGAATGACATTCTCAGCATCTATATCTGTTGTACAATATTACCTCTTAAACCGTTTTCCTGTTCCTTATGGTAAAATTAAACTTCATATTTTACCTTTTTATTTTGATTGGTTTTTAAAGTCAATACATATCAAGTAACATGCATGTTTTATCCTGTTTTACAGCTCTCTACCTTACCTTTGTGGCTGCCGTTGCTGCATACATAGGACAACAAATCATTGACAAGCTCATTAATATCTTTCAAAGGGCATCCTTGATTATCTTTGTCTTAGCTTTCACATATTTATCAGTACAATTGCACTAGGTGAGTGTTTATGCTATTGTTGCTATTTGCTAAATTTGCTAAATTTGCTTTGTCTTTGTAGGGAGAAAGTTGTAGCCTATGAGTTTTTACATTTTAGACTTTATTTTACTTTCTTCTTGGCTTTGTAAAAATCTGCAGCTTGCTTACATAGATTTCACTTGTGTGCCTGTATATAGGTGGGAGTAGGCATATCAAACATGATCGGGAAGATTCAGAGGCATGAATACATGGGATTTGAGGACCTATGCAAGTATGATGCATAGAGGTCCATATATTTATTTAGTTACACACTTTTTCAATCGTTATTGTTTGTCTTCGCTACACCCCTAGAGGGGATGATGTTGTATTTAAATTGCATACGTTGTAAAGAAGGTTATAATTACTATATTATATTCGGGATAGGATGTTTGGGTAGTTGGCATGGCTTCTAGGTTCAAAGTTCAAACCCATGTGTCTCCATTGTAAAACTATTAATATTACATGGCTGCAGGATATGTGCCTTGTAGGACATACACCATTTATTTTAGCCCGTTTGGTTCTACGTTTCAATATTACAAAATTATGGTTTTATGGAATTGACTTTAAATCACCTTCGTCCAACATGTTTTGTAAAATGTGTATCACTTATCTCAACTATTAATCTATAGAATCAATTCTACTCAACTGTAAATCAAACGGACACTTTATCTATAAGTAAACCACCATTTTGGTCCTGAAAAGTGTAGGCATTGGTCACTTTAGTCCCTCCGTCACTCTCACTTATTTAAAACGTTAATTTTACTGATGTGACACATTAATTGCCGATTGGGTTACCTATGTGACATACCTTAAGCACTTACACTCTCTCCAAGGATTAAAATGAAGGATTTACATCCTCTTCAAGGACTAAAATGAATGAAATTGAAGATTTTTTTTGGGTCGCAATCCGGTACCCTCTAGCAAGAGAGTTTTGGCACCTTCTTATTTTTTTAATTAAAAGGAGGCATAAAAGTCAAAGCTACACAAGAACAAGTCGTGTACTCCCTATTAAATCATTTCGAAGACATAATGTGTATTTTGAATGAGACACATGTGTATTGTAAATGAGAATGTGAAAAATGAAGGAACACAATTAAAAATACAGAATAATGGAGGGTCAAAAAGTTTTTATAAATATTAGAAATACAAATTTTAATAGTTAAAACATTACTCCTGCAACTGTAAAAAATACTAAGACCGTTTAAGAAAGCTAAGAGAAATTTATTGGATGGACAAAAATGGTACCAAAACCCTCTCTCACTGGAGGGTACTGTAGAATGTAGAATTTCTTTTTTTTTTACCATAGAGATAATTGAAATTTGGCTTAAATAAGATATAGATCCCTCTAATTACACATGCTTTTACTTTGAGCACTTATTCACATACCGCAAACAGTGGTCGGCAAACTATAAAATAAGAAAAACAAAGAAAAAAAAGGAAATAAAACCTAGTCGCAAACAGTGGTATAAATGGTGTACCACTGTTTGCGGGCTGAGGTACATGAAAACTTTTCCTTTTATTTTTAGTCCCTTCTCACATTCTTTAATGTTTTTAGTCCTTTTTTATTTTCTGTCAATAAAATTAGTTCCTAATGTTAAATTATCTCCGTTAAGTGGTTAAGTGATGATGTGGCCGCTAAATGTCACATCATACATTGCCACATGAGAAAAGAAATTCCAGGTCACTGCTTCCTCTGATCGCTAAATCCCTCCACCGCGCTAGGACGCCGCCTTCACGTTATAGCCACCGTCCGAGCCATCTTTGTCCAGCAACAGTGTTCAATCGATCTCTATCCTAAACACATCAACTAAGAGCCCCCACATCAAAAAACAGAACTCATGAGCAAAACCAGAGGAAAAGATTGAGCCATCTTTGTCCCATAACCTTGAATCAACACCAAGCCACACCCTGAGTTCCTATCATGTTCATAATCGTCAACCCCTTTCATCCTGAACCAGAGCAACTCCCTCTATAACCAATCCTCACCCCGCCATCATGTGTCGCCGCACCACCGAACTCCCTCAGCCATCAACGTCCCTTACCTCTCATCTTTTCATTATCGGCTTGAGAGCACCATCGTCCTTAAGACATGTGTCTGCATTTCTGCCCAATACCGGCGCGCATGGCCGTCCGTTTCCTCCCGCTTGTCGCCCACTCTGTCATAGAGACCCACCGTTTCCCATGCAACACCATAGCTAGTACAACCCACAATGCTGTCACACTGCTTCTATGAATGGTGGAAGAGGGAACTATAGGTGAGACGACAGGGAGAAGAGAAGGAAAAGGGTGCAACAACTGCAAAACGAAAATGATGAGGGAGAAGTTCAAACATGGAAGAAAGGCTGATGTGGAATTTTTTACCACATGACACTATGTGATGTAGCACTTAACAGGCAGCATCATCACTTAACAGAAGCAATTTAACACCAAAGATTAATTTGATTGACAAAAATTAAACAAGGGACTACAAACATTAAAAAAAGTGAAGGATGACTAATAACAAAAATACATGTAATTAGAGGGAGTAAAACTTATTTAAGCCTTGAAATTTAATACTTTTGAACTTTTAAAATTAATTAATGAATAAAAAATTTTATAAAAATAATTTATGTCATATATTATTTTTTACATTCATTTATTTTTTTTCTAACATTGAAATCAAGTTAACAATTATCCCATATATTTTTAAGATATTTAAAACTAGGTATTTCTATGACACTCTCCACCATTGCCATTGTTTATTGACATCGCCCACTGCCACCAATATCACCTAACTTCTTCCCAAAAGCATTAGTTGGCACCCTCCACCACCACCATTGTTCAACACCTTCCATGACCACTGCCACATAATATCCTCCAATGTAGTGGTGACGATGGTGGAGGGTGTAAGTGGTGGTGGCAATGGTGAAGGATCCAGGTGGCGGTAACAGTGAAAAAGGGTGCTTGGTAGTAATGATTATGCTTGTTGCAACATCCTAATTCCGTAAACTTAGAAATAATGCTCGTTGGAAGCATATTTTCGAACTTATAGAATTATTTTTCGCGTCATTAACGATATCATTAAACATACACAACACATTTCGCTCAAGTATTCCAACGTTACATAAGTGTGAAAATACAAATTGCATTGTCATAAATAACATCCACTGCCACAAGGTGGCTCAAATAACCAAGTTGAGTCAATTGATTTAATTAAATACAGCATCAACATATGCAAGAACTACAATCAAGAAAAGGGAAATAAGTTGAGGGCTTCACTCTTGATCTCACAGTGCCCTATCAGGTGCTCGACTAAGAACCTTGGGCATCTAGAATAATCCCGCAAACGTGGTGGTGAGACTAACGTCCCAGTGAATGCAATCATACATATAGTGTAGGTGTACGGACAAATATGATGCAACAACCGACAACAACTATCAGATCATGACATGACATGCTAATCAGTTAATCATTACACATAAGATGGACATGACCTGCTTTAAACCCCCAGAGGGGGTCTTATCACTTACTGGGGCTAGACCTGAGCTCAAAATTATAACAAGGAACGTCTCCCTTGAAGGCCATATAGACCTTGCTATTAACATGGTATTTTCATAGCAACATCATCACATGGGGTTCATTATACATGATTCTTAGTGGTTTGAGACCCGTAGGGCGGCCGAAGCCGAAGGTGATTACTCATTTAAATGAACATAAGTATTGTGAAACATGATTTGAGTCTTAGACATGTGACATAAACAATGATATAGATAAAGCCCTAGAAATGAAAACCCTAACATAAATCCTTGAGCATAACCAACACATATGTGTAAATAGGGCCAAGGCAAGCATGAATCAAGCCAAACAAACAATCACAAGCAAAGCAAGAAAGGGAAAGGAGAAAGAGGTCATTTAGGGCTTTCACACATGATGAGAGTGAGTAAGTGGATTACTCTCACCTCTACAGTAGTCAAGAATGAGCTTGAGATGGGTGAGATGGCCTTCCTTCTTCTCCTACCTTGGGTGAGCTCTCTCTTCTCTCCTCTTCTCTATCTCCTCTACTAGGGCAAGAAAAGGTGGGAGAATTTGTGTTCTAAAATAAGTTAGAAAGGTTTTAAAAAACTGCACTCGCGTTTTTTACTCAAGTTCACTTGAGAGAAATTCTCTGTTAGAGCGAAAAATCATTTTTTCGCTCAACCGAAAGCATTTTCTGCTTGAGTGAAAATCCTCCAGAATCCCCCTCAATTCTGCCTCATTTTCGCTTGAGTGAAAATTCCTTCGCTCAAGCGAAAATGACAACAACCAAATACCCTATTTTTACCGATAATTAATTTATCTAAAGCGTAGGGATTCTTGCTTGGGCGAAAATCCTTCATAACTGAATTCCCAAAATTCAATTCCTATTCGCCCAAGCGAGTTGTTTCTCACTTGAGTGAAAAAGGGATGACGTTATGCCCTTTTAAATAGTTTTTAACCCTCTTTAACCTAATTCCTTTTATGAAAACCTCTTATACCTAGAATTTCACTTATGAAAATGACTTGAAATTTGGAATGTTACACTTGTGACATTATTAGGTTCATAACAACATTTTAAACAAAAAATTGAAACTAAAATTACAAACCTAAAAACTAATTTTGATTTTTAAAAATTTCAAAAGTTAAAATAAAAAACTACACCAAACGAGCCATAAAGCTAAGGATTCTGAGCTTATGGAAAGAACTTTTTACATTAGTTATGATGTATTAAAATATTACTTTTGTTCAAAATGCAAATTGAATTTTTATAATATTTTCTCCAACATAATATATATGAAAAAATATAGAAGAAAATGGTAATAAAGATATATGAAACTTATGGAGATATAAACTAATATAGTTAGAACGTACAACAATAATCAACACTTTTTAGTAGAGTAAACCCACAAATTGGTCTCTGACTTTTTGTGTCGGGAAATTTAGTCTCTGACATTTAAAAATGACTAAACTAGTCCCTGACATTATTCACCGTCCATCAATTTAGTCCAACATCACATTTTCCATTAACGGAGAGTTGAGTTGTCACGTTAATTATGTGACACATAGGATCCAAAAAAAAACTTGCAAATTATTCCCTAACATTTTTTAACATTAGTAGTTTAGTCCTTGACATTTAAAATGACTTTATTAGGCATTAATTGTTGTAGAAACGCGTAGCTCTCTTCTGAACTCTTAAAAACCTCTCAAAACGCATTCATTTCCATTCAAAAAGTGACCAATTATTCTCTCAAGTATCAAATATGTTCATATTAAATCTCTTTCTTTTAACTTCTGGTTGCATTCTTCTCTTCCTTATTTTGATTTATGTTTTATTTCAATAAACATATTTATTAAAGGAATGAACCCTCTTAAAGATTAAGTTTTTTATTCTTATATTATTCTCCCCCTGTCTTTGTGTTAATCATTTCATATGGAGAAACAGAAGTCCAAGCTTTACTTCATAAGCTTTTCTAAAGAGAGAGTTTTGGGGGTGCTCTTATGAGGAAAGTTCACCAAGTGGAATTTTGTTCAATGAATTTATAATGTAAATAAGATTCCAATGAACAATGTGATGATAGAATCTAATTCTTAAGAGGGTTCATTTTCTTTAATAAATATGTTAATTGAAATAAAAATAAATCCAAACAAGGAAGAGAAGAACGCAACCAAAAGTTAAAAGAAAGGGATTTAATATGAAAATATTTGATCCTTGAGAGAATAATTGGTCACTTTTTGAATGAAAATGAATGTATTTTGACAGGTTTTTTAGAGTTTAGAAGAGAGTCACGCGTTTCTACAATATTCAATCTCTAATAAAGTCATTTTTAAATGTCAAGGACTAAACTATCTGATGTTAAAAAAGTTAGGGACTAATTTGCAGGTTTTTTGGATCCTATGTGTCACTTAACGTGACAACTCAGCTCTCCGTTAATGGAAAATGTGACGTTGGACTAAACTGATGGACAGTTAATAATGTCAACGACTAATGTGGTCATTTTTAAATGGCAGGAACTAAACTGTCCAATGCAAAAAAAGTCAGGGACCAATTTGTGAGTTTACTCTTTTTAGTATAAGTAGCAAAAAGTTTAATTTCTCTTAAATAATTTCTCAGAAATGAGTCTTATGAATGAAGAAAAATAGACATTGGGAAAGTTTTATACTCGTAACTGGGTTCACTCGAGTGCCTTTTTTTTATACTGTTTACACATTAATTAATTTCAAAAGAGACAATATGTAGAGAAATTTTTCTGTATATGATTTACAATGAGATACAATCTAAACTCCTCTTTCTAGTAATTTTGAGCCTTTATTTAAAACCCTAAGTGGTGTATTTTTTTTTATTTTTTGTGATATACTACTTTCATTTAAATTAAGAGTGTAACATTACTTTTAATGTTTTTTTTTTTGTGTGAACCATAAATATCCTCCACGGGAGGCAATTCTGCTCGAGTCAAAAACATCCACATCCTGATAGAGCTAACTCTCTCAGCGGGGATCTTATGCATCCACAAGACTCGAATCTGAGACCTTGTTTAAATGGTATCAAGCATATACCACTTGAACCAATCACCGTTGATTTTGTTAAGATAAGTCAAATATTCTATTTGTTAAGTTAGGAAGTTAAATATAATGTTTGCTAAAAATTAGTCATTTGTACAACTGTGGGAATATTTGTACAACTATCATTCCTTTAATAGAAGAGGAATTATAGGGATTCTTGTGTATATATATTACATTGCTTTATGAATGAAATTACCAGAATTACTCTTTGAAACATTTCTATAGGTTTTATCATTTTCCTTTGATTCTCACTTTTAGGATTTTATTGTTGTCATTTTTAAGTTATTTTAAAAGTTTGTTTTATTTCCAAGTCCCACAATGCTTGTGGAGAGAGCCTTATGAGGGTATATAAGCTAACATGTGTTAGTGGTTTTCAAACAAACTAATGAGAGGTTGGGCTCGCGCGCACAAGGATGGGCCTAGCTAGTGCAAATCCTCCGATTTTCCCCCCATGCGCGCATGATAATGGTTCCTCATCAGCTTTTTTGCTCCCGTTTTATTTAAATTATTTTTAATTGAAATTCTAATCCTTATATGATAAAACCGTTTTTACCAGAGATAATTTATGACTTGGTATTACCGGATTTTTTGGGATGATTCTTATCCTCAACTAACTACGGAGTGGTTCCAGATTTTCCTCCACGTCTATTTACTTTCACTTTAAATTTCGAATTAAACAAACCAGCTAGATATCTATCTGATCTAGCCACTTTATTTTCTCTCTTTCTCTCTACCTCTATCATTCTGCTCTCTGATCCCACTATTGTTCGAGCTAGTTCTGGGTGACCTCGTGCCTCCGATGCGAGAGGAACATGTTGTATCATGGAGGATCGTTGCAATCAAGGTGAATGAATCCTTAAGGATGTAACACCCGCGTTTTTACCGTTTTGCCGTTTTTGCCGTTTTGAGTGTTTTATTGGATTTTGAGTGATTAAAATTATTTTTAATCATCAAAATTTATATTTTTGGATTTAGAATTAAATTTCCTATTTTTAGGGAATTTCTGGGAATTTTTGGGGTTTTTTTTGTGAAAATGACCTTTTTGCCCCTCCTGTCCCTTGAACCGGGCCCGAATACTCTTGATCCGGGCCAGAAAAATTTACACTGACTCACCTTGACACATCATAACAGCCGTGCATGCAGAATAATGTGCATGGGAGACACTTGTAAATTTTCCCCTTCCTTACAAGACAAGTGTGCAAGCAAATAAGCCATGTGTCATTTATGTTTCCTAAAGCAAAAACTCCACTTTCTTCCTTTTCCTTTCACATGCAAACCAGAATTTTTTTCTCTCATTTCACTCATTCTCATCCCCTTGCAGCCGTGAGCTTCCTTCCCATTTTCTCTCAAGTTTTCCATTTTTCTTCCAAACACATTCAAGCAAAAGGTTCCATTTTTGAACCTAAGCTTAAACACCTAGCCTCCAACCTTGTAGAAGTCCTTGTTGGTGATCAAGAGGAGGATCTTGGAGCTGTTTTTGGGACTGTTACTGCACCTTATTTTTACAGAAAATTCCTTAGGTAAAGGGGGGGAGAACTTGAACTCTAGTGGGATTGGTAACTAGAGTCAAGGATTTGCCCTTAAAATCCTTGTTTTTACTCTTGTTCTCCTTGAAAAAAATCACTTTTTGATCTTTTCTTTGAGCAAATGTTTTGGATTCTTGGAGCTGGGTTGTTTACATGTTTTTAAGTTTATTTTGATGCTTGGAATGTGTTTGGATTGTGATTGTTGGTGCATGGAAGCCAAGAAACAATTTTGGAAAAATTTTCCCCTTTTTCCTCTAATAGCTCTCGGCCTTGAGGGATTTTGGGGCTGCATGTGTTTCAAAATTTTTTTGGTGCTTGGAATGTGTTTGTATGATGAATCTATGAACATGCATGAAGTTGGTTGAAGGTATACAATTGTTTTGGATGATTGATCTTTGAAAATAGTGTTTATGAGCTTGAAAATGGAGTTATGAACTTTAATGTGTATGTGGATGATTTTGAGTGGATTAGTATGATATTTGGCATTTAGATTGTTTGTTGATGAATGTGAAGTTTTGGTGAAGATTGGATGTTGTGAAAAATTTGAAGTTTTGATGAACATTCAAGTTGTTCTTGATGTTCATGAGTTGTTCTTGATGAAACTCATCAAGAATACCTTTTTGATCTTAAAAATGTCAAGGGTATGTTGAAAACATTTTATGGGCTTTGGTGGTCCAAAAGGACTAAGAAGCAATTTTACAAGTAAAAGGACTAAAGTGCAATTAAGAATAAGTCTTTAAAAATAAATAAAACAAATTCGGATTTCCAATTCCAACCAAGTAAAAGTCAACTTAAAGGTCAATATTTTAGGTTGCCATGACTAAAAATAAGTTCCTAAGAGTTATAAAACCTTTAGGCTTTTAATTTAAGTTTAAAACCTTTAAGAAAAGGAGTTAAAGACTCATTAAAAGTCAATCAAGATTAGATTATGAAATTAAAGTTAGATTGGAGTTGGACTTCAACTCTAATCCAAGTTATTAAGATTAAAACTCAAGAATTAATTAGTGGACTTGGCTAATTTAGTTATCTAAGTTAGTTAACCTAATCTACTTAAGTTAATTAAGTAAAGAATAATAAATTAAGGCTAAAATTAGTTAACCTTAATCAAATATAATTAAAAGCTTAATCTAAGATTAAGGAAGAGATTAAGGAATAATTAGGAATTAATTAGGATCTTAAGTAAGGAGACTTAATTAAAGAAGATTAAGACTAATTATAGTTCAGTTAATGAAAACTAATTGTAATTAAAGATTAAACTTAATCTTAATTAGTCATACAAGAGGAATTAGGATAAGCAATGCTATCCATAAGACACAATCATAAGTCTTAGTAAATTATAGGACTTAAGTGGACATGATTATTAAGATCATTAGTACAAACTACTATAAAAGATTATAACCAACATCCTCTTTCTTCATAAAACTTGAGAAGCTTAGTGAGAGAGTGCGGTTCCAACCCAAGGTAGGGTTCGGTTTTCCATGAAGGAAAGACATTGAATTCGGGCCGTGCCACGGGGATGTGGTGACGTTGAATGGTTCAATGGGCTTTGCCTGTAAGGATGTGAATGTTGTGAGCATTGTTGTGTGACATGCATCATGAAGCATTGTTGATGTTCGAGGTTGAAAACCTTATGACCTATATGACAGTAGCACTTGGTACAGTGTGAAATCGGTTGGGAAGGGTGAAACTGGGTTTTGCAAAGAACGCCAGTGGGTCCTCAAAAGGGACGCCAGCCCTGAGGATAGCCTAGCTCCCGGAAGATCTCAGGTGACGTAGATTAGCTCCCTACTGTCGAGATTGGGGAACCCAGCTTAGCTATTCCTGTCGCTCTCATGATTTTCGGGTCAGTTGAGATTGTCTGGAAGAACGCTTAAATGATTTGGCCAAAATGTATGAGCAATGCTCTTTGTACCAATGCTAGTACAGACTCTAACTCCTGACGTGCTGTGTATATATGGTCGGGCAGCTGCTATGTGCTCTCCGATGGTGATGTTTCCCTGGGCCCGCATGCATTAGATATTACATTATAATAGTAGAGTTGCGTTCATATGAGTACACCATAATGAGATGTCGTGATTGCTTATTGATTCAACTGTGTGGATTGCCTCTGTGTGTGTGCTCTAGTTTGCTGTATCCTACATGTTGTGAGTTCATGCGATGTTCTCACCCTCCTGTTCTATGTTTACTTTCTATGCTCTTCTCGTCACGTTGATAGTCGGTATCGAGGACTTCCGTCATGACGTCAATGCAGGTGCGACTCAGATGGTTGCCGGGGCACCCGGTGGGCGACGAGTATCCCGCGCAGGTGTGAGTTCTATGGAGGTGGAGTCTGTGTCATCATCACGCACCCCAGACTTCCTCTTGTACCTGAGAAGGACTAGGTTGTGTTGAGTCTAGGTAGTGGCAGCTCTGATCTAGCGACCTCTTGTTTTGTATTTTGTTGAGGTCTTATTTATTTTAGTCTACTACTGGAATTCATGTTTGCGTGGTTGCCTTGTTGGCTCAAAAGTACATCGACACCGTGATGTATGTATGTATGTATATATATATATATTTATGATGTTTCCTTCCTTATGATTCATTTTATAACTATGTGTATGTTGTGTAGGTAGGCACGGTAATAAGCGTCTAGATGTTTTCGGAAAAATGAGTTTTAAATTTAAGGAAAGGATATTTCATAAGTACTTAAAATAAAGCTAGAGAGGTAATAGGCCAATGACACCTAAACCCTTTTCAAAAAAAAAAAAAATTTCGTATGTTGACGTTTTTGAAAACAGTAAGTTCGTTGGTCACGTGTCATATGTGACATTCTTAGCGGTATAACTAAGGGTGTCGCAAAGGACAACATGGTCATCAGGTGCCTCAGGATTACTGCTTCTTTTTCAGGCTATAGGGTTCATCCACGACAACAATCTTAAGGATTCATGTCTTCTACACCCTCTTCCAATGTAGATTCAGCCAACGGAGGTGGCGGAACGCAACCTACTCCTACCCCGGTCAATGCTCCTCCTGCTCTTTATGCAAATCCATTCCTGGATATGTCCAAGATCGAGGTCTTCAGAGGTCAAAATTATCGTAGATGGCAGGAACGTCTCTTCTCCATTCTCGACTTGCATGGAGTGGCTGCCGCTCTAACCGACTCAAAGCCACCACAAACCGCTAATCCTAAACTCATAGAAGATTGGAACAATGCTAATAAGGTATGTCATCATACTATACTTAGTACTCTTTCTAATGAGCTCTTCGATGTTTATTGTTCGTATAAGGAAGCAAAGAAAATTTGGGACTCAATCCATACCAAGTACACTATTGAAGACGCTGGAAAGCAGAAGTTTGTCATCGACAACTACTACAAGTGGGAGATGACCGAAGACAAAGACATCAAGGTGCAAATCAATGAGTACCACAAGTTGATCGAAGATCTCAAGGAGAGAATATTGAATTACAAGATGAGTTTGTAGCTGGATTACTGATTGAGAAGTTGCCCCCTCCTGAAATGATTACAAACAACAACTCAAACACAAACACAAGCAACTATCGCTGGCAGATCTGATTATTCACATCATCATTGAAGACACCAACCGCAAGGAGATTAAGGTGGCCAAAGCAAAAGCTCTAGCAGCACGAGCCAATCTTATTGAAAACAAAGCACAAAAAGGTACGAAATTAAACTCTGATCACTCTGTCCCTAAGATTGCTAATCCCAACTCTAACTTCAAAAAAAGGGGAAATTGCTTTGTTTGCGGAAAGCCAGGTCATAAAGCATTTCAATGCAGATACCGTGTGAGGAACGACAATCCTTCCAAACAAAAGGCAAATTTGGTAGAGAGAGATGACATTATTGTTGCGGTCGTTTCTCAAGTTCGCGTTGTGACTGATGTGACCAAGTGGGTGGTAGATTCTGGGGCTACCAGTCCCATTTGTGCCAATAGAAAGGCGTTCACCTCCTACACTGCAGTAGGGGAAGGAGAAGAACTTGTCTATCTTGGTGATTCCAGATCTGCACCGGTTCAAGGAAAAGGAAAAGTTCTTCTGAAACTCACATCATGGAAGACCTTGACTTTTAATGATGTATTGCATGTCCCTATATTAGGGCCAATTTGATTTATGTGTCCTTGTTAGTAAGAGTTGGGGTTAAGGTATCATTTGAGTCCAACAAAATTGTGATGAAAAAAAATAATGTATTTGTTGGCAAGGGCTATTGCGATCAGGGACTCTTTGTTCTTAATGTTTCTGAAGTGATTAATAAAATTGTTTCCTCTTTTGCTTATATGCTTGATTCGTTTGATGTGTGACATGCTATACTAGGACACATTATTTTTTCTTATATTAAGAATATGCGCCAAATTAGTATGATTTCTGGTTTTAATAATGAAAGTCAAAGTAAATGCGTTGTATGTATTTAATCTAAATTAACCAAGAAATCTTGTTATTTTGTTCAACGTGAAACCAATTTACTTAATTTAATTCATTCAGATCTAGGTGATTTAAAACAAACTGTAAAAAGGAGGTAATAAATACTATGTGACGTTCGTAGATGATTTCTCGGGATAAACTAAGGTTTATCTAATTAGGCATAAAGATGAAGCGTTTGATATGTTTTTATTATATAAAGCCAAAGTAGAAAATCAATTAAATAGGAAAATTAAAAGGGTTAGATCTGATAGGGGGTGAGTAATCTTATTTAATGAGTATTGTGAAAAAGAAGGGACAATACTAGGGGTGTTCACATCCAATCCAATCCAATGCAAACCGCATAAACCGAACCGAAAAAACCGAACCGAGAAAACCGAAATTTTTTTATTGGATTGGATAGGTTTTCGGGTCCTATGTTGAAAACTGATCCAAACCAAACTTATATATATTATAAAACAATCATATATTTATACTTGTATACATATTTATTTATGAAATTACTTATACTAGTATATTTTTTATGATTTTATTATCTAATATCATGTTATGATTTATATAAATATATCAATTTAAAATTAGTTTTAAATTAGTTTTCATGTCTCGTGTCCTTCTTTTTAATATAATTTTATATTTATTTTAATAAGTATAAGTACCAATAAAAATGTTTACTATTATTTCATAATTTATCACTTTTATCTAATATTTATTGTCTTTTTAAAAAACCGAAAACTGATCCAATCAAATCCAATCCAATTTAAATTGGATCGAATTTGAGAAAATATCAAAACCGGCCGGATGATAAAATAATAAAACTGCAATGATTGGATCGAATGATTTTTGCCTCAAAATTGATCCAAACCGAACAGCGAACACCTCTAGAAAATACATGAAGTAACTCCACCTTATTCACCCGAGTCTAATAGGGTAGCAGAAAGGAAAAATAGGACCATAAAAGAAATTATGAATGCCATGCTCATTAGTTCAGGTGCACCAGATAACTTGTGGGGGGAAGCCCTTTTAGTTGCTTGTTTCTTGCAAAATAGGATCCCACATAAGAAAACCGGTAATTCTCCATATGAAATTTGGAAAGGGTATAAGCCTAACTTAAGCTATTTGAGAGTGTGAGGCTGCCTAGCTAAGGTTATGCTTCCTGACCCTAAGAAAAGAAAAATAGGCTCTAAGACCTCTGATTGCATGTTTATTGGTTATGTTGAGTATAGTGTTGCCTATCGGTTTCTTGTTTTGAAAAGTGATGTGCTTGATTGTAATACAGTTTTCCAAGAATGCTGAGTTTTTGGAATATGTGTTTCCTTTGATGTCTAGATCTATTTCTCATGTAACTGTTCAAAATAACAATGAGGACTCATATGAGGATTTGAGAAGAAGTAAAAGACAAAGGAAAGAAACTTCCTTTGGAAATGATTTTATACTTACTTGATTGGGAATGATCCTTCAACTTTTTATGAAGCTGTTTCTTCTTCTGATGCTAATTTTGGAATGAAGCTATTAAAATTGAAATTAATTCTCTTTCTAAAACTAAAAACTTGGATTTTTGGTTGATTTACCTCCGGGAGCAAAACCATTAGTTGTAAGTGGATTTTTTAAAAGGAAACTTAATCCTAACGGTTCACTGAAAAATACAAAGCAGATTGCTTGCGAAAGTTTTTTTCTCAAAAACAAAAACATTGACTATTTTGATACATTTGCTCCCGTGATTAGAATTTCTTCAATTCGAGTTTTAATAGTTTTGGGCTTCTATTTATAAATTGGTTAATACATCAAATGGATGTAAAAAAAAGCTTTTCTAATGGTGATTTAGAAGAAGAAATTAAATGTCTCAACTTGAAGGATGTGTCATTTCTGGTCAAGAAAATAAAGTTTGTAGGGTTCTCAAATCCTTATATGGTTTGAAACAAGCTCCAAAACAGTGGCATGAGAATTTAATAAGACTTTGATTGCTGATGGTTTTTCTATTGTTAAAGTGAATAAATGTGTCTACACAAAAGTTTGTGGATGGTGAATGTGTAATCATTTGCTTGTATGTAGATGATATGCTCATATTTGGCACATGTTTAGATGTAGTGATTAAGACTAAGCTTTTCTTGCATCAAATTTTGACATGAAAGACATGGGTGAAGCAAGTATGATATTGGGTGTTAAAATCATAAGGAAGGGTGATGATATTATACTATCCCAAGAACAATATGTTGAAAAACTTCTTGGGAAGTTTGGGCACTTTGATGAAAAGCCAGTGAGTACCCCTTATGATGGCAACACTCAATTAATGAAAAATCGAGGTGACCCTATTCTCAACCTGAGTATGCTCAAATAATAGGGATCTTGTTACGTTTGATGAATTTCTCTTGACCTAAAATCGCTTATGTTGTGGGTAGGTTGAGTAGATACACTCAGAATCCTAATCAGGATCATTGGGGTGCACTTGTTAGACTCACAAGATACTTGAGAGGTGACATGTATAGTGGATTTCCCGCTGTATTAGAAGGATACAATGATGCTAATTGGATCTTAGATTCAGATGAGACAAAATCCACTAGTGGTTTCATCTTTACACTTGGTGGTGGTGTTGTTACTTGGAGATCGACCAAACAGACTATAATAGTCAGATCGACTATGGAATTTGAATTTATAGCTTTGGAATTAGCCGATAATGAGGTTGAGTGGTTGAAAAATTTCTTAGCAGACATTCCTTTAGGAATGAAACCAACACCAACAGTGTATGTTCACTGTGATAGTCAGTCGGCTAGAGCCATTACAAAGAATAAGACTTGCAATGGTAAAAATAGACATATTCAATTAAGACACAATGTGGTGAAGCAACTGCTGAAAGATGGAACAATTTCCATTGATTATGTAAAGTCAGAAGTGAATTTGGCCGATCCTCTGACTAAACCCTTGGGTAGAAAATTTATAATTGAAACATCGAGCGGAATGAGACTAAAGCCAATTTGATATTAACAGTGATGGTAACCCAACCTTTGTGATTGAAGACCCCATGAAGAAGGTTTATATGGGTAAAAACAAGTA
Organism: Sesbania bispinosa; assembly: GCA_026901365.1. NCBI lineage: Eukaryota > Viridiplantae > Streptophyta > Magnoliopsida > Fabales > Fabaceae > Sesbania > Sesbania bispinosa. Next base: position 646,845 of record QLOH01000158.1, on the reverse strand, counting down.
ATCTGTTAGTCTTGCTAGCACTATTTAATTGTCCCTTCCCACGGTGTATGAGGTGCTAGACTGCATATTGGAGAGGATAAGCCCAAAAGGTTTTTAAATGATTTTCATAGCCCTTACGGGTGGTGTATGAAGTCTAGCTAGCACACACTTGATGAAATCACCTATATGAGTGTCAAGTGGGGCCGCTTGCATGAGATTAAGGCGAAATATCTAGAGCATTCATGAACACCAGGCGAGCGCATGGCCTTACAGCGCAACACAACGATAATGGCAAGAACTGTGGGGGTGTGATGTGATTTGCAGACCTCTATCATACACTAAAAGCGTTTTGGTTCATAGGACGTGTTCCACCGATTCACTTTTATGTTATGTCTAACCTTTGGGCCTTTGGTTTAGGCCCAAAACTATAAAGTCAACCAAAAATATTTTGTAGACATGGGCTTAGATTAGAGTTGGGTTTCAACTCTAATCCAACCCATCAAGATTAAAACTTAGAAGTTTAGTGGGCTTAACTAATCCAATCCATCTAAGTTTGTAAAAGTGGAGAATAGGATTGCTGAATTGCTTGAGGAAAAATACCTCAGCAGCTGAATATTTATATACATGATTTACACTCACTAATAAAGGAAACATAGGAAATATAATCTGTACAAAATAAGGAAACATAGACCTATACAAAAATAAGGAAATACAGCTATACAAATCAACACCTAATGTAGTTCCTAGTTTCCATAAATACATTTATTCTATTCTAATTTCCCTAAATAGGAGATATTCTCTAACACTCCCCCTCAAGCTGGAGCATACAAATCATATGCACCAAGCTTGCCACAAAGAAATTGTATTTGAGGACCTCAAATGGACTTTGTCAGAATGTCCGCTAGTTGATCATTAGAGTTAACAAACTCAATGACAACTTCCTTGGAAAGAACCTTTTCCCTGATAAAGTGGCAGTCAGTCTCTATATGCTTTGTTCTTTCATGAAAGACTGGGTTGGACGCAATGTGGAGTGCAGCTTGGTTATCACAATATAACTTCATCTCGTTAATGTTACCAAACTTCAATTCACTAAGCAACTGTTTTACCCAGATGAGTTCACAAGTAACCAATGTCATAGCACGATATTCAGCCTCATCACTTGATCGAGCAACTACTTGTTGTTTCTTACTCTTCCAAGATATGAGGTTTCCACCTACAAAGACACAATAACCTGAAGTGGAGCGTCTATCAATGGGAGAACCAACCCAGTCTGCATCTGAATATCCGACAACATGAGTGTTTCCTTTGTCTTCATAAACCAACCCTTGACCAGGAGCATTTTCATGTATCTCAGAATTTGAGTTACTGCATTCCAGTGATCAACACGAGGGGATTGCATGAACTGACTTACTACACTGACTGCAAAAGAGAGATCTGGTCTGGTTATAGTAAGATAGTTTAGTTTCCCAATTACCTTTCTATACCTGCCAGGATCTTGATAGAGCTCCCCCTGATCTGGTAACAACTTGCTATTTGGATCCATGGGAGTATCAACAGGCTTACAATTTATCATTCCCGTTTCCTCTAGTATATCTAAAGCATACTTCCTTTGTGAAATTGTAATACCACTTCTAGACTGAGCAATCTCCAAACCAAGAAAGTACTTTAGTTTACCCAAATCTTTGGTTTGAAAATGATCAAATAATGTTTCTTTAACCGAGATATTCCCTCATGATCATCACCTGTAATGACTATATCATCCACATAAACCACTAGATAAATACACTGACCAACTGAATTATGTTGATAAAAAAACTGAATGATCAACTTCACTGTGAGTCATACCAAACTTTTGTACCACTGTGCTAAACTTCCCGAACCAAGCTCGAGGAGACTGTTTCAAACCATAAAGAGATCTCTTCAACTTACACACCAAGCCAGACTCCCCCTGAGCAACAAACCCAGGTGGTTGCTCCATATAGATTTCTTCTGCAAGGTCTCCATGAAGGAATGCATTATTGATGTCAAGTTGAAGTAATGGCCTATGGCGAATGGCTACCATGGCAAGAAGAAGTCAAACATAAGCCATCTTAGCGACAGGAGAGCATGTGTTCGCTATAATCAAGGCCATATGTTTGAGTGTATCCCTTAGCAACCAAGCGAGCTTTGAGACGATTAATACAACCGTTTGAATCAACTTTCACAGCATATACCCATCTGCATCCTACAACTTTCTTTTCCTAGAGGAAGGTGAACGAGATCCCATGTACCACTATGATGTGAATCCAACCAGGGGCGGCCAGATTACATGAATTTTGAAGGCTGAATTATGGTTCAAGAGACAAGGGAGGTTACAAAATAATTTAGCATTCAAGAGCTGTTACAACACTTGAAGAGGGGCGGCTAACATTCAATATGGGGGTTACAAATTGATGGAGCCTACAACACTTAATTTCTTACCTATGAAACATTCCAACCTAGATAGATCCGTAAAACGAATCCACCCCCCCCCCCCCCCCCTTGGATTCTCGTCACACTATGCTCAAGAGCAGTCATTTCATCAATCATAGCTTGCCTTCATCCCGAATGAGAAAGCGCTTCACTGTCACTTTAGGAATAGGAACAGAGGACAAAGAAGATACAAAGGCATAATATGATGGTGATAAATGATGAAAACTTAGAAAGTTGTAGATGGGATGAGGATTTCGAGTGGATCGAGTACCTTTCCGGAGAGCAATGGGAAGATCATCACTTGATTGTGACGACTTTGGCAGGTTCGTGATAGAAGCCGTTGGAGTTGGGCATGAATCACTAGGACCTTCTATTATGTCTTCTATTGATGGAAGAACTTGTGTTCTTCGTTGATATGTGATGAGAGGGTGCTGTGAAGGAACTAACTGAGTCTCTTCATACTGGACAGGTGAAGAACCAGGTGACAAAACCTGCAAAGGAGACAGAGGTGGACCAAAATAGGGAATCGGTAATACATCAGAGATTGTATTAGGTTCAACAGAAGAGGTGAAGTATGGTGTTCCTTCAAAGAATATTACATCTGCAGAAATATACCAACGACGGGAGGAAGGACAATAACACCGATATCCTTTTTGTAGCCTGGAATAACCTAAAAAGACACATTTGATAGCACGAGGAGACAATTTATCTGTACCAGGAGAGAGGTTATGAACAAAACATGTACAACCAAACACACGAGGAGGGACAACATATAGAGACTTTGTAGGAAACAATAATTTGTGAGGTACTTGGTTATTAATAACAGAAGAAGGCATACGACTGATGAGATAACAAGCTGTTAAAACAGCATCCCCCAAAAATGTAGAGGCATATTTGTATGTAATAGCAAAGTTCTGGAAGTCTCAATAAGATGACGATTTTTTCTTTCAGCCACACCATTTTGTTGAGGTGTGTGGGGACACTGTAGACTGATGTAGAATACCATGAGATGACATAAATGATGAAAATTCATGAGAGAAATATTCTTTGGCATTGTCACTCCTTAAGATCTTAATTGATTTTCCAAATTGGTTTTGTATTTCAATATAGAATAACTTGAAGATAGAAAATAATTCAGACCGTTCTTTCATAAAAAACAACCAAGTAAACCTAGAAAAGTCATCTATAAAGGTGACAAAATACCTGAATCCTAATGAATTAGAGACACGACTTGGACCCCATATATCAAAATGAATACAGCGAAAGGTTCTATTTGATTATGAACCTGAGCAGGAAAGGAAGAACGAGTATGCTTCCCGAGTTGACATGACTCACAATTTAGGGACTTCAATTTTGAAAGACATGGAACCATTAGTTGAAGTTTCTGCAGACTAGGATGACCTAGACGTTGATGAAGGTGGGGAGACTAAGTAGCAGCACATATTGTTGGAGATGTAGTCTTCAAATAGTAGAGTCCTTGTGATTCACGTCCTACACCAATCATCTTCCCCGTACCGCGATCCTGAATAATGAAAGAGTCAGAATCAAAGGTGACCGAGCAATTAAGTGAATGGGTGAGTTGACTCAAGGAAATCAAATTAAACGGACATCCAGGCATGAATAGGACAAATTTTAATGAGATAGATTCAGTGGGAGAAACATGACCAATGCCTTGGACTGGTACTTTATAATCGTTAGCAAGAGTAATAGAGCGAGAAATCTCAAGTAAAGGAGAAGAAAATAGTTACCAATTACCAGACACATGGTCGAAAAGCACCAGAATCAATAACCCAAGATGTCAGATTATGATTGGTATGAGATATGCAAACTGTAGGATTACCGGTATGAGCGATTATAGTTGTGGCTGACTGATTTTGTTTGGCTGCCCTCCACTGCATATACTCCTGGATTTCAGCTTTGGACAAAAAAATAGGTTGCTTTCCTATCACAACTTTAGAAAAGGATGTGGATGATGCCATTATAACAACTGCGAAGAAGACCAACGGATTGAGATATGACTTTTAGGGTATTTGATCCTCAAAACGGACAGAGGAGGCTTGGACGAAGCTGACGGGACCGGCGGCGAAGCAAACGGAGGCCTGTAAGGCGGCGCGTGGCTTACACGAGCCGACAAGGACAATGGACGGTGGCGGCGCGTGAGGGCGCGTGCGGAAGCGGATGGCAGCGCTATTTTCGAGGATCAACAGATCGGAACCTTCTGTGTTTGTTTCTGACGTTGCGGTTGCCGGACGGTGACTGCAGGTGGCCGGACGGTGACTACAGGTGGCCGGATGTTTCTGGACAGTGGACTGTTAGAGAGGGACAAGGACAACGGACAGCGGACTAGGATTCTGACTTTTATCAGGCCCACAGGAAGTGAGCTCTTGATACCATGTAAAAGTGGAGAATAGGATTGCTGAATTGCTTGAGGAAAAATACCTCAGCAGCTGAATATTTATATACATGATTTACACTCACTAATAAAGGGAACATAGGAAATATAATCTGTACAAAATAAGGAAACATAGACCTATACAAAAATAAGGAAATACATCTATACAAATCAACACCTAATGTAGTTTCCTAGTTTCCATAAATACATTTATTCTATTCTAATTTCCCTAAATAGGAGATATTCTCTAACAAAGTTAATCAAGTCAAGAATAATAAATTAAGATTGAAGTAATTAATTCTAATGAAGATTAACCTTAATCTTAATCATTAACCACTAATGAAGTATTAATAAAGTAATTAAACCTTAATGATGATTAAGAACTAGTTAATTATGATTAACCTTAATCAAATGTAATTAAAGACTTAATCCAAGACTAAGGAAGAGATTAAGGGATAATTAAGGATTAATTAAAATCTTAAGTAAAGATTAAGACTTAATTAAGGAGAATTAAGATAGGTAATACTATTCATAAGACACAATCATAAGTCTTAGTAAGGCATAGGACTTAAGTAAAGTGATCATCACTTTAAAGAAAAACATTAGTATAAAATAACTTAAAAGTCTATATCCAACACACTCTTTCTGCATAAGACTCGAGAAGCTTAGTGAGTGAGTGCGACTTTAGCCCGAGATGGGGTTTGGTTTTCCTTGAAGGAAAGACATTGAATCGGGCCGTACCACGGGAAAGTGGTGATGTTGAATGATTCGATGGGCTTTGCCTGTAAGGATATGCATACTGCAAAGTATTGTTGTGTGACATGCATCATAAAGCATTGATGATAATTCGAGGTTGAAAACCTTACGACCTATATGGCAGTGACACTTGGTGTGGTGTGAAATCGGTTGGGAAGGGTGCACTGGGTTATGCAAAGAACGCCAGCGGGTCCTCGAGGGGAGATGCCAGCCCCTGAGGATAGTTGAGTTCCAGAAAGATCTCAGAAGACGTAGGTTAGCTCCCTACTGTCGAGTTCATGGAAACCAAACTTGACTATTCCTGTCGCTCTCACGATTTTCGGGGTCAGTAGAGATTGTCTGGAAGACGGATAAAATTGGCCAAAAAAAATATATGAGTACCGCGCTAGTACAAACTCTAACTCCTGATACGTTTCACGTATACGGTCGGGCAATTGCTGTGTGCACTGTGGTGGTGATTTTCCCTGGGCTCTCATGCATAAGTAGGCATTAGTTAGTGTACATCATGAGGATATAAACTGTAATTGTCTGTTGATTGACTTGTGTGGAAATTCTGTGTGTGTGCTCTAGTTCACTGTATCCTATGTGTTGTGAGTTCATGTGATGTGTTCTCACCCTTCCTTTCTGTTTTGATTATTATATTTCTTTCGCTACGTCGATAGTCGACATTGGAGATCATCAGTATGACGACCATGAGGGTACAGCTGCGATGGATGCCTCCGGGCAACTGGCGGGTAACAGACATCCCTAGTAGATGTGTGTTCACCGTTCCTGTGACTCTTGAGTTTACTACACCACCGGGATTAGTGCGTTATACTACCTTTCGTCGCTCTCGTCATCGTCCTGCTTCTTCGGTGTCATCTCGGTCATCGCGGATGGCATATATGGTTGGGTCAGATTCCCCCAGATACTCACCCACTTCTGAGGCATCGGGTTCTCAGCCTATACGTTCTGATGCACAAGGCCGCTCTCTCTCGGACGAGTTAGAGTTGATTGTTATTGATGATACATCGGAGGAGGAGGATCCGGAGGAGGAGCCAGAGGAGGACCCGGAGGAGGATCCCTCCAGTGATGAGTAGGATAGTGTTGTTTGAGTCTAGTTAGTGGCAGCTCTGATTTGGCGACCTCTCTTTGGTATTTTATTGAGGTCTTATTTATTTTAGCTTACTTCTAGAACTCTTATTTTGATGTTGCTTTTGTATGACTCAAGAAGTACACTATTTCTGTATATATCTTTATGCACTGTTTATTTCCATATGGTAATTTTGCAAATGTATGATGTATGTTTACGCATTGTGGTAACTGTTCTCGGCGTTTTGAAAATAAGTTTCACTATTAAGGAAAGAATATTTTATAAATTCCTAAAATATAATTAGAGATGTAGTAGGTTGACAACTACTAAACCCTTTAAAAAAAAATTCCGCATTTTTACGACTTGTAAATAATACCTCCGTTGGTCACGTGTATACATGTGGCATTCTTAGTGGTAACTAGGGGTGTCGCAGGGCTCGCTCAAGCGAGCATATCAGCAGAGAGCTGTGTTTCTGGTTTACTGATATGGTTTTTCTGGTTGTTGTCATGCTCGCTCAAGCGAGCCAGCGCTCACTCAAGCGAGCAAGGAAATGGAATTTAGGGGTGTTCTCTGAGTTGGTGTTGGCTCGAGCGAGCGCAAAGTCAAAAAGCAAGGGTATTTTACTGGGCGTTCCTCGCTCAAGCGAGCCTAAACTCAGAGAATAGTTTCTTTTTGCACGCTCAAGCGAGCTGATGCTCGCTTGAGCGAGCGAATGCGTTTTCAGTTTTTTAAAACACTCAGAACCCTAACTCTCCCCCATTAATACACTCATTTACTATCTTAGAGAGAGAGAAGGGTTCTAGAGAGAGAAGTAAGCCAAGGGCAAGAGGGAAGCTTTCCAAGCCAAGGGATTTCACCACGCAACCTTCTTCAACCTCCTTCCCCTCCTCCATTTAGCTCCTTGAGGTGAGTATAGCTTGCACACCCACTTCTATGTTGGTTGAATCTCTTGGATGAGCCCTAAATCCTTCCACCCCTTTCTTTAGCTTTAATTGTTATTCTTTAATTGTTGATTACTCCCCATTTGGTTTGATTGATATATTGTGATTCATGGCATAGCTTAGGGCTTGTATGTTAGGGTTTGACTCCATATTCTTTAATGCTTGATTATCTTGGTGCATTGGTATATTGTTAGCATACTGATGTGAACATCAGTCAAGCTAGGTGGACCCATGACAAGGGCGCAAGCTAGGAAAGCTAGGGAGGCACTACAACTTGTCATCAAAGAAGTCCAACTTCAAAACATTAAGAGCATTAATGAAAGTGACCAGTTCATTAATTGCATTCAAGTTGAAGAAGGAGGAACCATTGATGGAGTGTCAGTTGCCTTTAATGCAACTACCAGTTGAAGAGCCATCATCTATCATGGAGGAGGGCCGTGTGGGGCGGCCAACATAGTCCCTAAATTGCTGATTTATTTTGATTTATGTTGATTCAATAACTTGTGGCAGTTACAAGACACAAGGGTTTAATTTCTGGTGGTTACGTTTCCTATTTGGTGGTTACAAACAAGGTTATAATTGCATTAAAACCTTGTCTACTAGCTGTTAGGAAGGCTTGTTTCTGGTGCATGAACCTGGTTCATTTTGAAGCCACATGAAGGCCTTCCAACAAGCAAAAGGTGGGCGGCTACATGTGCATGGAAGGGTGAGTTATATTCCTTCAATGTTGCGGCCAACAATTGAGTAAATGGCTGAGTTATATGCCTTTATATTGTGCGGCCAACATGTGCAATTCAAGGCTGATTTATGTGTCATCAAATAGGGTTTATGGTGGTTGTAAATGGCTGAATGAATGGGCAATCAATTGAGCGACCAACAATGAAGAGGGAGTTACAAAATTGATGGATTCTTGAAGAATTGTGGGCTGTTTGTGCGGCCCACTTATTGGCTTATCAAGAGCCATTTTAATCCATATTTTGTGGTTACATTTCATGTAATAATTCAGTCATATGTGCCAAGGAATCTGCATGGGAATTGCGGCCAAATAAGCTAGTTAGGGTTGAGTTTTATTATCTTAATTTATTTAATTCCTAATAGTTAAATTAGGATTGCATGGGAAGTGTGTAAGGGGTATTTTGGGAGTTTTTGGGCGTGAATATGCAGTTGATTGCATTGGCCCTAATTCACTTTGTAAACTCATAATCCATGTTTCATGCATGCAAGAAGGTTAGATGAAATATACCAAGTTTTTGCTTATACTTGGAGTGATTTTCCTAAGTTTCTTGCTATTCAAGAGTGAAGATTATCAAAGTTCCTTACCTTTGTGTTGTATCTTCAAGGCGCTTATCTTTCAGGCTTGAAGTGTGACGCCTCGCCTTCTATCTCTTTTAATTTTCCTACTTCTTCTATTTAGTTCAAAAACCTATTTCCTCCTCTACGTACTACATGAAATAGTGACTTATTTTCAAGTTTCCAAGGTTGAATATCGTTTTTGTCAAGAATAGAATTAGTATCTTTCTATCTTATTTTACTCAGTATTTCGAATTCCAAAGAAAATATAGAAAAGAAAAGAAAATAACGAAAAGAAAAAAAAAGAAAGAATTGAAAAGAATAGAAGTTGTCTATCAAGAAAATGATACTTTACCAGAAATCCTCTAAGGTCCATACAAATGTAGAACCTTAAGGTTCACATCATTTACTCTGTACTTTGAAAGTTGAAATGAATTTGGCTTATGGCTTCCAAACCCTAATTACTCAGCTTGACTTCGGTCCAGAATAAAATAAAATGAGTTTGGCTTCGCCCAGAGTAATTGGCTTTTTCTAGATTATGATAATATGGCTTCGGCCCAAAATTATTTATGAAAACTTGACTTTGGTCTAGAATAAGTGGTGGGTGAACCCCAAGGAAAGACGTTTCTTTATAGTTTTGAGCTCAGGTCTAGCCTTAGAATTCGTGGAAAAGAACCCCGTCTGCCAGTAAAGTAGGTTATTATATTCAGATATTGAGTTAGAATGGTTATGTAATTTGTCTCGTATTAATTTGATTGTTTGATTGCATAGCATATGCTGTTTCCTTATACTGCTATGAGCATAGCTTATTCATTGAGACCTCTGTCTCACTACACGTTTTTTAGATGCACAGTACCACTCCCCGTCCAGGGCAGTGATCTTGGAGGCTGGCAGGAGATTAAGTTCTTTTGATGTATTGTCATACTTATGTATTTTAGTGGATTATGGATGATTAGGATTATACTCTGGTAATATTTGGGAATATTACTGTACATGTGCAGCCTTCGGGCCTTTCTATTTTGTTTAAGGCACATATGGGGGTATCCCCTGGATGTATTCAGATATTTTCATTGAGCCCACTGGCCTTAGTTTTCAGTTTATTTTCCATATTTCGTGTTGAGTAATCGTTGGTGTTAAATGTTATATGGCTATTGTTAGGTTATATTTAAAATGGCGCGGATAATTCAGAAATTTGAATTTGGCTTCCAATGAGCTTTAATTCTTAATTTTAGAAATTTGGACGTTACACAAATCCTCCGATTTGCCCCCCCTGCCACCATAATGGTGCCTATGCGTAACCCTCATCCACTTTTTGCTCTTGTTTTATTTAATTATTTTAATTGAAATTTTAATCCTTATATATAAAATCGTTTTTATCGGATTATTTTTTTACTTGGTCTTACCAAATTTTTTGGGATGATTCTTATCTTCAACTGATTGTGAGTGTTCCAGATTTTCCTTCACGTCTATTTACTCACTTAATTTCGAATTAAAACCAACCAGCCAGATATCTATCTGATCTAGCCACTTTGAAAAATCCGATTTCCCTTTTCCTCTCTACCTCTATCATTCTTCTCTTTGATCCCACTATTGTTCGAGCTAATTCTGTGACCTCTTGCCTCCGGTGCGAGAGGAGGCCTATTGTATCCTGGATATCGTCACAATCAATGTGATGAATCCTTAAGGACAATGTGCTCATCCGTGCCTCAAGTTATTGCTTCATTTTCACGTTACAGTATGCATCTGCCAACATTTGTGAACTCTTTAATTCCCACCTGAGGATAATTTTTCTTCACCCCATTCTCTCTACCTCTACTACTCCTCCCTCCAATTTAAAGCAATTCACAAAAAATACACATATTAAGCAAAGCAAATAATACGTTGATTTTCAAGAAATTATTCTATAATATTACAATTTTAATCCTATTTAAAATTAAACTCCACTACCATGGTAATGATGATTAGGATTATAAACCTTTAATGGTCTAACAAGGGCAAATATGAGAAAAAATATAAATGCTTCTAGATTTGTGCACTTTATCTTATAAATAGATCATGGAAAAACTTGAAACTTTGTCTTAAAATAGGAACAGAGAGAGCTCACAACAATCCATATGGCCCTTTAATATTAAAAAAATAAGGGAAAATTCTACGCTAACTCTCTAGTGAAAGAGATTTTTGGTACCTTCTTTAATCTTTTAATCAATTTCTCTCAACTTTCTTAAATAGTCTTAGTATTTTTATACGAGACACTATTTAATTATTAGAATTTGTATTTTTAATTTCGAAAAGATTTTTTTGACTCCCTATAATCATTATTCTTCTGTTTTTTTTATTATAGCTCTCATTTTTCACATTCTCATTTACAATACACATTGTCTCATTTAAAATCTACTTTATTATTCGAAATAATTTAGGCGGAGTACACGACCTTGTTTTCCGATTAGTTTTTGGCCTTTATACCTCCATTCAATAAAAAAATACTAAAAAATACCAAAATCCTCTTTGACTAGAGGGTACCGACTTGCGGAAAAAACAATTATATGGATTGGTGTTTTGTGCCCATGCCTTTTGTCCGTGGACCCAAACTGATATAGGTCACTCACTTCCGTCTTGAACTTTGTCGTGTATGACAGTCATACACGTGGAAATTATTATAGTGCGAATTAATTGCTGGGAGGCCCAGTTCATTTATAATCGGGACATTCAAAGCTACGTGCAGCTACTTTTACCCGAATCCAACAAAAATTAATTGCTAACTTCAAATCACTTTAATATTTCTCATTCCTCACATTTTTTCAACCAAAGGTACTAGTTTTGCAACAACATATTGTTGTAGCAAATTGGCGGGTCATGAGCAAATTCGGTTATGCTCTCATTCAAATTTTTGGTGGTTTCTGTCTTCGTTTATGCATAAAGAGCGTTAAAAGTGAAGTTTATAGCACAAATGGAGCACAACCTTTTCCTTACCATGTCAAAGCATTGGAGTTCATATGGAATCACTTAGGTTATAAACATGTCTGGCCAGTAAGTTTCCTGCATCCATTGCATAGTCATTTCTTTCATTGACACTGCCTTTTAAATGTGGACAATATTTAATTTATTAAGGATGTGTTTGTGAGTTTAGAGAGGAGGGAAGGAAATGATTGGAGGGAGAAGGGAGGGGAAGAAGAGGAGGAAAAGACTTTGTAAAATACTTAAACTCACAAACATAAAGGGGGGAAGAGCTTCCAATAAACTCTTCCCCTCTTCCCCTCCAAAATTCAACTCACAAACATACCCTAAGGGAGTTATTTGCTTGGAATGCAATTTTTGCCATAAATTCTAAAATAAGGAGCTAACACTTGATAATGTGTATGTTTTAATATATAATCTCTGCTGCCAATTACTATTATCTGTATTCAGGGATTGAGAAACATCAAATTTGATTGCTCAACTATGAATAGGAATTAGAATTTGGCTGGGAAATCATTGTTGGCACCTTGATTGGAATCTTTGGAGCGGCCTTTGGAAGTGTAGGGGGAGTTGGTGGTGGGGGCATCTTTGTGCCAATGCTAATCCTGGTTATTGGCTTCGACCCAAAATCAGCAACAGCTATTTCAAAATGTAAGTTTCTATCTCCTAAACTTATTTAGGAGAACTTTTAAGAAAAGAAAATAGAACGAATTAAGAGAGTAAAATGAATTTAACTTATGGAAGAATTTGCAACCCAATTTGAATGTAGCTTATGCAGAAGAACTTCCAGATGAAAATTAAGGCCCGATTACATTTCTGCAAAAGAATTTCTAAAAGACAAAAATAGAATAAATCAAAGAGTTCAAATGAATTTAACTTTTCCATAAGTTGAAATTAGTTACTTGTGGAGAAGTTAAATGTGATAGCTTTTGGAGTAGGTGGGCTACAAAGGCTAGTTTCAACTTATAGAGAAGTTAAATGCAATTGGCCTCTTTAATTCATTCTATTATTTTTCCACCTAAAAGTAAGTTTGTAGAAGTTTCATCCAAAGTGGCCCTTATTGAATGAATGAAGAAGTCAAATGAATTTAACTTCTCCTTAAGTTGAAATTAGTTACTTATGGAGAAGTTAATTGGGAGAACTTTTGGAGAAGGTGGGCTACAAAGACAAATTTCAACTTATGGAGAAGTTAAAATCATTTGATCTCTTTCATTCATTCTATTAATTTTTCACCTAGAAATTTTTCTACAGAAGTTGCATCCAAACTGGCCCGAATTCATTTTACTTCTCTCAATAGAAATTGAAATTGATCTTTGCTATTAATCTTTATAAGTTATCTATTTAACTCTTCATAAATAAACTATTTTGAGTGAAGTTTTATTCAAATTGGCTTTACTGTCCATTGACATGACGTTTACCTGTTCAAAAACACTGTTAATGCTGTTTTGCGAATTATAGGAAGAAATTAAACTACTTGTTTTGTTTATAATATAAACTACTCTGTTACTGAAATGGTTTATTGTCTGTTTCAGGTATGATAACGGGTGCAGCTATTTCAACTATATTCTTCAACTTGAAGCTAAAGCATCCCACACTTGATATGCCTATTATCGACTATGATTTGGCGCTGCTTATTCAACCTCATGCTCAATGCTTGGTATTAGCATAGGAGTTATATTAAGTGTACTATTTGCGGATTGGATGGTCACTGTTCTTCTAATTATTCTCTGTATAGGTAATGTTAAATGAGATGTGTGCTAATTCCTCTTCAAATTTCACTAAGTAATATGGTCCATTTGCTACATTGGGAACTGCAGGGACATCAATCAAAGCATACTTCAAGGGTGTTGAGACATGGAAAAAGGAAACCATAGTGAAAGAGGTAAATACTACAAATTTTAGAAAGCTTAGGTAACTTATAGTGTGGTTGGTTTACATATTTTAAATGTGGATCGGCAAGTAGCGTGGCCTGAATCTACGTTTAAAACGTGAATTAATTTTGGAAATCAAATGCACACTTACACTTATGCGATTGGATGTAAAAGAGTAGATTCCAATCCGAGTCGGTAAACTAAATATTACATGCAATATAAATGAGTATGATAAGTAACGAAAGGTCAAAATTTGTTGGAAATGTTTTAATTTATGTAAAAATTGTGTGTTCATCTTTATAATGAATATTCATAAATTTTTTAAAAATTTTCACAGCTTAATGAAAAATTAACATAAAAGGATCCTTTTCCCAGAATATTATATATATGTATAAAAATATATTTAAACCTCTTTACTAGTATATAAGGTAGCCCAACCTTGATTTATGTCCCTGCATTTTATGCATAAGCACATTTACAGTTCTAATCCTGCCTTTTTTTTTCTTAATCTTGTGGGTTCTCAGGAGTCTATAAGGCTTTTGGAGTCTACCGGTGAGTTTGTATATTGATTCCTTTCATGAAAATACCTCACATGATCACAAGACACAAGCTCAATATATATCTATAAATTAGGCACATGACATTGCATTTTTCTTCTAGCCACTTGCAGTAGGGAAGAGGAAATTGTCCAGATGGTGGTGGGCCTCAATGGAAACTAGAAGACATGAGGTTGGCATACTTTGTATCATCTTTCTTCATATATTATCTAATAAGATTTCACATGAGTACCTGAAAGCAAAGCAACTATACATGCAGGGTTCCATCCTCGGAAACATTTATTGGAAGCAATTTGGACTTATTTCTTTGTCTGGCTTGCATTCCTTCTCTTGCAGATTGCCAAGGTAGTTTTCTATTTCTACTAGTAGAATTGAACATGAAATCCATCCCACCTTTTTTGGTACATTTATTTGAACTAATCATTGGAAGGATTCACTTTTAACAGACTATACAACTTCTTGTTCAATGACATACTGGATAATTTTTTCACTACAGGTAAACCAATTACTTAGTTTTGTATCCTTTCTTTTCCTCTATGAAATTAATATATTAGTAGGCGTGCCACATGCATAAGAATCATGGAATTTGTCATAAACCAACCTATCCCAAAAACTTAATTATTGGGTTAAAGACACGTGAATGATTCATTTGCCCCCTTATACAAGAGCTCATTTGGCTTAAAGCGTGAACAATGCACAGACTCACTTATCTTCTGCTTAAACTAAACCTTTTTTTATTGAAATAATGGGTTAACAAGGATCGAACAATGCACAAACTCATTTACCTTTTGTTCAAATTAATCTGCTCTGATACTATGTCATGAACCAACTATCCCAAAAGCTTAAGCTATTGGGTGAAGATACATGAATGATTTTATTCTAACAGAATTGAACTATTACATGGTCAATGGGACTGTGATCTCAAAAATGGTAAATTGGTAATGGTGATTACCTTAATCTGGAGGCATTACTTTTCTGTTTTGTAGATACCAGTTTCTGTAGGGGTATATATGTACCAAGCATTAGGCCTTTATCAAGGATGGAGAGCAATTGCTTCCACAGGAAATCTACACACACATTTGCAATTGCACCATCTAATTCTAGCAAGTATCTGTGCTCTGTTGGGCTGGAGTTGTGGGTGGACTTCTTGGTATAGGTACTGGATTTGTCATGGGTCCTTTATTTCTGGAATTGGGAATTGTTCCTCAAGTGAGTTCTAGTAGAACTTTCACCCATATGCTCCATTATACAAATTGATGTAATAGCATTATCCTCTTATATATCTTTCTAACTGTGCAGGTAGCAAGTGCCACATCACTTTTGGAATGATATTCTCATCATCTTTATCTGTTGTACAGTATTACCAATTGAAACGTTTTCCTGTTCCTTATGGTAAATTAGACTTCTCATTTTACCTTTTATTCAGAATGGTCTTTAAAGTCAAGATGTTCATTTCAAGTAATAAGCATGTATCATCCTGTTTTACAGCTCTCTACCTTACCCTTGTGGCTACCGTTGGCAGCATACATAGGACAACAAATCATTGACAAGCTCGTTAATTTTTTTCAAAGAGCATCTTTGATTATCTTTGTCTTAGCCTTCACATACTTGTCAGTGCAATTGCATTGGGTGAGTGTTTATGTGTTTTTGTGATGAGTAGTTATTTATTTGCTCCTATTGGGATGATTGTTTTAATTTTTCATTTTAAAAAAAATTTCAATCAATATTTTATAATTCAAAACTAAAAACCAAAAAACTATGTCTCTTTTGTACCTTTTCTGTGTAGAAAGTAAATTATTGTCTGTTAGCTTTTAAATTGTAGACTTTATTATGCTTTCTTTGACTGGCCTAGTAAGAATTTGTAGCTTTCTAACATGTATGCTCGTCTGTAGGTGGAGTTTGGCATCTCAGAATGGTTGGGAAGATAGCAGGAATGAGTACATGGGATTTGAGGACCTTTGCAAGTAGAGGTACATGTACTAATTTATTCAAAGGTAATAGAGATTTATATTAGAGGAAGCTTTAAATTTTGTACGCAGAGAAGAAATGTATCATGTCATTCTACATAAGTTATTAATGGTTGGGAGGATTCATAGGAATGAATATATTGTGATTTGAGGAGTATGATGCATAGTGAATGTATTTTTATTTAAATTTCAAAGGTAATAAGGAGGTTTATATTGGTGGAAAGCTTTAAATTTTGAGCGTGTTTAGTAAAACTAGCTAAAAAGCTAGTTGAAAGTTTAAAGTTAGCTGAAAGTTGAAAATATAGTTGAAAGCTTAAAGCTTGCTGAAACTGAAAAACTAACTGATTGATTGAATATGTTTGGTAAAACTAGCTGAAAATGGTAAAATGACATATAAGGATGTCATTAATTATTAAATAATGATAAATGAGGGTGTTAAGGGATAAACTTGTAATTAAAAGTGTGTTGGTAAAACTAGCTGAAAAGCTGGCTGAAAGCTTAAAGCTAGCTGAAAAGCTAAAAAGCTATTAAATGTGTTTGGTAAAACTAGTTGAAAAATGGTAAACTGACAATTTAAGGACAACATTAATTATTAAATAATGATAAGTGAGGGTAGTGAGGGCTAAACTTGTAATTAATTTTCAACTAGTAGCTGAAAATTGGAGTTTTTTTTAAAAAAGCTACCCCAAGTAGCTTTTTAGAAAAGTTTGTAAAAAAGCTACCTTCCCAAACACCGCTGAAATGGTTTTCAGCTACTATTTTCAACTTCAGTAGCCTGAAATGGCAAGTCAAACACACTCTAATTTTCAGCTAGTAGCTGAAAATTGAAGCATTTTTAAAAACTACCTCAGTATCTTTTCAAGAAAAGCTAGTAGCTATAAAAAAAAAACTACTTTACCAAACACAGTTGAAATGGTTACTAATTTCAGCTTTGAGCTAACTAAAATAACTTATCAAACACAATAAATATATATATATATCCAAAGATGTACATCATATCATTCTACATAAATTATCAAATTGCAATCATATTCAAAAGTTACATTGTACACTAATTCAAGTGGAGTAAGTGGATCTATTGAGATCAAATTCTAAATCGTATAATTTAAAGGGAATCAAACTCCTTGTGATTTGGACCTAGCATGCATACCTTATTGAAAGTTCTTATAAAATTAAGCCTACAAAATTCTACACAAATTATAAAGACTAGTTGATACTTTATTATATTGCTTTAATTTATTTTAACAAATATGTGTAATTTAAAATAATATTCATTATTAAATTATATACCTACATAGGGAACGCATCATACGATAACATTATCTTAAAGTGAGAAATGAGAACAAGTAGTTATAACTCTCCAATTAAATCTTAAAGGTCTTAAATTAGTTCTTTAAATTAAAAAGTCACCTGATGCTTTTATCTTCTTACTCTTGCTCTTTCTTTCGCTTTGTTCATCAATGTATGTCTTTCTTCTCTAACCCGCTACCTCCTTCAACAACGCTTCTCTGAGATTTGCAGACACGTTTAATTCTAATCTCTTGTACCTCCACCTATAGTCACCATGTCAGATGCAGCAGGTCCGTTGGCTTGACCTCTCCCAATCCTGCATGAGCGCTTGCAATAAACTCTCGCCCAGCCGTATAGTCACCAAATCACTGGTTGTATGTATTTGTCAAATTGCTTGAAAGTAAATTAAGTAAGAAACATAATGATATAATGTTAAGAAATGGGCATAGGAAATGATATTGATTTTGCAATGACACATAACATTAGTGATAAAGATATAGTGTAGATGCAGTTCATTTTAATTTGATAAAATAGAAACAAGTTAGAATGGTGGTGGTGGTTATATCAGTAAAAGTTGTGTCCTGGTTAGGAGTTGGAATTATTAAAATGTGACACATATGAAAGTGGTGATGGTGAATCTAATATATTTAATTCTAAAATTTTAAAGTGACCACCGTAATTACATGATTAGACTTTTTTTTTTTTTTAATTTGAGTCAATAATGCATATGCCACCGTAAAGACAAGACAGAAGATGTGTGTATGGTTTTGTTGTAGCAGCGTGAAAAGTAAAATAAGCTTCATTTTGTTAAACTGCTTCTTCATCATGTTTGCTTTCAATTTGCTAATATGAGGTTGTATTCAATCCCTTGCAAATACTGCACGTTATCATCTTAGCCCATGTTTTCTTTCTTTAGTTTCTATACTTGCTTGAACACCCCTCCCCAAAGCTTTCCGTTAGCACCCAAAAGGCAGGTGCAGGCCCAAGTGAGCAATTGGTTCAATATTTGGCACATGGGCCTTGGGTGTAGAAGGTTTACACTAGGAAGAACAAAAAGCGTTGAGGAAAAAAGTATGAGCTAGCAGAGAGAGTAGGAATATGTTGTTAGTGGAGGGTAGTAACCGAATTGCCATGAGGAGCAAGTAAAATAGGGAGAGTGAGGAAAGAGAAGAATCAAGGGGAAGATTATCAAGTTATGGGTAGAGGGCTGTAGCTCTCTATAGGAGCACTGCTCTGTGGGTAATAGATCACTGTTCTATTGCATCTTTTTCCAAAAATATCAATCAGTTTCCATATTCTTATTTCTATTTTGCATTGTTCTGAGTTTATTTTCTACTGGTTTGTATCAAATTGGTTCGACCTGCCGAATACGGAGGAAAAAAAAAACGAGACGTGACCAACGATAATCTTAAGGGTGACGGTGACGTTGATGCCACCTAAGAAAAAGAATCAAAGTGAGAAGATGATGGAGAGCAGAGTAGCAACGATGGAACAAGAAATTGGCAATCTTAAGACAGTGGTGAATGAAATCAAAACGGAGATGGTTGCGAACCAGGGGACGTTGATTGTGCTAATTAAGGAATGCAGAAAAAAACGTTTTCTAATGAAGGAGATGTATAAAACAATGCCGGAAGCAAGACACCGAAAAAGGTAGAGATTGTAACCTCTGAGGGTGACCAGTCTTCCTCGGGGTTGAAGAAGTTACAGGGTGAACCATTGGATGAATTTCGTCAATCGGTAAAGAAGGTTGAGTTACCTATGTTCAACGGGAATGATCCTGCAGGTTGGATTTCGCGAGCGGAGATTTATTTCCGTGTTCAGGAGACCCACCCAGAGATTAGAGTGAACTTAGCACAGTTGTGCATGGAAGGGCCAACATTCCACTTCTTTAATTCTTTGTTGCAGGACAACGAAGAATTGACTTGGGATCAGTTCAAAAGGGAGTTTTTGGAGCGTTATGGAGGACTGGGTGAGGGAGACGTTTTTGAGCAGTTAACAGCTCTCAAACAGTGGGGGAGTGTCAAGGAGTATATTCAGAACTTCGAGCAACTTACAGCCCAAATTAGGAAGTTACCGGAGGAACAATACTTTGGGTATTTCCTCCATGGTTTGAAGGAGGAAATTCGAGATAGAGTATGCAGCTTCAGAGCGTTTGGACCTTTACCCGAGCTCGCCTGATGAATCTAGCTAGATCGGTAGAAAAGGAGTTGCAAGGAAGCGAGAGGAACTCTAGCCCAACGGGAAGAAGAGATGGGTTTATGTGCGTGGAGGCAAAGACTTGGGCGGGTCTGGAAGTCTAGCCAAGTCTGGGCCAAATGGGACCAATCATAATAAGCCAGATTATGAGGACACAAAACGCACGAGCCCAAGAGACAGAGGGCTCAGAAATTTATCATACCAAGAATTGTTGGATCGGAAGCAAAGAGGTCTATGCTATAAGTGTGGAGGACCTTTTCATCCACTGCATAAATGTCCCAACAAACAACTAAAAATAATTGTGTTGGATGAATTGGAAGAAGAGGAGGAAACATGGAACAATTTGAATGTAGTAGAAGTGGAGGATGAAGAACGTGGATGGAGAATGTAGCAGCATCATATGCTTGAGGAGCTTAGTGGAAAGAAAGAGGAACATACAGACCCTTAAGTTAAAGGGTAAAATCAATGGTGTACCAGTTCTCATATTGGTTGACAGTGGGGCTACCCACAATTTCATTTCCAAGAAGCTAGTGGCAGCAATTGAGTGGCCAGTGGAGGACACCAAGAAGATGAATAATAAGCTAGGAGATGGACATAAGACCGAGGCAAGAGGAAAGTGTAAGGGAGTCCAAATTGAATTGGGGGAGGTGCAAGTGATTATAGACGCACTTATGTTCGATCTTGAGGGGATTGATGTTGTGTTAGGAATGGCGTGGCTCACTACATTGGGGGAGATGTTTGTGGATTGGAGTAGACAAATCATGAAGTTTCAAATGGAGGGAAAGGAAATGGAGCTTAGGGGAGGAGGCAATAATTTAACCACTCAAGAAGCTTTTCAAAGTCCGTTTGGGGGTTCCAAAAGGGTAATCGATGGCTTGCTCTGATCCACAGAGATTCATGCATCCAGAAAAGGAGGAAAGGAAGGAATGTCAGGGGGGCTGGAAATAATGCGGAAGCAAGATTGGAGCAGCTCATTGCTCATTTTGCATAGGTCTTCAAGGCCTAAAGGTTGCCACCACCTAGAAACAAGGAACATGCCATTGTCTTATTGGATGGTCAAGGCCCAGTGAATGTGTGCCCTTATCGGTACCCTCACCACCATAAAAATGAGATAGAAAAACAAGTTAAGGAGATGTTGGAGTCGGGAATCATAACACAACCAAGTGGATTTTCCAGTCCAATCATACTTGTCAAGAAGAAGGATGGGACTTGGAGAATGTGTGTGGATTACAGAGCACTAAATAAGGTAACTATTCCAGATAAATTTCCTATACCCGTTATAGATGAACTGCTTGATGAGTTGCATGGAGCTCAATTTTTTTCAAAGCTGGACCTTAAATCGGGTTACCACCAAGTAAGAGTTAAAGCTGAAGATGTGCATAAAACAACTTTTCCAAACTCATGAGGGTCTTATGAGTATCTAGTAATGCCATTGGGTTTGATGAAGGCCCCCCATCAACTTTTCAGTCCCTCATGAATGACGTGTTCAAAGAGATGTTAAGGAGTTTGTATTGGTTTTTTTATGACATACTGGTGTACAGTTCAGATTGGGAGTCCCATTTGAAACACCTAGCCAAGGTATGGGTACATTGCAGTAACACAGTTTGGTGGCCAACTAGAAAAAGGTGCCATTTGCTCAAAACCTCAGAGGAGTATCTGGGGCATATAATATCGAAGGATGGGGTTGTTATGATCCCAACAAAATCAAGAGTGTTATTCAATGGCCACTCCAAGAATGTGAAGGGGTAAGGGGTTTTCTTGGACTCAACGAGGGGCTATTACAGAAAATTTATTAAGAATTACGGGAAGATTGCAAAACCGTTGACTGAACTTACTAGGAAGGAGGGATACAAAGGGATCAAAAGACACAAGAGACATTTGATTTGCCTAAGGAGAAGATCACAACAGCCCCAGTCTTGGCTTTACCAGATTTCAATCAAGAATTTTTCATTGAGAGTGATGCTTCAGGGTAGGGTCTGGGGGCGATTTTAATTCAAAATGGTAGGCCCCTTGCTTTTTCAGCAAGGCTTTGGATGAGAGGAACTTGTCAAAATCAGCGTATGAGAAGGATTAATGGCGTTGGCTCTTGCTATACAACATTGGAGGCCATATTTGCTAGGCAGAAAATTTACTGTATGCACAGATCAGAAGAGTCTCAAACAATTGCTGCAATAAAGGGTGTCAACCATAGATCAACAAAACTGGGGGCCGCTAAGTTATTGGGTTATCGGTTTGACATCATATATAAACTCGGGGCTGAAAATAGGAGTGCGGATGCGTGATGAGATTTTGGCAAGCGTACCAAAATTTCAGCAGTTATAATAGTAAGTATGAGTTTATCGTATCCCAGGGAACATTCGCTTCGTATTTACTCGTGATCAGATTTATCAAGTAGAAAATGGTATGTGAGAATTTATGGTGAGGAAAGTAAATTTGCATAAAGTAAAGAGATAATTGAGAGAAGATAAAGATACTTTACTTGGACTAGGATTGAACTTCGTATCATCGCACCCCTTATGCATGTGAATCTCAATATTATTTATGAATATATTTCTATAATACCTTAGCCAAACTATGTTATCCCCTTTCGGTGTCCCATATCACGAGATACTCAAAAGTAATTCATGCGGGTTCTCCCAAGCGACAAATTACCCTGGCTTGATTGCTCTATCTTTTCACGTTCGTAACACTATCAATTCGCCCTATAAGACCCATAGTGTCAGCTATGAAGAGATTGCCTACTTCTTCAATGATCACTTTCTCCTATGACCCTATAGTAACTACTATAAGTACTTTTACCCAATCAGAATTTTAGGTGTCCTTAGTCTAGGCTTTCCCAAACTCCCTGTTAATTTTATAGAAACATCTGTCACCCGAATCCTAAAATTAACCTATAACTCCGGCACACAGGCGGAAACTATGCATTAAGCAAAGATAAAAAATACCGATATTATAAATAAGGGATTCATAATAAATACGAGAATTCACATACACTTTGGGGATTGAAATCAACTACATTCATCCTATTGAGACGTTTAGCTACACATGGTAGCCATTACAACCCAATGGAGAAGCTGTCACCTTGCTCCAATCCTAGCTCTGCCTTTGTCGTCTCTCTAATCTCCTTCCTAAATGCTCCTTTGCTAACCTCTGTAGACTGTGTAAAAGCCTCTCTAGATCTGTACAAAAGGGTCCTATTATAGGCTAAGGAAAGCTATTTTAAATCTGGAAGAAATCTGTTTTGAAAATAGATCTGAAAATAGATCTAAAACTGATTCGCGTAGCTGCGGCTTCATCTGCGCTCAGCGCACTTGCAGCGCAGGAAACAGAAACAAATTCTGATACTGGCGCTTCACTTGCGCTAAGCGCAAGTGAAGCGTGGAGCGCGTAACTGATTGCTCTGTTTCCCTCTTTTAATTGTTTGATCTCTTCCCGATCTTATCCTTGTTTGTGTGGCTTTCCTTGTTTCCCTCTTTTTGATCTGATTCTGTAATTATTCTTTGAATTTAAATTGGGGAAGTTATCTGCAGAATCCTTGTTAAATGGCTCTGACCTTATCCTTATTTTGTTCTCATTTAAACTCCAAATCTGCCAATATTCTCCATAATTAATGCTATCTTCTTTTCTAATTCAAATCTCTCATAAATCTGCACAAATTAATAGATTTCTAATTAAAATAGCATCAAATTCAAATTTAAATTAAATAATCACAATTATTACAATTATCACAAAAAGGGATTATTTTGGGGCATAAATTACTATTTTATGCTTGATAAGTGCAGTAAAAACATAAGAAAATATCATATAATTTGCACTTATCAAATACCACCCCAACTTAACTTCTTACTTGTCCTCAAGCAAGAAAACCTTTTACAATCAAAAACAAATTCAACCCCCTGTACAATTCTCATTGACAGATATAAGGACAAATTTTCATCATCTCTTTACTTAGGCAGAAGTCACTTTCCAAATATCAGAAAAAATCAGAATTAAGAGATATTACCAATCCTCAATCAGAACAAAACACAATCAACAATTAAACTTTCTCAAAAGTAGCAATTAAAGCAATAAATGATAAACCAAGGAATTTCTCTCATGCTCACGGGTAACTGTTTCCCCTCAATTTTTCCACCACAGTTGAACAACTAAAATTGATAGTCGTTTCTAGTTCCTAAACATGCTCATGATCAATATGGATCAAAAGGTCTTTTATGGTTGTAATGAGGCTGGGCTATCAAGAAATCATGGTTTTTCTGGATAATCAAAGAACACCTGGAATAGTGAGCATCTTTGATTTTTGCTTGACTTGGAACTTCTCTCCCTCCACCATCTCATTCTTGATTTGTCTCATTTTTGCTGACCTCTTTATTTGTTTGAAGATGCACTCCCCCAACTTATTCAATTTATTCACTTTTCTTTTTGATTTTTGAGGGAGTGCTCTTCTTTTGCTTTCTTGTGCCTGCTCTTTGTATTTCCTTTACCTTTCAATAACCAACCTTTTTCTCCCATTTTTAAGATGCACCTTGCTCTCTATCCCAAGTGCAAGGGACAGGATATAGTATCAATTATGGCTAGGGTGCACAAGAAGAAACAATTAAGCTCAAATGGGTTACCAAAAATTGGAAAAATTTAACCAAGGGTTGGCTTTTTGGCACTGAGCAAATAATGTAAACAAAAATTGCCTTTATCACTTCCACATTTTCCACAAGCAGATTAGAATCCAAAAACTCAATCAATAAAATTGACAAGCAGCGGTGAAAAACTCTCAATTCAAGTGTTTGGGCTCTCAACTCACCGACTTTTTGGCTAATTTTCCTTGATAAACACTTACTGGTTTTAATTAACTACCCTGATAGGTTCTCCTGTGAAGTATCCTAATCCTAACTGATTATGGAATTAATCACAAAACCCTTTCTTCTTTCCTAATCTGCTTAGTTAAACTGCCTAATTTCAGAGAATTTTTGAAAAATTTCCTTTAAATCCTAATTCCTATAAATTTAAAAAAAAATTAAATACAAAACAAAAATCATAATAAAAAAAAATCTTAAAAAATAAAAAATGAAAAGAAAGAAAACACCAGTATCAATCTTCATCCTCTATATCCTGTAAGTCCTCATCATGCTGGTCCACCTCCCCTGGATGAATAGGCCTGTCCCCAGGCCACTGCAAGAATATCTGGAACTCTTCAAGCAGCATGCATGGGTATGGGTCTGTTACAGATGCTTCAAAAGGTGGAAAATCCCTCTGTGAATATGGTCTGAAAGCTTAATACTTTGCAGCAGCCTATGCACTTTTGAATCTCAGGGGATCATAATGGGGTTCATCTCTGACCCTCTACCCCATGCCTTTTCTTCGTGAGCTAGAGCCATGAGAAAGGTCAGCAGTGTATTTGATCCTAGGCATCTGAAAAATCAAATAACAACAGTTAGTTGCTAAAAACACATTCATTTCAATGATGCCTTATTGCAAACAACAATTCATGAAGAACATGGAAGCCTATCATTAACCAATTTGCATGCATAAAGAATTACTCTCTTCACAACAAATTTCACTACACTTGGTAATGTCTTCCTAAAAACAGAATATCTCATTTGTTTTGCAAGCATTCAATTAATCCATGGAAAGTGAAAGTTCAAAATTTTTGAAAGAAACAGAGCATAACACTTTCAAATTTAATACTCACAAACAAAGAGCATTCCAATCAACAAATTGTTCTTCATGTTTCACACAGCCAAAATCACATTCAGGATAGCAATAATCACAATATTCACAATCCTAAGTTGCTATCCTAAATTGCAAATTATAAAAATAGAGTAAATAGAATTTCAATTGGTAAAATTAAAGAAAACATACATGAAACTTGAAAGTTTCAAAATTGATGGAGGTTTGTGAGTGGAAAAAGTGAAAAGAAGAGCTTAGGAAGTAGAGAAACAGTACATGAGAAAATCAATATTTTAAAATTTCGTACTGCTGCCTGTCATTCACCTGCGTTCAGCGCAAGTGAAGCGCAGAAAACAGTGACTAAAATTGCAATTCTATACGCTTCTCCTCTGCGCTCAGCGCAAGTGGAGCGCAGAAACAAAATGATATTTGCAATTTTTCAGTCACGTTTTCTGCTACTTCCTATTGTTTAAGAATTTTATTTCCACAAACTTATTCCAATCATTTTAAAAAATTTCCTAAATCCTAAAAAAAATGAAAAATCCTAATTACACAACAAGAAAATAAAATAAAACTGAAAATAATTGAAACTTAAAAATCTCTGGGTTGCCTCCCGAAAGCGCTTGTTTAACGACTGATAGCTCAACGCCTGTTCTCTCAAGTGCTGAAACTGGAATCTTTTGGTGAGCTTGTGTGCTACACCTTTCCTTCTCTGGCCCATAATCCTCCCCATAATTTTTCCGTGGAACAATCTATAGTGCGAAATGACTTTAACCATTTGGGCTCTTTCTGGAATTAGACCATACCTCTGACTCCCTTGGCTTGACTTTCCTGTTCTTTATTATCTTGCTCTCATGTGCATGAGACTTCTTTTCCTTAAAGCTTAGATGATTCACAGTTGATTGCTCTCAATTTCTTTTCTTTACAAGGGTCTTTGATATGAAACACACCTGACCACTTTAATCTTCAATCTAGCTCTAGGCTCTGAATTTGATTCTAGCTTGACTTTTCTTCTCCTTGCCCTATTTTGTTCAGTGTGATTGCATGTCTTTCTTTGTGAGGTCTGGAAGGTTTAACACTTGCACCATGCCTTTTCTTGATCTTCCTTTGGAGAGCCAGTTGGATAAGGCAAGGTCTTTGGTCTTGGTACTACTTCCCCTCCTTCTCTCGGGCTTTGATTCAGTATCTCCCTGTTCACTCTTTTTGCTCATTTTATTGATCTTTTCATTCAGTGTACACCCTCATATGTTGTGTTCTCTATCTCCCTTTCACAGTCAATCTCTTCTTTAAGCACAATCTTTTCTGTTTCATCCTCTTCCTTTTCTTCTTATCTTCTTCTTCTGCCAACAAACCATTAGGCAAAAAACCTTCTTCTTTCTCTTCTTCTTCTTCTCTTCTTCTCCTTCTTCTTCCTCTAGTTCCTCTTCTTCAACTTTCTCTTCTTCATCAGGCCAGATGGTCATTGATTTCCTCCCCTATTAGTTGAACACTTATGGTGGTCATGTTCATCATACTGTTCTTCAAAAATTGGGTTGTGCATTTATTTTTCTAACTGATATTTGGTCATATTTTCTATCATCTCAGCTAGTATGGGATCGAGCACTGAATCCTACTATTCCATGATACTTTGAAGTTGTATCAATTCTTGCAATTTTCTTTCAATAGGATCTTCCACTTCTGAATGCACTGATTGAACTGAAAAGTAACTTTGCTGCGTTGGACAGAAGGTTGCACATGGAATGAACATTATCATGATGCCACCCAAAGTCTTTATTCGGCTATTTCTCCATCCTTGTGAGTTATTTGCAAAGTTGTTGC
Source organism: Sesbania bispinosa (assembly GCA_026901365.1). Classification (NCBI taxonomy): domain Eukaryota; kingdom Viridiplantae; phylum Streptophyta; class Magnoliopsida; order Fabales; family Fabaceae; genus Sesbania; species Sesbania bispinosa. Next base: position 619,649 of record QLOH01000158.1, on the reverse strand, counting down.
TGTTGGAGAAGTTGTCTGGTCTTTCTGGATTGCTCCTGTAGTTAACTTGCTCTTCTTGAATGCCTGGATAAGAGCAGTAACCATTGAGATGTTTACCTCCGCAAAAGTCACAAATTAATTGTGGTGACTGGCCAAGATAAGAGTGAACTTTCTGGCGGTGGCTGAGAAAGACTGTCTAGTTGCTTTTTGAGTGCTTCTAATGACCGCTTCAAAATCTTATTATCTGCCCTGAGTTCATCTCAAAGTTTACTTATGGGATGAAGCAGCATCTTGTGCCACCCAAATTTTGATTCTGGTAACTTCTCCAATCCTGTGAAAAATTGTTAGAATAATTGTTGTAATCAGAGAAGTTACCTTGATTGGTGTGTGGGAGAAATATTTTGGCTCTTGCTGCCTAACATAATCTCCAAGGGTTCTTCTTAGTGATTTTGATAATCTCCAAGTATTATTCTTGGTGATTTTGCCATTCAGAAGCCATTCAACACATTTACTTCACTTGGGGGTGGTTGAACAGAGGTGTTGAAATTGTTCTCCTTGAGCTATTCCTTGCCCTTTTTATAACTCTCCTTTTGTTCCTTCTAGATGCCCTTCTATCTCAGGATCAAATATCAATTGATTTTGAGACACCTGTCTTTACAAGAGCATTATTCAAGAAACTCAAAAAAAATTGTTAGCTCAGGAGAGAGGAACAAAATAAAAAAAATATATTTTTTATATTATTATTTTTTTAAAAAAGATTTTTTTTAATAAAATGAAAAGAATAAAATAATTAGAATTCCTAAATTTTTTTTATATAAATCCTAAAATTCTAAGTAGAACTTGATAAAACCAAGTTTGAATTTGAATTATGATATATACTTATCCTAAAATCCTAAAAGAACTCGAAAAGGATAAGTGTTGTAGATAAGATAAAACCAATTTGAATTTCAAATTTAAAAATTCAAATTTTATTTTTTACTTTATTTTTTTTTTTGAAAAACGAAAATTAATTAAAAATTTAAATTCCTAAGATAAACAACTTGATAATTAGACCTCCCAAGTTTAGTACAAATTGAAACACAAAACACACCGTTCGCCGGCAACAATGCCAAAATACTTGAATGAGATTTTGGCAAGCGTACCAAAATTTCAGCAGTATAAATAGTAGTAGGAGTTTATCGTATCCACAGGGAACGGTTCGCTTCGTATTTACTCGTGATCAGATTATCAAGTAGAAAACGGTATTTGAGAATTTGGTGAGGAAAGTAAATTTGCATAAAGTAAAGAGATAATTGAGATAAGATAAAATACTTTACTTGGACTAGGATTGAACTTCGTATCATCGCACCTGTTATGCATGTGAATCTCAATATTATTTATGAATATTTTATAATACCTTAGCCAAACTATGTTATCCCGTGCCGGTGTCCCATATCATGAGATACTCAAAAGTAATTCATGTGGGTTCTCCCAAGCAACAAATTACCTTGGCTTGATTGCTCTATCTTTCCATTCGTTACACTATCAATTCGCCCTATAGACTCATAGTGTCAGCTATGAAGAGATTGCCTATTTCTTCTTCAATGATCACTTTCTCCTAGACCCTATAGTAACTACTATGAGTACTTTTACCAATCAGAATTTTAGGTGTCCTATGTCTAGGCTTTTCAAAACTCGCTGTTAATTTTATAGAAACATCTGTCACCTGAATCCTAAATTAACCTATAACTCCAGCACACAGGCGGAAGCTATGCATTAAGCAAAGATAAAAATACCGATATTATAAAATAGGGATTCATAAATAAATACGAGAATTCCCATACACTTTGGGGATTGAATCAACTACATTCAATCCTATTGAGACGTTAGGCTACACATGGTAGCCATTACAACCCAATGGAGAAGCTGTCACCCTTGCTCCAATCCTAGCTCTGCCTTTGTCGTCTCTCTAATCTCCTTCCTAAATGCTCCTTTGCTAACCTCTGTAGACTGTGGTAAAAGCCTCTCTGATCTGTACAAAAGGATCCTATTTATAGGCTAAGGAAATCTATTTTAAATCTGGAAGAAATCTATTTGAAAATAGATCTGAAAACAATATCTAAAACTGATTCGCGTAGTTGCGCTTCATCTGCGCTCAGCACACTTGCAGCGCAGGAAACAGAAACAAATTCTGATACTTGCGCTTCACTTGCGCTAACGTGGAGCGCGTAACTGATTGCGCTATTTCCTCTTTAATAGTTTGATCTCTTCCTGATCTTATCCTTGTTTGCTTGGCTTTCCCTTGTTTCCCCTCTTTTGATCTGATTCTGTGATTATTCTTTCTTTGAATTTAAATTGGGAAGTTATCTGCAGAATCCTTGTGTAAATGGCTCTGATCTTGTCCTTATTTTGTTTTCATTTAAAACTCCAAATCTGCCAATATTCTCCACAATTAATGCTATCTTCTTTTCCAATTCAAATCTCTCATAAATCTGCACAAATTAATAAATTTCTAATTAAAATAGCATCAAATTCAAATTCAAATTAAATATCACAATTATTACAATTATTCACAAAATGGATTATTTTGGGGCATAAATTACTATTTTATTGATAAGTGCAATAAAAACATAAGAAAATATCATATAGTTTGCACTTGTCAATGCGCTGTCCAGAGTAGTAGAGGAGGGTGAATTCGCCTCCTTAATTTCCTATCCTAAATGGGCTGATAGTAAAATGTTGATAGAAGAAGTTCATCGTGATGAAAAGCTGAAGAGAATCATTGATGAGATACAACAGGGTGATGCATCTACACTGGGGTTTACTTCTCCTTCTACATGGGCTTCCACTATATAAATCTGTCCAAAACTAGTTCGTTCTATTTATCTGTCTCATCACATGAAAACACACAGATTAAAAAATGTAATAATATGTTGATTTACATTAAATTTATTATGTTTTTCCTGATATATCATGTTATCTCTCTATTTAATTATTAATTTTCTTCACTTAATTATTATCTTTCTTATTAAGACTAAAAGTGAAAAAAATTGTAATTAATACTCTTAAATTTCTAAATATGACACTAAGTAAAAGTAAAAAAATCTTTAAATAAAATTGTTAAATAAAAATAGAAATAATAGTAATATCAATATATATTATAAAAAATTAAAAAAAAAATAGGTGGAACCCCTTTGTCCCAATGTAGCTACGTCCCTGACTAGGAGAAAGACCAACAACAGATGTGGCCATTACATCGTTTGGGACTATAGGAGCAATAATTTGAGGAATGAACTCCACCCAAATTCCAAAACCAAATGGAAAAGAAACTTGGCTAGACAATCAGTCACAACATTAGAAGTCCTTGACACATATTTATCTATTATCTATTATATATATATATATATATATATATATATATTAAAGCTGATTCACGTGACTTAATATTGTTATATTACCTCCAACATTGTCACATTTATCTATTTATGCCACGTCAATAAAAATATAATATGTCACTATTCCTAGTCATTTTTCCTGAGTTTTTTTTTCTCTTTTCTATAAGAAACTTTGAAATTAAACACCAAAATTTCCATATAAATGCAATTAAACATATTATATTTTATTAAATATTAAAAAGTAACTGGAAATTTAATACAAAATTCACACAAAATTGTTATAATTCACACAAGATTCATGATGAACATTTGGCAAGCGTACCAATCATCGCAAGTATTCAAGAGTAAGTAAGGTATCGAATCCACAGAGATTGAAGTTCAAGTACCAATTACAAAGGAATTATCTAGTTGGAAAGAAGATTATGAGTGTATATGATGAAATCTAAACTATGCAAAAGTTATTATGCAGAAAAATTGTTTGTAACAGAGAAAGAACACAAAGCTTGTGAAAAATAAATTCAACAAAATGGTTAGGGTTGATTTCACTTAATCCTCTCTTCATGCAAGTGTTTATATCATTCAATTCAATTATTGTAATTCTATCAATTAGGGCTGGCCATCAGTCGGATTTGGTCGGATTCGGGCCCAAAAAGGTCAATCCGACCAAAACCGATTGCACTAATATGAAGCCCAATCACGACTGAATTAGGCATTCGGGTTAATCGGATTTCGGATTTGACGGGTTACAGGTCCAGCGGACGGATTTGTTTGGTTTGGGCCTGAAGTTAGATTGGGCCATTTTTATCAATCGCAGATTTTTGTTTCTTTTTTTTTTTTGCAACTTCTTTAAATTAAATACATATTGGTTTACAACGTTTTAGCCAGTAGCCCAGTTCACCATATTTTAAACTAAATAACTAATACAGATTTGGGACTTAAACCAAAATAACAATTAAAATAAGATACAAAAGCTCTCATTTACAAAAAAAAAAAAACACTACACAGAAGAACAGTGAACCCTAATCAACTCTAATGAACTCTAAACAAACACAAACAACCACAGTGCCACAACCTTATCTTCATCCCGTTGTTCAGTGCTGCCGAGCTTCCATGGATTTTCTCTTCTCCAAATCAAACTGCTTTCCTGTATCATAAAAGAGGATATTTTAAGAACCCAAACAAAAGGTACCAAGAAACACACAGATCACAGAACCAAAGAAGAAAGGGGAAGGGGGGAGAGAGAGAGAGAACGCCTCTGAATTGAATTGAATTGAAAACGAAAATTGAATTGAATGAACAAATCACTTACACAAAGTCCAGATCAAGATCCATCAACACCTAACTTAAAGAAACTTAGAAATCCATTACAATGGAGAAGAGAAGAAGAGAAAAGAGATGCAAACTCCAGGGAGAATTCCATTAGAATTGAACCCTAGCTTCCACCTTTGGGTTGATCTTCAGAAAGAGGAGAGAAAATGAGAGAAAATTCGAGTCTAAAAACTGAAAATTTTGAAAAAATGAAAAACTGCCCCACTAAAATTCTAAACAGAATCTATTTATAATGTTTCTGTCAGTTTTGTGTCATCACACAGATTCTGCCATGTTCCCCACGAACATGGCAGAGAGCTTCTTTTAGCTTCTGTCAAACTCGTATCTTCACACACATCTGGTTTGTTCCCACACGATTATGGCAGAGAGTTTCTTCATCTTTTGCCTCTCAAATATTCCCAAAACTCATTGTTTTGGTCTTTCACAAAGATCTTCAAATTGCTTCTTTCTCCTACAATTCCTATAAAACACAAAATCAAAGACAAATTAGAACAAAATTACTAATATTTACTACAATCCCCTACAACACAAACAAATTCAATTCAATTATATACAATTTTAACTACAAATTCACAATATTATCAACCTAAACAACTAAAAACTATCTACAATTAAACTATAAATCTACTACTAAAGTGGATTTATCAATTCATAATTTAAATGTGATGTCTCCTTGATAATGTCAATAATATCTAAAATTGATTTTAATAAATAAAAAATATTTTTTAAAATTTAAAATCCTTCAAAGGATAAATCATCTATGAAATTATTCTTCTTTCTAATCGTGTCACTTATTTCTATCTTTCGTAAATTAATTAGTATTAAATCCCATTTTCATCATTAATATAATAAAATATTAAATATACACAAAAAATATTAAAAAAAGTGAAATTTATAAAATTATCACTACACTAATTAAGTAAATCAATTCAAATGATAAATTATCTATGAATTTATTATACTTCATATAACCATGTCACTAATTTATATCTTTCATAAACTATTAGTATTAAAATCCTATTTTCATCATTAATATAATTAATTATTAAATATACACAAAAATCAAATACCCTAAAAATATTCTCTTATTTAATAATACAATTTTTTTAAAAAAAATATCCTTTAAAGGATAAATTATCTATGATATTATTCTACTTTCTAATCATGTCACTTATTTCGATCTTTCATAAACTAATTAGTATTAAAATCCTATCTTCATCAATAATATAATAAATTATTAAATATACACAAAAAAATGTTAGAAAAGTGAAATTTATATAATTATCACTAGACTAATTAAGTATATCAATTCAAAGGAAAATCATCTATGATTCTACCCTACTTTCTAACCATGTCATTAATTTATATCTTTCAGAAACTAATTAATATCAAAATCATATTTTCATTATTAATATAATAAATTATTAAATATACGTAAAAATAAATACCCTTACAGATTACTTAAATCTTCCACGATCATCACAATTGGATAATGATTAATAACTATTTAATCATTTCATATAAATATAATTCAAAAATCTTTATTACACTTAAATAATTTATAACATGCCAAATTAAATAAATGGGGACATACAGAAAGTCTTTATCCTTATCCGTGGATCCACCACTCCCACAAAATTTAATATAAATACCAATATCAATATCAATATATAAAATAAACTCACTCACTTATATTTTACAATCTTACAATAACATAAACCTAAAATTGATGCAAAATTAATGTTTGTTAGCAAATTCAATAATTTGTACAGTTGTGTTTGTATATCTTGAAGAAGAAAAATATGAAAATCAGCAATAATCAAATGTAAAAAAGTTAATATATTAATCAAATGTTAATTGATAGTGAGCAAAAAAATAATTAATATTTATCAAATTATGTTATTGTCTCTTGTATTTGACATTATAAATTTCAATTTCTTCAATTTTGTTTTATGTCTAAGTATGGAATCTATTTTTAATTTGAAGTCCCACCCATGCATTCCATGTCCTTGATCCATTTATTATCATTAGTTGTCATGTGTATGAAAACAAAGTAAAGTTGATCTTTTAAATACAAAATTAGTGTCGTTTGCAAAAAATTGCAGTTCAGAGTTTAGGCGAGTTCATTGTAAATTCTATACCAGGGTCTGGTGAAATTGTTTCAATGACTTAAAGGATGTTTACATGCCTGGTATGAAGCAGGGGTAGGGAAAGACAACTTTGCTGCTTCATTTCTTGTTAAAATTTGCCAATAATGGGCATCATACTTCTTGTAGTGTAATCCAAGTGTCAGTCAGGTATTTCTGTTAAGGGGTGGTTAATATTGTTTGCAACTTTGTTCAATTGAGCTGGTTACTACGGTTAATATGTCAGTTTCTAGAGGTTGTCAAAACAGACCTAACTCTTAGGTTTATAAATACCACTTATGATCTCAGTAACATATCACATTGAGTTTCTCTCCAAAATATACATTGTGATCATTCTTCTCAGTTTACTTTGGATTTCTCCAACAATACTCTCATCATTTCTACTAATTCAATGCCTTCTTTTTTGAGTGATTCTTTTGCTTAAATTAATTATAGATGGCTTCAAGTGTTAATGTTACTTATGTGTCTGATATTTCAATCTTGGTTATATATATGCTTCATTTTATTGCAGAATGAGTTTGATTCTAAAGTGGAAAATCCAAGGAACCAAATCAATGATTGAAATAATAAGTTAAGCCATTTAAGGCAATACAACCATTAGATCTTACTCATAATTATTTACCTCCTATGTTATTCTAAACCCCAAAAAATAACTTTTGCTAATTGTTATTTTTGAAGACCAAGGCTTCATGCTACCAAACACTACAAATCAAAGAAATAATGAACCAAAGAACGGGAACGGTCTGTAAGGTCCAAGACCCCTTTGAGCAAAGGTTTTAATGACAACAAACATTCACAACAATATTCTAAGTGTTATGAATACTTTGGTACTAATGTTTCACTTGAGAATGCTTGAAAATATACAGGAAAAGTTACAGAAGGAAGGTGCAAGGATAAAAAACATCACTTAACACCAAAACATGTGTCTAGAAAGCATGTTACATAAAACTTTCATGTCCAAAGTGATGAAACAAGTTCAAGAGTAGCTTCTTAGCCCTCAAGAAGGTCAAGACAGTTCACCTAAACCATGAATATTAAACTGAGTTGTATCAAGCTTAGAAGGATCATTTAAGACCACTAGAAGCATGAGAATGAGCTTTTCATGAAGCCTGACACCTTCTGAATGTGAAAGTAACTTAAGCAATTCAAGAATATTCATTCCAAGTGTTACTGATGCAAACAAGTAATTGGAGAAATTCAATATCACAAGAAACACAGTTTTGGTCCTTAGAAGCAGAACTTACAGTTTCTACAAAAGCATCAAATTCACATTTCAAGTTGTAAACATGTCAAAGTATCTTTAGAAGCATTGAACAAGTTCCCACACTCCTTAAGCTATTATCCTTGAATATTTCACGTTGAAGAACACTCAAAGAAGCTTCCAGAAGCATAATTACTTCTCTCACAATGCAAATAAAGCAAGGATAAAAGATTGGAAGCTTTACAAGCATGTTGAAGATTCAAAAGAAGAAACCAGAGGTTTTCTGCACACTTTCAGAAGAAACAGAATTTCTGCACACTTCCAGAAGAAGAAACATAATTTCTACACACTTCTAGAAGAAACAGAGTTTCTGCATACTTTTAGAAGAAACAATCTTCTCTAGAAGAAGAAACAAAATTTCTGCACACTTCCAGAGGAAGAAACAGAATTTTTGCATACTTCTAGAAGGAACAACTTTCTTCAGATGCAGGAAAAACATCACAGACTTTTTCCAGGAGCTCATTATTGTTGTTTAACAATTGTTGGATGTCTTTACATGTCCAGAAGAAAGATTTAGGGAAAGAACAGAAGAAACCCATCAGAAGGATTAACTGGTTAAAGAATGAGAGAGAAAGAAGTTGTCCTATGATAGTGATAGCTCATACAAGGCCAGCTAAGATCTTAACCACCTCTCCTAGCAACTGCAATGGCTAGTTTGACCCACATAATTCTATATATATAGCCCCATTCAGTGGGAAACATCAAGGAGGGAAAAAGGGAAGAAATCCAAAGAGCCATAATGTAGAAATTCCCTTCTAGAGTGAGGTTCTCCTTCAACCACTCCAAAATGCAGAGCTGCTGTTCATAATTCTTAGAGAGTGTGTTTAGGTTCAGGTTTGTAAAGATTAATCCACTCCATGAATGTTTTGTGAGCCATATGTAAAAAACCCATCTCTTGTTGAAGAGTGTTTGTGATCTCCCAAGCTAACTAAAGAGAGTTAGTGTTGGATTGAGAATGTGTAGAGCCTGCAGAGGCTGAGCAAAGAATACTTGTGTTAGAGCCTGAAGAGGCTGCAGAATAATACTTGTAAGGAGCCTGAAGAGGCTGCAAAACATACTTGCAAAGAGCCTGAGGAGGCTGTGGGAGCAAAGAATACCTTGTAATCAGGATTGATTAGTGGAAAATCCTACTGAGGTAGATACTAGACGTAGCCCAAGGATTGTGAGGGTGAACCAGTATAAAAATCATCTGTGCAAAGTCTCTTACCCTTACTCTCTTTATCTTTCTTTCTGCACTTACATTATTGATTTGTAAGTTATTGTTCATACTTTGAATATTTAGCAAGTTGTAAACCAGATTTTGATAAACCTATTTTTGAACTGATATTTTCACATAAATCACACCATATCAGTTCAAATACTGATCTGGAAAGTTTCATTAAATTATGAAACTGTTTGGTGCTTCAAAAAGCACATTTCTTGAAATTTATTCATTGTTCAACATTGAAACTTGGGGTTCAAACTACCAGATTTTGATAAACCTATTTTTGAACTGATGTTTTCATATAAATCACATCCATATCAGTTCAAATACTGATCTGGAAAGTTTCATTAAATTATGAAACTGTTTGGTGCTTTAAAAACACATTTCTTGAAATATGTTCATTGCTCAACTTTGAAACTCAGGGTTCAAACTACCAAATCTTTACAAACTTGATTTAATTAGATTTAACTTTATATTCTGATTGTTTACTATTTAAATATCTGATCTAGAAAGTTTCATCAAGTTTCAAGTTTATTTGTTACTTCAGAAGAAACATTTATCAGATTTCATTGTGTAACTTGATTTAAAAATATCAGATTGATACAAACTTTCTTATGAACAGATTTTCTTATATAATCTTATTAGTTATTGGTTAAATAACTATTCTAGAAAGTTTTATTAAAATATAAAATCATTTGACCCTTCAGAAGAATGGTTTAAAGTGACAGATTCACTGTTTTGCTTCTGCTTCTGCATAACTGCTGAAACTTTATATTATTCTTCTGAACCTTATTTGAGTTGTATCTACATTAAATACAATATATGGAAGAATAAAATTTGATGATATCAGTCCCTATGATATTGCTTACCTTTATGAAGATAGTTTCAATTAACTTAGTTGACATTATACACTAACCACTATCTTCTAGAAGTAACTTTTGATAGCCAAGGTATTCCTTGAGCAAAGATGAGTAAGTTTTTCAAAGTACTTGTAGGTTAGACTAAAAGTTTTCAAGGGTCACAATTCAAACCCCTTCTCGTGACTCTCTGATTTACTTCACGAACCACTTCCAAAATGATAATAATGCAAACTTTTAAATAGGGATCAAACTTAACAGTTCACATGATTCGCAAAATGAAGATGTACAAAAAGATAAGAAATAACAATCGTCTAAGAAGCGAAGAACATAGTACACAAGAGCTACCTGAGGCTGAGGCTTGTCCGCACTCACGTTGCAAGAGTTACCTTCACTTTACTAATTGGCTTCTCCTTCCTTTTGCTTTTCTTTTCTGGGTCGATCGCGTCTTCCTTTTCCCTTTCATTTGCCCAACGCCTTCCTCTTCCCAAATAGGCTTTTGGTTACCTTTGTCTTTTTGTTATGTGGTTTCCTCATTTGTCCTTCTCCTCTTCCCAAATAAGCTTTTGGTTGCCTCTATCTCTTGTTTTCCTTTCATCCAAGCACAAAACCCTGCTTTGTCCTTTGCAAGGTCTTTGCTTTCCACTATGAGTTTTGATTTAGGTACATAAAACAGTACCTACACTATTTTTCCCACATATGTTCTTGTGCATAAATCACCCCATTTCTCTCTCTATTTTTTGTTTGGTTGAACTAACATAACACAGTGGTACAATTTTTGTACGCACTGTGTTATGTATGTTAGTCATTTCCGTTCCACTATCTCTGCTTTTCGTTTCCACCAGATGAGATCCTCGTTTTGTGCATTTGATTTTCACGATTTTTCCTTTCTTTCCCTCTGACCGAATTTCAACCATCCATGTCAACACCATGGGTCACCTACTGAGGCTTACCTGGCAAGAGTAGTGTACAACCGGTGTACATGTTTTAGTGTAGAACAAACATTTCCCTTAATTGGAAACAACTTATCTTGCTATTTTTATACCAACTTTTGAGAATATAAATAATTGTATAGCACATAAAGATTTGTGTATTTTTTTTATTATACCATAGACAACTCTATACTTTTTATTTAATAATGTGAGATAGCTAAGTTTGAATAACAATTTCCCGAGAGGGTCTAGGACTTCAATTGTTATAAATAAGAACTTCGGAAATGCAACAAGTTATTAATAATTTTGAATCCCACACCTTGAACTTATTCTGAGTCAAATTGCCATATTAGTAATTATTTTTTGTAAAGAAAATTTAGGGTGAGGGGATGATGCATGCCTCAATCCAAGGCAGGGAAAGCCTCCGGCCTCAAAGAGCACTTACACAGATACTTACATTTACCTCACCCAATGGGATGAGTGGAGGTTCGAACATGCAACCTGTCATATACGAAACCATGTCTTGCTCCACTCGACCAACCTCTTGGGGTTATATTAGTAATTTTCTATATAATAGATTCACTATTACTATTTTTCATGATGATTTGGTGTAACGTCCTAATTCTGAAAACTTAGGATTTATGCCCGTTGGAGACATAAGTCCCAAATATAGGGAATTATTTTTTGCGACATTGACGATATCGATAAACATGATAAAGATTGGTTTAACTAATCCAATTTTAATTAAACATAATCTGAGTAGCTACATACATCACAATGGTATGGATATTACAATGCATGTGCTCTAAAAAAAGAAACTCCCAACATGGGCAACACATGTACTAAATATTTATCAAAAGAATATACATAACAACGTTTAACAAAATAGAAACTAAATGAACAATGCTCCAAAAGCCAGATGTAGCAATAAGCTCCAACAACTCCAGGGCCTAAACGGCCAGCCTGGGCAAGATCATGGAATCTAAATGTAAACCCACAAACACTTGGTGCATTACAAGAAAATCCCAATTTAGCGGCCGTCGCAACTAGTGGAAAACCGCCGCTATCATCCACTTAGCGACGGCCTCATGGACGTCACTAAAATGCATCGTTGTTAATACAGTAGCGATGAGCAAAATAAGTTGTCACTACGTAGCGTTTGCCAGTCTGTCGCTCAAGTCATCGCTAAGTGAAGGGATCAATGACCGTCACTAAGTCGTCACTACCCAGCGACGGCCATGGCCGTCGCAACATATATTATATTATTTTTTATATTTTTTACTAGTGACGACCTTGGCCGTCGTTAGTGATAATAATATATTTTTTAAATTAAGTTTATCATTATTTATTTTATTTTAATATTTATTAATTTAAAATTATAAAGAAAAATATTAAATACTATATAAGCACACTGATAGAGGAAAATATATATATATTTATATAAAGTATATATACAAAGAATGTTCAAACATAATACAATCAATGTATAAAAAACATAATAAAAAAATCATGGGTGGCGGCGACGACACTGTTGTGGTGGGCAACAATCCTCATCCTCACTCAACGGCTGGTCATCTAGGTGGCCATCGTAGTGCGGGTGCGGCTGAGCCTGAGCCTGAGCCTGGCTGAAGCTAGTAGAACCACCTACACTTTGAGCCTGGCTGAAGCCAGAGTCTGAGTCATGCGAAGTCCTCCTCCAACCGTGCAGCCTTCTCTTCAGCTCGGGTTGGCTTCAAGTATCTCCTGCCTCAGCGCCTCCTCAGACGAATGACGCGACCCGTCGCTCCCACTGGTATGGGCTCTAGACTCTTGAGTGAGGCTAGTCACACCAAGACGAATGTTGGTTGACAAGTCCCCGGTGTCATAACAGCGGCCTTGGGTCTTGCCACCCGCAACATCCTTCCAGATCTGTTGCTTGGTGGAGCCATCAAAGCTAGAGTTGTCCCCAATCTGTGACTCCACCTCCCTCAGGCGGTCCTAGTAATTTGTTGTTGAGTACGGGTAAACATATAATTAGTTAGTTATATATTCAATTGCAAATATATGAAATTATATAAAAAAACATTGATAAGCACAATGTTGGACTTACATATGTGGACCACGCTCGGTCATCTACCCAGCCACCACCCTTTTTATGTGGGTGGCGACAAAGAACTCATCGGGCTCTACCTCCCGCCCCAGCTCTCAAGCCTACACAGAATAATTACACAAATTAATTATTTTAATAACAAATACAAAAATAATACAAAAGGGTGCTTGTTTATACATACCATATCCAACGCCATCTCAAGGTGGGCCTTGCGGCCCGTGGTGTGGACTGCTCCCCCGCGAAGAGAAGCCTGATTGCTCTTGTTACGAGCAGACTTCCCCTTGAACTCATCAGAGGCCCAATAGACCAAAAGACCCTCCCAGGCCTCCTCACCACACCAAGTAGGCCTCCTCCCAGCCTTTCGGGCCTTGTTCATCATATCTCGAAGGCGACGTGCAATCCTCTGCTCGTACACCTTCTTAATTTGGGCCTCATCAGAAGTGTCCCAAGTAACTTTGCTCTGCAAAAAAAAAATATAGGGTAAGTTATTAGAAAATGACATAACTTAAGAAAAAAATATAAAGTCAAGATATTTTATTTACCGTAAACTCGGCCCACCACATGTCCCTTACATCCTGCGAGGAGACCTCCAACAGGTAGTGAGGACCCCGGAACTACGATCGAATCGCATGACCAATGGCTGAGATGGGTGGGTTGTTATGTAATGCCCTAATTCCTAAATTCAAGACTTAGTCCGTTGGAAACCAAATCCTAAATTTTCGAAACCAAAACGCGTCATTTCGAATATCATACATCACAATTCGATAAGTAACCAACGATAACTTATACAATTTGTGAATAACTAACTTTATATACATAATTACAATCTGTAAAGATATATATACAACTGGCCCGGAGGCTACAAGCTAAACATCTCTAATATAAGACCAATATGTACATAAGCATTCTATACATTCCAAAAGATAATAACATTAAAATATAGAATACTCCTGCTCTAATCTCACTGATCCCTGCCAAGAGGTACCTGCACACCTAGATTGGGTCCACAAAACGCGTGGTGAGACTAATGTCTCAGTGAAATATAACTATGCATATGCAGTGTAGGGAAAATCACTTACTAACTAATATGCAAACATAATCATGATCATAACTAAAATCAAGTAAATGCATTAATGATGCAACTCACTGTTGTGCCCAGCAAACATGATCTTATCACTTAAACTGGAGTTAGAACTGAGCTCAGACTACGGGAAACGTCTTTCCCGGGGACGTATCCCACCCATTACTGGACCGAAGTCAAATTTTCACATAATTATTCAATTTTCTTAACTCACAGCGCGAAGGCCGACTTATTTAACTCACGGTCGAAACCGACTTATAACTTATTGAACTGAAAACTAATAACAATATATTTCGAAATCTCGTAAGTTTCCTAACTTAGGGTTCCTAATGTCAATTTCACATGCTTTCACACTTGATCACTTAATTTATCATACAATTATCACTAATTCAACATCAATAAGCATAAGAAAAGGGAAGACATGATTAGGGTTCATGCATAGAGTCAAAGAGATTGAATTTGTGAAAGTGTGTGAGTTATACTCACCTATTCTTGGAGTATCAAGAGGAAAAGTAGGAATTATGATGAATTGCTTCACGATTTCGGCTCCAATCTTCCGTCTTAAGTCTCAAATAAGCCCTCTCTCTCTAGAACTCAGACCCTCTCTCTCTAAAGAAATAAGGGAGAAGAAAAGAAAGTGAAATTCTGAAGTCGAAAAGGGAATCCTGGTGATTAAAGTGGAATTTCACTCAAGCGAATGGTACCTTGCATGTAAAAATCACGAATATTCGCTCAAGCGAATTCAATTCGCTTGAGCGAAAATGACATAAGAAAAACACCCTCTCTGGACGTTTTTCGCTTGAGCGAATCTTTATTCGCTTGAGCGAAAATCGTCCAGAGAGCCTCTTCCAGACCCCTGATTTTCGCTCAAGCGAATCCAATTCGCTTGAGCGAATTTTACAGCAACTGAACCTAAACTTCTTTTTGCATAATTAGCGAAAACCCTGAATTTTGGTTTTCAAAATTAGTTTTATTTCCAAATTTCTAAAACTTTCTTGTCTTAATTACTAATACCTAAACCCTTATTTTTTACCTAATGAATTATTAAAACTCTAATTTGTGGGATGTTACATTTTACCCCTCTTCAAGCAATTTTGACCTCAAAATTGTTTAAGAAAACATAGATTAAAGACTACCTCAACTAAAGAGTTCCGGAAATTGTTCCCGAATGTCATCTTCCTTCTCCCATGTTGCCTCTTCTGGAGTTTGACCTTCCCAATACACCTTCACCAAAGGAATTGTCTTGCTCCTTAAGGATTTGAAACTCCTGTCGATAATCTGTGCAGGTCTAGAAGGAATGGTGAGATCTTCCCTTAATTGTATTGATTCAGGGCCAATGACATGTGATTGATCATGAACATATTTTCTTAACTGAGATACATGGAAAACATCATGTATCCTAGACAACTGAGGTGGTAACGCTATCCTGCAAGACAGAGGGCCAACCCTCTGCAGGATCTGAAATGGACCAACAAATCTAGGATTGAGCTTCTTGGTCTTGATGGATCGTCCTATGCCTGTGACGGGAGTTACTTTCAAAAATACATGGTCCCATTCCTCAAACTCTAAGTCTTTTCTTCTTTTGTCAGCATAATTCTTTTGTCGGCTTTGGGCAATTGCAAGTTTTTCCCTAATGATCCTGATCTTATCTGAGGTTTCCTGCACTAACTCTGGGCCTAATAAGGTTCTCTCACCTACCTCACACCAACACAAGGGAGATCTACACTTCCTACCGTACAGTGCCTCATAAGGTGCCATGCCTATACTGCTATGGAAACTGTTATTGTAGGCAAACTCAATGAGAGGCAGGTACCTATCCCAATTACCTGACTCCTCTAACACACAAGCCCTGAGCATATCTTCTAAAGTCTGGATGGTTCTTTCAGACTGACCGTCAATCTGAGGGTGGTAAGCAGTGCTAAACCGGAGTTTGGTCCCGAAAGCCTGGTGAAGAGCATTCCAGAACCTAGAAGTGAACCTAGGGTTCCTATCTGATATGATGCTAGAGGGAATACCATGAAGTCTGATAATCTCCCTAACATACAAATTTGCTAACTTGCTAAGGGAATAGGTACTCCTAATTGGTAGGAAGTGGGCTGACTTGGTCAGTCAGTCCACGATCACCCAGATGGCATCAAAACCAGCTTAGACTCGAGGCAATCCTACCACAAAGTCCATAGCTATACTCTCCCACTTCCACTCAGGGATTTCTAATGGCAGAAGGGTTCCTGATGGTTTCTGATGTTCTATTTTGACCTATTGACACACTAAGCATTTAGAAACATAATTTGCTATATCCCTCTTCATACCCTCCCACCAAAACATCCTCTTCAAATCCTGATACATCTTGGTAGTGCCAGGATGTACCGAAAACTTACCTCTATGAGCTTCTTTTAAAACCTGCTGCCTGAGACTACCCCCTTAGGGACACAGACTCTCCCTTGGAAGAGAATTACCCCATCTTCTGACTCTGAAAACCCTAACTGTTGTTTTCTATCTTGGAGGCTTGAGTCCAAACTCTGAGCCTCCCTGATTAGAGCTCTCAACTGACTGGTAATCTCAATTCTATGAAGTTTGACACTATGCTCTCCAACTGTAACATCTAAACTTAGGTTTCTGAACTCTTCTAACAAACTCATTTCATGCATCATCATGGAAGACACATGAAGGGACTTCCTACTGAGGGCATCAACCACCACATTGGCCTTGCTAGGGTGGTATTTCAATTCAAAATCATAGTCTTTGAGGAATTCCATCCACCTCCTCTGCCTCATATTGAGTTCTTTCTGATCAAGGAGATATTTCAAACTCTTGTGATCACTAAAGACCTCAAATCTCACTCCAAACAGGTAATGCCTCCAAATCTTGAGGGCAAAAACCACTGCTGCCAACTCCAGGTCGTGAGTAGGATAATTCTCCTCATGAGGCTTCAACTGCCTGGATGCATAAGCCACCACCCTCCTATCCTGCATCAAAGCACATCTTAAACCCTTTCCCGAGGCATCACTGTATACCTCGAAGGTCCTAGACAAATCCGGTAACGCCAGTACCGGAGCGGTGGTTAACCTAACCTTGAGCACCAAAAAGCTATACTCACAATTCTCGTCCCACACAAAGGCTTGACCCTTTCGAGTCAACCTTGTGAGAGTCAAGGCTAGCTGGGAGAATCCTTTAATGAATCTCCGGTAGTAGCTGGCCAATCCTAGGAAACTCCTAATCTCCGTAATGGTATTATGCCTTTCCCATTCAAGGACAACTTCTACCTTGCTAGGATCAACAGATACACCCTCACTAGTAATTACATGTCCTAGAAATTGAACCTTGTCACTCCAAAACTCACATTTCGCGGGGTTGGCAAACAACTTCTTATCTCTCAAAATCCCCAACACCACCCTAAGATGACGTTCATGCTCTTCAAAGCTATGGGAATATATCTGAATATCATCGATGAATACAACAACAAACTGATCCAGGTAGGGCCGAAAAATCCGATTCATGTAGTCCATGAATACAGCGGGAGCATTGGTTACTCCAAATGGCATCACCAAATACTCATAATGCCCATATCTAGTCCTGAAGGCTGTCTTAGGTATATCCTCACCCTTAATCTTGATCTGGTTAACCTAAACCCTTATTTTTTACCTAATGAATTATTAAAAACTCTAATTTGTGGGATGTTACATGTTAGGCACCCAACTGCAAAATAAACAAATCCAATATTAACTGTTAAAACAAATAAAGATTCAATATTATCAATTCAAAAGAAGTATAAATTAATAAACAAGCTCACCCCTCTGCCAAAAGGTCGGACAATATCCCTACCGTGAGGGTCTACCTCATGAGGTCTACTAGAGCTGGCCCCCTGGAACCTAACAGGCTCCTCATCAGAGTCGAGGTCAGCCTCCTCATCAATCGCAGCCTGAGCGTCCTGAGCATCCACTGCGAGCTCATATATATGTGGATGCTCCTCCTCCACCTCAGTAGGGATCTCATGATATCCCCGTGTATGGATGAACCTCATTCCGTCGAATGCTGGCTGGTCAGATGCAGCTTGACCAGAAGGTGGAAGGAGGAAGAAGAAGACTAGACGTATGTCGCAAGAGGCGTTGAAGTAGATGGTTGCTCTGGCAGCTGATCAGGTTGAGAGAGGTTGGTCCTCTCCCGAGTTGCACGTAAGCGAGCTGCTTGTGCAGCAAGCTCGCCCGGAGGGATGGACCTCCCTCTAATAGGTGGGACCTTCTGTCCATACATAATTTTAATAGTGTTAAATTAAATATTAAACAACAAACCTATAAATTACTAATTACTAGTAATTACTAATTAATTACTACTAACAATTACTAAATAACTACCTAATTAAATACCTATATATAAACAATTAAAACTAATTATAACTAATCATATAAACAATTAAAACTATTTAAAACTAATCATATAAACAATTAAAACTAAATAAAAATAACCATCTAAACAATTAAAACTAATTATAACTAATCATAAAACCAATTAAAACTAATTATAACTAATCACATAACCAATTAAAACTAATTATAACTAACTAAAACTGTAAAACTTACGGGTGGTTAGCAAAGGAGGATGCCGGAGGAGGAAGGAGGAAGGAAGTGCACAGGGAGCTAGGGGCAACTATTTGAGATTTTGATCGGTTCAAAATGAACCTATAAAGGAGGGCTAGTGTTTAATCAGTGAGATTTTGAAAATGAAAGCGAGAGAGGGACAAAAATCGGGATGGTCGGAGAGGAGGAAAGGAGAGGAAGAAGGAGGAAGAAAAGGAAGGGAGGGGGAAGGTTTTGTGCGCGTATGTTTTAAACGTAGCGACAGCCCGGCCGTCGCTACATTAAAAATTTTAGCGCGTCAACTCTAATTAAAAACGCAGCGAGGGATACGTTTATTTTTAAATTTTCAAAAAAAAAATTTTATAGTGTAGCGACGGTCAGGTTGTCGCTACAGTGCGAAACGTAGCGACAACCAGGTCGTTATAGAGTATTAATTGCACAGCTACGTGTTGAGCTGCGCATTTAATGCTGTAGCGACAATGTGGCGACGACTTGGTCGTCACTATTAAGGATGGCTCATGGTCGTCGCTATGCTTTCACGTCTAATTCTGCGCATTCTTGTAGTGGTGAGACTAATGCCTCAGTGAGCAAAAAGCTAAACATACATGTGTAAGGATACAAGCAAATGATATGCAACAGTACAAACGTGTTATTGAAGATGAAATTGCATCACATGAATAATAATAACTTGAATCTTAACTTGACATGAACTGCTAACCCAGTAGTAGGGATTTTATCACTTTCCTGAAGCTAGACCTGAGCTAAGACTACAAGGGATATCTCCCTTGCGGACATATAGTCATCTTCATTATCTGAAGGCCAAAGCCAAATCTTAAACATTTAACCTGATGGTCCTAGACCCGTGATGGTCGAAGCCTACATGAAACCCTTGATTCTTGATTGACTTAATAACATGATACATGAGTGGTTTTACTTGAAATTAGCGTAAGTCATGAAAATACATTTGCATTGTGTGAACCCATATAACAGGAAGCTCCCGTAGTCCCTCAAACCCCCCCCATAATATCAAGCCCTAACTTGGAATACCATTTTCAACATAAAAAGCCTAGGTAGAGGGAATAACTAGGGCACACAACAAACATATCACAATAATCAACCAACTAACTTAATAACAAGCAAAGAAGAAGGAATAAAAGAGAATAGGGTTCATAGGGGGATTTCCCATACAAGATGGGGTGGAGTGTGTGAGCTATACTCACCTAAAGAGAGCTCAAAAGAAAAGGAAGGAAGTGGTTAAGGTGTGGTGGTGAGGCCCTTGCTCCTTCTTCTCCTCCAAGCCAAGCTTTTCACACACACACTCTCTCTAACTTCTCTCTCTAAAGCAAAGAAATGGGAAATAAATGTGGAATGTAACATCCCGAAAATTAGAATCTAGAAATACCGTGGAAGCCTTAGACGATGAGTCCGACCAAGGAAAAGGAGGTTAGAAGTAGTATGAGGACTTGGGGACTTGAATGTGAATTTCGTTAAGAAGTAGAGAATGTATTAAAAGCAAAGAGTTTTAAGAGGATTAAGAAGGGAAACCAGGTGTCAAGTCAAGCACCATTGTAGAACAAACTTAGAAGAAATCACAACTTAAGACGAAAAGGATTATAGGTATATAGATTAAACCTGAAGTAGAGGTATTAAACGAGGGAATTAGATTTAGGAGGTTTTCTAAAAAAGGAACTAAGTATGAGTGAGAGAGAATTGGAGTTAGAATCTTAAAGAGATAAAAATCAGGATTTTTGAGACTGATACTCTCGTTCAGGCTCGCTTGAGCGCACCTGAACGAGGAGATCAGCAAAAAAGGGGAATTTAATTCTGGTGTTCTCGCTCAGGCTCACTCGGGCGAGGACTGAGTGAGAAAATAGAGTGAAATTTGGGTGTCTCTGTGTGAAATTAAGCTCAGCCTCGCTCAGAGCGCGCTCGATCGAGAAAGGCTTCTCGCTCGAGCGAGCGCTGAGCGAACACGCGCGAGCAGGAAATTTGATTCCCTCGCTCAAGCGCGCCCGAGCGAGAACGCGATCTCAGGGCACCTTAAAAATATGTTTAGGGCTTTTCTTTCCCACTTTCTTCAATTTTCCACTTCTTAGAGAGAGATTTTAGAGAGAGAGGGAGTGCCCTAGCAGAGTAGATTGAGGAGGAAGAAGGAGAAGGAGCTTAGCTCGAGGTTCTCCACCAAGAGAGAAGCTTGGAACCACCATCCTCCACCCATCCCACATCTCCATTCTTGCTCTTTGAGGTGAATGTGGTCACCCATTCACTTCTATTTTGATTGCCCTATTGTATGCTCCCTATTCTTCTCTCCCCTTGCTTATTTACTTGATTTGTGAGTGTTATTGGTTAATTCTTTGGATTTGTCTGGGTTGCTTGAATGATATGTGTAAATGCTTTAAAACCTTAGGTCATACTTAGTGTTTTAGGTTATGAATCTCTATGGACTAGCTATTTGTGCATACTATATCACTCATGCTCATTAATAAAAATAGTTATGATACCTTCAAACATTCATAGGCCAATGGCCATCAAGAGAATATGTCACAGAGTCTTCAGACTATCACAGAGTCTTCGGACCACCACAGGCCTTTGGGCATTAATCTATAAGAAGAACGAGGGTAATCACATCGAACTCTCGGCCAAGAGGGAGATGGGGTCCTCAAGCTAAAAATGACAACATGCATTGTTTATTCATTGATAATAAAATTTAATCTTAGGTGGCCTTGGACGGCGGTCCTTGGTTACATGGTCGAGCGCTCAATCACAGACACAGTTAGTGAAAAGACCCCAGGTGTCGGGTAAAAACACGCCACAGTCATGTTTTGCACCATTTCACATTGTTTATGCCTATGTTGAGATTGTGGATTATGCTGGATTGTTGCACTCATGTGTATGATTTCCTACACTCCATGTTTTTACCACTCTCACTGGGACGCTAGTCTCACCCCCACGATGTGGGAACTATATTCAGATGTCCAGGGTTGTTGTCCGAGTAGTGGATCCGGGAGCTGCAGGAGTTTTGGTTGGGCCTGTGATGGCCCAACTCCTTTGGTTTATGTATTTTCATTTTTATGGGCAAGAGACTGTTGTGTTATTAGGATAGAGAATATGTGTGGGGCTCTCAAGGATATCCTTCTATATTTTCAGAACCTATGTATTGTCTTATCTCGTTATGCCCAGTTGATTGTTATTGGTATATTGAGCCATTGTTGGCAATAGTTGTATTCTTGTATTGGTGAGATTGTCAACTGCTTAAGTAACTATTGGATTACCTAAGCAATGTGATGTACTGTATGTTGATATCGATAATGCGTGAAATAATTTCACGAATTTGAAAATAGTGCTCCCAACAGACATTATTTTTTAATTAAGAAATTAGGACGTTACATGGCAGCCCTCACTGAAAAACACCTTAAAAGCTTTTATGTGCACTCTCGCTCAAGCGAGGATTCTCTCGCTTAAGCGAGAAAACTGAACCCATCCTGAATTCGTGTTCTTGCTCAAGCGAGGATCTGCTCGCTTGAGCGAGACAAATTAAAGTCAAAGAGAAAACTTTGAAATTAGGGGTAATTTTGCTCAAGCGAGCTGAATCTCGCTTGAGCGAGGATTGTCCAGATAGAAACCCTGGAAATTTCCCCCAATTTTGCTCAAGCAAGAGACTTCTCGCTTGAGCGAAGAAACCAGAAACTCAAACCCCTTTTTCATCACTTTTTACCCTATTTCCTAATTCTTATTTATAAAAATACTTTTCTAACTTATGAAATCATTTTATAATATTTGGGATGTTACATATGCTCCTTGCCTGTTATAGTTATTACCACCATGACTTAATGATTTTTAATTAAGCATATGCCTTTATTGATCACACTTCACAGGGACAATATGTCTTCCAATATTTGTTGACTTTGATAAGTCTGGGCAAAATACAACTTGCTACAATTAGAGCTGACAATTCGGGCTACTCGATCCGGCCCAGCCCGACGCAATGCGGATAGCGTACTTTATCAAGTTGGGCTAAAAAGCTCGGGAGTTATTCAGACTTCTAAAATAGGTGTCTGAGCCCAATGTTTTTTAGGGCCTTTTGCGGATAGCCTGGTTTTTGTGGGTTTTTACGGGTAGCATACTTTATCGGATTGACCTAAAAATCCCAGAAATTATTCAGGTTTCTAAAATAAGTATCCAAGCCTTATTTTTGCAGGCTTTTGCGGACCGACCTGATCGGGCTAGCCCATTTTCCTGGCTCTAGCTACAATGCAGCTTAAGGAAGATTTTATTGTTTAATGTACAAAATAAACGTTGAGGGAAATAAAATTCAATGAATTCAATTTAATTAGTATTTGTAATATTATACATTTGTTCTAATTGAAAATTTAAGTTAGTTAATTATCTTATTTATTGTATGAATGTTTTAAATTTTATATTAAAATTTAAAATGTTTCTAAAGTGCATGGGAAAATTCAAAAAAAACATATGTACTGTTAATTTAAAATATTTTAAATTTAAAATGCAAAATAATGTTATGAATGCCACGTGTTATCTTTTAAAAAGTATACACTAAAATCAACAATGTTTTTAAAAAATGAATGTTATTTTGGAAATATAATTTTATGAGGATAAATTAAATATAAATCGAAATAATTTATTAAAGTAGATTAAATGTGAGCTCTGTAACATCCCAGGTTTCAATCATGTTATGTATTAAAATATTAATGAAATAGGTTTTGGGAGGAAAGGAATTGATTTGGTAATATTTGGATGGTAAAGGGGTTGGGTTATGCTGCAAACCAGAAAATTGCAATCTGGTATGCTCGCTCAAGCGAGCCAAGGCTCCCTCGAGCGAGCATGCAAGGGAATTTAAGTGCAAAATGCTCTCTGACTTGGTACTCGCTCCAGCGAGCATATCAGCAGAGAGCTGTGTTTCTGGTTTACTGATATGGTTTTCTGGTTGTTGTCATGCTCGCTCAAGCGAGCAAGGAATTGAAATTTAGGGGTGCTCTCTGACTTGGTGCTCGCTCGAGCGAGCGCAAAGTCAAAAAGCAAGGGTACTTTAACTGGGCGTTCCTCGCTCGAGCGAGCGCAAAGTCAAAAAGCAAGTGTATTTTTACCGGTCGTTCCTCGCTCAAGCGAGTTAGTGCTCACTTGAGCGAGCACCAACTTAGAGAGCAATTTCTTTTGCTCGCTCAAGTAAGCTGATGCCCGCTCGAGAAAAGGAACGCGAATTCAGTTTTTTAAAACACGCTAAACCCTAACTCTTCCCCATTAATACACTCATTTACTACCTTAGAGAGCGAGAGAGAAGGGTTCTAGAGAGAGAATCAAGCCAAGGGCAAGAGGGAAGCTTTCCAAGCCAAGGATCTTACCACCCAACCTTCTTCAACCTCCTTCCCCTTCTCCATTTTAGCTCTTGAGGTGAGTATAACTCACACACCCACCTCTATTTTAGTTGAATCTCTTGGATGAGCCCTAAATTCCTTCCACCCCTTTGTTTAGCTTTAATTGTTACTGTTTGATTGTGGATTGCTTCCCATTTGGTTTGATTTCTATGTACTGGCTTATGGCATTAATTAGGGCTTGTAGGTTAGGGTTTTACTCCATATTCCTTATTGCTTGATTATTTATGGTGCATTGGCATATTGTTAGCATATTTACTCTATACTCTGAAAGTTAAAAATGAATTTGGCTTATGGCTACCAAACCCTAATTAATCAAGTTTGACTTCGGTCCAGAATAAGAATAAAATGAGTTTGGCTTCAGCCAAGAGTAATTGGCTTTTGCCTAGATTATGAGTAACGACTTCGGCCCAGAATTATGTATGAAAACTTGACTTCGGTCCAGAATAAGTGGCGGGTAGTAACCCCAAGAAAGACGTTTCTTGTAGTTTGAGTTGAAGTCTAGCCTTAGAATTAGTGAAAAGACCCCGTCTGCCGGGTAAAGCAGGTTATGTGTATTCAGATATTGAGTTGAGAATGGTTATGTAAATTTTCTTGTATTTGATTGTCTGATGCATAGCATATGCCCGTTTCCCTCCACTGCATGAGTATAGTTATATTCACTGAGACATATGTCTTACCACACATTTTGTGGTTATATTTTAGATGCACAGGTACCTCCCCGTTCAGGGCAGTGAGCTTGGAGGGTGGTAGGAGATTAGTTCTTTTGGTGTATTGGCATACTTATGTATTTAGTGTATTAATTGATGTTTAGAATTAAATTTGGTGATATTTTTGGGGATATGACTGTGCATGTGCAGCCTTCGGGCCTTTCTATTTTGTTTAGGGCACATGTATGGGGGTATCCCAGTTGATGTATTCAGATATTGTCATGTTGAGCCCATGTGGCAGTTATGTATTCAGTTTATTTTCCATATATCGTTTGAGTAATCGTTGGACGCTTAAATGTTATATGGATTTTGTTAGACGGTATTTGAAATGGCGTGAAATAATTTCAGAAATTTGGGAATTTGGCTTCCAACGAGCTTAATTCTTGAATTTAGAAATTAGGACGTTACAAGCTCAAATAAATTTATCAATTACATTAAAAATAAAAAAATTAAATTAAATATAATTTCAAATTAATCTGATAGTGTTTATATTTAGATCTAAGGAAACAAATGAAGTTTACCTTTATATATAAGAAATTTTTAATGAACAGGTTTGAATATAAAAATATGTAATATAATTTTATTATTATTATTTTTTCAACTCAATTTTTTTAATGGATGTTGATTTTCTTCATAAAAAAGTCGACGTTTAAGCAAACTACTTTTGTTTAATTTAAACTAGTCTAGTGCTTGTGCGATGCACAAAGGACACCCGTAATGGGAATGTTAGACAAATAAATTTTACAGTTAAAGTTGTAATTATTGTATTGAGGAATTCGAGCGTATGGACATCATCAGGGTTATTAAAGTGGACATCTACTGGACATTGTCTGTCAAAACTAAGAAAAGATATTGTCTCACCAGAAATGAATGATAACATGTAATCATTCAAAGTCTCAACAATATTATTCGTGGGTGCTAAAATAACTCGATCTTCAAAGTAGCTTGGTTTTCATGTTTTCCAATAACATAGGATATGTACTTTAAACAATATAAGCAAGAGGATCACCTGAATCATTTAGCAACAAATCTTTTGGAATTTCAGTATGGACCTCGTCATTAACTTCTTGCCCATTCCTTCCATCACCAATGCTCAACACCTAGTCAAAAAATCTTTTCAATTCTTTTGTATGAAAATTTGAATCGGCAGATTGTAATCTCATGTTTTTTGCCAATGTTAACACTTTTCAATAATTCCAAAGATATGAAGAGTTGATGGTAGCACGAACTATATCCGGTCTTGTCACTTTAGATATTACAGGTAGAATCAGCCTAAAATCACCATAAAAAATAACTATTTTTCTCCAAAAGGAAGATTGGTACTATTTATGGAAGTGAATCAAAATATGTCTCTAAAAGTCCTTTTAACAACTTCAAATCAATGTTTAGGAGTCATGGAAGCCTCATCTCATCCCATAATATAACATATATATAGATATATAATATAATATTGATAACTATTAATTAATTTTTTTCAGGTTATGGAAATAATTCTTTTAATATTATAATCACTAGAATTATTAGAACATGGATTTTTCACTGGCTATAAGAATTATTAAATGGTATTTTTTTTATAAGACTATGGCCCAATTTGGATACACTTTTGTAGAAGAACTTTTAGAAGATAAAAATAGAATGAATCAAAAGAGGTCAAATGAATTTAACTTCTCCATAAGTTGAAATTAGTTACTTATGGAGAAGTTAAATGGGAGAACTTTTGGAGTAGGTGAGCTACAAAGACTAATTTCAACTTATGGAGAAGTTAAATGCATTTGAGCTCTTTCATTCATTCTATTTTTTTCACCTAGAAGTACTTTCGCAGAAGTTTCATCCAAACTGGGCCTATAACTTCTGGAATTTAGAATATGATAGTTCATATAGCTTCACAATGGATACTTCTGCAGGTGTTATACTCATTCTACAATTCTTGCAATTTTTATTATATTGAAATTGTTAAGATGAACTTTCATACTGATATTTCATATAATAAACATAACTATAACTGGGATATGTACTTTAAACAATATAAGCAAGAGGATCACCTTAATCATTTAGCAACAAATCTCTTGGAATTTCAATATGGACCTTGTCATTAACTTCTCGCTGATTCCTTCCATCACCAATGCTCAACACCTAGTCAAAAAATCTTCTCAATTCTTTTGCATGGAAATTTGAATCGGCAGATTGCAATCTCATGTTTTTTTGTCAATGTTAACACTTTTCAATAATTCCAAAGATATGAAGAGTTGGTGGTAGCATGAACTATATATCATGTCTTGTCCCTTTAGAGATTACAGGTAGAATCAGCCTAAAATCACCATAAAAAATAACTACTTTTGGTATTTGACTCGGTCGCTCCTTAAAGAAGCTCCAGAAAAAAAATATTACTTCACAATTGTTGTCAATTCTTAACATGATTATACTTGCATAATTTTAGATAAATTTTTTGTTTAACCACAGGTATCCTCCACGAGAGGCAATCATGTTCGAGTCGGGAACATCCACATCATGGTAGGGCTAGCTCTCCCAGTGGGGATTTTTTCTATCCACAAGACTCGAACTCGAGACCTTGCTTAAGGGGAATCAAGTATGTACTACTTGAACCAACTCCCGTTAGTTACATGATAAATTAAACATTCACATGTATGTAATTTTATAGTTGACATTTATGTATATTTTCAAAAGTATATTATATAATGTTTTAAAAATCAAACCGGTAATTATACTAATGAAGAGACTAGTTCATAGTTCATTGATTCTGAGGTTGAATTGTAGCCGAACCGGTAATCATTAAATATATATTTTAATATTTTATAATATTTCAATCAATAAAATAATAAAAAATCATAAGAATTTAAAATAGATAAGGTTCATAATTCATATAAGAATTTATAATTATATATTTTATAAGATAAGAAAATTTATACTGATTGTAAAAGAATAAACATCTATGTAAAATTCTTAAGTGTTATTTGGCTTAAAAATGTTTTAGATTAAATAAAAAAATTAAATTTTTTTGGAATTTTTTTAAACGGATCAATTCAACCCGATTTTTTACACCGGTTCTTTATCGGTTTAGACCAGTTCAATCGGTTTTCCACCGATTCTCACCGGTTATAGAATCTACCGGTATTTTAGGATTGAATGGATCGGTTACCAAGTTGGTTCCCGGTCAAACCATCTAATCCGGTCCAATTTTTAATATAATGTTATTATACGTTAAATTGAAATTATTTGATAAAGTATCAGATAATTTTTATATTCAATGAGTAGGCTTGATCTACTTAATCATAATCAAAACTTTCAATTGAACGATTATATTGATTAAATTCAATAATTATAATAAGTTATTAAATAGAGTAACTTTAATAAGAGTTACTTTTGAAGTAACTTGATCCACATCTTTGTGTGTGTGTTTTTTTTATTAATTATATATGCGTGTGTTATATGAGGAGAGTTTAACTTACAAAGGTTGTGACTTTATTGATGTCCAAATTTTACAGAATTTGACATAAAAAATCATGATAATGAATAGTTATAATTTAAAGATTTGATCGATAAAAATCACATTATAAATATAGTTATTAAGGATATAATTGATATAACTTACATCGGTGTAAATTGAAGCATACTCTCTCTATATATATTTTAACACACTCGCCAAAATTATTAATTGAATATATGTAAATAATTTACCTAGGTAATTTCCCAATAACTTTTTTTAAAAGAGGACCAGATCAAGAGAGATCAAAGAGTTTTGATGGGTGAAAAGTAATCATTAAGTCCGTCTGGTTTACAGTTAAGTAGAATTGATTCTAAAAATTAATGGTTGAAAAGCGAAAGTGTGAAAAGCAAAACAAGAATAGGAGGCATTTATAATAAGAGGAATCTTTTGGACTACAGGAAAAAGAAAAGCTCCAAGAATACATCCCTCAATCTTGCTAACAGAGTGCACCATGGTGGATCAAGTCATGTCCACCTAGGAAGAAGACTTGTTCCAACGCAGTAAGAAGAATGTTAAAGTGAATAACACGACTGTTCCAAATGCAGAAGCAGGTAAGTTAAACTCGGAGACAGGTAAGGTAGATAGCAATGTGTCTTATAAAGAAACTCTGCTCCAGCAAATTGGCTTGGACTTTCAGCCATTGTTTGAAGTAGATGACATTGATATCCCAAGGGAAGACTCTACTGATGAAGAAAGATCAGTCTATGGAGAACCCGTGGACGAGCACCAACAATAGAATGATCTCCGGCCTGTGGTTCCCATAGCAGAAGAAGAATATAACAGGTGGTGTGAACCTTGGCGCAATACACTGGTTGTGAAGATCTTGGGGAAAAGAATCAACAAACAGGTTCTTGAACAAAGACTTCGTCGTCAATGGGCTTGTAAGAACCCCCTGAAATTCATAGACATGGCACAAGATTATCATATAGTATATTTTACAGAAAAAGAAGATTATCTACATGTGCTCTTCAATGGACCATGGATGGTGGCAGACCACTATCTCATTGTGCAGAGATGGAGGCCATTATTCTTGGAAGAAGCCAAGAAAGTAAAGAAAGTAGCGGTCTGGGTTAGAATACCCAACCCTCCTATTGAGCTATACAAACTCTATTTGTCTTACTAGAATTGGTAATATATTAGGAACAATGCTTAAAGTGGACAGACTCACATCTCTTCATTCTAGAGGAAGATTCGCGAGGATTTGCGTAGAACTTGATTTATCAAAAAGGCTCATTCCAGAGTTAGAGGTGTCGAGCATTATGCTTCGGGTGGAATATGAGGGTCTACATTTGGTTTGCTTCCAATGTGGAAAATATGGCCATAAAGCCGAATCTTGCCGTGAAAGAATGCAGGAAAATACAGATCTGATGGGTAATCAAGATCAAGAAAAGGATAGAAATGAAGGGCTTTATCCTATATGCTTCAATTGTGGAAACTATGGACATAAAAGTGATGGCTGCCCAGATAATGATTCAATGCATGAAGACGGTACAACAATGGAAATTCATCAACAGAATGTTGATCCTGATCAGGATGCTAATATAGATTCACCAAAGGGTGATGCTCAACAACAGGCCCAAGCTGAAAATTCATCAAAGGCAGAGAATGCTAATCAGGAGGAAAAGAGTCCTTTATGGCCCTTGGATGTTAGTTAAGAGACAACAGAAAAAAAAAGAAGTGTTCCACAAGTTAAACAGAATATCAATAATGGAATTTCTCAAGAAAAAGATAGCTCAGGAGGTGGCTCACGATTTTCCCTGTTGGATCAAGAACCAATTACAGAAGAGGTAAATATAGTGCCTAATGCTGGGTTATCTATCTCTAAACCCCAGATGGTGCGTGTTAGGGACCCCAATGCAGGAAAGAATTCCCAAAGGTCTCAGGTGAAAAAACAAAATGCTAAAAAGCCAGAGACTCAACTACAGAAGCAAAAATCTGTTTATAAACCTTCTTCAGCAGTTACTATTTCTGACAAACCAGGATCTTTTGGTAGTGATAAAGACAAGGTAGTTCAACCCCAGGTAAGAGAGAAATCTATCCAAGAAACTGATATGGAGAAAGAAGCAAAATTTAGAAGGGACAGGATCACATATTAACCATGAGGCTAATTCAGAAAAGGGCAACAGAAAACAGGGAATTACTTTTTTTTTTATCAAAAACCAGCATTTATCATAGGTGAGGCTATGCCCATTGACCCAAAACCCCCTGATCAGGACTCGGGGAAAATTGCACCTACAAATGCTAAGTCAGATACTGTTATGAAAGAATGCATGGTTATGCAAGTTACTGATGAGCAAGGTACTCAGTTTCAACAAAAAACTTCTGAATGAATTTTTTAGCTTGGAATTGTAGAGGTATTTTTGCTAAAAGTTTTGCTTCCCTTATTAAGGATATCAGATATATGTATAATGTTCATTTAATCATGTTAATGGAAATTCATGCAATGGGAGAAAAGGCTAGAAAGGTTGTTGACAGGTTAGGTTTTGACTCCTTCAAGATTTATGACTCTCAAGGACAATCTGGGGGTTTCATTATCTTGTGAGACAACAACTATTGGAAGTTACAGGTATTGCATCAAACCAGGCAGTTGGTTCATATGAAGGTCAGTAATGGTAACTCTATTCCTTGGTTCTTATCTCTAATTTATGCTAGTCCTCAAATTCTAAATAGATCTATTCTATGGGATAACTTAAGAAACATTTCTCAACTATTAAATGGTGATTGGTGCTTAATTGGGGATTTTAACTCTATAAGTGGTACTCATGAAAGAATTGGAGGTGTAAGTAACCTCTCTCTAAGAGGATCAAACCAATTTAATGAATTTATTAATGATTGTAATTTAATTGATGTTGGTTTTGTTGGGGGAAAAATTACTTGGAAAAGAGGCAGTTTAGCTGAAAGACTTGATAGAAGCCTTATCAACATAGATTGGAGAGTCAGATTTCCCCATGCTTCCCTTAAGCATCTTCCTTTTTTAAATCTGATCACTGTCCAATTCTTATGCATTTTGATCAGGATATGCCTAAAAACCAGCATAGAAGACCATTTCGTTTTCTTGTTGCTTGGTTAACCCACCCTTCTTTCCCTGATTTTGTTAATTCAAATTGGTATGGTGAGAGGGACTGGTGCGAATTAATCCTAAACTTTAAGGATCAAATTCAAACCTGGAATAAAGAGATTTTTTGTCACATTAGTAGTAAGAAAAGATCTCTAATTCGTAGAATGGATGGTATAACAAGGAAACAAAGCTACAGCTATGGTCCATCTTTAAATCATTTATTTAACAAGTTGTGGAAGGAATATGAGCAAATAGCCTATCAAGAGGAGCTTCTTTGGGTTCAAAAAGCAAGATGTAAGTGGATTAATGCTGGTGATAGAAATACGAAATATTTTCATCGCTCTACTGTTGCAAGAAGAAAAAGAAATAAGATAGACTGTTTAGAAAATGAGGCTGGTGAAGTAATCACTGATAAGGAGTTGGAAAATCTAACTGTGAATTTTTATAAAGAATTATTCTCTGATCCTAGGGACTGTCAGCCCTTTTGTTTGTCTAACAACTTTCCTTCTCTAACTTGTGATCAATTAGAATATCTTGGTAAGCCTATTTCAGATGAAGAAATCAAAAAAGCTTTATTCTCTATGGGGGGGCTTAAAGGCTCTTGGGCCTGACGAGTTTCATGCTCTTTTTTATCAATCTCAATGGAATACAGTGGGTAAGGATATTTTCATATTAGTTCACAAGGTCTTCAATAACCCAAGCTATGTTGAAGGTATAAATGACACATTAATTACTCTCATTCCTAAGGTTGATGGTCCCAATAATTTGAAATTATTTAAACCTATTAGTTTATGTAATGTTTCATATAAAATCATTACTAAACTAATTTCTCAAAGACTTAGATCTATTATGAATCACTTGATTGGCCCTAATCAATGTAGCTTTATCCCTGGTAGGCAAAGTAGAGACAACATAATTATCACCCAAGAGGTAATTCACTCAATGAGAAATAAAAAAAGGGAAAAAAGGTTGGATGGCTATTAAAATTGATTTGGAAAAAACTTATGATAGGTTGAATTGGAATTTCATTGATGATACCCTAAAAGATATTGGTATTCTTAATCTGATGAGGGATGTTATTATTAGTTGTATATCTTCTTCCAGATTGAGGGTTCTAATGAATGGGGAAGCTCTTAATTCTTTTTACCCTACTAGGGGTATTAGACAGGGAGATCCTATATCTCCCTATATTTTTGTTCTATGTATAGAAAGACTTTTCCATTTAATTAATCTTGCTATTGAGCATAGATTTTGGAGACTTATTAAAATTGGGAGACGTGGTCCCCCTCTTTCTCACTTAGCCTTTGTTGATGATCTAATTCTTTTTGCAGAGGCCAGATTAGATTAAGCTGAGATTATTAATACCATTTTAGAGCTTTTTTGTGCCAGTTCAGGTCAAAAGGTTAGCTCTGATAAAATGAGAGTCTATTTTTCTAACAATGTTTGTATGCAGGTAAGAGAGGAAATATCTACTGCCCCGGGATTTCAGAGAACTACTGATTTAGGAAAATACCTTGGTGTTCCTATCATCAATAGTAGAGTGACCAGAAATACTTTCAACTCAACTATTTCTAGGTTGAAGCAAAGGCTCTCTTCAGGGAAGGCTAAATCTCTATCTTTTGCAGGAAGACTAACTCTTTCTAAGTCTGTTCTGAGTGCTATACCTAGTCACATAATGCAATCAATTTATATGGGGTGACACGGAAAACAAAAGGAAGATTCATCTTATTGGATGGGACAAAATCTGCAGTCCCAAACTTTCAGGGGGCTGGGTCTAAGGAAGTGCAGAGACCAAAACTTAGCTTTTATGATGAAAATTTGTTGGGGGCTGGTTCATCAAAAACAAGATTTATGGGTGCAAGTTCTAAAAGCTAAATATAACTGTGGTTCAGAAATTCTACCAGTTGTTAAACACAAGAATATTGCTTCAAATATATGGAAGGGGGTTTGCAATGTTTGGGACAAATTTATTAAAAACTGTACCTGGGAGCTGCATGATGGTTCTGCTATTAAATTTTGGCTTGATGTCTGGACGGCTAACACTGGTCAGCTTTTCCACCTTGTCTCTAACCCTATACCGAAGGAGGAAGTTCATGCTGCAGTCAATCAATTTATCACTTCAGATGGCGAATGGGACAGAGAGAAAATTGCTACTAAGCTTCTTTTGAGTATTTGCTCTCAGATTTTTAGTCAGAAGCCTCCTATTCCCGGTTCAGGAAAAGATAAGTTATTATTGAATCAAACTTCTGATGGCTGGTTCACATTAAGTTCAGCCTATGATAGTATAACATCTAATTGTATTTTACAGACTAACCCCCTAATGAAAAAAAATTGGAAATGGAAAGGTCCTCGAAGAATTAGAGTGTTTATTTGGAAGATTACAGTTCATCGTCTATTAACAAATACTGCTAGAGTTAGTAGAAGACTTATTAATGATAGTTCCTGTCCTCTCTGTAGAAACCACCTGGAAACCGAGCTTCATCTCTTCAGGGATTGTGCTTCGATCAACACTCTTTGGCAGAGCTTCTTCAAAGGCAAGTTTTTGCTGAAATTTATGAGGCCAAATAACCTCCATTCATGGCTCATTGCGACTCTTTCCCTAAAACCCAGCAACGGAGACACTCTCAGGAGGGATTTGATTTTTGGGTACGTGGTGGAAGAGATTTGGAGATTTTGAAATGATATCGTCTTCAATAACCTGTGCACAACCGTAGATAACCTAAGATTCAGAATCTGTGCTCATGTGCAAGCAGCGATGAGAGCTTTTACAGAGGAAAGAAGAATCATACCTGAAGAGGGAAATCGAATTTCTTGGTCGATTAAGTGGAATCCTCCTTCGAGAAGCTGGTTCAAGCTTAATACGGACGGAGCTTTCAATCAAAAATCTGAAACAGCTGCGTGTGGCGGAGCTATCAGGGATAGTTAGGGTCGTTTTGTGGTTGGATTTTCGTACAAAATGGGGAAGGATACGTTAAATATATAATTTAAATGAATCATATATATTTAATACATTCTAATTCAAATAATATATAAAAATAGACATTGAGAATGTTAAAAAATAAAAAACGTAAGAATTATATCATATTTTTTAAAAAATATATGTAAGTTTTCTTTATTATTTAATAATTATTGTAATTAAAATCATTTAATTATTATATTGGCGGGTTCAGGGATGAGTACTTACACCCCTAAAATCATCCCTGTCCCTGTGTCAAAATTGGGTGGGTCGAGTTTCCCTTAAACTTGGTCAAAATGGGTTTTCCCATCTAGAGTGAACACATTGTAAATGAGCTTATTTAGTTTTTCTTTCTGTTTAAGGTAAATAAAGTAATTCAAATAGAAGTCTTAATTATCTACATAGACCACTTATACACCTTTTGAGGACATGTGAGATCCATTGAATACTCCTAGTAATAGATATGTATGCATTATTTTCCAGTTCCCCTGAACTCTGAACTTAGTTTGATATGAACCTATAAAGTACCTATATAATATTCTCTACCCTGCTACTATGAATTTGAATTTGCCAACGCTTATAAACAATGCACTCTTCCTTTCCAACGAGGTAAAGAAGAAAGAGGGATTTTAAAAGTTTAAAATAACATCATTAAAAGCTTTATAAAAGCATTTGCACAGTCCCAGACAACTACCTATGTATCTGTGTATTATGAAGAAAAACCAAGTAGAACTAACAGGGGTAAACAATGATTAACTGAAAATGTACCAATAATAACATTCTTAAAAAGAGACATAAGAAATTACTTGAGACAAAAAGCCAGAAAATAAATGCTGAATAGGCAAAAAGAGGCTAACTCTTGCTATGCAATGTGAATGGTCTTGGAAAAAAAAACCCCTCATTACAAAAAACTTGCTTAATCCATAAATATAGAACTAACAGGAAAATGCACTAAAAATAGAACTAACAGAGAATCAAAATACATCGAATATAAACAACAAAGAACAATATACAACTTTGTAATAAAATTACAGAAAATTAATCAAAATACACAGTATATAAACAAAAAAAAATAGACAACATTGTAAAAAAATAAAGAAATAGAGAATAAAAAAACACAGAACAAATTTTAAAATTTAAGCTTCAGAGATGGGTTATAAAGAAGAAGAAAATATTGACTCCATGATACAATACCATGAAATCAAATAAAAGAACAGAAAATTGAAACAAAGAATAAGAAAAAATGATGTGCTTGGTTGAGGTTTTAGAAAAGGGGAGAGGAGAATAGAAGTCTTGAGCAGAAAAGCTTATCAAAAGTGAAGCACTTAGGGTCCCTTCCATGAAGCTTTCCTTGACAATTCGATTTTGCAATTTGCGATTTTTGAAAAAATGTAGGGAGTGGGAATTGAAACAAAGAATAAGAAGAAATGATGTGCTTGGTTGAGGTTTTAGAAAAGGGGAGAGGAGAATAGAAGTCTTGAGCAGAAAAACTTATAAAAAATGAAGCACTTAGGGTCCCTTCCATGAAGCTTTCCTTGACAATTCGATTTTGCAATTTGCGATTTTTGAAAAAATGTAGGGAGGGGGAATTGAAACAAAGAATAAGAAGAAATGATGTGCTTGGTTGAGGTTTTAGAAAAAGGGAGAGGAGAATAGAAGTCTTGAGCATAAAAGCTTATCAAAAGTGAAGCACTTGGGGTCCCTTCCATGAAGCTTTCCTTGACAATTCGATTTTGCAATTTGCGATTTTTGAAAAAATGTAGGGAGGGGGAGATTGGAGAGAGAGAGATAGGGCAAAGATAATAATCTAATTTCATGGGAAGGTGAGATTTCAGAAAATTTTGATAAAAGATTTGAGAAACACAATAGTTATTACACAATGGTTTAAACAAATATCTTCCATAGACCTTATTTTTACCGGTGGTTTTTTCGGATAAAGGGAGAGAAAAGAAGAGAAATAGGGAACGAGAGAGAGAAGAGAGATAGGGAAATGTGAAATTTTAAGCAGGAAATGAGATGATTGAGAAACTGACACGTGGAGGAAGACTGATCTTACTTCCCTAAAATATATTTGATTTGATTTGATTTGATCTTATATTGTTGACAAAGTGAGTAACCGAGAATTACAAGATTGAAAAGAAGTAAAAGATGAAGATGAGTAGTGGATTGCATACCTTCATCAAGGTGTTATTTTTTAGTTTTGAAATTGACATTTATAAATTCACAGTAATTTTTCACACGTTAATAAGTAAAAATTAATTTATTTACATATCAAATATATAAACGGTATAATAGGAATAATATATTATTTATATTTTCTTTTCTTTCTCCTTTTCATTAATTCAAATGAATGGAGAGAAAAGTTTTTATTTTCTTTCCTTTCCTTTTTTTTCTTCATTTTCATTTCATCCAAACAATTTTTACTTTTATTCATTTTCTTTTCTTTTCTTTTCTTTTTATTTTCTCTTTTTATCCAAAGACTTGCTCACAAGACAAAACAGAATTTCTAAGAGCTGCACCCCTAAAGTTAAAGAGAGACTCTACTCCACTCTCGCTCTCGCATCGCACCAGATTCAGGAGCACCTCCGTCGCCCGACCACACCCCAGAGGCAGTCGCCCACTCTCCGCCACCGGACGCGTTCACGCAGTAGGTTATTGGTTTTTTGCAATTAGGTTATTACTTGCATTTGTGATATTCACTTTCTAGTTCAACTGTCAAATTGGGTAGTGGAAACTGGGAGTTGGGTTTGTGTTGTGATGAATAGAAGAACGCTCAGGGAAAATGTTGTGGGAACTGGTGCTGGAATTGGGTTTGATTTGATGGATGATGTGGTGTCTTGTTCTTGGCGTGTGGTCTGTTCTAATTGGTCAGTGTGGTCCGTTGTTGCCTATTTTCTGATTGTTTTTGTTTTTTTTTTCCTTGCCTCTGCTGTTTATGTTGCTTGCTTCGGGGTGGTGTGGCATTCAATTCAATGCCGACAATCACGGGGTTGGGTTGTTTTTGTTTTGGTACTATTCTTGGACTGTTTAGGATAATGCTTGATTGAATGTTTTGCATGCCAAGTTGACTACCGTGCTTCATCCATTTCAATCCCTACTGCTTCTTGATTGTTCTTTTCCCTACTGGTCATTGGAGTTTCTGCTACCGCTTCTTTTCCCTATTGCTGACTGACCGGTATTTTTTTAAAAGAAAGAATAGACAATTTGTTATCTCTTTATCAAACAAAGAGAAGAAAAAATCAAAAGATGATTTGTTTGTCATATTGTTTCTCTGTATGATAACTGAACAGGGAAAATAATTTAAGATGAGGCTTTTTATCAATCTTTGTCTTCAATGACTTTGTAGATACGAGCTGTCTTCTAGTAAAGTTGGAGTCCGTATCTGAAATTCTGAATTGATGTCACCTAGGAGGCTTGGTATTTCATGTATATAGTTATAGTCTAACAACTGAGCTTTGTTTTCACAAATAAAACAAAATAATCTCTTGTATTGCTATTTAGACCTTGTTACTTGCTTGATCTTAATGCTTGCTGGTTTATGTTGCAACTACAAACATGATGATTTACATCTGAACTGGGAGAATGCCATAAGTTTGCAGATCTTTTGGAAATGGAAAGTGTATCACCCATGATAAACAGACCCTTTGATAAGTTCTTTAATCTTTAGAATGTCGTTATAATGTTGGTAACTTGGTAGTTGGTATGCATCTCCAATAGATATTACTACAGTTGCATCTCTATTGCTACTTCATTGTGTTTTATTAGGTTGTATGAACTCTTTTTTAATGTGATTGATAACTATCTTGTCTTTTTTTTTTTTTTAATTTTTTAGAAGTATAATTTTTTGAAACTTTTAATGAGCTTCTTTTTTTTTAAAAAAATTGACTTTAAACCGGGCCAGCCCGCACAAGCCCACTACCCACATAGGGCTGGGCTCGGGCTTTTATTTACATGACTGAATTTAGCCGGGCTTTTTAGCCCAACGCGCAAAAGTCTGCTACCCGTACAGGGCCGGGTCAGGTAGCCTGTGTGCCCGCTCTAAGCTGAATCGTTGACCAAAACCTGAACTGTTTGAACCGGTTTTTAAAGGCAGTTTAAAACTGGGACTGTTTCTCAGTCCACTTCAGATAACCAAACCCAGACTAATTATTCAACTCGTATGCACAGCAGCAAGTCGCATTTTTCCATTTTCTGAGTTTTTTCTGTCTCGTCTCAATTGAGTTTCTTCTCCAAACCCTAAATCCCCAAATCAACACTGATCCCTAGCTTAATACGAATTCCTCAATCACGTTCCCAAGTCAACCATAAATTTCCTCTTCAGACCTCGTACCATCCAGATAATGTTAGTCGAATATCACTGTTTGTATTTCAGTTTTCACTTTCAGCCATGATCATTGCGTTGTGTTTTGATTTGTTGTTCTAGACGCAATCGCAAATTGAAAGTCCTCTTCCCCTCTTCAAGAGCTTTGTTCATTTTCGATTTGCATGTTTCGTCATCTGTGCGCTCAACAAAGGGAAAATTGAGCCAACCCATTTCAGATTTTTTACGGCATCAAGGTGAGCTACCAACTTTCTCTGCTTACCTGCTTCGCTAGAGTTGGTAAATAAGAAAATATACATGCTTTATGACTGTAGTTCTTTTGATTTGTCAATGCCTCCATTTGCCACTTCTCAAGCAGAGTTAATGATCTTTCTGACAAAGCTGTGACATAGAAATTTAAGATATCTGTATTTCGGCCGAGATTGCTAAACAGGATTAAGAGATTTTCTGCTTAAATAATTGAACTTCTCAGGGGATAAATTTTCTGCATTTTAAAATTGATTGCCAATGCAATCAAAGTGACGTCCTTTAATATTGCTTATGTTGTGTCTGTGATGCGTTGATTACAGTAATATAATTAATTAATATACATAAACTATGATTGTATAATGTTTTGATTGATTGGTGTACATGTCGCAAGAAGAAATTCATCTCTTGATTTACTTATATTAAATTTATCTGACTCAATTTCTGTGTTTGCATGTATAAGCACCTTTGCTTACATCCTCTTCCTCTATAAATATCATGCACATTTGTTCTTCCATGATTGCTTTGTAAATGTAAAACCTCTATCTACCTTTTCTGCAGTAACTTATAAAATTCTTTATATATTATATATTCCACAGCTGAGCTCACATTTTATTTCATAGGCTAGCTAGAGTCAACAATATCCAAATAGAAACCAAATTTGTGCTTATCCTCTGAATTTTCAATCTCTAAGACTTTCTGTATTTCTTTTTTTTTTTCTGGTTACATCTAACTTTTTATCTACTTTCTGGTCAATCTCTAACTTTTTATCTAAAAATTACCATGGGTTTTTTGGGCTTATTTTAAAATTGACATTGTACTTGCTGTGTTGTAGGTTGGAACAATAGAAGGAAGAGTTGGGGTATCTCTCTCAGCAGTGAATAGTGAGCTTTTTCTCAGCACTTGAATTGTATGTTTTACAATCTTTCTCAGCTGATATTCTTTCAATGCCTGTTTACTTGTGGCAATTTACTTCCTTTGTAGTTTGTATTTTATTATATTTCTTGCGCTGAAAGTAGTTTTAGTTTTCCTTGTTGCATTATTGTATCTGTACGTCAAAGTTTTAATTTTCCCTTCTACATTTTTTATATCTTTTCTAGCTTTTTTCCCCTAAAAAGTTTATAACCTTGAACAGTTGTGTAGCTTATGGCTTAGAATTAGCTGAGTGCAATATTAAGTTTCCGGCTCACCACCCCTCCTTCCCTCCTTTCTGTATGTCAAACACTTTATGATTGTTTTTTGTGTCTGATGTATGCTGTCAATTAAAATTTAATGAAATAGTTGGAAAATGTTACACGTGGACTTGCAACAAAATCTACGAATCTCATATATTGTCATCAAGTGGTGCTGAAATTGCAGCAAATATTTCCTTAGATCAAGAAAGGACTATTGAATATAAGAATTAAATGGTGGAAGTTCCAGTCATAAGGCAAACCTTTCCAGGAATATTGCAGCAGATTTTTCCTTAGAATGCAACTTAGTTGACACCATTTTCAGAGAATTGTATGCTAGTTGGTAATTATTAAATGTGCTAATTCCCAGTCCCTAATAATTTTAGGCAGTGACTTTCTGTGTAAAAATTGCATTGCC
The DNA here is from genome assembly GCA_026901365.1 of Sesbania bispinosa. Taxonomy (NCBI): domain Eukaryota; kingdom Viridiplantae; phylum Streptophyta; class Magnoliopsida; order Fabales; family Fabaceae; genus Sesbania; species Sesbania bispinosa. The sequence goes on along the minus strand of QLOH01000158.1, from coordinate 579,046 downwards.
TTTTTCACGTATGGGATGATGTATTATGTCCTTACTCCTTAAAATTAAAGTAATATTTGTTCTTGTCATCGTTATAACTTACTGTCCTATTACCATTTGACAGTTCAGAATGTTGTATACAAATTTAAGATATATTTACTATTTTTCCTAAAACTTATATTTATTTTTTATTTTAGAGGTGTGTAAACTAAAACTTACTGTCCTTTTTCTTTAATTTGCCTCAATATACCCTTCTTTACAAGGTTTGTAACTTCTTGAAAAGGACAGTTTATAATTTCTTTATAACTCTTTATATCCGAGTTTGATCACATGCATACCTTTTTCTTATATTGATGTATTCAGCCACACAGTAGAAAGAGATAACATGAGTAGGATGGTTTTTCTGATTCTGTTTTTGGATTTGTATTTTAAATTTGAGTTATCTTATATATTCTAAAATTTAAGATAACACAATACTTTGGACCCTTTATTGTATGTCTTTACACACTTGGCCTTTTTTCTTGGAACTATCTATTCTGTTCCTCCGTTTAGAATGAAACGCTTTCCTGTGGTAGCATTTCTTATTATTGCCACAGTATAATCTATCCTCCCTTTTCACCCAATCTTTGCAGTACTAACAGTAATTTGTCTAATTTTCAATGGATGATGGCATATTGTCTAATTTTCTGTTTACATGGATTTGCTTTGGCATTGGACCCATGGTAATTTACAATTTGCATATGGCAGTATTATTTTTCTTCTGAAGAATGCTGATGTTTTTGGAAAGGTCTTGTCTTGTTTTGCATATTTCAGCTCAAAGTATATACTGAGTGTGGTTCATTCTTTGATGGCAGGTTACCAACAGGGAAACTAGTGAAAAGTGTAAAATCTTGAAATGGTTCATTCATTCCTTTGGTTTGTGTCACCAATCTTCATTTGCCTCTTTTTCCAGCTATTGGATTTTACATAGCAAAAACCTGGTTTTAAACCAGTTCAGAACCAGTTTAAAACTGGATTTTGTTCAACAACTGGCTTTAAAACTGGGTCTGGTTTCAAAACCGGTTTTAAAACCAATTTTTACAAAATCCAATTCTAAAACTGGTTTTGAAATAGTCTAAAACTGGTTTTGAACTTGTCTAAAACCGGTATCCATAAACTGGCTCAAAACCGGTTTAGGGATAAAACCAGTTTTAAATTGATTTGTGGATAACTGGTTGTATCCATAAACCGATTCAAAACTGGTTCAAAACCAGTTCAGAATCGGTTCGGTTAGAAGCCAAACTGGTTTAGACAATAAATCTGGTCAGTTTTGAAAAAGTGATCCAGATAACTGGTTTAAATTTGGACATGGTTTGGTTTTTTAAAAAATTGCACCATTCACAGGCCTAGTTTCCAACCCGTGACCCACAACAACTCCTTCACGATTGAACCTCCTTTTGGGGGATTCAAGGTACTATAACCACCCTTTTCAACATTCTCTTTTACAATATTATTCATTTCTAATAAAAAGGCACTATTATTATTTTTTACCAATGTTATGAATTGAAAATTATAGTTATGGATATTCTTCTAATAATAAAAAAACACGGGCCTTAATCTACATATGAAATTTGTGCAGTAGTCAAATGACAAATACAAGATGTGTTTCCAATTTCTTTTCTTTCTTTGGAGGGAGGGGGATAGGAAATAAGCGGTAGTTTATGTAGCATTACTCAATCTGAAAATTACCAGTTATCATTTGTTTTTGCAGTTTTTTGAATATGGCCTACTTTTGGATTCTGTTAAGAAAAGGGTTTTCCTATGTACATTTCAACAGCCAATTTAGGTTTGGTGAATGTCTTCATCAGTTGGAAACTCCTGTTTTTGCTGTGGCAGGATGCATTATGTTTTGTTGAGAAGCACAGTTGCTGTTTAAGTGTTAAGCCATTTCGTGCATCTCAGAAGACAGGGTCCAAGATCTCATGTGCCATGAATATGTCTGCACAGCAATCAGATGATGATAGGAAAATGAAACTGGACCAGTTGATGTACAAAGCACGAAAGCTTTGGGACAGTTCTCCTGAGCCAGTGAAGAATTTCCCGTGGAACAAAGCGTTGGACAACTTCATTCAACTTATTCTTGATCTTACTCTGGCTGTTGTCAAATACCTATCTGTACCTTTATTTGCAGTTACCTCCATCAGTGAGTTATCCTACTGTGCACATGAAAAGAAGCTAGTCCTCGTTCCTCTTCCGGTTCTCTTTGGAGCTGCTGTTGCTGGGATCCTTAAACAGACTGCCTTAGATTTGTCACCACGGCTAAGGGTAAAATTGTTGGTTATGAATCACTTTATAATCTAGATATCAGATGGATTAGTTTGAAGTAGCATGAAGCTGTTGTTTAAAGAAACAGTTGATGCTTGATATCTGTAGATCCATTCCTTTTATCATTTATTTTGCAAAAGATTTGAACAGCCATGTTGCCTCTGTATCTTGAGTTGCTAACAATGGAGCATCTTTCTTTTAAAGTAGTTGACCTCCAGTTGCTGAATTTACTTTGCAGTTATTTTGATAGGGGATTAACAACATGAGGAATGTCATAGATGTTCCTTTTGTGCCTATTTCGTCTATTAAGTTCCAATTTAAGCATCCAGCTTGCATTAAGAATTCAGGTTGAATTTGATTATATATTTTGTTTTTGACAACTTGATGCTTGCCTCATTTCCGGGGGCAGGTCTATTAGGGACCTACTCCCGATTTGCTGTAGCGTGGCTTTATGTCTTGTGTGACTGATGTTCCTCTTATATTTTCAGGGTGCAGAAGTTCCATGGCATTTAATTGCCATTGCAATTTTCTTCACATTGATCAAATTGCCGGGTCCCTATTACCCTTATTGGGGACGAATAATAATTCCTCACTTTGCAAATGGGGTTCTGTTGAGGACTCTATGGTTTGCAATATTGTGGTATAGAAGACCTAAATCATTGAAGATATCAGATTCTATAGATGATAGTTAGTTAACCCTCTGAGCTATGATACCAGCTTGCAGATGCAATTTCAGTAGTAGGTATTATTATTAACTCATTCTACTTTCTTCCCTTATTCCTCTTGCTAACAGATTAATTCCATTGAGTTGTCTATCAAATAGTCCCTGTACTTTTTTGAGTTTTTGACTGTTAGTAAGAATTTATCTAAACAATTTTGTTAGGATAGGGCTTTAATTATAATTACAAACTTTTAAATTTTAGAGAAGTATTTGAAAATTCAGTAAAACTATACAGACCTACATGGTAATTTAACCTTTTATATTTTTATAATTTTGAAATATTTAATTAATATTATGGGAATTTTCGTAAATAGTTTTGTAATGAGAACGGCCATTTTGGTCCTCAAATATGATACCCTTTTTTGACATCAAATTAGTCCAGAAGTTACTGTTTTCTAGGACATGTAACACAATGAGCAAAAATCATCATTTGAGGACCAATATCCTGTTGCTAATATTTCAAGGACCAAATTAATATTCCAAAAATCTTTCGATGAGCAATTTTGGGTGTTTACCCTTACATAAAATTAATCACTTATAAATTAATACTCAAGCACTTGTGCACCCGTGCTCTGCTCGATTATATAATCAAACTCGGTATGATAATTAATCTTGGTGATATCAAACTTTGACTTTGAGCCAAGCTGAGCTTTTATCAAGCCATTGATCATCGTTGATGTAACTCAGAGAATGCTTTAGATTAGATTTTGGGGTTTTTATTTATTGCTTTGTTTTGCTTTTCCCCATTCTGATTGTAGCTTGTAGTTGTTTCGTATGCTTTATTTATGAGCTTTAACACTTCAACATAGGTGTCATTGGTGATTCATCTTTTTGTACAAGAAATGTTTTTCCGTCTTACCATGCTTCTCAAACCTGTGGTGTACAAGGGGCAAGTGTAATTTTTCCTTTTCGTTTATGGTCAATGTGACGTGTTCACATTGGAGCATGCACACAATTTTGAACTGATGTGAACAGATTAGTGAATCTTGTTTAAACTGCCCTTCTGGTAAGATCATTGATGCTTTCAGCATGTATTAGGTTTCTTTCAGAATAGAAAAAATGGCTAATGATAATTATATTCATATATGTTCTTTTAATTAACACCAAGTGATAATAGCTTGTTCAACGGAAAAAGAAAATTACAGATCAACGATTAGCAGTCCACAAATTACATGCTGATAAAGACTGTCACTAATTGTAAAATATACTTACAATTGTTAGCAGTTTTATATTTGTGCATCAGCTACTTAGAAATATTAGCAGTAGTACATAATTGAACAAGGCTTGGTTAAATAAGCTTGTATCTAAACTAATTAAAGCTATATTTATTATTGATCTAATTTAAAAGACATTATGCTCTTAACTTACAAAAATTTAAAGATATAGACTTGCTCACTCAAAAAGAAAAATTCTCGCATAAGTAGTCTCAGCAATAGTGCAACTACCTTATGATATCTATTAAGGCAACAAGGTCACCTCTGAGCAAGGGATGATAATCATCTTATTATTCAAGAATAATATGAGTGATTATGGGTCGGGTCGGGTCAAGTTTGGTCCATTTTAAAACTCAAACAAGCCACAAGCAATGGGGTCGGGTCAAGTTTGGTCCATTTTAAAACTCAAACAAGCCACAAGCAATGGGTTGAATCGGATCGGTTTCCTACATTTTTTTTTTTGTCGAACCTACATTTTTTTAGTGTTGATCGGATCGACCCAGGCCGATTATGTATGGGTCGGGTCGGTTGGGTGTTCGGGTTGAGTAAAGGAGAAAAACTTAAGCCCATTAGCCCAATTACTGAACAATTGGAAAAAAAAAAAAGCTTTTTGGACACAATTTAAAGAGACATATAGAAAGGACAAGGAAGGAGAAAGCTAGGAAGGGTTCATGAGCATCGAGCAACAGGATGAACTGATAGACAGGCGTGCAACAGTGAGGGATGAGGAGCAATAAGGACGACTAGAACAAGGACGGGCTAAATGTCAGGCGCGACGTAATTGCGGTGAATAGCAAAGCACGACCGTGGTTGACTGGTTGGATAACGAGGCAGTGGTGGATTGACGTGGTTGGTTTGACGTTTGAGTGGCACAACTTCACGAGTCGTGGCAAAGCGGCACGATTTCGATTTCTGGCAGCACAGTAATGTTAAGGTGTCATGGTTGTGGCGCGATTCCGACATTATTGCCACGAGCATGGTGCGACGTCGGGCATGGCACGACAAGCGCACATAGTGTTATAAAAACCCCACCAAACTGCCCGGTCCAACCGGAAACTGTGCCCATAATTTGGATCGGACCTGCTATTAAACCTCTTACGTGCGATCAGCTCGGCCAGAACCGGCCGGCCCGAGTCAACCACATAAAGGGCATTGCTCTTTATTAAAAAAAGTTCATAACTGTGAATACCCAAGTTAAAATTAGCTTTGTTTTAATTTGAATTTGATTTATAAAAAACTTTTAAAATAAAAAAATTCAAAAAAAAAAATATAAATCTAAAAATAGTTTTAAAACTCAAAAAAAAAAAAAAATAGTCTAAAAATTTAAAAATAAATTTAATATTTAAAAAAGAAAAATCTGAAAAATTAAATAAAATAAAAAAATAATTTTTTTTTCAATTCAGAAAATAAAAAAATCCGAAAATATAAAAATAAAAAAAATAAAAAAAATTCAAAAAAAAAATAATAAACCTAAAAATAATTTTAAAATTCAAATTAAAATCAGAAAAATAATAATAAATCTGAAAAAAAAATAAAAAAAAGAAAAGAAAAAAACGTATACTTTTGACCAGTTACTGAGTGGGATAGGAATAAGGTTGTTGTTAAAGTGGAGCAAAATGAGGAGAAATGGGGAGTGGTTTTCTGATATAGTGGATGAGATAGTTACCTCTCAGCTAGGTATAAAAAGGATCAGATTACACTATCACAGGGGACGATGACCGACTTAGATAAATAGAAAAGAAGACAGAAAGTGAGATGGATAGAAAAACAAAGCTCTGAAACCCAGAAAATTGAGAGGGCTACACACGGTTACAAGAGGACGAATACACAAAGAAAGAGAGAGAGAACTCATAGACAAGAGAGATCATGGAATCAAAGAGTATTCTAAATGATGAAAAGTTGAGAACTAAATTCAGAGGACTCAAAGTGATGAAGAATAGCATTGGGAAGATAGATACAAAGAGGAAAAGTCTTGCAGCTTAAACATCAAAGAGCAAGGAAATAGAGCCAATCAACAAATATTCAACAATCAGGTAAGCAGAAATTTGATACTTGTGTTCGTTTCATAGTTCCTGTTTATTATAGCATAATTGTATCCATTGTTTGAACTTCAATGTGAAGATTATCTTGTATGAATTCTTTCATGGTTACACTGTGCATAATTGATAACACTCTGCTAGGAGCTTGGACCTGCAAGACCTACATTGGAGGATATGCACCAACTTCAAGCAAGGAAGAGTTGGAGAAATTAGTGTCCTACAAATAAAGGGACACTACCCTACAAAATAAAGGTCACTACCCTACAGAAGGACACCTTGACCCTGGATAGGACCCTTTTCCTATGGACCACCCTTAATTAGGACTCTCTTGTATTTTCTTTTTATTTTTGTATTTTCCTTTTTATTTCATTCCACTTGGGTGCTAATTGTATGGGTTTTATTGGTTAGAAGGTTGTCTGGCTACAAGGTTTAGGATGTCATGGGATCTAATCCCACATAGGATAGAAAATTTATTCATCTTTTAATTCCTATGTAAGAGTGGACGCATTTTTATGGGTTTATTGGCTTAAGGCTTAACTTAGCCATAAGCCATTAGGGACATGGGTTCAAATCCCACTTAGGATGGGATTTCACTCATCTTTTATTTTTCTCTCCCTTCCCTCATGTAAGTGGCCGCCCCCTCACTCCCCCTCTCCTATATAAAGGGGCCTCCTCTCTTGTATTTGGACACATTGAATTTTGAAGTAAAGGCATTATGCCAAATTTTCTCCTCCCTTTGTGAGTTGAGTGAGGCTTGGTGGTTGTTGCTCAAACCATACTGAGACTTATCTAATTCTACTGAATTAGTGGCGTCTGGCATTGGACTTATCTGCTGCAAGTGGATTCTTGCTTCAGTGGCGTCCTTCCCATTTCTTCCTCTCCACTTTTTCTTTCATTTTCTCTCATTTTCTATCACTTTCTTGCGCATTATAGCTGCTGTTCCAGCCACTATAATTCGCAATTCAAGTGCCTTTTATTGATTCTAATCGGTTGGTTTTGCTCAATTCTAGATCCTACACCAATCCGGCTATCAATAATCTAAAGGGAAAATTCAGAATTACAATTACACATCTCAGCTCAAATTCCAACCAATTAATCTCTTTGTAAGCCAACAACTGAAGAAAAAATAATAAGAATAAATTTCAGCTCCTGTCCCTGTACATTCTCTCTTCCCTTCCGGTCACCGCTTACCCGCTGCGGAAACAACCATTGCTATGTGACCCACCGCCGCACGCAGTTTCCCTGCCACTGTTCAAGCCAGGCAGCGCGGCTGGTCTGCCCACCTCCCAAGCCACCGGTCACAACCGCGTCACCGCGCGTCCTCTGGTCATCACCGCGCGCGCGATGCGCGTCCAGCCACCAGCCTTGTTTTCATCCAGCCGATGTGCCTTGTTTTCTCGCATCCCTTCCCCTCTCCTTCTTTCCCTTTCTCTCTCCCGATTTTTTTTCCCTCTCGTCCATGTGCGAAGTGTTACAAGGGGTGAACTTTTCATTTCAAATTTGAACCCCTCTGTTTTAAAACTTTAGAAAATGGGGATGAAGCGTCTTTGACGCTGACCCATTCTTAATTCTTAATTTTTTTCCTTTTTGTTTTATTTTGCTCATTATTGAATTCCAATTGGTTTGCTTATGTATTAAATAATGGTTGATTGTAAATGTATGTGAACTTGTAAATATTTATTTGAGTTTTATTGGTTTCCTTTGTAAATATATATTTTTTCTTGTTTCTAAATGCTTTTATAAATAACTAGTCTACATTTCTTGTAAATGTTCATTACATTATGTAAAGGTTGGATTGTTCAAATAAAATTATAAAAATAAAAAATTAAAATAAAATTTTAATGCAATAATTTGGTGATATTAACAAATAGCATTTCTATCATTAATATTATCTAAATTATATAGGACTATGGAGTATAGTCATTTGCTAATGAGATAGTCCTCGCAAATTGTAAATTATTTTCAAAATAGAAAAAAAAATAATTTTTCTAATAAAAACGTTAACGAGTAGCATTTCTACCGTTAACGGGACCATGGAGTATAACCATTTGTTAACAAAATAGTCCCCACACTTGTAAATAATTTTTAAAAGATAAAAATATTTTTCAAAATAAACGGTGCTACAATTAGCATTTCTAGCGGTAACGTTGTCTTTTAAAAAAATAAATAGAAGCTTTTTACTCGATTTAAAAATAAATTTTGTTAATAAAATGGCTCAATGATCAAGTAATATTAAATGAATAGCAATTCTATCGTTTAATATTATTTGAATCAGAAAGATTCATTGTATAGCCATTTGCTAACAGAAACCCTTCAAGAGTGAATTCTTTTTAAAAATCAATTCTTTAAAAAATAAATCAAATAAAAAAATCTTTTAAAAAAAATATCATCAAAATCCAAACTCTCAAACAATCACACATCAATCTTTCAGAACTACGTGGCTTTGATTTCCCCATTGCAGCTGGGGATACATAGGAGCGAGAACCGGCCCTGTCAAACCCAAATAAATATTTTTCTAAATTTTCCCATAATCTAAAAAATAAAAATTTAAATAAAGTTGTAAATAAATAAAAACAAAAAGATTTCTTTTAAAAGGGGTAAAATAAATATTTTTCAAAAGTTAATAAATTTGCACAATTAATTAGAGGTAACCGTCTTAGGACGGATGTCGTAGGGTGCTAATACCTTCCCTACACATAATGGACTCCCGAATCCAAATCTGGTTTCAAAGACCATTTTCTTTAAAAAGGGTTTTTCCGATATTTTCCCTCAAAAATAAATATTGGTGGCGATTCCATTGAAAACGATTTTTCAATACCCTTTCATTTCGTCATCCGTCGTGACCCTGGTTTCGACAGATGGCGACTCCACTGGGGACGATTTTTCAATACTTTTTCGTTTCTTCGTCCCGTCATCACCCTGATTTCGACAGATGGCGACTCCACTGGGGACAATTTTTCAATACTTTTTTTCGTTTCGTCGCGCGCGCGGTGATGACCGGAGGACGCGCAGTGACGCGGTGGTGACAGGTGGCTTGGGAGGTGGGCGGACCAGCCGCGCGGCCTGGCTTGAACAGCGGCAGGGAAACTGCATGCGGCGGTGGGTCACACAGCAATGGCTGTTTCCGCAGCGGGTAAGCGGTGACCGGAAGGGAAGAGAGAATGTACAGGGACAGGGGCTGAAATTTATTCTTATTATTTTTTCTTCAGTTGTTGGCTTACAAAGAGATTAATTGGTTGGAATTTGAGCTGAGATGTGTAATTGTAATTCTGAATTTTCCCTTTAGATTATGCACAGTGTAACCATGAAAGAATTCATACAAGATAATCTTCACATTGAAGTTCAAACAATGAATACAATCATGCTATAATAAACAGGAACTATGAAACGAACACAAGTATCAAATTTCTGCTTACCTGATAAGCTGCAAGACTTTTCCTCTTTGTATCTATCTTCCCAATGCTATTCTTCATCACTTTGAGTCCTCTGAATTTAGTTTCTCAACTTTTCATCATTTAGAATACTCTCTGATTCCATGATCTCTCCTGTCTATGAGTTCTCTCTCTTTTTCTTTGTGTATTCGTCCTCTTGTAACCGTGTGTAGCCCTCTCAATTTTCTGGGTTTGGGAACTTTGTTTTTCTATCCATCTCACTTTCTGTCTTCTTTTCTATTTATCCAAGTCAGTCATCGTCCCCTATGATAGTGTAGTCTGATCCTTTTTATACCTAGCTGAGAGGTAACTACCTCATCCACTATATCAGAAAACCACTCCCCATTTCTCCTCCTTTTGCTCCACTTCAACAACAACCTTATCCCTATCCCACTCAGTAACTACCTGGTCAAAAGTATACGTTTTTTTCTTTTCTTTTTCTTATCTTTTTTCAGATTTATTATTATTTTTCTGATTTCAATTTGAATTTTAAAATTATTTTTAGACTTATTATTTTTTTTTTTTGAATTTTTATTTATTTATTTTTTATTTTTATATTTTCGGATTTTTTTATTTTCTGAATTGAAAAAAAAAATTTTATTTTATTTGATTTTTCAGATTTTTCTTTTCTAAATATCAAATTTATTTTTGAATTTCTAGACTATTTATTTTCTTGAGCTTTAAAACCATTTTCAGATTTATATATATATTTTTTTTTTGAATTTTTTATTTTGAGATTTTATTTATAAATAAAATTCAAATTAAAACAAAGCTAATTTTAGCTCGGATAAAATTGGGTATTCACAGTTGCCCCTCTTTACATATTTCTTATTAAATAATCTAAGTAACAATCTTTCTTAGATTATAGTAATAAGAAATAGGTAAAGAAGTGAATCAATTTTATCTGAGGGTTGACATGAGGTGCAAGGACCTTAAAGAAAAATCAACACCATGGACTAAAATATCGAAAGCGATGATGAAAGGACAAGGTTTCAAATAGATGTTGAACTCTTGATTGACAAGGTAACAGCATGTCGGACCAATACTGGGCTATGAGAGTAACTGAGTGTCGGGCTGATACCAGGCTTTGAGACTGAAAAGTAAAAAGGGTGTCGGGCCGATACCGGGCTTTGAGACTAAAAAGTAAAAAAAGGGTGCCAGGCCGATATTGGCTTTGAGACTGAAAAGTAAAAAAAGGTGTCGGGTCGATACCGGGCGTTGAGACTGAAAAGTAAGAAGGGTGTCAGGCCAATACTGGGCTTTGAGACAGAAAAGCAAAAAGGGTGTCGGGCCGATACCAAGCTTTGAGACTAAAAAGTAAAAAAAAGGGTGTCGGGTCGATATTGGGCTTTGAGACTGAAAAGTAAAAAGGGTGCCGGGCCGATACCGGGCTTTGAGAGTGAAAAGTAAAAAAAGGTGTCAGGCCGATATTGGGCTTTGAGACTGAAAAGTAAATAGGGTGTCGAGTCGATACCGGGCTTTGAGACTGAAAAGTAAAAAAGGTGCCAGGCCGATACTGGGCTTTGAGACTGAAAAGTAAAAAGGGTGTCGGGCCGATACCGGGCTTTGAGACTGAAAGAGTTGCGGACTTAAAAGGTCCAAGACATGCAATGCCATGTAATGCATGAATGATGCAAAATGTTATGTTGCAAAATTACCTGAGTGATGATTTTTCTTTTTTCTTTTTCTTTTCCTTTTCTTTGCTTTTGGTTAATTTGGGTATCCCCGTTCCCTACAGCATCAGGCATCCTGATTCAGGAAGATGAGTGATCCATTTATGACTTGCTTTTCCTTTTTGGATGATCAAGTATCTGGATGTGAGTGAGAACTATTCTGAAACTGCAAACGATTCCATCCTTAAATCTTCACTGAGGAATTTGTTAAGTTCATTGTGATCCTTAACCATTAAAGTAATTGTAATGCTTTGAAATTTGTATGTTAACACTAATTCCTTTTCAATCTATGATTATAAAATGCAAGAGAAATTGACCAGTAAATGAAAGGGAAATATTTATTGAAGAAAGAGATAATATTTACAAGAATGGTTATTATTTAAGGACAAAAGTGCTATGTACACAAACTCAACAAAAAGTAAAAGGGTTAGACTGGTGAAGGTATTGGACAACTTGAATCACGCTTTCCGATGATAATGCAAGTACCACAAGTTGTAAACTTTGACTCCCCACTAATAAGCTTCTGAGAAGAAGGAATTTGCCCCAGTGTAGACCCTGATCTGTAATTCTGGCATGCCACTTGATAACCTTGGTACATCATTTGCCTCAATGAATGGTCTCCACATATCATTTGCCCCAGTTGATGATCTCAACACCACTTTCACATGACCCTAACTTTTTCCTGAGCTGCTCTTGCGAGTTTTCAACTCAGCGGGTCGCTCTAACTTTTGCCTAGGTCGTCCTTTCGGATTTTCAACCTAGCGAGCTCTCTCTTTTTTCTTTCTTTTTTTTAAGCATAATATTTCTTCACAGCATCGGAATTTACGGGATATTGAAGATCTCTACCATCCATATTTGTGAGGATGAGGGCTCCTCCAGAGAAAGCCTTCTTTACTATGTAGGGACCTTCGTAGTTGGGCAACCATTTACCGAGGTGATCCTTCTGGACTGGTAGGATCTTCTTGAGCACCAAATCACCTTCTTAAAATTCTCGCGGGTGCACTTTCTTCTCAAATGCTCTTTTTAATCTTTTCTAGTATAACTGACCATGACATATTGCATTCAGTCTTTTCTCTTCAATGAGGTTCAATTGATCGAAACGAGATTTTACCCACTCCGATTCTTCCAACTCGATTTCCATCAATACTCTTAAGGAAGGGATCTCAACTTCAATAGGAAGGACTGCTTCCATCCCATACACCAATGAAAATGGTGTTGCCCCAGTTGAAGTACGAACAGAAGTACGGTATCCATGCAAAGCGAATGGAAGCATTTCATGCCAGTCCCTATATGTCACAACCATTTTCTGGATGATCTTCTTGATGTTTTTGTTTGCTGCTTCAACTGCTCCGTTCATCTTTGGGCGATATGGGGAAGAATTATGATGTTGAATCTTGAAGTCTTCACACAACTCTGTCATCATCTTGTTATTCAGATTGGTCGCATTGTCTGTGATGAGTTTACTGGGTAGACCGTAGCGACATATCAACTCTCTTTTGATGAAATTTACTACCACACTGTGCGTCACATGGGCATATGAGGCGGCTTCAACCCACTTGGTGAAGTAGTCAATCGCAACCATAATGAAGCGATGTCCGTTATACGCCTTTGGTTCAATTGGGCCAATGACATCCATTCCCCACATTGAGAATGGCCAGGGTGATGACAAGACATTCAGAGATGTTGGTGGAGCATTGATAGTGTCAGCATATGTTTGACATTTGTGGCATTTCTTCACATGATTGAAGCAGTCATTTTCCATTGTCAGCCAATAATAACCAGCCCTCAAGATTTTCTTTGCCATAGAATGCCCATTTGTGTGGGTCCCAAAAGATCCTTCATGCCCTTCACTGATGATTTTCTTCGCTTCAGCTGCATCTACACATCTAAGAAGTACCATGTCATGGTTCTTCTTATATAGCACGTCCCCATTTAGAAAGAAGCTCATTGCCAATCTCCTCAACGTCCTCTTGTCATTCTCTGAAGCACTTGAAGGGTATTCCCTATTTTTGACATATTCCTTGATATCACGATACCAAGGTTTTCCATCTGATTCTTCTTCTACAGAATGACAGTATGCTGGTTGTTCACGATGCTGAATTTTTATGAGTGGCATGTCTTCTTCATTACTCAACGCAAACATGGATGACGGAATAGCCAACGCATCTGCTAGCTGGTTGTCTTCTCGGGGTATGTGATCAAAAGTGATTTTGTCGAATTGCTTTATTAATTCCTTAATGTGAGCATGATAAGAAATTAATTTGGAATCTCGAGTTTCTCACTCGCCTCTGAGCTGGTGAATTACCAAGGCTAAGTCGCCATATACTTCAAGATGCTTGACTCTTGACTCAATTGCTGCTTGGATTCCGAGGGTGCATGCTTCATATTCTGCCACATTGTTCGTGCAGTCAAAACACAACCTAGCTGTGATTGGGACGTACCGTTTTTCTAGGGAAATTAATATTGCCCCAACTCCATGCCCCAACAAATTAGAGGCACCATCAAACATCATGGTCCACTTGCCTTCTTCTGATGGTTCTTCTTCATCAAACAATGCCATTATGTCTTCATCAGGGAATTCACACTGCATCGACTGATAATCATCCACTGGATGGTGCGCTAGGTAATCAGCGAGAGTACTACCTTTAATTGCTTTCTGAGTCACATACACAATATCATATTCTGATAATAGAACTTGCCATCGAGCGATCCTCCCGGTGAGTGCAGGCTTTTCAAAGATGTACTTGATCGGATCCATTTTAGATATCAACCAAGTTGTATGACTTAGCATGTATTTCCTTAGACGACGGGCTGCCCAGGCCAATGCACAGCAGGTTCGCTCCAACAAAGAATATCTTGTTTCATAGTCAGTGAATTTCTTACTCAGATAGTAAATAACATGCTCCTTCCTTCCGGAATTATCATGTTGACCTAACAGGAACCCCATAGACTCGTCAAGTATTATCAAATACATAATGAGTGGTCTTCTAGACACTGGTGGCACTAGAATTGGGGGACTTTGCAGATATTGTTTGACTTTCTCAAAAGCTTCTTAACAGTCTTCATTCCACTTCATGGGTTGGTTTTTGTGCAACAACTTGAAGATTGGCTCGCATGTAGCAGTCAACTGGGATATGAATCTAGAGATGTAGTTTAACCTTCCCAGGAATCCTCGAACCTCCTTCTCAGTATAAGGTGGTGGCATTTCAAGAATTGCTCGCACCTTGCCAGGGTCTACCTCGATTCCTTTTTCGCTGACCATGAATCCCGATAGTTTACCAGATTTCACTCCAAATGTCCATTTAGCTGGATTTAGTCTGAGTTTGAACTTTCTGAGCCGCTCAAATAACTTCTGCAAATGAATTACATGTTCTTCTTCATTCTTTGACTTTGTAATAATGTCATCTACATAAACTTCAATCTCTTTATGCATCATGTCATGGAACAAAATCATCATCGCCCTTTGATATGTTGCCCCAGCATTTTTCAACCCGAAAGGCATGACTTTGTAGCAGAAGGTACCCCAGGGAGTGATGAATGTAGTTTTCTCTCGATCCTCTTCAGCCATTCTAATTTGGTTGTACCCCGAGAAACCATCCATGAAAGAAAAGAATGAATGTTCGGCTGTATTGTCTATCAACACATCAATATGTGGCAATGGAAAATCATCTTTTGGGCTGGCCCTATTTAGATCTCGATAGTCAACACACATTCGAACCCTTCCATCTTTCTTAGGTACTGGCACTATATTGGCAATCCATTCTGGGTACTTTGCGATAACAAGGAAGCCTGCGTCGAGCTGTTTCTTGACTTCTTCTCTGTTTTTTAAAGACATTTCTGGTCTCATCTGTCTTAGCTTCTGTTTGACTGGTGGACATTCAGGCTTCAGTGGCAGTCTATGCTCCACTATGGATGTATCAAGACCTGGCATGTCTTGATATGACCATGCAAATATGTCATGATAAACATGCAATAGCTTTATCAACTTGAGGCGTTCCTCATTTTTCATGAAAGTGCCAATTTTAACTTCCTTTTTCTCCTCCTCCGTCCCTAAATTTATTATTTCAGTTGGTTCTTCATGGGGTTGGATTTGCATGGTTTCTTGTTCAACCAGTCTTTGCAACTCAGGGTCAAGTTCTGAATCACTATCACTTTCCTCATCTGCTTGATTAATGGGATCATCAAAATTAACTGATGTGGTACAAGCATTATCACTTTCAAGCGTGTTACTTTCAGATCTGCATATATTTTGTGTTCGGGCAAGAAAAGGAATAAAATGAACAATAATTCAAAAGTCAAAGGCTTGAAGGAAAGTATAGAAGAAAGAGATATTTACTGGGAAAATTCAAGATGCATTTTATTCATTATAAATGAAAAGGAACAATTGTCAGCCCTTATTGAAAAGAAATCCTAAGGCCTTGGGCAGAGTCATAAGATCAGCATTACAAAAATTACTTGAAGTTAAAAATCACATGTAGCTCAACAATTTCCCAGTTGGGGAGCTTTGCATCTGGTGGATCCACACGAACCCAGTTGTTGTTCACATCTTCTTGAGTATGCCCTTCTGTAGCAGCTATAAGGTTTGAGTGTTCGAATCCGGCATTTATAAAGCTTTCTCTAATGTCGCAGATAGGGACCCCTCCAGTTCTGGGCTCTCTTCCCCCTATCCTGGCCAACTTCTTTTCCTCCTTTTCTTCAACAAACCTCTTCACATCAGCATTTGAGAGTTTGTAACCCAAGCCAAATTTGTCTTGCTTTCCCACAAAATCGGGCAGCTGGCTCACCCCCTGCTTGTACCTTCCTAGCCCTCATCTGTACTGATACCCGTTCTCCAACATGACTTTCGCAACCATCATTAAAGCATCTGATGGTTGGGGTTCGGCATTAGGCTTTTCATAGGTTGCGTGGGCAATCTCGAGAGCTTGGAATGAAGTCTCAAGAGCCTCTTCAGCAGCTTCGATGTAGGGAGTGGAGGAAGGTTTGCTGATAAGCAAATCATCCTCAGCAGAAATGATGATCAACTTGTTATCAACAATAAACTTCAATTTCTGGTGCAGGGTAGAGGTTACAGCTTTTGCACTATGGATCCAAGGTCTTCCCAAGAGGCAACTATAAGCTGGTGTGATGTCCATTACTTGAAAGACTACGTCAAAGGTTACAGGGCCGATTTGGAGAGGCAAACTGATCTCGCCTATCACTTCTCTCCGGGAGCCATCGAAAGCTCTAACCACCATAGAACTTGGTTTCATTTGCGACCCATTAGATGGTAGCTTTGCAAGTGTTTCCTTTGGCATTACATTCAACGAAGACCCATTATCAACCAAAACCCTTTCCAAGATGCAATCCATATACTTCACTGAGATATGAAGGGCTTTATTGTGATCTGCCTCACTTGTTGGCATTTCCTCCTCTGTAAATGTGAGATGATTATTAGCAGTAATGTTACCAACAATACCCCCAAACTGCTCGGTAGAAATGTTGTGGACCACATGAGCTTCTTTTAGTATATTCAACAAGATCTTCCTGTGTGGTTCCGAATGCATCAGCAGAGACAATAAGGATATCCTGGCGGGGGTTCTATTTAGTTGGTCGATCACCCTGTATTCACTTTGCTTGATAAGTTTCAGGAACTCACAAGCTTCTTCATCGGAGACAGTCTTCTTCGACATTTCCCTCCTTTTTTCCTTAGTGATTTCCTTTTGACTGATCACCTCCTTTCCTTTCTCTTTCTCATTTACGACCTCACTTGATTGAGTGGTTCTGAACTCTTCAGATGTATATATACGGCCACTCCGAGTCATTCCGCCAACTCCCACAATATTCGTCACATTGGGGGTGTCCACATTAGTTTCCCCTACCTGTCGGTCTCCAACGTTAACTTCCACATCATATCTCCATGGTAATGCCTTATTATCCTTGTAGGGAAATGATGTAGGTACTTGGATAGTGATAGGCATTGGTCTATTGGTGGTTCTGACTGCTGCATCCCTGGTATAGTGGACAACCAAGGGTTTTGGGGGAGTTGAGGCTGAGTAGTCGATTACAGATACATCAACTATATTTTCACCACAACCTATTTGCACCAACTTTCTGTCCATCATGTCCTGTAACATTCGTTTGAACTCTTCACAATCTTCTATGGTGTGATTTGTGTCTGAGTGCAGCCCACACGTGTCATCACCAGCGATGTTGCCATTAATCAAACCTGCTTTTCACAACTCCTTAAAAATAACCCTCAATGGGGTTTTCACATCATCCACTCTCCTTCTCATGTGCCGTTCTCCTTCTTCAACAATGTTAATTGATGGATTTCCATGTGCTGGTAGGGGATTCTTCCCCATATTAGGGCTATTTTCTTTGAAATTCAACCAACCCGCATTTATTAAGTTCTGCACCTTAAACTTAAGTGCCCTGCAAGCCTCAGTAGAATGACCAACGGCGCCCGCGTGATAATCACACTTAGCCTTAGGATCATACCCCCTAGGGAACGGTGGTTCAATTGGTTGCATCGGGACGGGGACCAACAATGAATTTTGGATCAAGATAGGAAGTAATTTGGTATAAGACATGGGGATGGGATCAAACTGGACTTGTCTTCTGTCTTGGTTATTTTATGGTCTTGGTTGGTTAAGATTAGGGCTTGGGTTCCATGGTCGGCCTTGCTAGGGAGGTCTTATAGGGGCTTGAGGAGTAACAGGTGTAAATGGACGGATGTGGGATTGTGCGATGGTTGTGACCTGTGGGTAAGGTAAAGGGGCATGAAAGGTTTGTTGAAAGTGTCGGGGTCTATAATTGGGCCCGCCAAAGGGTTGGTAGGTTACTGCATTTGTCTCCCCTTCTCTTTTTCTTTGTGGCCCAGATGCATGTTTCTTTGAGTTATTCATTGTAGGGGTATCACTGGCGATCTTCCCACTCTTCAAACCATTTCCTACCCTTTCTCCTATAATCACAAGGTCTGAGAAGCTTGATGTCATGCTTCCAATCATCCTATCATAGTAAGGTGCTCGTAGAGTGTCGATGAACAAGGTCACCACTTCCCTATCAGACAAAGGGGGTTTCACTTGTGCTGCCAATTCACGCCACCTCTGGGCATATTCCTTGAAGGTCTCATCACTCTTCTTGGACATTGTTTGTAGCTGCAATCTATCCGGCGCCACCTCCATATTGTATCTATATTGCTTAAGGAAAGCATCAACCAAGTCTTTCCAACACCGAACACGAGTTCGTTCCAGGTGCACATACCAACTCAATGCTGCTCCAGTCAAGCTATCTTGGAAACAATGGATGAGCAGCTTATCATCATGGGCATAAGAGGCCATCTTTCTGCAATACATGGTCAGATGACTTTTTGGGCAAGTGATGCCCTTGTATTTGTCAAAGTCTGGCATCTTGAATTTTGGTGGGATGACCACATCTGGTACTAAGCATAGATCTGCTGCATCTCCGATGTCATAATTATTGCCTTCCACCACTTTTAATCTCTCTTCCAACAGTCGCAGTTGTGTTTCCTCTATACTTTTGCCTTCACCCGTAGTAGCACCGAAGATCAATGGCTGATTCGTCATGCCAAAATTGGTGGCTTATTGCCCAGGAAACCATTGTACGTTATAGGCAGGTGTAACTCCAAGGACTGCTGCAGCTGAACCTTTCTCTTGAGAACTTGGAGTCGCAAAATTAAAGACTTGTTGTGCACTGGGTGTAGTTATAACTCCCACAACATTTGTTGTTAAACCCTGTGGTGGGGTGATTTGAGAATCTGCTACCTTCGCATCTGATCCTTGTGGTTTAGCAGTTTGATTTGATGCATTATTGGCAGTCGGTGGTGTATAGTTGGGGGGAAGGCCATACAAAGGCCATTGGACTTCTGGAGGATCTACTTGTTGTACGGGCTTGTTCAAATGCACTGTTACGGGCATCAACCCTTGGGTAAAACCAGGTGGATAATCGGGTGTAGCTACTGTTTCAGTAGTATCCACCATAGGCCTTTTTTCTGCACTCCTTTGCATTGCTTCAAACATCAGAGTCATTTGCCTCACTCTAGAGGTCCCTTCTGCGTTCTGCTTTTCCATTATCCGCATGGACTCACTCATTTTGTCCATCTCCGCCCTCATTTGCTTGATCTCCTATTTCAGTTCTTCATTTTCTAGTGTGAGATCTGTGAGATCCTCCATCATCCTGACTTGATATCGGGTTCTGTAGGGATGCCGGGGATACACCTTGTTTGGTTGGTTAATAATTTTTCCTGTAAACAAAACCTTTTTAGAATACAAAATTTTTACAAAACTTTGTTACCGGTTGTGGAGAAATTTTTGAGTGCTCAATGGTCGAGAGGTTCCCCCAATTCTAAAGCTAGAGGTATATCCCTCTTAGATTAAAAATGGTTGACAATCAATGAATGGGGGTATATGCCCCTCATTAAAAGATGTCTTTAACACTAGCAATGCAACGCGCAACAGTTTAATTGAATCACTTCACAATGTAGTAGAACAAGATAGGGTTCTTCACTTTATTCAATAAAAAGCAGAAACAACCACCAATCCAGAGAAACATAATTAATTATATCACAGGTCACTGGCGGACCAAACTCCTAACTACATCTTGACAAAACTTCATGAGTCTAAAAGTCTTCCAAGGCAGTTTGATTTCTGGATTTGAGTTTACCTCTTCAATTGCATCATGAACATGGTTTTCCAGATTTGTTGCTTGAGTCTGTACGCAATCAGCCATGTCTTCACATGTTCTTATCCATTCCCTTTTCCTGTTTTGCTGGTATCCGGCTAGTAGCTCCCATCCATTCTTCTTTTCTTCCTCCCGCTTTAGTTTCTCCACTTGAGATTGCAATTGGTCTTGCTCTACCTTTAGCTTCTTAGCATGCTCTAATTTCCGACCTGCCCTCATTAGTGCATTGGAGTAGTCTCTGGCTAGGTTTTCATTGCTTTTTGCTTCGAGATAAGCTTTTTGTAGATCTTTCTCTTTCTCTGCGTTTTTCTTTTCTAATTCCTCTTTTTCTTCTAGATATTTGGCCACCTCCTTTTCCATTAGCTCTAAATGATCTTGCATCTTCTTCATTTCAGCTGAGGTGGTATCTTCTTCTCTTTCTTTCACCCTTCTTGGCCTTTTTGCATTTCTCGCTTGATATGCATCTGCACAAGCCTTTTCACAATCATTCTGCAAATCTTTTATCTCTTTGTCTTTCCTTCGACACTGTGCCTCTAGGATTGTTATTCGCAGGTCTGCAACATATGCTTTTTCTTCCATGAATGTCATTTGTGCCTTCATCCTTTCTGCCTCAGAGGTCATGGTTGTAATGATTTGACTAAGTGTTGCAGGTGAGGCCTCATTGTGTACGGCTTCCATTGGGGTAGGTGGTGGGACTCCTCTTGCCTTTCTCCACTCTTTATATTATGGAGAAGCAATTACACGGGTTTTCCCTAATTCTTTCTCCCCTTTCCATTTGATATCTCCCCAAGCAGCTTTTATCTCTTCAATTAGCAAGCCGACATCATCTGTACCATATAGGAAGCTTACTCATCCCAAAAGCTCTTCTATAGGCTTGATTTGTGTGCACTTGAGTTGTTTGAGAACAATAGATGGCGTGTAGGCCACACAACCCCTGGGTCCCATCAATGGAATATTTGGGAAACTCCCGCAACTGAATATGACACCTTCAAAGTGATACCACGGACACACCCATGTGATCTGGTTGTCTTTAGTATGAGAAAATTCTTCATTCCACCCTCTTGCATCAAAATCCTTCATTGGAACACTGTCAAAATCCCTCAAAGGATCAGGGGATGGGCCCATCGTGTGTCGTGCATATAGACGAGTCATGATCCAGACATATAACATGTGGGAACAACATCTCAAAGACCCTCCTTTCTTTTGATGGCATACCATCATAGAAAGGAAAGTGTCGGCGAGGATAGCCGGGATGGGGTTGGCTCCATTCTCTTCAAACTGAAAGAAAACATCCATGGCGGCCTGATCTACCATATCTGATGTAAAGGGAAAGAGAATCAATCCATAGATGGTCAATGCCAACGTTATCTTGAAATGTTTCCAGTGCCCTTGCTCACCCAATACTTTTAGATGGTCTTCCAAAAAGGTTCTCCTTAGCCCCAGTATTGATCCCCTCTTTTCAAACTTCAGCTGGTTGGGGAGCAAGCCTATGAGTTTGGCTATCTTTTTTCATCAACGTATCGCCCTTTATATTGGTATACCACATCTTTTTCCTTGACCGGCAACCTTACCATCAAGTCGTACTCTTCAATAGTTGGTACCATATCGAGGTTTGGTAGCTCGAAGCATCTGAGATCAGTATTCCAAAATTGCGCCAAAGGAACTCAATGACTTTGTCTTTACCTTGATGGCCAAAAGGTCTAAAATCCACCCGTATCTTCTGTTGAAGGCATCCTATCTTCCTTTTGTTGAGTCTCAACAATATCATAAGGTTGTTTATGATGTTTTAAGACAACTAGATTCCCAAGTTTTAATGGTTGACAAATTTGACTTAAAGTACTTATCATAGATACACATATGCTTTAATGTTTTATCTATGATTTCAGCAAGAGTCACTATGAGCCTACATAAAAAGACTCAGTGTTGAAGTTGTCTGAAGAAGCAGAACTCGTCTGAAGAGTTGAAGCTGTCTGAAGTAGTTCAACCCGTCTGAAGTATCAGTGTCGTCTGAAGTCTCATATATGACGTGGCACCCTCTGCTGAAGTTTGTGAAGACTTTTCTGAACCTCTGCTGCACGTACCTTTTCAAACACGTTTATAGCAAGGAACACAGAGACCTTTCCTGGTGATTTTGAATTTCATACACCACTGAGGAAATCTCTGCAACGCAGCCTCTGCAGCAACATTTGTAGCAGCCTTATGGCAGGAGCAACCTTGTACCGTGTCAGAAATATCAGAGCTCTCAGAAGCATGTCTCACAACGGATTAAATAGCATTTAATGCTATCTCTAAACGGTGGTATTTCAACGGATTGAAGATTGGGTATAAATACCCCTCCATGAAGACCATCATATAAAAATGAAGAAGAAAAAAATTAATATACAAGAAAGTCAAGAGAAACATCACGCTGCAAGCTTTTACTCTGTAAAAACTCTCTGATAAAATTCGTTGTACATCTTTGTATTATCCTGAGCATACCTCAGATTTTCTGTACATTTTTAATTGTTTAAGCTTCAAGACTGATATAGTTTGTAAGCTTAAGCATTTTATCTTCTCTGTATTTATTTGTTGAGCCTGGAGAGGCTTGTCTCTAAAAGAATACTTGGTTGTAGAGCCTGGAGAGGCTTGACTGTAAAAGAATACTTGGTTGTAGAGCCTGGAGAGGCTTGACTGTAAAAGAATACTTGGTTGTAGAGCCTGAAGAGGCTTGACTGTAAAAGAATACTTGTAATCGTGAAAGATTAAGAGAAAATCCAATTGCTAGTTGGCATTGGGACTGGACGTAGCTCACAGTGGTAGTGAGTGAACCAGGATAAATTCCTTGGCTAAGTTTTCTTACCCTTATCTCTTATCAATTCTTTTTATACTAATCAAGGGGTCAGAATAATTAATCTGATATTTTATAAAGGCACAAAACATCTTTTAAAATTAAGTTTTTACAAGCCGTCTGAAAACTTCAGACAGCCCCTTAAAAGCCTGTCTGAAATCGTGTTCTTAGTACCTGTTTACGAAAAGCTTTCTAAAATATTTAGAAACACTATTCAACCCCCCTTCTAGTGTTTCCCTGTGTTCCTACAGTTGGTACCAGAGCTCTACTCAGGGTTAAAGCACCTAACAAGTGTTTGAGGACTGAAAGATCCAAATGGAAGCTTCTAACAGCAACAGGCAATACATCACAGAAGGAGCCTCTATCACAAGACCCCCAGCATTCAATGGAGTGGATTAACACTAGTGGAGAGATCGTATGAAGTTGTTCATTGAGAGCAACAACATTGATGTCTGGGATGTGGTCACTGATGGAGACTATGTGCCTATGCAAAATGGTCTGCCTATACCTAAGACTGAATGGACCTTGGAGCAGAAGACTAGAGTCCAGATGAACGCTAAAGCCAAACTCTATCTGACATGTTCCTTGAATAAATCAGAATATGAGAAGGTCCATGGATGCACTTCTGCCAAGGAGATTTGGGATACTCTTGCAGCAGCCCATGAAGGGACTGAAACTGTCAAGCAATCCAAAATCAGCATGCTTATACATCAGTATGAGATGTTTAAGATGGAAGAAACTAAAACCATTGACCAAATGTTTGGGAGGTTTCAGACCATAACCAATGGACTCAGGTCCTTAGGAAGAACCTATGAATCTGGAGACAACAACAGGAAGATTCTAAGAAGTCTACCTAAGTCCTGGAGACCCAAAGTCACTGCCATTCAAGAGGCAAGAGATTTGAACTCTCTGAGAATGGAAGAACTATTGGGATCTCTCAAAGTCCATGAACTTGAGCTTGGAGAAGATGACAACAAGAAGAAGTCTCTAGCTCTAAACTCCAAGGCCAAACAGTCTAGGCATGGCAGCATGAAGGCTATGCAAGCTAAGGAAACTTCAGAAGCAGATGAAGATTCTGAAGATAGCTCAGAAGATGATAATGATCTTGCTCTTTTAAGCAGAAAGATCAAGAGAATGTTGCAGAACAGAGGAAAGTTCAGAAAGAACCAACCTTCATCATCCAAATCAGGTAAGACAGGTAAAGAGTCTAACACTGATAAAATTATTTGCTTTGAATGTAAGCAACCAGGGCATATGAAGGCTGATTGCCCAAGACTGAAGAAAAACAACTTCAAAAAGAAGAAGTTTTTCAAAAAGAAGAAAGGTCTTATGGCAACATGGGAAGACCTTGATGAATCAACCTCAGAAGAAGAAGAAGACACTTCAAAAGAGGCAAATCTGTGTCTCATGGCTAGTCTACCATCTTCAGACAGCTCTGAAGCTGAGGTATTTCCTCTTACTCTACAAGAAATGTATGATGATCTGGTGGAAAGTTCTCAAGAACTTTTCCAAGAGTATAAAAATCTATCCAAAGCCCACACAGAAATGTGTAACAAATATGAGGCACTTGAGATAGAACATATTATGCTCAAAGAAAAAATTCTTGAGACAAAAAACTGCAGTTCACAAGCTGTGTCTGAAGAGAATGAGAAACTTCAGAAGCAGGTTGTGGAACTGACAAAAGATCTGGCCAAATTTGTCAAAGGGACTAAAAATCTGAATATAATGCTTGGAAATCAAAGGCATTCCCTTGACAAAAGTCGACTAGGCTTTTGTGATCATAACATGTCTGAACTTCCTACTGTCTTAAATTTTTCTAAAAGCAAAAAGAAGGTTACTGGGTGTTCTCACTGTGGTAAGCCTGGACATAATGTGGCTCAGTGCAAACACAAGAGAAAAACAAGGCCCAAAGCTAACAAGAAAGGACCCAAAAGAATATGGGTACCTAAAAACTTAATTATTCCTGTTGCAGATGTGTTTAACAGGACAAAGGAGACCCCACAAATGGTACCTGGACAGTGGGTGCTCGCGACACATGACAGGAGAAAGGTCTTTATTCCAAAACCTTAGACCTAGAGCAGGTGGAGTGGTCACCTTTGGTGGAAATCAGCAAGGGAAGATCATTGGAATAGGGACTGTAGGTATATCTCCTTCATCCCTTATTAAAAATGTACTCCTAGTGGAGGGACTACAGCATAATTTACTGAGCATAAGTCAATTATGTGACAGTGGTTATGTGGAATCCTTTACTAAGGAAGGATGCATAGTCAAAGACTCCTCTGAGCAAACCCTCTTTACTGCTAAGAGACACATCAATGTGTACAAAGTTGATCTAGAGGATCTAGCAAGTCAAAATGTAAAATGTTTCATTTCTGTTGAAGATGAAAAACAGATTTGGCATCAAAGACTTGGGCATGCCAGCTTGAGATTAATCTCAAGATTAGCAAAACACAATCTTGTTAAAGGATTGCCCAAGCTTTCATACAAATCTGACATTTTATGTGAAAGCTGTCTGAAAGGGAAACAAACAAGACACTCTTTTAAGAGTAAGGATGTTGTTTCAACTAGCAGACCACTAGAACTTTTACACATTGACTTGTTTGGTCCTATTAGAACAGAAAGTCTTAGTGGTAAGAAATATGGTTTGGTCATTGTTGATGACTATTCTAGATTTACTTGGGTGTTATTCCTAAGAAGCAAGGATGAGACTTTTAGGAATTTCACAATATTCTGCAAGAAGGTACAGAATGAGAAAGGATTTTGTATTTCTGTTATCAGAAGTGATCATGGTGGAGAGTTTGAGAATGCAAACTTTCAAATGTTCTGTGATGAGAATGGGATCTCACACAATTTCTCTGTGGCTAGAACACCTCAACAGAATGGGGTTGTTGAGAGAAAGAACAGAAGTTTGCAAGAGATGGAAAGGACCATGCTCAACTCATGCAGCTTACCAAGAAACTTCTGGGCAGAAGCTGTTAGCACAGCATGTTACCTTCAAAACAGAATATTGGTAAGACCAATTCTGAAAAAGACTTCCTATGAACTGTGGAAAGGAAGAAAACCCAACATATCATATTTCCACACCTTTGGATGTGAATGTTTTATACTCAACACCAAGGATGATCTTGGAAAATTTGATGCAAAGTCTGATAAAGGATTTTTCATTGGATATTCTGAAACATCTAAAGCCTATAGAGTGTATAACTCTAGAACTTAACTGTTGAAGAAACTATTCATGTTAAATTCAATGATAACAAAGAGACTGATAGGGAACTATCAGATCTAGAGGATGATTTTGCAGGAATGGAGCTGAATGACCACAGCAGCTTGAAGGATGAGCAGCTGTCTGAAGTACCTACTGTTACTAAACCTCTTCAGACAAATGTTGAGTCTCAGACAGAACAAACAGATGTGATACCTCCTCAGAAACCTGATTGGAAATACAAATCACATCATCCTAAAGAGCAAATCATTGGCAGCACTTCAGAAGGAGTTAAGACAAGATCAAAATTCAAGAATCTGAATTCTCTTGCTCTCCTGTCTGAAATAGAGCCAAGGAACATTGATGAAGCTCTGCATGATGAAGGGTGGATCCTAGCCATGCAAGAAGAGCTGAATCAGTTTGCTAGGAGTGATGTCTGGACCCTTGTTCCTAAACCCCATGGGAAAACTATTATTGGAACCAAATGGGTGTTCAGAAACAAGCTGTCTGAAGAAGGCAAGGTAGTCAGAAACAAAGCAAGATTAGTTTCTCAAGGATACAACCAGCAAGAAGGTATTGATTTCACTGAAACCTTTGCCCCAGTGGCCAAGTTAGAAGCAATTAGAATTCTTTTATCTTATGCTGTAAATAATGGCATCAAGCTATATCAAATGGATGTTAGAAGTGCCTTCCTCAATGGTCTCATTGAAGAAGAAGTCGTTGTTAGACAACCCCCTGGTTTTGAAGATATTGCTTTTCCTGAACATGTTTTCAAACTCAAAAAGGCTCTCTATGGTCTGAAACAAGCCCCAAGAGCTTAGTTTGACAGATTGAGCAGTTTTCTAATCTCAAATGGTTTTGAAAGAGGAAAAGTGGACACAACTCTTTTTAGAAAACAGTCTAACAAAGATCTTATACTTGTTCAGATATATGTTGATGACATTATCTTTGGTTCAACTGACTCTTCATTATGCAAGGAGTTTTCAGAGTTAATGCAGTCAGAGTTTGAAATGAGTTTAATGGGTGAACTAAAATTTTTCTTAGGACTTCAGATTAAGCAAGATTCTGACTGTATATGGATCCATCAAGAAAAATATACAAAGGAAATGCTTAAGAAGTTTAACTTACATGATTGCAAACCCATGTCAACTCCAATGCATCCCTCTGCATCTTTAAATAAAGATGAGAAGGAAGAACCAGTGAATCAAACTTTGTATAGAGGAATGATTGGATCATTATTATATCTAACAGCAAGCAGACCTGACATAATGTTCAGTGTATGTCTGTGTGCTAGATTTCAATCTGATCCAAGGTGTACTCACTACAAAGCTGTAAAAAGAATTTTCAGATATCTTAAAGGTACTACTAATCTTGGTCTGTGCTATAAGAAAAGTAAGGATTGCAGGTTAATAGGTTACTGTGATGCTGATTTTGCTGGAGACAGAATTGAAAGAAAAAGCACTAGTGGTGGATGTCATTTCTTTGGAGAAAATATGATTAGCTGGTCAAGCAAAAGGCAAAGCACAATTGCCTTATCAACAGCTGAAGCAGAATACATCTCAGCAGCCAGTTGTTGCTCACAACTGTTATGGGTGAAGTATCAGTTAGAAGATTTTAACATTACTATATTTGCTATACCTGTTTTGTGTGATAATACAAGTGCTATTAATTTGTCTAAAAATCCCATTCAACATTCTAGGGCTAAACATATAGAAATAAAACATCATTTCATTAGAGACTATGTTCAGAAAGGTGTTTTTGATATTCAGTTTATTGATACAGAGCATCAATGGGCTGATATATTCACAAAACCTCTGACTGAAGATAGATTTAAGTTCATTAGAAATAATCTGAACATACATGCATTTTGAGTGTGTGTGATCTGATCCATTGAAAATGATGTATCTGAAATTTCAGCTTGACTGAAACAAGTGACTTGTCTGAAATTTTGGGTTGTCTGAAATCTATATGGGTGTCTGAAATCTGTCACTTGTCTGAAGTAAACAAATGACGTGGCTTTCTGAGACGGTTTAATTCCATTTATTTTGTCTCTTCCACTTCACACGTTTTCCTATGTCTGCGCAGCCAGTACATGCCATCATTACTTCATGGATCTATAAATACAGAAGCTAGTGGGTCAGAGAACTTCACCGTTCACTATTCTGTATTCACCTCTTGAGATCCTTCTTCTACAAGCAATTTATTTCTCTCTCAAGTTCTTCAGAAAACTCTTCAATGGCTCCTAAGAAATCTGCTGGAAGCAACATCGTGAAGACTAAAGGTGTAGTCCTGGAGGATCTTCAATCTCTGGGAATGGACTTATTTGCTGAGTTCGATGCAGCTGGGTGGACTCCGTATTTCAATCACAACTTGACACAGTGGCATGAGCAGAGTGTGTTGGATTTCTGGGCTACTGCCAGAGGAATACCCAATCCTCAGGGTATCTACACTAGCATCAAGGCCACAGTACGAGGTGTCCCTGTCTTTATTGATGAAGATATCCTTGCTCACATCTGTGAGGTCAGGACTGAAGGAGCTATATTCACTCCTGGCTGGGAAGCAAGAAATGGTGGACAGAAGCAGTTCACAGAGTTTCTGTATGGCACCTCTGAACCAGTAAGCTTGGATGCAAAGCTTATGTCAGACAAGGCTAGGGTTTTGCATGTCATCTTAGGGTGCTCTGTAATCCCTGAGAGTGGAAGTAGAAACCATGTTTCTGAGTTGGAGAGATTTTGTCTGATTCACCTACTGCAGAAGAAAAAAGGTGAACCTCCCCAACATCATAATGTACCACATGCAGAAGCGTCTCAGAGACTCTGCTGGGAGCTTCCCTCACAATACCATCATCACCAAGATCTTGCTGCATTTCAAAGTCCCCATTGAAAGGCTTTTTGATTGCCTTTCACAACCTGTGTTTGGTGAATCAAACCTCAAGAGCATGGGAGTGGAGCTGACTCCAAGACCCCCCTCTCCGTCCATGAAGGAGAGCCTTCATATTGAGAAAGCTGCAAGAAGGAAGACAACAATGGAGGTTCTTGAGAATGAACTCAGAGGAGACATAAGGAGGCATGAGTTCAAGCCATCAAAACCCTCTCCTCAAGCAAAATTGAAGAAGCTACCTGTAAGGAGTGCTGCTAAGGTAGCATCTGCATCTGTGCAGAGTCAGGTGTCTGAACCTGTTCAGAAGGCATCACAAAGGCCATCTGAAATTGTGGGTCAGTTGTCTGAACCTGTACAGACTCCACAGCCTACTTCTGAAATGGAAGGACAGGCTCAAGAGGCAGATGAAACTGATGCAGTTGTAGCTGAGCCATTGGCTGCATGCCCATCTGATCCTGAACTCATTCAGGTGGCAGCATTGGCTACAGCTTTGGAGCAGGAGGAACTGGAGAAGAAAGCAGAACAAGAGAAGACTGATAGAGCTCTTGCTATTGCTTCACAATTGGCCTATGCTGAAGATGATAGGCAAGCAACCATAGCTGAGGGAGCAAAGAAAAGGAAGCGGTCAAGTGCACCTCAGAGAAGGAAGACCAAAAGCAAGCTACTTCAGACTGCACCTGAACCTAGGGTGACTAGAAGTATTGCCTCTCAGCTGGAAGCAGAGGATATGGCTGGGAAATACCAAAATTATGTCAAGGCACATGAGTATTTTAAAAGAAAAAGGGAAGAAAAACAAGCACAAAGGGAGAAGGAAAAAGCAAAGGCAAAAGAATCTGAGGTAACCAAGCCTCCCTACAAGAGAATTAAGGTGAGATTTGATAATGTAACTCCTTCACCACCCTCCTCACCAGAAAAACAAACACCTCAGCAACCCTCTCAACCTTCTCCTCAACCAACATCTCAACCTTTACCACAACCTTCACCAAAACCCCTATCACCTGTAAAACAACCATCTTCATCTCTATCACAACCTTCAGAAAATCAACCATCTGATCCCCCATCACCTCAAGTAATCCAACCTTCTGAACCTTCACCTCCTCAATCTCACCTACCACCACCACCTATACCCTCACCGTCTTTATCTCCTCCACCTTCACAACAAGAAGAGATCCTTGCTGAAGAAGAACAAGTGCTTGCTGATGCTCTACAGTTATTTCTCCTTCCTTCGGATCCCTGCTAATTGCCCAAGTTTGGCACCCTGTCTGAAGAGCTACAGTATTTCAGACCAGCACCTGCTGTATCCTTGCATCATGGCTTAATCAGGAAAACTGCTGCTGAAGTTAGAAATCAATACAGTGCTCTTTCAGGAGGATTAGAAAAGATCAGGAAGGGTGTTGTCCCTCCTGCACTTACTTGGGCTCCCATCAATCCATTCTCAAATGATTCCCTTAGGCTGAATAATGATGAATGGAGTTTTGTGAGGCAGCTGAACACTGAGTCTGAGCTGTTTCAGAGGGATCTGCACAAGGGAGTTGGGATGAGAGGCTACAGGCTACCTAGAACTTGTTCAATCAGGCCAACCACTAAAATCTTGGTGAAACCTGATAGAATAGTTCCTAGGTATCCCTTAAAGGAAGGTCAGGGTGAGAAATTCAAAGAAGCTAAAGTTTATTCTACATCTGCACCCCTGTCTGAAATGATGAGTCCTTCAGAGTGGGAATCTTTACCAGAGTTCATCAGTAACCAAGGAGGAGGCCTGGATCACCTACTTCTAGATTGGATGTGGTCTTCTTACTGGAAGATCAGAGAAGATGCTGGATCTTCTTCGGGAACAACTGGTCCTGAAGCTGATTGTGAAATTGGACTTGGAAAGACAACCAATGTCACCTATCACTATCTGAGAGATCACTTTCCCCTACCTGTTGACTCTTTTAATGAAGACTGGGTAGTACTGAACCCCATTGGCACCTTCTTTTGCCCTGTGTTCGAACCTTCTGAATACAGTTTGGAGCCAGGCTTTGGAGTGCTTAGATTTGTTTGCCCCCACATCTAGCTAATCTTCTATGAATCTGAGCAAGACTTTTCTGAGGAAAATCGGAAGCTAAAGATCAAAGTTAAGAAGCTTGAAAAGAAGTATGCCGATCAAGAGAAGAAGACTAGGCATCTAATTGCTAAACAAGAGCAGATTCTTCAAGAACAGCAGCTTATTAGATCTGGTCAGCAAGATTTGAAAACTTCAGTGGAAGCAGCAATAGACAAGGCCAAGGAAGACTTGATTTCCTTTCTGACTGAGGCCTTGCTGAAGAAGAAGGATTAAACTGCTACTTTAGCCATTGTCTTTGCTTATTTTCATGTTTATAACAAGTGTCTGATTGTCTCTTTCTTTATCTGAACATTCATTAAATACAATCAGTGGCTTATCTCATATTTTTTTGAGTTGATTGTTAGTGCTATGATATATATGTTTTATCTGAATTTATTGCCCTGTTACTGTTTTGCTCTGATATTCCCTTTTGATTGATGACAAAAGGGGGAGTATTAAACTAACAAAATCTGAATCTGAAGTGGTTACAAGACTCAAGGGGAAGTACATATGTTTTTCTGAGAAATTTGAGCAAATGAGTGAAATATACCTTAAACAGAACCTGTTAAAGGATATTTCTATCTCAGGGGGAGCTTTCTTATTCTTAAAAACTGATTACAGATTTGTATATTTTAACCAAATTTGTCATCATTAAAAAGGGGGAGAATGTTGAGTCTCAAAAATATCATAAGGTTGTTTATGATGTTTTAAGACAACTAGATTCTCAAGTTTTAATGGTTGAATAATTTGACTTAAAGTACTTATCATAGATACACATATGCTTTAATGTTTTATCTATGATTTCAGCAAGAGTCACTATGAGCCTACATAAAAAGACTAAGTGTTGAAGTTGTCTGAAGAAGCAGAACTCGTCTGAAGAGTTGAAGCTGTCTGAAGTAGTTCAACCCGTCTGAAGTATCAGTGTCGTCTGAAGTCTCATCTATGACGTGGCACCCTCTGCTGAAGTTTGTGAAGACTTTTCTGAACCTCTGCTGCACGTACCTTTTCAAACACGTTTATAGCAAGGAACACAGAGACCTTTCCTGGTGATTTTGAATTTCATACACCACTGAGGAAATCTCTGCAACGCAGCCTCTGCAGCAACATTTGTAGCAGCCTTATGGCAGGAGCAATCTTGTACCGTGTCAGAAATATCAGAGCTCTCAGAAGCATGTCTCACAACGGATTAAATAGCATTTAATGCTATCTCTAAACATTGGTATTTCAACGGATTGAAGATTGGGTATAAATACCCCTCCATGAAGACCATCATATAAAATGAAGAAGAAAAAAATTAATATACAAGAAAGCCAAGAGAAACATCACGCTGCAAGCTTTTACTCTGTAAAAACTCTCTGATAAAATTCGTTGTACATCTTTGTATTATCCTGAGCATACCTCAGATTTTCTGTACATTTGTAATTGTTTAAGCTTCAAGACTGATATAGTTTGTAAGCTTAAGCATTTTATCTTCTCTGTATTTATTTGTTGAGCCTGGAGAGGCTTGTCTCTAAAAGAATACTTGGTTGTAGAGCCTGGAGAGGCTTGACTGTAAAAGAATACTTGGTTGTAGAGCCTGGAGAGGCTTGACTATAAAAGAATACATGGTTGTAGAGCCTGAAGAGGCTTGACTGTAAAAAAATACTTGTAATCTTGAAAGATTAAGAGAAAATCCAATTGCTAGTTAGCATTGGGACTGGACGTAGCTCACAGTGGTAGTGAGTGAACCAGGATAAATTCCTTGGCTAAGTTTTCTTACCCTTATCTCTTATCAATTCTTTTTATACTAATCAAGGGGTCAGAATAATTAATCTGATATTTTATAAAGGCACAAAACATCTTTAAAATTAAGTTTTTACAAGCCGTCTGAAAACTTCAGACAGCCCCTTAAAAGCCTGTCTGAAATCGTGTTCTTAGTACCTATTTACGAAAAGCTTTCTAAAATATTTAGAAACACTATTCAACCCCCCTTCTAGTGTTTCCCTGTGTTCCTACACCTTTCTCATCAATCTGCTAAGCTCATCAATCTTCTCAAACTCATTTCCAACCACTATAATTCTGATGTTCCTTCTTGGTTCTGTTGCATTACACTCTATTGCTTGGCTAGTGTTAACTTGAACCTCCTCCATTGAGCTCTATTGAAATTTTCCACCACAAGATTCAAGTCTAAAAAAGTAAAAGAAACACCACAAGATTCAAGTCTAAAAAAGTAAAAGAAAGAACATTAATTAGAAAGAGAGAGAGAAAGAAAAGAAAAAAAATGATAAAGAAAATGTATGTTATTATGGCCTAGGATGCGATGCATGATTTTTATTAAAAGCATGTGGTGCAAGATGACGCTTAAGATAAGATTTTTTTATTTTTCATTTTATTTGTATTAAGAGGATGTGGTGTAGGATGATGCTTAAGAAAAGATTTTTTTTATTGAAAGCATGTGGTGCAAGATGATGCTTAAGATGCAAGATGATTTTTTTTTTATCATTTATTTTTATTATTATTATTATTATTATTTTATGTTCCATGCATGCATGATGCTTATTGCTAAGTGTTCATTAAAGGTGAAGGAGAAAGGAAGAAGTACGCTCCCATGTGTCCTACGTTAGGTAAAACCCTATGGCAAGGTATCCCTAAGGTCATGACTCTAACTTTGGTCGCCACTAAGCTCATTTAATGTGCATGGTTTTCAAGGAAGGGTCTAGACTTCTATGGGTAACGGTTCCCAGATTGCCCTAATCACAGAAAAGGACCCGGTCCATAAATTAGCCACAAGTATGGAGGAACCCATCTCAATTATGGCTAACCGATGAAACGGGTAACAATCTGAGTGATGAATCAACCATTGCCAAGTGAGCAAAAAGCCCCTCAATTGACAATTGTTAAAACATCTCCTAATCCTTGGTTCGCACAGGCTCGGGTATAGAG
The DNA here is from genome assembly GCA_026901365.1 of Sesbania bispinosa. Classification (NCBI taxonomy): domain Eukaryota; kingdom Viridiplantae; phylum Streptophyta; class Magnoliopsida; order Fabales; family Fabaceae; genus Sesbania; species Sesbania bispinosa. The sequence continues at coordinate 545,092 of QLOH01000158.1, read as the reverse complement.
CCCAAAATGTGTGTGAGGTAAGTGACCGTGAAGTGTGTGTGAGGAGCATACCCACCTGTAGCCCTAAAGACTACCCCCCATCTGCAAAATAAATCAAACAAAACACAAGTATATACAGAGATAAAGTCTTCTACCCTAAGGTTGAAGCAGAATATATTACAGACATACAAGATAATGTACAAGAAAATATTTACAAAACATGGATAAGAATATTCATAATAATATATACAAAAAGTAAAATAAAAATGAAAAAAAATAAAAAAAATAAAAAAAATAAAAGGGGAAAAAATAAAGACAAAAGTTAACAAATTTGTACAATTAATCATGTTAGGCTTGACTCTCAAATAATGTCCACTGGGGATGATTTTCCAATACTTTCTTTCGTTTCGCCGTCCCGTCGTGACCCCGGTTCCGACAATAGTCAAATATAGCCGAGGCACGGCTCGAACACCGCACTCATGGATAAAGAACCGCGCATTGCACCACCGCACCAGTTGTGCCTCTTATCTACTTAGTGCATATTTTCATATATATAGAATATAGAAAACGCAACAAAGTAATGAATGTTTTTTAACAACTATTTTTTATTACAAATAATATTTATAAACTTATAAATTATATATTTATTTGTATGCTAGAATATCATCATATTAGTTTATTATTATGAATACATTTACACTTTACCAGATGGCTTGTTTATTCTTTATTATATTATATAAATTTTTATATATTTTTTTAATTAACACTGATTTTTTTGGTCGAATTAACACTGATTTAAACATGATTGAACACAAATCATAAATCAATTTTTCAATTAATTTAATGATTGGTCTAATTTTACAAACATTAACTTATACATAATATAATAATATGAAATATAGTAAAAATAATATATTATTACTATTTTAGTATGTTTATAGTATTATTGTGTCTTTTATTTTTCATAAATCTCATAAATTTAAATATAAAATTAATATATTTTTATATAACCAGTGGCTTAGTGGTTGAACCAGTGACCCAGTATCCCGACCGAGTCAATAACTGGTCCGGGTTTTATAACATTGAGCACACGGTGAAGGACGACGGAGCAATTATTTTTGTCTGAGATTTGGAGGACAACACCTCACATAGGGTTTGGTGGCACTAAGATAAGATTGGGAATTTGGGAGTGAATGTGAAGTTGTAGCTTGTAGGTCAGTGATAGATTATTAAGTTTAAAACTCTATTTTTGTTTTTAGATATATATTGGGTCGGGTCAGGCCTTCGATTTCCTAATCACCAAACTCGTTATCCGAATTGGCATTATCGGGTACAAACACAGTCAAACCGAACAAACCCATCAAATGACCTGATTTAATCAAATATTTTCGGGTCAGATCAGGTCACTCGGGTTGGTCAGGTAAACCCAATCCATGATCACCACTAAAGAATAATGCAATGACTAACCAACTTAGGTTTAAATTTGAGTTTTTCCCCTTATCAAAATGGGAAAAACCTTTAAGAATGGTCCATGATGTCATGCTAGGTGAAATCCTCATTATTAAAATGACAAAGTCACTCAATTAAATAGACAAATAGAAATTACTTATATTTTTCTTAATATATCCATTCTTTATAATATCATCGGTCGGGTACGGTCAAATTCGGGCCTAAAAGGCTCAATTTGACATAAATTGACTACATTATTAAGTAGCATATTCCCGACCATTTGGCCCATCGAGTTGAGTGAGTCGCAGATTAAATAGGTCTTGGGTCATTCAGGTGGGTTCAAACGGGTTTAGGTCAATTTTGGGCTTAATTAAATCTTTTGGGCCTCAACAAAATTTCAAGCGGTTTATTAGCCTATGCTCAACTTTTCAAGTCCAACAATTTGGTCCATTTAAATATTTATTGTAATACCCTTTACCCCCAACGACACAAGAAACATGTATTTCTATACTAGTGTGTTTATTCATGCATCGCACGGGTATTATTAAGAAATTGAATTAAATTGAGTTAAAAGGATGTACTATTTAAAATTTCAAATTTTATAAAAATGCACCATAAGCTAAATAGAAAAATAATTGCAATTTTTATATTTGCCCTTATAACTTAAATTTAAATTTTAATATGTTCTTATGTAAATTGTTCATTCTTGTGTAATAAAATCTTAGTTTATATTTTAAATATTAAAAAATTTTCATTTTTTTTGTAACAAATAAGGAATTAAACAAAACAAGGAAAAAGAAAAAAGATCAGCCTAATCTACTCCTAGGGACAAAATCACCCCTAACATCAACTGAGAGTAAGTCATCAAGACCCTCTCCTGAATCTAAAAATACAACAAAAGAGGGATTAGAAAGAGTTCCCTTTTTTGCTAAAGCATCAACGCATCTATTCCCTTCCCTATGAATATGATTAATTTCTAAGGACCAATCTCTCTCAATCATTAACTTGATACTGTGAATGAGTCCAGCATGTGGATGAAATCTAGGTAAGTTCCCTTTAATAAGAGATATGGCAAGAGAAGAATCAGACCAACATTTAACCTGTCTAAAACCTTCTTCCCAAGCTAGCTTTAGACCAATGAAAATAGCTTCTAATTCAGCATGAAGAATGCTGCTAGTAGACACAGACCCAAAGAAACCCTTAATCCAATTGCCATTACTGTCACGGATTAAGCCTCCAAAACCAGAAAGCTCCAAATCAGCAAATAAACTACCATCAACATTCAGTGCCACAGTACCAGCTTCAGGAGCTTGCCACTGAATCCATAAAGTATTCTCCCGGGTTGATGTCTGAATAGGATTGAAAACTGTTTGAAAAGTTTTTGTCAAGCCATCCACTTTCCAACCAAGTTGAATTAAAGATGTAGAGTGACCATTGAAGACTCTCTTATTTCTTGCCAGCCATATTTTCCATATCCCTGCCAGGAATTTAGAGCCTAAAGTCTTACAAGACCAATGCAGTGAGTCATATTAAAAAATTTTCATGAAAATATTATCAACCCAAAATTTAATATTTAATTCTTGCTCGATTTATTTCAGTCATGAAGTTTCATCCTTTATCTTAACGAACTTCCCATCCTTATGTTTTGGTAGATCGTTTTGAAGATATTACTCCTCCTGAAAAAGTGCATGCAAATAATAAATGTGACCGAAAAATCACACTTTATGGTTATCTTGGGTAAGTGATTGTTTATGCTTAGAAACATTCGATTGAATAATGATTTGTGGAGTTCTGATTTTTTTTTTGTAATGTGCTTACTTTGTGTTTCATAATTTCCAAAAAATCACTGCATATAGTTCACCTTCGCATGACTATAAGTGATTGTTTATGCTTACTAAATGCATAATTTTACGGTGTAATAGTCTCTGCATATAATTTACCTAGGCATAGCTTGAAACTATTAACTTTATGGTGTAAAATTTAGAGTTTAGGTGGTAGATACTTTACAAAATGATTTTCCTTACTATGCCTCTTCCAAATTTGTCCTTCGTGGATTGTAATGTTTTCAAATTCAATTCCTGAGGTTTCCTTTTAAATCTCCTTATTGAACTCAATCATCATGGATATTAAAAAATTTTCATTTAACTAAAATGAATTCATTATATTCAATTATGATCTTCATATAATTGATTATTGATCATAAATAGTTGTACTGAGACAATATTTTCAAGGCATTTTTTCCTTTTTATTTTTTACACATAGCCTATTTGACTCATTTTCATTAGTATAAGCAATACCTTATTTGGAATTTTATATTTAATTCCTTTTTCTATTCTAATAGATTATGTTTGAAGTAAAATTATATATTTTGATTATTACAAGTTTGATACTATTAGCGAATTAATTGCGTTTTATATTTGTTCAGACAACTATGCTTACATTTGCTTAATGATTTGATTTGAATATAGATAGGTTAATTTGCTTTTAATGTGTGCGTATAAATCTGATTCTATTTGAATATAGATAGATATTTTCTAAATCTGATTTGATTCTAAAGCCAAATTCATTTTGTAACATCCCGGAAAAATATAACCCAAGATCAACTAAAGGTAAGTTATAAAAAGAGTGAGAAGTTGGGGAAAGAGGAAGGATTTTGAGTAAGATTATGAGGATAATGAGAATTTATGGGCATTAAAGGATATATTTAAGAGAGTAACTAAGATATGAATGTGTTTTTAGCAAAGGAAACTAGGAATGATGGAGTAGGTGAGAATTAGGAGGAGCTAAATTATGATATATAGGTGTTAGAGTCCTTGTTCAAGTAACAATCCGGTAGTTAAGATTTAGGAAGAGTTAGAAGAGATTGGAATAAGGATATGAATGAGTAATAGCCAAGAAAAGAGTATTTAGGGATTTTCTTAATTAGGGGAAGATTTAGATAAGTAATTATGTGTAAAACAAGTAAGGAAAATGGTTTAGGAAGTGAGGAAACAAGACTTAGACTACAAAAGCAATTTTGAGTTTTAAGCCCTATGACCTTTGCTCACTAAATTGAGCATATCTAGAGTTAAAGGTGTCCAATTAAGGTGCTTCCACTTGGGAAAGAAAGCTAAGGTCCGGGGCTTCAGTTTGATAGGTTATATGATAGGGTTTCGATCAAAATTTCATCTTCACACAGACTCATTTTCGCTCAAGCGAAATAGAGAATGTAACATCCCGCAAATTAGAAATTCTAATAATTCATTAGGCTAGAAACAGAGAATTGTGTGTTAGTAATTAAGGAAAGGTAAGTTGAGGAACTAGGGGTTAAAACTTAATTATAAAACCAAGTTTCAGGACTTCGCTTAAGCGAATTTAGTGAGTTTGGGTTGCTGGTAATCAATTACAGTGAGTTTATAATCGATTACCAAAGAGCTGAGTTTTTGGTAATCGATTATCCGAGAGCTGAGTTTTTGGTAATCGATTACCAGGGGTTGTAATCGATTACCAGATTCCCATAAAGGTTTTCTAGTGTTTTTTCCGCTGCTGGTAATCGATTACAGTGGGTCTGTAATCGATTACCGTCACTTATATATATAAAATTTGGTGCTTAAAAAGCATATGCATGTTTTATTTTCTTCTTCTTCTTCGACCTAGAGAGAGAAATCTAGAGAGAGAAAGCTTGGATTTGAGGGTGGAAAAGGGAATCGAAGCTAGGATTCATCAAGTGGACATCTTTACTCATCATTCCTCTCTTGAATTTCAAGAATTGGTGAGTATAACTCACACACACACATTCCCCTTGATTTTGAATTTCTCTAATGTATGAATCTCACTCTCTAATTCCCTTTCTATATGATTATTGAAGATAGATTAGTGATGTTTGCATGAGATTGAGTAATTGTTAGGTGTTGCTTTGAAAACCTTAGGGTAGCGAGATTTACGAAACTAGCGAGATTTACGAACTGTTGAAATACTCAATATATGAACCCTACTCTCAAATTCTCTTTATATTTAGCTATTTTTAAATGGATTAGTGATGTTGTATGGGATTGGGTGATTGTTGTTAGGTTTTGCGATCGAAGTTTATGAAACTTGCGAACTTACGAAATTTACGAAACTATCGAAATGCTTTAATTTTCAGTTTTAGTCATTGATTCATGTATGTCGGTTTCGACCGTGAGTTAAATAAGCCGGCCTTCGTGCTGTGAGTTAAGAAAATTGTATAATTATGTGAAAATTGACTTCGATCCAGTAATGGGTGAGATACGTCCCCGGGAAAGACGTTTCCCATAGTCTGAGCTCAGTTCTAACTCCAGTTTAGGTGATAAGATCATGCCTGCTAGGCACAACAGTGAGTTGCATCATAATTGCATTATATTGAGTTGATTGTGATGTATGAGTTTTATGCCATAACTATTATGTATTAGAATTGTATACACATCCTTACCTTGACTTAAAATAAATTATTCTGTGTAAAGGATTAGAATTTAGTATAAGTTTGGTGCTGCATTTTATGTAATTGTTTCCCCACATTGCATTTGCATAGTTGTACTCGCTGAGACCGTAGTCTCACCCCATGTTTCGGGGATATATTCTAGTTTGTGCAGGGAAATTCTAGATTAATGTGAAGGAATGGAAAGAAACTGTGGAGAGGAACTCTACTCGCAGTGAGAAAACATGCTTAGTAGAAGTAGATTCTTTCAATAATGATAGTTAACTAATCTTCATTGTATTTGAATTCTGTTTAGCCACGGAGGCTTAGTCATAGATATTAATTGTATTTGAGATATTCATGTATGTAATTAGTACCAGCTTAAGCAAATCGTTGGATAGCCTAAGCGATTGTTTGATGATATCGAAATCGAAGCAAAATAATTTCAGAGATTCAGGAATAGTGTTTCCAACGGGCACTATTTCTGAGTTTAGAAATTAGGACGTTACATTTTGGTATCAGAGCAGTTCAATCCAATTGGACTGTGGTTAGGTTAGTTTCCCGTGACTTACTATGATCTTCTAGTACATGTACTCATTATAGGAACTGATCACTCCTATGATGTGTGATGTATATGGAGATCATGGTCAGTTATGTGAGTTGGATACTTTGGTCCGGTAGTTAGGATACTTCCCTAACAAAGTTAAAGCCACCCATTCTTGTGTGAGAAAAAGGGTAACTTAGATTAATTTTTTTAATGGAACCCTTACCTTAGGAGCCTTATAGAATGTGACCCTGAAAACCTAATAAAAGTCAGACACCCTTGAGGCAGTTAGTGGAGATTGATTCAATATTTTAAGGATGGTTGTTGCTTGACTTATGATGTGATTCTATTTGTGTAATGTGTATAATTTAAATGTGTTTAGTGAATTGTTGTCTGTTTATGACATTGGTTATATGAGTGATTATATGACATATTATGTTAAGGTATGTGTGCTTGTTGGGTATTAACTCACAAGGTTAAAGTTCTTTTAATTTAAACCCTTGTTTAGGTCTTACTAGAGGGAATATGGGGGTTGTAGTCTAGATTGAGATAGAAACTTTACTCAGGGTAAACTAGAAGTCGCAGAGGCACCCATAAGGATTCCAAACCATCAGGAAAGTGTGTAGAGAATTATAATCTAAGTAGGCTTAAGATCTCGCCTTAAGTCAACAAACTTAGCAGGGACATATAGACATTTAAATCTAAACTTAAGGGGGGTATTCCCTAGGCCACTTTGAGGGTAGTCAGGAGACTTGTCGGGCGAGCAATGATTCTTCTAGCTACCAACCCTTTGCCTTATCCAGGGATGGCATGGATAAGACCCCTAGGCTCCACCAGACGGGTAGGTGGTCATGGAGAGCACTATCTCCTCACCCTTTCATCCCACATTTAGAGAACACTTGGTGGCTTTAGAGGCAGTGTCTTGTGATCCTAACATCCTAGAAACCTTAGGTGAGGACACTATACCTATACCTTAGGACTACAACATCAATTGGGAACCCACAAGGAGGTGGGGGCATGTTTAGGAGATGAATAAGGTAGAGGTCCCTAGTAAAGATAATGAGTTTTCAGTTATCTAATATTATCACCCTCTCAGGAGTTACAATTAGTAACATCCTTGCACCCTACCGAGTGAGTAAGTTGTCACGAGAAAACCATACCTTCACTCTTCCTTTTCACCATTGGAGAATACTTAGTAATCTTAGGAAGTAATGCTTTATAACCCTGAGAACCTAGAAATTTTCCAATGTGAACACTTCATTCATAACTTCGGTCTAATCATACCGGTTTTAACTTCGAAGACTCGGGAGAAGAGTGAGATAAAGGCCTTTAGTCAAGATAGTGAGTATGAACCGAATTTTTCACAAAAAATTAACTTTGTTGATACATCATCCAAGTCACCTAAATGACCCTATTAGTGTTAAGGGATGGAAACCTTAGTCATAGCCCTTTTAGGGGGAAGACCCTTAGTTAAGGAAATTAGGAATTTTAGTGCAAACCTCTTAGAATGGTAGTGTAGTGCTTACAAACTTAAGTTAGAACGAGATTTTTTTTCAAATTGGACCACATTAGAGATAACCTTGTAAAAAAACGGATTAGGAATTATCAGAGGGGATTATCAGAACATGTAGTAAATGAATCAAATACCTTAGCAAGAATAGAAGGATAGTAGTAGGAATTTAGCAGTTTTGGACCAATTAGGAAGGAGGTGGGAGAGAATTTGAAATTTTATTAAGAAATGAGTAGAACTAGAAGATTACCCAGGCCACCCTAGCGTTAACTAAGAAATTATCAAATGACTATAAATATCTTCCAGTCTCCTAAATAATCAACCTTATCCATAAATTCCAAGACTGAAATTCTAGAACTTTAAACCTTATACCTATATGTTGTAGTTGTGACCATGTTTATATATGTTCATATCCCAAACAGAAATAGGAAATTCCTTTTCACACTATAATAGTAATAACCCCGGGAGTTTATGAGAAGGGGAAAACAAATTAGTTAGGTATCTGGATGTAGGCTTGATGTCTCCAAGAGAGAAATCAAGATTTTAAACACTGAGAAATATTAGAAAGAGTCTGAAGCATTAAGGGAGGTAGTCTTTTAGGCAGGGCATGAGAAGCCATAGAAGGCACCTGGTACTTGAGCACAACTAAGTCACACCCAACCTGAAAGTTAGATTTCACTGTGTATAGTTAGGACTGGCCAGAGTGTTAGGAAGGATTGAGAGGTTGTTAGGCTCACTCACTAGGTTAGAACTTTAAAGCATTTGGAAGTCCTTACTTATAGGAGGACTAGGGTGTGGATGACATTATATCACTTTCCTTTTCAATGAAACTTAGAACCAAATTAAGTACAAGCCCTGACCGGTAGGGTGGGATAGAGAAAGATCCCATTACGGGAAGATAGGAGATTAGGAGAGTTTACCGTGTTCATACTGTAACCGGTAGGTATTATACCTACGTTTATGGCATGAGTGTTGTTAGGATTTCGTTATTCTCTTAGAAGAATGAATGACTTTCCTCTCACTTGGGTGCGGTGTTTGTCTATGTAATTATGTGAACTTAATTCCTCGAACATGACGTGAGTGTTGGATTATTTCGCCAACACAAACTTAGTGATTCGAGGGGTTGAGTAATTATGTTTTCATGACTTATTGTTAGTAATATAGTAGAACTTAGAATATAAACCTGTAAATCACTTGGAATTTTCTTAAACCTAGCTAGATCATTAAGAACATAAGACTTAAAACCAACTGGTGGTTGATGGGTTTGGGTATTGAATTAGGATCCTTACTTAGTTGTTGCGTGAAATCTTTTTCTATCATTAGATTTTATCAAGTGTGTTGTCTAACCAGACCAGTTGAGTATACTCAAATAGAGTAGAGAGAGTGAGAACCTATTAGAGAAACCACATTATGGAATTCGGGGAGAGGTATAAGTTTCAGAACTTGTATTTCGAGGAATTAGGATATAGGAGGTGAATTGGTGTTGAAATATAACCGGAGCGAATTTTGGGGACAAAATTCCTTTTAGGGGGTAGAAATATAACATCCCGGAAAAATAAAACCCAAGATCAACTAAAGGTAAGTTATAAAGGGAGTGAGAAGTTGGGGAAAGAGGAAGGATTTTGAGTAAGATTATGAGGATAATGAGAATTTATGGGCATTAAAGGATATATTTAAGAGAGTAACTAAGATAGGAATGTGTTTTTAGCAAAGGAAACTAGGAATGATGGAGTAGGTTAGAATTAGGAGGAGCTAAATTATGATATATAGGTGTTAGAGTCCTTGTTCAAGTAACAATCCGGTAGTTAAGATTTAGGATGAGTTAGAAGAGATTGGAATAAGGATATGAATGAGTAATAGCCAAGAAAAGAGTATTTAGGGATTTTCTTAATTAGAGGAAGATTTAGATAAGTAATTATGTGTAAAACAAGTAAGGAAAATGGTTTAGGAAGTGAGGAAACAAGACTTAGACTACAAAAGCAATTTTGAGTTTTAAGCCCTATGACCTTTGCTCACTAAATTGAGAATATCTAGAGTTGAAGGTGTCCAATTAAGGTGATTCCACTTGGGATAGAAAGCTAAGGTCCGGGGCTTCAGTTTGATAGGTTATATGATAGGGTTTCGGTCAAAATTTCATCTTCGCACAGACTCATTTTCGCTCAAGTGAAATAGAGAATGTAACATCCCGCAAATTAGAAATTCTAATAATTCATTAGGCTAGAAACAGAGAATTGTGTGTTAGTAATTAAGGAAAGGTAAGTTGAGGAACTAGGGGTTAAAACTTAATTATAAAACCAAGTTTCAGGACTTCGCTTAAGTGAATTTAGTGAGTTTGGGTTCCTGGTAATCGATTACAGTGAGTTTATAATCGATTACAGTGAGTTTATAATCGATTACCAGAGAGCTGAGTTTTTGGTAATCGATTATGTACTCGATTACCCGAGAGTTGAGTTTTTGGTAATCGATTACCAGGGGTTGTAATTGATTACCAGATTCCCAGAAAGGTTTTCTAGTGTCTTTTTCGCTGCTGGTAATCGATTACAGTGGGTCTGTAGTCGATTACCGTCACTTATATATATAAAATCCGGTGCTTAAAAATCAGGTGCATGTTTTATTTTCTTCTTCTTCTTTGACCTAAAGAGAGATAAATCTAGAGAGAGAAAGCTTGGATTTGAGGGTGGAAAAGGGAATCAAAGCTAGGATTCATCAAGTGGACATCTTTACTCATCATTCCTCTCTTGAATTTCAAGAATTGGTGAGTATAACTCACACACACACATTCCCCTTGATTTTGAATTTCTCTAATGTATGAATCTCACTCTCTAATTCCCTTTCTATATGATTATTGTAGATAGATTAGTGATGTTTGCATGAGATTGAGTAATTGTTAGGTGTTGCTTTGAAAACCTTAGGGTAGCGAGATTTACGAAACTAGCGAGATTTACGAACTGTTGAAATACTCAATATATGAACCCTACTCTCAAATTCTCTTTATATTTAGCTATTTTTAAATGGATTAGTGATGTTGTATGGGATTGGGTGATTGTTGTTAGGTTTTGCGATCGAAGTTTATGAAACTTGCGAACTTACGAAATTTACGAAACTATCGAAATGCTTTAATTTTCAGTTTTAGTCATTGATTCATGTATGTCGGTTTCGACCGTGAGTTAAATAAGCCGGCCTTCGTGCTGTGAGTTAAGAAAATTGTATAATTATGTGAAAATTGACTTCGATCCAGTAATGGGTGAGATACGTCCCCGGGAAAGACGTTTCCCATAGTCTGAGCTCAGTTCTAACTCCAGTTTAGGTGATAAGATCATGCCTGCTAGGCATAGCAGTGAGTTGCATCATAATTGCATTATATTGAGTTGATTGTGATGTATGAGTTTTATGCCATAACTATTATGTATTAGAATTGTATACACATCCTTACCTTGACTTAAAATAAATTATTCTGTGTAAAGGATTAGAATTTAGTATAAGTTTGGTGCTGCATTTTATGTAATTGTTTCCCCACATTGCATTTGCATAGTTGTACTCGCTGAGACCGTAGTCTCACCCCATGTTTCGGGGATATATTCTAGTTTGTGCAGGGAAATTCTAGATTAATGTGAAGGAATGGAAAGAAACTGTGGAGAGGAACTCTACTCGCAGTGAGAAAACATGCTTAGTAGAAGTAGATTCTTTCAATAATGATAGTTAACTAATCTTCATTGTATTTGAATTCTGTTTAGCCACGGAGGCTTAGTCATAGATATTAATTGTATTTGAGATATTCATGTATGTAATTAGTACCAGCTTAAGCAAATCGTTGGATAGCCTAAGCGATTGTTTGATGATATCGAAATCGAAGCAAAATAATTTCAGAGATTCAGGAATAGTGTTTCCAACGGGCACTATTTCTGAGTTTAGAAATTAGGACGTTACACATTTAACTATAGATAATTGTTCTAAATCTGATTTGCTTTTAAATTTGTATTATAATATATTGAAATCAATGATTTGATTCGAATATAGATATGTTTGCTTTTAATGTGTGTGTATAAATATGATTTTATTTGAATATAGATAGATAGGTTTTCTAAATCTTATTTGACTCTAAAGTTAAATTCATTTGAATATAGATAGGTGTTTTAAGTCTGAATTGCTTCTAAATTTGTATTATAATAAATTGAAATCAATAATTTGATTTGAATATAGATAGGTTTGCTTATAATTTATATGTATAAACATGTTCTGTTTCTAAATAAGATTTTATTTTCATATAGATAGATAGGTTTTCTAAACTTGATTTGATTCTAAAGCTGATTTGATTTTAATATAGATAGTTGTTCTTAATTTGATTTGCTTCTAAATTTTTATTATAATAAATTGAAATCAATGATTTGATTTAAATATAGACATATTTGCTTTTGATTTGTGCGCATAAACCTGTTTTGATTCTTAATCTGATTTTCTTTTAATATAGGTATATAGATTTTCTAAATTTGATTTGATTTTAAAGCTCATTTAATTTGAATATAGATAGTTTTCCCAAATCTGATTTTAATCTAAATTTGTATTATAATAAATTGAAATCAATGATTTGATTTAAATATAGACATATTTGCTTTTAATATGTGCTTATAAACATGTTCTGTGTCTAAATTTGATTTTATTTGAATATAGATAAATAAGTTTTTTTAAATCTGATTTGATTCGAATATAAAGGTTGAGTGTAACGAACTTTTCTCACATTAAAAGTTGTTTCAGAGATATATACAGGTATGTTTTTACTTAACAAATATAACAATGATTATGTCTAAAATAGGATTATATTGTAATCATCTGAATGGTTCCTTATATAGTAACACTTTTAATTTTTTGCTTACAATTTGTGATTATTTGTTTTATATTCTGCTTTTTGGGTTATAATTTTTTTCTTTGTGATTATTAGATTCTTCCCCATTTTTTTCAATGCATGTATGATTTGTACTCATTTTTTTATGATTTATTGTAGTTTTATTCATTTTGAGAAGAGGATTTTAACAATATTACACCCAGTGAGGAAAGGTTAGTGGCTTAATCTTAATTTTATCTATGCTGCTTTGTAATCCAATGGTAGTATTTCTTATTTTTTTTAATCGTGTTGGATGAAAGGTGCGACAATCTCTAATTTAGAAGCAGGTTTCAATTCGTGAATTGTGTCTAGCACTTGTGAGATTTATTTAGATTGTCATTTGTTTAGCTTATTCATAATGAGTACGATTTTAAAAGATTTATTTGATATTACTATTTCTTTTCCTGTTATTTTTTGTGCGAGATGAAAAGTATGGGCAATTTAAACTTCTAAGAATTTTAAAGATCTATTTGATATTACTATTTCTTTTTCAATATGATGTAAACGAATTATAACACAATTTCAGTTTTACTTTCATCAAGCGAATTTATTTGCATCAAAACTAGCATTATCAAACACATCTTTGTTCTTTGATTTCCTCATATTCTTTGGAAAGAACTTACCAGTACTATTATTTGCTTATTTTAGGTTGTAACCTTAAAGGAGGATGGTTGCCCCAAAGCCTAAGTTGTTATTTCTTCCCAAATTACTTTTCGAATTTTCTAATTACTTTTATCTATGAGTTTACACCTATTCCATTTTTTAGGAAAGAAGTTTTATTGATAGCACGGAAGAGTGTTTAAGATAACTCCAAGGTGTTTAAGTGAATGTGTAACAAAGGTATTTCATTTTATTTCATGAAATCATTAGGTTGTCTATTTCATTTTTCTGTTTCAATTCATTGCACTGTAAAGTTATTTTACATTGTTTTTGAGTTTCTAGTAGTCAATAATTTTTAGAAGATTTATCTAAGTTCTATTTCTTGAATTTCATTGAATTTGTAGTGTAGAGCATTGGGAAAGGAGCAAAGTTATATATTAAATCTTCATAAGTGCTTTTATTATGACTTAGAAGTATAAAAACTTACTATTATATTTTATGTATTGTGCATAAGTTTATGTATTGTGCAAATATGTATATGTTTCTCCTATAGAAAAAAATCGATTTTATTCCGTAATGATAACTGGTGATCACTTTTACAATATGTTTCTCCCATGAAAAAATTAACAATTTTATTCTCAATTTTCATTGTTATTATTTATGAGTTTAAGTTCTTAGATTAATTGTAAATCGATCACTTTGAAATGTGGGAGTATCACTTTTTTATTTTAGTGGTTCTCTATTTTGCTTTTTTCTCAATTCGATTAATATTCATATTATTGTTTGTCAACTATGATTTGTGGGTTTGTGATATTTTTTTGTTCTCTGACTACATTATTCTATATTCCTTAGATACAAAGATTAGTGTTTGTTCTGATGATGTTGATTCTGAATTGTGACTATGCTTTTTCTAATGCTATTGTTTGTTCAATCTTGCATTGTAATCTTCTGCTTGATTTTGTGAATATAGGAGTCATATGCCTATTGATCATAACTCATTGTTTTATTAGGTAAGATCCTGATTGTTTTTCATTTCTATTAATAAAGGCTACCTTCTATTGATTTTAAATCTCTAACCTATTCAAATAAGTTTAAATACCTTACAAGTAATCACCAAAAGTAGATGCATGGAAATTTGAAGTAGAAATCACATTCTCCAACGAGGTAAGTGTCTTGATTAGGAAATGAAATACTTATATGCCTCTAATGCTAGAATGATTTCCTCTTTATTGTAGCATGCTACTGTTTTAGGATTAGTTTTTATTCAAAAACAGATAATGCATATGTTCAATGTACACCATATCTTCTCAATTCACATATCATCTGATTTTTAATACATGTTTGCTTATTTGTACTTTTTGCGTTGACATATAACTAATTTACCTGCTGCTTACTTAGTTATATGAAATGGAGTGAACTGATAGAAATACTTGCAGATCTTAATTCTCAATATTGTAAATACAATTTTTATATGTCACCCAAAAATGTATGCCAAATAAAACTCTTGATACAAGTTATTTTGTAGATAACAATTTAATTGGTAAATGTCATTTCAGAATATGATTACTCCCTTGCTGATTAAGGTACACACTTCATATGTTTAATGTATTAAACTTTAGGATGCTTATTCCTTTATTTTATTTTTGTTTTATAGATATTGTCAGTCATTTTGAAAGGATAGTGTATTGTCGAATCCAAAGTAGTCCCCTCTAAAGTTGTGATAGTTTTGGAATATGAAAGGTAATTAAGAAATGCCTATTAATTTTAGAATAATTTCCTTTTTATTGTAACATGTTACTGTTTTAGGATTAGTTTTTATTAAAGAAATGATAATGCACATTTTCATTGTCTTACCACATGAAAGATAATTGTTTTTTTCCCCTCTTCTGGCTGTTACACTCAAATGTAAAGTTAAAAACTAAAACATGTTTGACTGCTGAATATGTAAGTCAAAATCTGATTTCTCACATTGTAGAAAGCAATGAAACCTATATCTTTGCATGGTTTTTAGGGTCTTTCCTTTTACATCACGACCAATCCATTGGTGTTTAATTTCTTGTCATTGAAAGTAATCCATGGACATAGGGAAGTGGTAAATGAACAAAGGGAAGTGTTGAGGAAAGGTGACAATCTTTTCAAAATTGTTGTTTACTTCCTTAAACTAATAATGTTCTTCCCTTTCTCAAACTTTCCCTTTTTTTGTTTTTTTACAGTTTAGTAACAAGCATGACTTGAAGTTGGGACATTCATTTCAAAATTTTTAGGTAAAATTTAGGAATTATATCTATTGTCGATCTATGATATATCAAGGGCATACAATACTTCACATTATATTACATGTTGCTTGGTGTGCTTCACATGCTGCTTCTTATGTTATTTGTCAAAATGGATAGTATTGGCTTCTCTTTCTTTGTTTATCTCTATCATTGTCATTTTTTCCCTCTATTCTTCATAGATACTTAAATTGCTTTTACTTCCCTTTAGTTTTATCCATGCTTGAGTAGACATATTTATTGAGAGGTCAGGTTTGGTAAAGATGGAGCCAAGTGATGGTTCTATCCATGGTGAAAAGTAAAAATTAATGCGGAATGAGTGAAGGTGTGAAAGCATGGACTGGAATCTTGATGAGCAACAACTATGCTTTTACTTCCTCAAAGGATGCATTTATATTATGAGACTAATACATTTAGGAAAATAATTGTAGAGTTTTTACTTTATCCTTTGTTTTATTACTTGCGCATGAGGCTACTCCTTGGCTGATCTGTGACAATCATTTCAAAATTTGATGATGTGGAATTTATTCCTTAAATCTATTGCTAATTTGGTAACAGTAAAAAAACTTCTCTTTGGCTGAATTGGGACAATAATTTCAAATTTTGATGAAGTGGAATTATTCACGATATCTACTGCTGATTTGGTTCTGGTTGAAAGAACTTTCAAATTTTGTGGCTTCTTATTTTGGTCATTTCTAGGTTCAAATTAGGGGTCCAAGTCAACCAGGTAATATTGTTTTCATATTGTTCTTGAAATGGTTCATGGTGTTAATGTTCATGTTCATGTTCATGTTATGTTTAAGTTTGTTAAGTTGAATTAGAGATTAACATGTGGGTAAGAGGATCAATTCCTATTTTCTTAAGTTCTTTTCTTTATATTTATTCTAATTTATTATAATAAATGTAGATAGAATTCTACTAACAAGTTAGATAGTTAACTAGCTACCTTCATATTTTATTTTCTTTTTATTTTTTCAAGTGGTTCTTTTGTTTGTTTTGATTATACACTCCTATAACACTAAGACATTTTCTATAATCTTGAAGAGATTCTTAAATTTTCCTGCTTAGGACTATAGTGGATAGTCCTTGGGATTGCATTTTTTTTATAATCAGTATTGCATCTTCAATTGGTCTGGGTAAGTAAAAGTACATATTAATGTAGATAAAAATATGAGGGGAGGAAATTTTTATGTAATTATTTTAATTTTTCTATTATTAAAAGTATATCAATTCTGTGATAGTTGTTTGATTATTTTAAAAAATTATCTCACTTCTTTATCACTTCAGCTTTTACATCCTGCAATTTTTTTAATTGAAATAGGTAAATGAAAATGGTGTCTCTTAATGGGTGGACAAGAATATCTTCCTTTTACCTATTGATTCTTTGGGTGCTTTATCTACCCTTACGGAAATTGGAAAATATAGAAAGAGTGTTAACAAACTGTTGGTCTTATTTGCCAAATAGTTTTTTAAAGCTTTATTCGGTTATGTGGGTTTTCCATGGTTATGTTTTATTGGATGAGAGGATCAATTCTTATTTTGGAAAAGCTTTTTTTTCATGTGTTAATCATACAGGTTGGATTAAAAAGAGTGATCAAATTTGAAATATTTGAATCTTTTGCAGTCACCCCCGCAAACGTGTGTGAAAGAAATAAACTTTTGGAATATTTGTATTCCTTTGAATGTCCACATTAGAAACTTATTATGGTTTTGTTAACGTTAGCAGTAGTTAGATTTTGTGGACAAGATGTTACCAATACTTACATTTTGTGGGCGAGATACTGGAAACTTATTAATCAAGATTAATAAACACATAAACAACATTAATATTACACGTAAACGTATTTTATATATATATATATATATATATGGAAACATCTAAAAGCAAATTATCAATAAAATTAAATCAATATATTATTATTTGATGAAAAAAAATAAATTTCATACAATTTCATATAACTAATTGGAAACATACATGATTGTTACTGTATGAATTAAATATAATAAACATATATCATTTTGGGATGATCATTCCATATAAAAGCAATGATAATTTATTTATAATAATTTAAATGAGTAATTTCGTATAAAGAATTTTAATACTATTACTAATTTCATGTGATAAATGTATACCTTTTAAATTTTAATATAGATTAATTATTTTCTATTATTTTTCAATGACCTTTTAAATTTTAACTTAGATTAATAATTTTTTATTTTTCTCTCATTTGCAATGACAATAGATAAAAAACCAGAAGCAATAATTTAATTTACGGGTTAAAATATAGGAAAAGACTTAGTAATAATTAATTTATGTAATATATTAAATCACACAAAGCAAATATTACTCTTTAATTATTTTTTTAATATAAATCTGGGTTATAATTTTTTTAATATAAATCTGGGTTACTAATGTTTTTATTTTTTTAGTTATAAAAAAATAAAATAATTAATAATAAAAGTTAATGACTTTCCTAAATTGAATTGTGATTATATTAATAGAAGTTTTTTTCTCTTATTTTTCTTATAAAACTTTTATTCATTATGGGGGAATAAATGTTTATGTAATAGTTCATTAATATTTAAATATTAATTTAATATATATATATATATATTTCAAAAGATAAATATAATTTACCAAACATGAAAAAATTTGATAAAATTTATTAATATTTAAATTTAAATTACAAGGACTAAATGCCTATAATAAGTAGGAATAGTTTTTTTTTTCATGAAAACACATTTTTATCATGATCATATATGTGTGTTTGTGTGTGCGAGAGAGAGTGAAGAAACTATTGAGCTTGTAAATTTTAACATAGATTAATTATTTTTAATTGTTCTTTCATTTGCAATGACTATAAATACAATAACAATAAATAAAATATGGTGCAATTATTTAAATAATTAACGCTTTAATTTTATTTGCTATTAGGACGTTTTTTTCAATGAATTTTTTATAATTAATATCCTTTAAGTTCTTTTTTCCTTTTTTATTCTTATTTAATATTTATTATTATGTATTCTTAGTTAAATTTAATACTCGACTCTTTACCATTTTCCTCATTTTCTCGCCTCATGCATCGCACGGGTACCCGACTAGTATATTATAATATCATACTATATATATAAAATAATTATTATATAACAAAATTACGTGTTAATATACTAAGAATATCGTCAAAAAATAATATAAAATAAATTATATCTCATCATAAAATGATAAAAAATCCTAATATTCAAATATATTTAATAGAAAAATATGTTTTAATGAGTATGCGGGAACCCGTGGGGCGGGTAGTATAATATTCGTTCCACCCATTATATAAATATGCAGGTACCCATTGCGGGTATATCCACGGGTATCCACGGGTGCGGGTCTTTTTGACATCCCTACTCCGGTCCTATTTATAAGATAACGTTTGAAACTTTTCTATGGTCCTATTTATAAGATAAAGTGCACAAATCTAGAAACATTTATTATTTTTTCTCATATTTGCCCTTGATGACTATTAAGGTTTTAAGGTGACACAATTACCAATTTACCATGGTAGTGGAGTTTAATTTTAAATAGGGGTACACTTCTAATCTTATAAAATAATTTCTTGATATTGATTTTCTTAATATGTGTGTTTTTTTCTGAATTGTTTTATAAATAGGACAGGGGGAGTATTATTTAATAGTGAATGCTATAGTTAGTTATTTTCTCCTACGAATGATTGGTTTCTTGATATGTGAAAATAGAAATTTCCAGCTCTTCTAACACTTACATTTATGAGTCATAAGTTTCCACTCCCAAGTATAAAAGAGTTGTTTGAAACAGCTACTAAATACTCAGTGTGCGATCCACCTGACGATGTAGAAGCAACAAATGAAGGGAAGGAACACGGGTATATATTACTAAATACAGCTGAAATAATTTCAGCTATTAATTTTAACTTTTAGTTAGATGAAATGACTTACCAAATACACTTTTAATTTTTTTCCATCTCTATCTCTTATATTTTAATATATTTCTTTTATTATCTTTCAATTTCTTTTTACCGATTATTATATATACAATAAGTAATTTTAAAAGTTACAGATTAATTAGATTATTATTTTCTTTTTATTATTTTATGAAATTATTTTATATTATATTTTATTTTATTAATTTCACTATTTATTTTAATTATTAATTAAATATTTTATCACTAAAAAGTTTAATAAGAATTTATTTTTTAAAAAATCTAAATTTATAATTACATAATAATATATTTTTGTCTTGAAAACACAAATAGAAATTATATAATAAAACTTATGTAGTTATGTCCTTTTATGTCATTTTACATTTACCAACTATCTTATCAGCTAATTCTACCAAACACTTCTAATTCAATAAGCTAGCTTATCAACTACCAGCTAGCTTATTTTGCCAAACACACCTAGGAGATAAATCTAATGGATATGTCGCCGCCAAAGGTGAGTGTTGGTAGGCAGGTGTGCTGCAAATGTTTGTACAACAAAGGTAGTGTGTCCGGTGTATGAGACCCATTGGGACTCGTGCTCCAATTTTCATCCTACTCCATCGAAGTAGACTGTGATCGCTACCACTGACATCATCGCGTACAGTAGCATCTTTATGGATATAGCAGAAAGTAACTGTAACATCCTAAATTTAATTAAGTAAAATATTAATTAAATAAATAAGTAAAAGATATAATTAATTAAATAGATGAATAAATAATAAGATTAATATTATTATTAGTTTTATCCATAAAGCTACTTCATTTTAAAAAGAAGATAAGGGGGTTGAGAGTGGGCCCAAGCCCAATTAGGCATTCTAGTAACGAGGGGTTATCAGTTCACCCTAATCCTTATTCGTATAATCTTGAGAGAGCGAAACGCTAAGGAGGGGAGAAACCGAGTCTCAAGAGGGGATTGCTGCAGAGTGAGCATCAAGAACCAAGAAAGAGACTTCCTTGCGATTAATCGATCTTCGCTTAAGGTACGGTGGGGGAAAGGGTGTTGCTTGTATGTGCATGTGAGAGTGCTTGGGTAGTGAGGGCAACCATAAGACCCTCTAAGAATTCTAAATTTGAGAACCTATCTGTCAATCATGTGTTGTGTGTTTGGAATGTGTTTGATTTGATGTATGCATGTGATGACCTTGATGAATTGGGTGATGGTAGTGAGGATAGCGAAAAGGGGTTAAACAAGGGTTTAGAGATGAGAAACCATAATTGATTAGATGTTAAATTTATTGTAATTCGTAAGGATGATTGAGGATTTCAGTGAATTAATCGGTAAAAATGAGTTTAATTAAATTAGGAACTTGAGGATTTGAGTAGGGATTGAAGAAGAGGGTAGAGGAAAGTCATTCCCGTTTTTACACAGAATAGCTACTTTAAAACAACGATTTTAGATTCGTTCACCGTTGGATCGGGCTGAAATTTTGACAGCTAGTTCGGAACGTCTGGTTCTTCATTTTGAACGGTTGGATCGTCGATATGAGGTCTGGGATGGGAGATATTTAGTTCGCACTAGAGGAAAATCATTCCCGTTTTAAACATAGCAGCGACTGCTGATTTGTTCACCATTGGATCGGGCTGAAATTTTGACAGCTTGTCCGGAACATCTGTTTCTTCATTCTGAACGGTTGGATCTTCGATACAAAGTCTGGGTTGGGAGATATTTAGTTCGCACTGTAGCTGTATATTTGGGGTTTTATTGATGAAATTAAATTGGATGCATACCCTTCTGGGGATCCTGGAGTGCATTTGGCTTGCTGGTAATCGATTACAAAGGGTTTGTAATTGATTACCAGGGTGTTAGCTTGCGGGTAATTGATTACAGAGGGTGTGTAATCGATTACCAGAGAGTTTGTTTGCTGGTAATCAATTACAGAGGGTGTGTAATCGATTACCAGAGGTTTTGCTTGCAGGCAATCGATTACAGGAGGCTTGTAATCTATTACCAGAGTGGATTTATGACCCTTGTGTTTGTTGATGATAGTTATACATTGATTGTGATGTGAGTGTGATGATATGAATATCTCCTTTGATGATAGATGTTTATACTATTATGATGTATGTTGATAACGATGATGTATTGATGTATTGAGTGTATGATGATGAGGTATGAGATGTGTGATGATGATATATTGATGTATTGAGTGTATGAGGTATGGGGTGTATAATGATTATATATTGATGCATTGAGCATATAATGTGTGTTGTGATAATGATGATATATTGATGCAATGAGCATACGATGAGTGTTATGATGATGATGATGATATATTGATGCGTGAGCATATATGATGTTGTACCTGAGATACACAAGCCTAGAGAGGGGTGAGGTGTAACTCAAGGAGGTGATTGTACTTGAGATACACAAGCCCAGTGAGGGGTGGGGTGTAACTCAGGGAGGTGATTGTACTAGAGATACATAAGCCCAGTGAGGGGTGAAGTGTAGCTCAGGGAGGTGAATGTTGTACCTGAGTGTAACTCAGGGAGGTGAGTATTGATTATGTTGGTGATTATGGTACTTGAGTGTAACTCAGGGAGGTGAGTATTGATTGTGTTGGTGATTATGGTATCTGAGTGTAACTCAGGGAGGTGAGTATTGATTATGTAATTGAATATGGTACCTGAGGTGTACAAGCCTAGAGTGGGTGAAGTACAAATCAGGGAGGTGCATGATGGTGATGATGATTATGATGAATATGATGAAATGATGATATTGATGATTGTGATGAGTATGATGATATTAATGATAATGATGAGTATGATGATAAGATGATTATGATGAATATGATGAGTATGATGATATGATGAATATGATGAAATGATGATATTGATGATTGTTATGAGTATGATGATATTAATGATAATGATGAGTATGATGATATGATGATTATGATGAGTATGATGAGTATGATGATATTGATGATAATGATGAGTATGATGACATGATGATAATGATGATTGTGATGATAATGGGGATTATGATGATTGTGGTGATATTGATGATGTTGTTGGTGTATATGATGATGATGATTATGTTTTACATTTGATAGTAGAATAAGTTATATGATGATATTGTTTACATGAGGGTGAGGATAGGGTAGTCTCCTATGTGTATGTATGAGTGGTATTCTTTTCCTCACCGTTTCTATCTGTGGTTATTATTTACAGGTGATGACGATGGCACCTCATGTGTCGAGTATTGAGTTGATGGGTGTCGTTCTGATATATGTGACATCAAGGCTTAGTAGTGGGAATTTTATTTATATTTCTATTTTGGAGAGATTTGTGTAAACGATTTTAAGTGTCTTATAAGGCTAAGAATGATGTTTTACTGTTAACTTTTGAGGTAGTAATATTTTATTTACTTTGAAAACCTTTTGACTCCAACTTCTATTTTGAATAAGTTGATTTTGAAAAGAATTGAGGTTTTAATTGAGTTGAAATGTGAACCTTTTTACCCAATGTGATTTGTTATTTTCCTAAGTCTTCTGCTTCGTTGATTATATAAGAGTTGGGGTAGAAGGGTGTCACAGTAACACGACAGAAAACGTAGAGAGGGTGAGATATGAATTCCATTTAACAAGAACTTAAGATTATCCTTGAAGTGAATATTGTAGTAACAAGAAGGGGTTGAATTATGACCTGTTAAAACTTAAGAAATATCTGCAAAAGCTTCTAACAATAATTCAACTCAAAATTTTCTCCTTGACTAGACTAGAGGCTTGTAATAATGGTCAGGAAAATTATTCACAATACAAGTATTCAATTATGGCATGTGTGAATATATATATATATATATATATATATATATATCATTTAATGTATGCTTTTAAAATAATTTCCTTTCTTCTTGGAAAGGTTGCTTTTAGCGAAATATGATTATAGGTTTAGGAAAACACATACATAGGTATTAGGTAAGATTGGAAAACTGTTTTATGCAACTTTCAATATGATCCTTGTATTTGAGATGTATTTATCTTATGTGAGTTAATGAATATAAATTCATAGTCTTTTTCAATGTGTTTTTAATATAACCAGAAGATGTATTTATGCAAAGCAGGTAGTATTATACAACAAATATAATTTATGATGTAATGAGCTAAGGGAAGAGAGATTTGCTCAAAATATTTATAGTGGTTCACCCCTTAATTTTTAGGGTTACGTTCAATCTCTACTTTCAGTAGGATTTCCACTATATCAAGCTTGATATTATAGGTATTTTTTCTTCTCCACAGCCTCCTCAGGCTCCTTGGTGCAGCTCACCAACAGGTATTCTTCTGCAGCCTCTGCAAGCTCATCAACACAGTACAAAGATAATAGCCTAGCAAGCTTCTCACAGCTCTCTCAAGAAGCACTGACACAACATAGTTAGTCTTGATAGTTACAACAAATGATAGGAATGAAATTTACAAGCAAATGCTCAAGATTTATCAATGAATGAGCACAATCTAATGAATTTGAGCCTAACATATAATTTTCTTATAAAAAATAAAAAAATTAATTTAATATAAATTTCTTTTCTTAAAAATAGAGTCGTATTTTTTTTTAAAAAAAATATCATTTATGATCTTTTTTTTTTATTAAAGTCATTTTTGGTCTTTTATTTCTTAGAATTAGGCCTTCATCTTATAATTTGCTTTAGGCCTACTTATATGTTAGGCTGACCCTACCATAATCTAGTGCTTTTGTCGGTTCAAATACCGTTCTGATTTTTTTTTTTGGTCAACCGTTCTAATTTTTTTAAACATTGGTTCCAACTAGGGATGAGAATAGGTCGAGTTGAGCTAGGCTTTCCAAGACCTGAGCCTTGTCTGCACCTTAAATCCATGGCCTGAGCCTGCTCTGTTTACCTAATATAGGCTTTATTTTATGACTTGAGTCTGGCCTATTTAAAGCCTGACTTGCCCTGAAAGCCTGCTTAAAAGTCTGTTTTATAGTAAGGTGCTTGAATATATCATAAACATGTATTTAAATAGACTTATAAGCTCAAATGTTTTATGGAAAATAACATACTTATATATTTACACAAGGTAATAAGTATATAGTTATAAGTTAATATAATTAAAAATTTTATAATAATAATAACAATATATAAAATATTAGTATTTTTATAAAGTTTTTCAATTATATTTAAATATATTGATAATAACTATGTAATTATATTTAAATACAAAATTCTTACAAACAAAAAGTATACAATTTAATTAAAATGTTTATTTATATATAACAAGAAGTCACACAATTGATTTCTCAATTTTATTTCATTAAATTTTGTTAAAATTTCGGGTCAGTTTTTTTCTCATTTTTTATCAAAAAATTATTTATTTATGATTAAAAATTTATCTAATAATGTTTATTTTATTGTAAATATAATTATTTAAGTTGAATTTAGTTAAGAATAATTTTTTTACATCACAAAATTTTATTTTGGCATAATTCTACTTTTAATCCCTGTAGTTTGGACTACATGCAATTTTGATCCCTATATTTTTTTTAATAAATTAAGTCCATTTACTTTCAAAATTAAACAAGTATGGTCTCTCTATTCTTTTCTACTTAAAACTCTAAAATTCTCATTTTCTACTAACATCTCTACAAATTTAATGGATTTAATCACTTCAAATTTTCTTAAGTTTAAAATTCACCAATAATAATCCTTCAATTTTATTAAATTTTGCATTTGAATCTTTAAAATTAGTTCATATCTACAATTTATTATAAACATCAAAATATTTAGATTGAAAATAAAAATTTAAGGGTTTTAAATGAAAATCAATTGAGGGACCAAATTTGATTAATTTTAAAAATATAGGGATTATATTTGTTAAAAAAAATTCCAGGGATCAAAATGCAAAATTACACATTGTACAAACTAGAAGAGAAAAAAAATGCAATTAAACCTTTTATTTTTTTTGCCCATCAACCTCTGCCAATACAATGTTCTTGTTCTTGATACGTCGTCGGTTTGCCGCTAAAGTCCACTGCGGTGTTTCCACTTTCCACTTTCCACTTTCGAGAGGCGTGGACATGGACTAGGGATCCTTCCGATGATAATAAAGCAGCAGGCAACAATAGCACACGTGATGTGACCGTGCTTAAAAAAACAAAAACGCTTCAGGAGCTTTTTACTCTTGATAAATAAAGCACCCTATTCCTTCTTCTTCATGCATTTCTGTACAATGCTTCTCATTTTCACAATTTGTTGATAGCTAATTATCTGACCGCAAACTTGTTAGCTTCGGGAGAAAATGAGCGCTACGGCATTCAGTTCGATTTGTTTTGACAGAGGCCACTGTTGGATGAAGGTACTTTTTATTTACTTATTTAGTTTTTAAAATGTTATCTTTTCTACAAAAGGTTCATTAGTAATTAATTGCCCAAAATGTGTTTGATCCTCCAAATTCTTGTTCTTTGGTATTCAGGACTTGAGAAAGCAACGGTATGGGAAGCCACTTGTTAAGTGTTCGATGAAAAGTGGAAACCCAACTTCACAAAAAACTGTCCGTGTTGGTGTTCTTGGAGCGAGTGGCTACACTGGTTCAGAGGTGAGCTACATTGTACATTACAAACAGATATAACAGAGTGGAAGGTTCTATTCTGTTACAACATGTTTTTACTCTTCTAGGAGAACCAAAATGTACAACCCTTTTAACCTAATAATGTCTTTTATTTTTTTAATTTTCTTTTTAAAATTGCATCAAACATATAGGACAAAACTTATATGATATATTTCATCCCTTTTTAACCTGTCTATCAGATGCTATCTTAAGAGGTGCTTGGATTAGTAGGTGGAAATTTGGGAGATGGAAAGTAGAGGATGTAAAAATGATTTTCTACCAAAGTTGTGGCTCAGAGTGAGACTGGGTTATAATTTTTTTTTATTTCCCATGCTTTTGTTATAGAACTCAAGTGTGAACTGTACTGTGGCATTAATTCCAAAATTTTCACATTATAACTTTTCATATACTCTACCAAGTGAGCTGATATAGCTGTCACTCTATTGTTTTTGGTTTTACTATCAGTTTAAATCTAGTGTTACTTTGTTGTGAGATTAGGATTTTTTTTGGTTAGGTTCTTCGGCTTTTGGCAAATCATCCAGAATTTGGGGTTGCACTGCTGACCGCTGATAGGAAAGCTGGGCAACCAATCTCATCTGTATTCCCTCATTTGGGCACACAGGTATGGCTAGTGTTATATATGACAACATGTATTTGAAAGACATTTTCATTCATTTCTACTTTTCTAGCTATATTTATTGAGGACATAGTATACTAGCTGTTTTATTTCTTCTATGTGAAATTTGCACACCTTTTCCTTAATGATGGTAGAGGTTGGTGATAATTCCAATCATCATTTTCTTATGCAATATATGTCTGTTGATGAATTGTTACACAAGTTACATATTTTGACGTCTTTGCAGGACTTACCAGATTTGATTGCAATAAAGGATGCAAATTTTTCTGATGTGGATGCCGTATTTTGTTGTTTGCCACATGGAACCACTCAGGTTCATTCTTATGTCTTTTGAGTTTCATACTTCCCCTAATTGACCAACAGAGCGCTGGATAAAGTTTATCTTTCTGAGAAGAAAAGACATGCAGTAAGAGAGAGTGTGTAACTTCAATGCTTAAATCTTAAAACTATTCCTAAGTTTATGTTCATTTTTCCAGGAAATAATTAAAGGCCTTCCAAAGCACTTGAAGATTGTTGATCTTTCTGCAGTATGTTTTAAGTAACTGTTGTCTCTCTTTGTTTTGTTGTTAAAAATTTCTTTTCATTATAAAATACAAGTGAAGCTTTGCTTCTTAGCAAAATTGTAAATGTGGCATTTTGTAGGATTTTCGTTTGAGAGATATTTCTGAGTATGAAGAGTGGTATGGTCAGCCACATAGAGCACCAGATTTGCAGGTGGGACTTGTCCTCTTCAACTACAAAAGGGTCTCATTTATCTAGGTCAACTTTTTGTTTTTCTTCATCATAATAACACATTGTAAACTTATAGGCTTCTAAATTTTGTTTATTTCATTGAACCTTAGCAAATTGTTGAACCTCTTCTATCTTCTAACTTCTAAGGTATATATCTGATGAAGTAAGATGTAATCACTCTTTATAAATTTGACTTGTTTGTTAACTTTGATTTCTGTTCATATCCAAGAATCATGAAACCTGAGTTGATTTTTTTGTTTTGTTTTTTGTAGCTCTTCAATGAAAAAAAAAAATCAAATGAAATTTCCTTAAAAACCAGGTATCTCAATTTGTAATTTTATTCTTCATGCTGAGTTAATCTAGTTATCTGTATCCAGAAAGAAGCTATATATGGTTTGACGGAGGTTTTGAGGGAGGAGATAAAGAATGCACGCCTAGTTGCTAATCCTGGTTGCTATCCAACTTCCATTCAACTTCCTCTTGTACCACTGATAAAGGTTAGCATGCTTGCTTTGCTTTATATAATACACGGAAAAACTAAATAATTTTTTTTTTCTAAATGATAAACTTAATGTAATAAATAAATTTGATGGAAAACCAATGCACAAATCAATGTTTAATGCAATGTTCTGCATAACAACAACATTTCTGAATTTTGAAGTGTGATCCTCCAATGCAAAACAACCAACACAAACTACAATTATTTTTATTGGTCTTAAGACATAGCTAGCTTAGGGAGGAGGCAGTTGAACTGTGATCCTCCATTAATGAGAGGACTCTTGTACAATGTGAGCTATTGCATGAATTGCACAAAAAATAAATGTTTTAAATTCAAACCCATGTCTCCCACCAAAATTAGTTGAAGGAATGAAAACTGCAAGGAAGCTGACTGTCTAGGAAAGAGGATTGAGAACTTGAGATATAGAGGTGGAATTGGTTTCAGATTTCAGGGACTGAGGATGTAGATGTTAGAGTCTAATTGGACTGCTAGTCTGTAACTGTAGTATCAAATGATCCTACAACTACAATTGAAATTGTGATTTTAATACCCTATAAATTATGTCATTTGATTAGTTGCACACTCTTTCATCTTTTTAGTGACAATTTCATCTATTAAATATTTAAATCTATGCATATTCACATCTCAGTCTGAACCTGTGCCTCATTTATTTCTCCATTGCCCAGCTGTGAAATTCCTTGGGAATAAACTTTAAAATATTTTTGGTGAGGTTTGTCCTAGTTCATTGGATTGGTTTCTGCACATTTGTTTTCTGGGATTTGGTAAGGAAAATAAAATCTTGTTCTGTATGCTGTTTATGGGATTTTGTGATTTTTTTTGGCTGGAAAGGAATGCCTGTATCTTCGAGGGTGCTTCCTCACCTCTGAATTTATGGCATAGAATCAGTTTCATGGTTTCTCTTTGGTGTTCAGCTCATGGTCTGTTTAAGGGTCTTTCAGATATACATATTGAGCATCTCTCCTACAATGACTAGATTTTAGGAGTTGCCTTCTTTGTCTCTTTCTCCTTTTATTTTGTCTTTGTTGATAATTTCTTATCCTCCAACCTTTTCTATTTCTATCCCTAATTTTCTCTTAATAAATTTCTTCTTTCATAAGTAAAAGCTATGTGTATTTGCTTTTATTTGATGACATGAAAAATTGAGCATTCATTGTAGGAGAGAAATGAGGAATAGTTTGCATTAGGAGGCATGACATGACAATAGTGAGATTCTGCTGCTATACTTGTACAGCTATCTAGTGAATTGATGGAAAATATCCAAAAGTCTAGTTAATAGATGAATTCTGAATTTAGATGCACACCTGTACTAGTTTATCAAGTCTGTCTACCTTGACTGAAGTGCTTAAGATTCTGAATCAAGGGTTGATTTCAAGGATGGAAGCAGTGTCTAGGGACATAGGCTTAGCTTTATGCTTCCTATTTTAAAAACAGATTTTTCTGTAGTTATTGATTTTATGATGCTTGAAGTGCTTTCGTTTGCTTTTTGTGCTTTCTGAGTTTTCTTTGTCTTGCAGGCTAATCTTATTCACATTAGTAATATTATTATTGATGCTAAATCTGGTGTGAGTGGAGCAGGTTAGAATTTTGATGCACCTCTTTTGCATTTTATTACAAGTATATCAAAACATTCTCAGCACTTGCGGATCATTTCAATGTGTTTCTATTACCTGGTTCTCATTGCAGGGCGTAGTGCCAAAGAAAATTTGTAGTTCACTGAAGTAACCGAGGGTATCAATTCTTATGGTGTTACTAGGCATCGCCATGGTAAGTTTAGTTTGCTTGTTATAAATGGATTTATGCTATTTGAGTCTAACAAACTCCAGCCTAACTAATAACTGAGTAGAGAAGAATTTTGAAAAAACTAAGGGGTGATTTACTTTCAGAAAACATTTTTATTTTCATTTCTCGTTTTTTAGTTTTTATTACAAAAAATGTTAGTTTTTTTTTTCATTTTATTTCCTATTTTCAAAGTTTTGTATAGGAAATAGAGAAACCAAGACAAAGTTGTTTTCACTGTTTTGTGTACAAAACTTTGAAAATAGGAAATAAAATGAAAATAGTGTGATACTTTTATAACTAAAACTGAGAGTAGTTTTGTAATTAAAACTGAAAAACAGAAAGTATAAGTAGGAAATATTTTCTGGAACCAAACGGCCCCCAATTTTGTGATAAAATTATTTTCCATAAAACTTGTTGAAAATAATGTTTTGTGTTTGGATGTCAGAAACTAATTTTTAACTTGTAACTTCTTTATCTTCTGCAACTAAAAAATAGGAAATAAAAAAAGCACTTTTAAATAAAAATGTTTGGATAATAAATATTTAACTACATTTGAAAAAAAATAATTTAAAGTTGTATACAATTTTTTTTTTCAAATTCAAAACAAGGTAACTCGTAATATTAAGTACGCCCTCCAGTCCTAATTATAAGAACCTTTTAACTACTTCACAAGAATTGAGGAAGATGGTTAATTTAGTTGGTCATAATAAATTTGTCATGGATGTGTATCATGGTTCCAGAATTACCCTTAAATTTATCGAGACCCATTATCTTTCTCTCTCCATTTTATTACTTCATTATCTCATTCTATCTCTACTAATTCTTCACCTATCTCCACTAATGGAATATTTTTGTCCAAAAATAATTAATGCACGAAACAATTTGAAAATGTTCTTATAAAAAGGACCAATACCCGTTCTAAAAAATGTTCTTATAATTAGGACAAGGGAGTAATTAAGAATTATATCAACTATATGAATATTAACCATTGGCAGAACATTTTATATACATTTTTATTTCACTGATATATAACTTCTTCCCATATTTTTTACATTATATTAATGCAAGATTATTCTTTTATATATGTCAACAAAAGGATATCTAATTCAGACTTAATGTTTATGATAACTTGCAAGAGATGATGTTATGAAATTGTGTTTTTATGATTATTTCACTTACAATAAAATTGTCTCAACTCTCAAACAATAACGAGTAAGATGTTTTAAAAATAATAGGGTAACTTACACTTTACTCCCATGTAGTTTTACCCTTTTTCAAATAACCCCCTTCAAGTGTTTTCTGGTATCACTTAAAACGCCCCCCACCCCCACCCCCAAATCTTTGGTTTAAGTTGAAAATGCTAACTTTTATCTAACAGCAATTTAACATTTTCTCAACCTACCTCCTGAAGTTTAGAGTGACTTTTACTACTTAGCCTGGTTCTCCATTAGAAGAAAACGAGGGGTCGGGGTTGGCTAACTGGGTCTGCTGGGGCTCCCTGATGAAAGTTTAGCCATAATGTGTCCTTGGACTGTGAAAGTATTATGTTTCTCTTCATTGGAAATGAAGTTTCATTGATGACCTCTTTCCCATGTGAACAACACTAGATTAAGCCTTTTATCACTAAGCTTTTGTCTTAGAGTATGTTTGGTTTAGTATTGGAATATGATAAACTCACGTTTTTATCACTGCAATGCGTTGAGAGACCTAAAAATTTGGTTACTTTTTAGCGTCAGACCAAACATACATTAAGTTGTTATATAAGGCTAGTGATTTTAGCTATTAGATATTGGGAACATGGCATCTGTATTTGAATAGATCAACATATCCTATTTTGTGGATTCCAGTTCCAGAAATTGAACAGGGACTCACTGATGCTGCAAGTTCAAAAGTAACCGTTAGTTTTACCCCACACCTGATTCCAATGGTAAGAATGGAATGTAGAGTTCTATCTTCTGTATTCTTTTCTTGCTTGTCAAATAAACTAACAAATGTTTCTCTCTTTCATTTATCAGAGTCGTGGCATGCAATCAACCATTTATGTTGAAATGGCTCCAGGAGTAAGAATTGAGGACTTGTACCAGCAACTAAAGCTCTCATATGAGGTTTGTCCCTTCACGTCATTACTTGTCACCTCATCTCATACAGATGCCATAAGCACTTGTTTACAAAATGGTAAAGTATGAATTGCATAGATGCAGACAAAATGCAAAGAATGCAGATATGAAATTGGTACTTAATGGTTATTCTTCATTCATGATTTCATTATTAACTCTTTGCTATCATTTGTCTAAGCTGAGTCTTCAAGGCCTTATTCTGCCTGGTTTCATGGGGCTGTGGAATGTGCATAACTTTATCTGGATGCACGATTTATTGCTTTATTAGTCCTTTGTAGGTTTATGTTTGAATTTCTTTGTTTCTCCCTTTCTCCCTTTCTCTTTTCTTCTATCTGGTGATTTCAGGATGAAAAATTTGTTGTACTGTTGGAAAATGGAGTCATTCCTCGAACTCATAGTGTAAAAGGAACTAATTACTGTTTAATCAATGTGTTTCCTGACCGAATTCCTGGAAGAGCAATCATTATATCCGTGGTATGTTTTAAGTTCTTTTCTCATATATATATCTTCAGTTTTTTTAATGAAATTCAACATTTGTAAAATGTTATTAAACCGAGTAACTTCATCCTCACTCTTGTCTAATCTAATTAATTATATTATGATATTATCATTGCCTTGGCTCTTAGTATGTTGTTATGTTGTTGCAGATTGATAACTTAGTGAAGGGAGCTTCAGGTCAAGCTTTACAAAACCTTAATTTGATAATGGGATTTCCAGAAAACTTGGGGCTTCATTACCTGCCTCTGTTTCCTTAGTGTAGTTATCTTATCCAACAAGAGTAGGCCAGAGATTTTAAGCCTATTTTACTTAGGCATCTTCTAAAATGTGAACTTAGAAATGGGTTCTTTTAATCTATTGCTTCTATTGGCTTATGCAGCTAATTGAAAATTTTCTAGAATTTAGAAGGCAATTTGGTACAGCAGGATACTGAAGCATAACCAATTTCAAGGAATAAGTCATTGAAGATGATGACCTGCATGTAGTGGATTAACTTTAACTCACTGTATAATGGGTTGATTTTGTTTAGATTTACAATTGGAGTAGAAGTTAACCTTGAACAGCAACATATAATTTTGGAAACAAAACGAGTGTCTTCAACTATAAAGTCTGTGTAATTGGTGGACCCTTGTCACTACTTAGTTTTTAAAGAAAAAGAAAAAGCCAGAGACCGAGTGGGAATGTTTATTTCCTATTTGTTCTTGCAATAATTATAGCCTGACATCTTGGACAACATTGGCTAGTTAATCAATGATTTTATTTTAACTTTTAAAACTACGGAAAATTAGAAAAAATTTAGCATAATCTTCGTTGCATTTGTACGGTGCAAAATTGAATGTGTAATTTCTTTGATGTTACTTTTAGCAAAGCTGGTGACTCAATTTCTGGTACATAGGGAAACTGAGTGCAAAATTGAATGCCATTTTCAAGTTTTCAATCCTTCCCTTATCTCTATAATATTGGTAGCAGTTGAGTCACACCTTCCATCATTCAACTAGACCAAGCATGGATGTGATGCTGACCCAATTCAGCTAATGCTAGACATTTTCGGGATAAACCACCCTTTAAGCTTATGCTTGGTAGGGTAGGGTAGGGTAGGGGAGCATGGATGTGATGCTGACCCAATTCAGCTAATGCTAGACATTTTCGGGATAAACCACCCTTTAAGCATGTAGGGTAGGGTAGGGTAGGGAAGACGGCTAGAATCCCTTCTAAGATTATTTTTACTACCTTTTAATAATGAGGGATTTGGAGGAGAGTTTGAATTAAATAATTAAAATGACTTAAATACTCTTACACTCATTAATAAAATTGTGTTATAAAAGTAAAGAGGTATTGATATGAACCTTAAAGTTCTATTTTGCATGTACCTTAGAAATTTCTGAATAAAACACTTTCCTTGGCAAACAATTTTTCTTGTCTTTTCAATATTTTTCTTCAATTCTTTCCTTTTTCTTTTTCTTTTTCTATTTTTCTTTTCTTTTTCTTTCTTTTGTTTTCGAGCAACAAATAAAATAAGATAGAAGATAACAAATTCTAACTTTGACAAAAACGAAATTCAACCTTGAATACTTGAAAGATAAGTCACATATAATTCAAGTAGTACATATAGGAAAAATAGTTTTTGAACAAAATAGAAGAAGTAGGAAAAGTAGAAGAGATAGAAGGTGGACGTCACACTTTCAAGACTTGAAAGATAAGTCCTTGAGATTATATACGCAAAGGCAATGAACCTTTGATAAATCTCAACTCTTGACTAGCAAGAAACTTAGAGAAACACTCTCAAAGTAAGATAAATTTTTCTGCATAAACATTCTTAACTTTCTTGCATGCATGAAGCATGTTTTTATAAGGATTACAAGGCACTCAAAGGTCATGCAACCGGCTAGGTTTACACGCCCCAAACAGCCCCAAAATATCTCTCATACATATCCCATGCAACCCTAATTACATTACTATGAACTAAATAAAATAAGCTAATGAAACTCAACCTAAACAAGCTTAGTTGGCCAAATTTTCCAATCAGATTTCTTGGCACATGTGGCTGCATTATTTCATGAAATGTAACCACCAAACATGGATTAAAATGACTCATGAATCAGCCAATAAGTGGCCGCATGAAACAACCCACAATCTTCAAGTTTCCAATCAATTTTGTAACCTCCTCTTTATTGTTGGCCGCCCACTTGATTGCTTATTCATTCAACCAATTACAACCACCATAAACCCTCTTTGATGACACATAATTCAGCCATGAAGTGCACATGCTGGCCGCACAAAATAATGACCTATGACTCAGCCATTTACTCACTTGTTGGCCGCAAAATTGATGGTATATGACTCAACCATTCAATCACTTTTTGGCCGCCCACCTTGGTTAGTTGGATGGTATTCATGTAGCTTCAAAGAGGTCCAGATACATGCACCAGAAACAAACCTCCCTAACGGCTAGAAAAGACAAGGTTTTAATGCATTTAACCTACATTACAACTTGTTTTGTAACCACTAGAATAGGAATTGTAACCACCAGAAAATTAAACCTTGTGTCTTGTAACTCCCTAAAGTTTATTAAAACAAATAAAACTAATTAAATCAACAAATTGAAGGCTAAGTTGGCCGCCCCACATGGCCTCCTTCCATGCTAAATGATGGTTCTTCAACTGGTAGTTGCATTAAATGCAACTGTCACTTCATTTAAAGCCATGTCACCATCTTCTTTATTCTTACCCGGTTGGGTTCACATCAGATATATAAGTAAATTAGTTTTATTTTCCCTCCTCTCCCATTGTGAACCAAATATGTAAGATGTCATTTTTCTTCCCCTCCTCTCTTTGAAGCAAACAAATAAAATGTCACCTCTCATTATTTCTCATTCATTAAAATCCCTCCCCTCCTTTCCCCTCTTTAAGAAAAGCTCAAATTTTGATAACGTATATCCTGTACAAACCATTATAAAGAAATGAAAGTCAGCATTTTTTTCAAGGTCTGCATTTCTGATGTGGACATCAGTCAAGCAGTCAACAAATTAGGTGGGCCCATGACAAGGGCGCAGGCTAGGAAGGCTAAGGAGGCACTACAACTTATCATCAAAGAAGTCCAGTCTCAAAACATGCAAAGCATTAATGGAAGTCCTCAGTTCATTAATTGCACTCAGGTTGAAGAGGATGGACCAATTGATGGAGAGACAGTTGCATTTAATGCAACTACTAGTTGAAGCATTTTCAAGCAAGTGAAGTGGCATTGTGGGCGGCCACATGTGGCAATTGTGGGCGGCCACTTCATGTTTTATTTTGCTGAATTTTAGTTTTTATTTGCTTTCAATAACCTTGTAGGAGTTACAAGACACAAGATTTTAATTTTTGGTGGTTATGTTTCCTATTCTGGTGGTTACAAAACATGATGATAATTGCATTAAAAACATGTCTGCTAGCCGTTGGAAGGAAGCTTGCAAGGTGTGCATGAACCTAGCCATATTTTGAGCTACATGGAAGCTTAAATTCTCATCAAATTGTGCGGCCACATGTGTGTAATTTTGGCTGAATAAAGAGTCATCAAGAAGGGCCAACAAGGTTG
Source organism: Sesbania bispinosa (assembly GCA_026901365.1). Lineage (NCBI taxonomy): Eukaryota > Viridiplantae > Streptophyta > Magnoliopsida > Fabales > Fabaceae > Sesbania > Sesbania bispinosa. The sequence continues at coordinate 509,021 of QLOH01000158.1, read as the reverse complement.
TAAATGGCTGCATGAATGATCATCAAAGTGGCGGCCAACATTCATGAGTTGGGAGTTACAAATTGAAGCCAAACTTAATCACAATGGGCTGTTTTGGGCGGCTACATCATGGCTGAATCAAATGGCCAATTATTTCATGTTTTGGTGGTTACAAATCAAAGAATAATTCAGCTACATGTGCAAGAAAAGCTGGCTGGTTTTTGCGGCTACACAAGTTAGGAAAAGACCTAGTTTCTAGTTTATTAGTTTACTACTTTCCTTATTTATTTTTGTAGTAAAATTATGTATGCATGGGAATTATTTGAGGGGCATTTTTGGGAAGTTTGAGGCGTGTAACCCTATCTGGTTGCATGACTAATGAACCACTTGTAACTCTTATAAATTCATGCTTCATGCATGCAAGAGAGGTTAGAAAATTGATGCAGAAAATTACCTATACTTTGAGAGTGTTTCTCTAAGTTTCTTGCTAGTCAAGAGTGAAGATTATCAAAGGTTCTTCACCTTTGTGTGTGTATCTTTCAAGCCTTGAAAGTGTGACGTCCATCCCTATCTCTTCTTCTTCTACGAATTATTTTTGAGTTCAAAACCTATATTTTTCCTACACGTCTTATTTGATTTATAAGTGATTTATTTATCAAATTTTTCCTAAGGTTGAATATTGTTTTTGGCAAGGTTACTACTTGGCTATCATCTTTCATATTTCATCTATTTTGTTTTTATTTGAGTGCTCGCACAAAAGAAAAGAAAAAGAAAGAAAAAAAATAGCAAAAGAAAAGAAAAAGAAAATATTGCGAAGAACAGAAAAAGTACTTGTCAAGAAAAGTGTTGTTTTATTCAGAAATTTCTAAGGTCCATGAAAAAATAGAACCTCAAGGTTCATATCAATTTCTATATAACATGTTTATCTATTTTGAAGGCAAATGCAAAATGACAAGCACAAATGACATCGTTTGACAAGGAGGAAGGAAAATTTTACCATATGTGCATCCTACATAACACTTGATACCAATAACATTTGTATTGCTAACATCAACAATAATATTACAATCATCGACTATATTTGTGTTGTTGACATCAACATTTTAGATAACGTTTGACTCTTTTTTAAACTTCAAAATTACTTTAAAATTGATGTTAAATCTTTTGGTAAATCGGTAATTTGAGATTATTTTTAAGATGACAAAGACTTTTAAGAAAGTTACTTTTGTTTTTGAAATTTTCTTTATAAAAATAAATTGTTTTAAGAAAGAGTTTTTGTAAATAATGTGACCTAATTTCTCCTTTTAAGAAGAAAAAAAATCCAAAAGAAAAAAAGATTGGTCAAATACTATCTCAATATCATTGACTTGACAATTTTGAGTTTTTCTATAGAAATTTAATAAATGTTATGCAATAAACTATTGAACTTTCAAACCTTTCATGATCACCATTAAATTATAATCTTGTACAATAATTTCTATTCGTTAACAATTTGGAAATCTTCAAATTAATTTAATCACATTAGTTATGATACAATTATATAATTTAGTTGAACAAAAAGAACAGCCTCTAGCATTTTTGTCCGTATGATTCTTGTTATTAAAGATAATCACAAGTCTAATTTAATTTATGGGTTAAATGTATTTTTATCCCAAAAAATATTATGTTTTTTAATTGATTTTATTTTATTTTTTTCTTATTTTTACTCCTGCTTTTAATAAAAAATATTTTTTAATTCCTTTCCATCAGGTTATAGTGTGTGGTAAAATTAACTGAAAAACTAGCTGAAAGTTTAAAGCTAGCTGAAAGCTGAAAAACTTGCTGAAAGCTGAAAGCTTAAAGATAGCTGAAAACTGAAAAACTATTGAATGTGTTTGGTAAAACTAGTTGAAAATGATAAAATGACATTTAAGGACAACATTAATTATTAAATAATGATAAGTGGGGGTGGTTGGGGGTTAAACTTGTAATTAATTTTTAGTTATTAGTTAAAAATTGGAGTTTTTTTTTTTTAAAAAAGCTACCTGGGGTAGCTTTTTAAGAAAAACTTGTAGCTACCCAAAAAAGCTACCTTCTCAAGCACTGCTGAAACGGTTTCAGCTACTATTTTCAACTTTCAGCTAGTTAAAATGGTAAGTCAAACACACTCTAGGAATTAAAAGAATTTTATAATTTTTTGTTTGGATGAAAGGAGGAAAAAAAAAAGTCAAAGTTACATACAAATTACTCTAGGCTTAACACTTCCTATATAGTCATAAAACACATGAAGACACACTCAACTAGGAGATTGCTGAAAAATATTCAAATCAAAATGAGAGGAAAGACCAGTACTCACTAAGCAGTCAGCTACACTAGTAGCTTCTTTCTAAGTATGAGAAATGTGTACTTTCCAATGCTTCTGAAGCATACTTCTAACTAGCTGAACAATAAAATGATAAGGATGTAACGATGAGGTGCCTTTTCTATTAGCTGCACTGCTACTTGTAAATTAGACTCAAATTTGACTTCATCCAGGTGTCTAAATCTGAGTTTATCCGGCTGGGGGAAGAGAAACTTCTAGTGTTATGCCATCCGGGCGTTACTAGAAAAAGAGCAGTCCTGAAGGACATGAAGCTCAATTTCAACAGCTGCATTGCACAAGAGACATATGTCATTAATAGCTACCCCACACCTACGCCTCTTTGCATTCATTTCCAACCCACCTTTAAGGACCATCCAGACAAAACTTTTAATGCATTGAGGAAGATGAGCAAGTACTTGTTTCAATTTTCATAATTGATAACAATGTTAAAAAAAACCATAATAATATATTCATATTATGTAATTAATATGTATCAAATTTTTGAAATTCCTTTACAGCAGATTCATCATCTAAAAGATTATCTATTAGGTGTTATTTGATTAAAAAAATCAGTTGTTGTTTTGTACCGGGATACTACGGCTAGGATAGGTACACCTGCCATTAACATTGGTCGACGTCACCCGAGATTGTCCGGTATCGTTCTATATGAGCACCTAACGCATCCGGTGCCATCAGGGATAATTCACCCATTTATTACATTCATCACACAATCAAATTGTAACCGATATGCTTATGCCAGCACAATACATCACCGGTATAAAGTATTACGACGCATGTGTTTAATCTCGGACAGTGCGTGAATATGATTTTCAAGTCAGTTACAACCGTTTAACGGATTTTCCCGCCTAAACACTAATATAAATATCACGGTGGTGCAACTTGCCAGGTACGCTTTTATTCTAATACACTGTTACTCTGCCGGAATACTCTTCTGACTTAAACATCGGAGTCTCTGCAGGTGCACCACCACAATCACTCGTCACTGCCGTTGATCCGCCGTGAAGTCGTCGTCTGCAACCATTCTTGGAGATTCTGGAAGATCATTGGCGCCGTCTGTGGGAAACAAACACCAAAGCCTCCATTCTTGAATCTTTCTGATCCTTTTTCACGAATCTTGAATATCTTCCATCAAACACTTTCAAAATGGTTGGAACCAAAAGCAGCTCAGCTACCGTTGGAGATGATGCAAGCCCCTTCGTGGCTACTAGAACAGCTCTAGCAGTTTTCTTCGCAACGACCGGAGTCATTTCTGCAACGGCTGGAATTGCACCGCCGCGTCCAGCCGTGCCTCGCCCTTGTCCTCCTCCTCCTCCTCCTCCTCAAGGAAGCCATGGCTCTCCTGCCACTCCACCGGATCAACCTTCCCGTGGAGAACTTATAGAGTTTATCCATCGCCAGGGCGACATGCTGGAACAGTACGCACGGCGTCTCGAAAAGCTTGAGACGGAGCGACAATTGGAACGCGCACACCGCCGTCTTACTCAAGAAGAGGGAGGTTCAGAACGCCATCCCTCACCACGACGTGTAACCAGAGCCTCACCGCAGCCAGAGTACCCCTCGTCACCGCAGTGTGAGCATCAACCATCTTCAAGACAGGCACACCGGTATTCTCCTCAACCTTCTGCACAATCAGTGCATTCAAACTCTCGTCCTCGCAATCAGACTGTCCCTGCTTTGGATGAATCCCGTCACGCTCCTGACGATGAAGTAATTCAGGTAGTTTTGCCGTTTTCAAAACGTATAATGTTATTCCCAGTGGACAAACGCTTCAAGAAAATACCCGTGCCAGAATTATATGACGGAATGGGAGATCCTCTCGAGCTTCTCGACATTTATGAATCTGCAATGTCCATCAGAAACGCCTCACGACCAATTATGTGCAGAGTGTTTCCTATGTCCCTGAAGAAAACCGCCCTCAGGTGGTTCCAGACACTTCCGCCGCGATCTATCAACACATGGGCCGGCTTGAGGGCCAAATTCATTACCAGTTTCACTACCAGCAAAGTCCAGCCGAAAACTGAAGCATCTTTGAAGCAGATCCGGCAAGGACCCTCGGAATCGCTCCGAGATTATATGAGCCGTTTTACCAGAGAAGCCTTGTTAGTTCAAGGGTTACAACCCGAGGTGCATTTGATGCTGGCCAAGGATGGCCTAATTCCTCACTCCCCGTTCTAGATTGAGTTATTCAAAAGAAAACCATCCAACATGGAAGAATTTCTGAGCAGAGCGGAAAAGTACATTAGCCTTGAAGATGAAGAACTTGCCCTAAAGGTGAAGGAAGTGAATCCCGGCCAAGCCTCCAAAACTCAAGGGCAGAAGAATGACAAAGGTGGCCGACAAGAAAATAAAGGCGACAAAGAATTTTTGGGGCGGCACAACTGATATACCCCCTAAATACGTCCCGGAGTAAAATTCTCAATGAGATATTGAATGTCGAAAAGTCTGAAGCTGGGATGAGGAGACCGAGACCAATGAAGCCGGGACCTACAACGGACAAATCCAAATATTGCAGATTCCACAAATCCCAAAGGCATGACACAGACCAATGTCTGAATTTAAAAGATGCAATTGAGGAATTGATTCGTCGAGTTAAGTTGAATAGGTTTAAGAAAGACGCCGGAGATGTATCCCGGCATCCTGAATCAAACAACCGCAGAAGCAATTACCGACGTGATGACCGCCGACATGATTCTAGTCGACATGAGCATAGCAGATCCCGGACCAGGTCCCCGCGGAGAGAGAGATCAAGCTCAAGGCGACCCCCCGTGGACCACACTCCGCCATCCGCTTCCAGAAGAGATCATCGTGAGCAACCTTCCTCATCTCGACAGAGATCCCCGGCCAGGGAAGGGCGCCCACCTCCTGAACACCCTGTGATATATGTTATAGCCGGAGGATTTGCGGGGGGTGGTGAAAGCGGAAATGCAAAGAAGAGACACTTGAAAGAAATCCTCTCGGCATCATCTTCTTCACATTAAGAGCACAACTCCCAAAGATGGAAGTTGCCTCCTCCCAGCTTCTCAGAAGATGACAACGGCCCCATCATACCAGGACATGATGACCCCCCCTGCTCATTTCAGCGTTTACGGCTAATCATGAGGTTCGTAGGGTGTTCATTAATCAGGGGAGTTCAGCTGATGTTATGTTCCTCAAGACCTTCCGACTACTACATATCTCGGAGTCAGATTTGTTGCCTTAAAACGACGGGGATCTGATAGGTTTCACAGGAGATAAAATACAGTCGGAAGGATATGTGGAGCTCCTCGTCACTTTTGGACAGCCTCCGGTTTCGAAAACCACTAAGGTGCATTTCCTCGTGGTAGATTGCCCAAGCACGTATAATGCAATTCTCGAAAGGCTGACCCTTAATGCCATCAGAGCAATAATTTCTACGAGCCGTCTGATGATGAAATTCTGGAGCGATGAAGGGGAGATAATCAGCATCCGTGGTGATCAGGTCATGGCTCGGTCCTGCTATAAGGAAACTTTGAATATCACGAAATCGGACAAGCCCGAGTCTCAAAAAGAGAAAGTTGAAACCCACCGGGGTGATGCTAGCCGATCTGGACGTCCGGGAGGATTTCACTGACACCGGGCCAGTTTCTGAGGGCACCTTCCGCCCTCTACAGGTTGGCTCCAACCCGGATCAAGTTGTACAAGTCGGAAATGGGCTTTGCGCGGAAGATGACGAGGCACTTTGCACACTAATCCACCAGAACTCTGATTTATTCGCTTGGACTGCAGTAGACATGCCAGGACTGGACCCCGAGGTCATCTGCCACCGTCTATCAGTTGATCCGAGGACAAAGCCCGTGGAGCAGAAACGTCGCAAGATGTCGGTAGAACGGGCTAAAGCCACCAAGCAGCAGGTTTCCGAGCTCGTTGATGCCGATTTTGTTCGGGAAGTAAAATATACGACCTGGGTATCTAATGTAGTCCTTGCAAAAAAGTCCAATGGTAAATGGAGGATGTGTGTAGACTATACTAATTTGAATAAAGCATGCCCTAAAGATTCTTACCCCCTGCCTAACATCGACCGTTTGGTCGATCAATCTTCTGGTTTTCGTCTTTTATTGTTTATGGATGCTTATTTCGGCTACAATCAAATTCCGATGTATCCCCCGGATCAACAAAAAATCGCTTTTATGATGGACGAAGCAAACTACTGTTATCAGATGATGCCATTTGGGCTAAAGAATGCCGGAGCGACTTATCAGAGGGTGATGAATAACGTATTCCGGGATCAAATCAGAAAAATTATTGAGGTTTATGTTGACGATATGATAGCAAAAAGCGTGACAGACGCGGATCACATTCGTGACCTCGGGGCTATTTTTGACCAACTTAGAAGGTATAACATGCGTCTGAATCCAAAGAAATGCACCTTTGGCGTCCAGTCTAGAAAATTCCTGGGCTTCATGCTTACGGAACGGGGTGTTGAGGCTAACCCGGATAAATACCGGGCTATATTGGAGATGAAGAGTCCTACCTCGGTCAAGGAAGTTCAACAACTAACCGGAAGACTAGCCGCCCTCACCAAATTTATAGCGAGATCAGCAGCTCGGGCCTTGCCTTTTTTTCGCCTACTCAAGAAGGGGAAAACATTTGCGTGGGACCAAGAGTGTGAAGAAGCTTTTCAGCAGATCAAGTGCATTCTGTCGTCACCTCCCGTCTTGATACGACCACAGGTAGGAGAAGTTTTGTATCTATACTTATCAATTGCCGACGAAGCCATTGTCGTGGTGTTGATAAGAGAAATGGACGGGGTACAGCTTCCGCTATTTTCTGTCAGCAAGGCACTATAGGGCCCGGAGCTTAGATATCCCAAGGTTGAGAAGATCGCATTGTCCTTGGTCACGGCAGCGCGCCGCCTCCGCCAATACTTTAAAGCTCATCAAATTGTTGTCCACACTAATCAACCAATTCGTAAAGTATTGCACCGGTTAGATCTAGCCGGAAGAATGGTCTCATGGGCGGTGGAACTGCCAGAATTTGGAATCACGTATGAACCTCGATAGGCAATCAAGGCACAAGCCTTATCAGATTTCATCGCTGAACTCACACCGGCATCTGATATCTCGGATGGATGGTGGGAGGTTCATGTGGACGGTTCATCTAACCCAAAAGGAAGTGGCGCCGGGATATTGCTTGAAAGCCTCCAGGGTGTGGTGCTAGAACACTCCTTGAGTTTCTCGTTTCCGACGTCCAATAACCAAGCCGAGTATGAAGCCATCATCGCCGGATTGAGGGTGGCGTCTGAGGTCGGAGCATCTCAGGTAAGGATTAACAGCGACTCCCAGCTTGTCGTTTCTCAAGTGAAAGGCGACTATCAGGCCAGAGACCCTTTACTTTTAAAATATCTTGAGAAGGTGAAAGATTTATATGGTAGTTTCTCCGAGGTGGAAGTTAATCACATCCCGAGGGAGAAGAATGCTAGAGCGGATATTTTATCCAAGTTGGCAAGCACGAGATCTTCCGGGCCAGCGAACGTCATCCGGGGTGGTTGCCACAGACGCCTTCATGGACCTTTGCCATCACGTAATCGGATATTTCTCCCGAGATACATTTCAACAGCGGTTGTACCAGCCCCCTTTTGTAAAGAGCTCATTGAACCAAACAATATCGAGTGGCTTGCCTCTGAATCCGTCGTACGTCTTCAGAGTTTTGGGGAAGTGATGTAGAAACCACAAGAAACACTAGAAGGGGGTTGAATAGTGTTTTATATGTTTAAACAGATTTTATGAAAACCTTTTCACAAGCAAAACTTTTCACAAAGAATTTTTAGTAACTTATTGAAATTGGGTGTAAAGGTACTTGCTGAAGTTGCTTCAGCAGGTCTGGAAAATAGTTTTGGAAACTTGTTTTTAAATAGCGTTTGAATTTGTTTCCAGTTCAAACTTATAAAACAGATTACTCAGAACCTTCCAGCTAGTTTAAATAACATATATTGAGAGATAAGGGTAGAGAAGACTTAGCCAAGAAATTTATCCTGGTTCACTCACATCCACTGTGAGCTACGTCCAGTCCTGATGCCAAACCAACAAAGGATTTCCACTAACTGATCAGTTACAAGTATTCTTTTTCAGTCAAGCCTCTTCAGGCTCTTTACAACAAGTATTCTTTTTCAGACAAGCCTCTCCAAGCTCAAACTAAGTATTGTTTTACAGACAAGCCTCTCCAGGCTCAAAGATAAGTATTCTTTCTTCCATCAAGCCTCTCCACGCTCTTAGACACTTGAAAGTGTTTACAAATGAATTTTGGCTTAAGTTCCTGAAGAACTTAAACAAAGATAATCTTGTACAGGGATAACTGAGTATAACTCAGGATACAAATAAGAATTTCTATGTACAAAAATATCAGAGAGTTGCAGTGAGATTTTTTTTAGCGTGTTGTCTTGATATTATTTCTTCTCTCTTAGCCTCTCTTTTTGAAGTCCTTTACGAAACTTTATATAGGAGTTCAACTTGAGTCCGTTGAAGATTGCTAAAGCCACCGTTGTGAAATAGCATTAAATGTTGTTAAGACTGTTGTGAGACAATCTTCTGAAAGCTTCTGACTTTGTATGATGCAGGTGTGCAGATTTGACACAGTTCTGACATGTTGCAAGTACTATGTTACAGCAGATTCCCTTTAAGGTAAAATGATTTGAATAGTTCAAAAAGGGTTCTCTGTAACCTTTCTTAAATGAATCAAACTTGTAGAAGACATATAGGATGCAATAAAGTCTTTAGCAGATAGTCTTCTGTCTTTGGTCAAATGCCACGTAGATAGTCTTCAGCAGATCTTCTTGATTCATATATCATATCTCTTTCAGAGGGTTGAATACTTTCAGCAGGTCTCTTCCTTCAGAAGGTTGAGGGTTGCTCCTTCAGAGAGTTGTTGAAACACATGAAATACCCTTAAGAGAATCTGTACTGTTATCAACATACTTTAACAAAATTTGTTACTCATTAAAACTTAGGATTTGTGAGACTTAAACATTATTAATCTCTTAATAATATTTTGAGACTCAACAAGTGAGCCGTCTTCGAGGTACTTCAGTATCTCAGTGTACCAACACCTCAGATTCTAACGACATTATATACCACGGTAGGGGACGAGATCACCTCCTGAATCACAGATTTGTTATTCCCGGAAGATCTCGTGCTTTCCAACTTGGATAAAATATCCGCTCTAGAATTCTTCTTCCTCGGGATGTGATTAACTTCCACCTCGGAGAAACTACCATATAAATCTTTCACCTTCTCAAGATATTTTAAAAGTAAAGGGTCTCTGGCCTGATAGTCGCCTTTCACTTGAGAAATGACAAGCTGGGAGTTGATATTAATCCTTACCCGAGATGCTCCGACCTCAGACGCCATCCTCAATCCAGCGGTGATGGCTTCATACTCGGCTTGGTTATTGGACGTCGAAAACGAGAAACTCAAGGAGTGTTCTAGCACCACACCCTGGGGGCTTTCAAGCAATATCTCGGCGCCACTTCCTTTTGGGTTAGATGATCCATCCACATGAACCTCCCACCATCCATCTGAGATATCAGATGCCGGTGTGAGTTCAACGATGAAATCTGATAAGGCTTGTGCCTTGATTGCCTGCCGAGGTTCATACGTGATTCCAAATTCTAGCAGTTCCACCGCCCATGAGACCATTCTTCCGGCTAGATCTGGCCGGTGCAATACTTGCCGAATTGGTTGATTAGTTAGGACAACAATTTGATGAGCTTTAAAGTATTGGCGGAGGCGGTGCGCTGCCGTGACCAAGGACAATGCGATCTTCTCAACCTTGGGATATCTAAGCTCCGGGCCCTGTAGAGCCCTTATGACAAAAAATACCGGAAGTTGTACCCCGTCCACTTCTCTTATCAATACCACGACAATGGCTTCGTCGGCAATTGATAAGTATAGATACAAAACTTCTCCTACCTGTGGTCGTATCAAGATGGGAGGTGACGATAGAATGAACTTGATCTGATGAAAAGCTTCTTCACACTCTTGGTCCCACGCAAATGTTTTCCCCTTCTTGAGTAGGCGAAAAAAAGACAAGGCCCGGGCTGCTGATCTCGCTATAAATTTGGTGAGGGCGACTAGCCTTCCGGTTAGCTGTTGAACTTCCTTGACCGAGGTAGGACTCTTCATCTCCAATATAGCCCGACATTGATCCGGGTTAGCCTCAACGCCCCATTCCGTATTCTTGAAGCCTAGGAATTTTCCAGCCCGGATGCCAAAGGTGCATTTCTTTGGATTTAGACGCATGTTATACCGTCTAAGTTGGTCAAAAATAGCCCTAAGGTCACGAATGTGATCCGCGTCTGTCACGCTTTTTGCTATCATATCATTGGCCGACAATGAAAGCTGAATGAGCCAGTTACGTGAAGAAATGTCCGTCCTACCAAAAACATGCCGATATACATCGGGGCTCCTGCTAAAGAACTATGGTCCATCTCGGCCCCTTGGCCCTTTTCGTGGTGGGGGGTCGACATTCTTGGACCATTCCCTGTGGCCCCGGGTAGCTAAAATATGTCGCGGTGGCAGTCGATTATTTCACGAAATGGATCGAAGAACAACCTTTGGCAAAGATCACGGTGAAGAATCACGCCAAGTTCATCTACCGCCTTGTTATTTGCCGTTTTGGGATCCCACATACGGTGGTAACAGACAATGGAACCCTGTTCATAGACAAGGGTTTCCGCGAGTTAATGTCGGATTTCCACATCTATCACAGGTTCTCGTCTGTGGAACATCAACAAACAAATAGGCAAGCGGAGGCGACCAACAAGATTATACTCAAAGACCTGAAGAAGCGTTTAGACACAGTGAAAGGTCTTTGGGCGGAACAACTTCCAAACATTCTGTGGCTTACCACACTACACCACATTCTACCATGGGAGAAACCCCTTTCCGCCTTGCATACGGTATCGACGCCGTGATCCCGGTCGAAGTTGGTGAACGAAGCTTCAGATTACAGGCATACGACCCTAAATTTAACGACGAAAGGATGCGAGAAGAGCTCGACTTGATTGAAGAAATCTGGGAAAAAGCGTCTATCCGAGAAGCCGCCATCAAGCAACAGTCGACCTGTCGACATACTAAGAAGGTAGTTCCACGATCGTTTGAGGTCGGGGACCTCGTCCGTAGACGGGCTGATGTCGGAAATAAGAATGCATCACAGGGGAAGCTTGCAGAAAACTGGGAAGGTCCCTATAGGATAACGGCCACGATTGGAACAGGAGCCTACTCTTTAGAGACATTACCAAGAGAGGCCATTCCCTGGACATGGAATGCGGATAAACTCCGCAGGTATTACAGTTAGATGTAAATTTAGTAAACTTGTTAATTTCGCCATGTATGTCAACCTATCTCACGATCATAAAAGCTAAATGAAGTATTTACGACATGAATTGTTCCAAGTTTATTCGATTTATTTAAATTATCTCGGATTTATTCCTTGAGCAATCTTGGACTCTGTTCCTCGAGTATCTCAGACTTAGTTCCTCGACTATCTCGGATTTATTCCTTGAACCATCTCGAATTCGTTCCTCGAGCAATCTCGGATTTATTCCTTGAGCCATCTCGGATTCATTCCTCGAGCAATCTCAGATTTATTCCTTGAACAATCTCGGATTTATTCCTCGAGCAATCACGGGTTTATGCCTTAAGACCTCTCGGATTTATTCCTCGAGCCATCTCAGATTTATTCCTTGAGCAATCTCGGACTCTGTTTCTTGAGTAACTCGGACATAGTTGCTTGAGTTTTTCGGACTTAGTTCCTCGACTATCTCGGATCTGATTCCTTATCCATGTCGAATTTACTTCAGTGACGAAAGTATACAAAACCCCGACAGGGTACAACATACAACAACGTCGTTTGTACATGGCATGGAAATAAAAACAGAAGCCATATAAATCCGAAAATATTGTCTTCAAATTGTCATTGCAAATAAGTGATTAAAAATGTCATGAACAAAAGAGAAATAAAGAGGAAAGCAGGAAAAGAACTAAAATTATAACCGGCATCCCGACCCTTTCATTTGTCCCCAGTTGGAGGCGGAACGTCTTCACGGTTTGATGTGTCTTCTTCAGCATTGATCACCTTGTTCGCAACCACTTGTCCTTCGTCTGCTACCCCTTCAGGTTTGGGGTCATCCTTTTCTTCTTCACCATCATTAGCATGCAGGATAGGGCTTGTAGGCACATCATCCTCGGGCTCACACTCCACATTGCCGGTAGGCTCAACACGAAACCACTTGCCATCTTGAACTGTGCAAAACGTAGACATGCCCCGGGTGTTCAGCTCTATCCCGGGGTTCAGATACCTCATTTGTTTGATCGTAGTGTAAAAGTACACCGCGGAAGCATCAATCCAAAGCTTCTCGAGGTTCTCAATCTCCTTTTCATCTTCTTGCTTTTTCAATTTCAGTTCTTTCAGTTCTTCTTGCAGAGTGTTCAGCTCAGTCTTAGCAAGCTTTGCCGATGAAATGGCCGCCTTAGCCTCCTCGGTAGCCGTCTTCGCATTTTCCTTGGCCTTTTTCTTTTCTAGGGTAAGGGTCTCAACCTGTTTGGTAAGGTCGGAGATACTTTTATTCAACTGATCCTTCTCCTCAGTCAGCAGCTTTACATCCCCAAGAGCCTTCTGCATCAGAAGCTCATCAGACTCTAGTTTCGTCGTCACCCGTTGCAATTCCTTCAGTATTGGGGAGAAGGCAGCCAGATCTTTAGTCACCCCAACAAAATACTGAGCCATCATGGTGAACTTTATTCCCCAATCTGACGCATTGTTCAGAAAATCCGTCATCTCCTCAGCTAATTTATCGTGGAAAAGGGCTCGACCCTGCACGACCAAATGATGACGAACTTCCTCTGTGGTCATGTCGGAGATGGGCAGGATAGAACTGAGTGACTCAGGCCCCTTACCCTTGTCATCTTTTGGAGGAAGAGTTGAGGAGGAACCTTTAGATATTACCTAGACGGGTTGTTTCGTCGGGGCCTAAACTTTCGAGATCCCTTGTGTCGGGGTAGCGATCACCCTCGGACGCTTGACCCTTGGCTTTTCAACAAGCAGCAGGTCCTGCTCGGAACCTTCCCCGGATTCTTTCCTCTTTTTAGCAGCTGCAACATTTCTTTAGGCCAGCTTCTCCGCCAACTTTGCTTGCTGTTTTGACGCCATGTTCACTGCAAAAAGAAACCAACAATTAACAAGGATATCCATGGATATAGATAAAAGCTAAAACCATTTGAGATTACCCAAAGATTGACGGGTAATTGAGCCGCCGTCAGCTATCACGGATTGACAGTCCAAGGTGTCGTATTCCTTTATGAAGGATTGAATTGCCTTCACAACGTCTTGTTTCTCCAGAGACAACTCGGCATAATCCACCATATAGTCCTTTGAAGACCTTTGGAAATGATGCAGATGCCAATAAGGATGGATAATCCCTTTGCAATCCTTCCCGAGGATGTTATCTCTTCCCTCCCCATAAGGCTTGACAAACACGAATTTATCTTTGAAGTGGTTATATGATTCTTGGAAGATGTTGAACATCTTTCCCCCGGCACTTGCACGCAGCCCAAGCCAAGAGAACTTATCCTTCCCGTCCTTGACAGTCAAAGGCCGGAAGAAGTAGAAAAACACATCAGTGTGTAATTCCAGCTCCAGGGCATGGCATAACAACATGAAGCTCCAGATAAAGCCCCAAGCGTTTGGGTGAAGCTGTGAGGGAGCAACTTCGAAATGTTGAAGGATTTCCTGTTCGAACCAGGAAAAGGGCAACCACAATCCGAGGTCGTCGAATAGAGTCTTGTACATTGGGATAAAGAGTTCATCCCGGAGATCACCCTGTGAGAAGATCCTCTCATCTTCTCCGGGTACCAGTAATTCCCATTCTTTCTCCTTGCACGGTTCCACCCATTCTACATCACAGAACGCCAGCTCTATTGACTCTTCAGAGTTATACATGCTGGATGTACCAAGAGCCTCCGTATCCACCCAAGTCATTGACGCCAGACTAGGTGGGACGGGGTAGTTAGTGGCTGGTGAGGTGTGGATTTTCCGCCTTCCCATCTCAGACTTGCCCAAAAGTCCATGTGACATGTTAATATCTGAAGATGATGAGTTTACACAGGGGTACCCTCGGACCACCCCGACAGACTCCGCGGACACAACCTCGGGATAACTCCATTTTTGGAGAATGCGAGCAGTCTCAAGTACTGACTCACGTTGTGCGTTTCCAATACCAGCCACCCTAGAGGAGCGTCTACGCCTTAAAATCAAGTTAGGGATGCTCGGATCCTCAAGCTCCTCAGTTACGACGAAACATTTTTGTCTTTTTTCAGCGGCCAAAGCTCTGGCCCTTGACCTTGTGATCATGGCACCCAAAAAAAAACACAAAATGCAGAAAAATAGAGGAAATGGGGGCCGAACAGTACCTCCTAAAAGTCTTGAAGAAACCTCCTTGAATTCTTCGAAGAAGTTTGCAACTCCAAAGTTCATACAACTCCAATGGAACTGCAGGTAGACGGGACGCGGATAGAGAACCAAGTAGTAGCAATGACAGCAGAAAGAACGGAGAGGGAGGACAACACGTTACGGCTACAAAATAGTTTCAGAGAGAACAAAAATGAAGACAAAACTTCGAGGGCTCAGAGTGGAAGGAAGAAGACTCTCTCAGAATTTCGGAAGACCAAATGTGAAAAGTGAAACCGCTCATAACCTCCAGTTTTTAAATATTTGAAACGGACTTTCGAGATCACATCAGAAGATGAGGCCCATGGGCCCAAATTAGTATGATGCTGACACATGTCCTGAGCAGTTGTCAATCAATAGTCACATCAGTTACATTAGGATACAAGCGTCGCTATATCAGAAATCATCTCGGATGACGTCGGAAGATTATACATCAAGGATTTTACTAAGAATTTTATCCCGGATCTATTCACTTCACAAGTCGGATACTTTCTCATAAAACTATCCGACTTGGGGGGCAACTGTTCTGGACTGGGATACTACGGCTAGGATAGGTACACCAGCCGCTAACATTGGCCGATGTCACCCGAGATCGTCCAACATCGTTCTATATGAGCACCTAACGCATTTGGTGCCATCAGGGATAATTCACCCGTTTACTACATTCATCGCACAATCAAATTGTAACTGACATGCTTATGCCGACACAATACATCATCGGTATAAAGTATTACGACGCGTGTGTTCAATCTCGGACAGCTCGTGAATATGACTTTCAAGTCAGTTACAACCGTTTAACGGATTTTCCCGCCAAAACACTAATATAAATATCATGGTGGTGCAGCTTGCGAGGTACGTTTTTATTCTAATACACTTTTACTCTGCCAGAATACTATTCTGACTTAAGCATCGGAGTCTCTGCAGGTGCACCACCACCAACCGCTCGTCGCCACCGTTGATCCACCGTGAAGCCGTAGTCTGCAACCATTCTTTGAGATTCTGGAAGATCAGTTGTTATGATAAAATAAATATTTTGTCTACCACAATAGGTTGTAACATTTTCCACCTCAAATTAATACTAACGCTAGAATTATTATTAGGAATGTTGAAATTGCAACATCAACATGTAGCTATCAAAATAACAAATTTCATGCAAAACAAAATATATGGATTTTGCAGGTTCTGAACTATTCTTTGATTAACTATTACACTACATTTGTAAGAAATTGAATATCTAACATTTGTACATGACATGTTGTGAGATATTTTGTAGTTCTTTAAATGGCAAAAACTCATTGATAATATGATGTATGAGAAATTGACAAGAATCATTTTAAGATAAACAATTATTCAATTTAATTGCTATTTTATTTTAATGATATATTCATCTAAAATGCATGGAGGAAAAAATATTCCTGAAATACATTCACTATTTGGTCTCCCAATTAAAGAAGAGACGTAGTTGATAAAGCAATAAGAATTGTAAATAAACAATACTATTTTATTTTCTTAAATATAGATATCATTCACTCTTTTAGATTATTTTTTATATTAATTATGATTTTAATTCATTCATATAAATTATTATTATTATCATTTATTTTTAAATATATACAAACTAGATTAATTATTTACATTGTGATTAATTCATATTAATTTAGCATATTATCTATAATTTGAATTCATGTAAATTATATTTATTTACATTTATATGTATATAGATTAAATTTATGTTTTTTTAAAAAATAAAAAATTCGGATGGAGAAATACGATAGTACCTGTTTTCCGGAACAATAAGTTTCATTGCATGTAAACAACGAAAAAAATAGCTTGAAAGAGTTTTTTTTTTTGTTTAACCACAAGCTATCCTCTACGGGGATTTTTTCCATCACAAAACTCGAACCTGAGACCCTGTTTAAGGGGAATCAAGCATGTACTACTTAAACCAATCCCCGTTTGATGAAAGGATATTTTTTTTTTTTTTTGCATCTTGAAAGAGTATTTTATTATAATAGTTATTATTTTATTACAATAGTAATCGGGCTCTGAATATATCACGACTATTCATTTGTGACTCATTCCTTCGGCTTCAATAATAATTTTTTTTTTTTAGGTTAAACTTGCTTTCAGTCCATCAAGTTTAATCCAAATTTTGTTTTAGTCCCAAAGTTTAAAACTATTAATTTTTTTTGGTACAAATTAAAACTATTAATTTGAGTCATTCATGTTCTAAAATCATGTAACTTTAGTCCCTTTCCTTAACACCGTTAACTTTAATGTTAATGTGACAAACGAATTTCTATGTTAGTTTGTACCGTCAATTTCAAACTTCAGTGACCGTGATATGATATGACAATTGAATTACATCTCACCTCAGCTCATGTTTTATTTAAGATTTTATTAAATTTAACTTCAAATTTTTCTAAGAACAGGGAGGCCAACAAAACTGACTTGATGAGCTAAGGTGTAATTCAATCGTCACATCATGACCATTGAATCTAACAAGACAAGCTAACATAGAAATATCTTTTTCATGTCAATGTCAAAAGTTAATAATGTAAATGGGAGAGACTAAAGTTACGTGATTTCAGAAGGAGGGACTAAAATTATGTGATTTTAGAATATGAGGGACCCAAAACAATAATTTTAAAGTTTAAGAACTAAAATCAAATTCGAGTCCAACTTCGTGGTAAAAATATATTTAACTTTTCTTTTAATTATCTTTTTGTGCCAAAGTTTATTATTACGTTTATCTAAGTGAAAATCTGATAATGTTTAATTATATTTAAATAAATAATTTTAAAATTCATTTTTACTATCTCACTGAAGAATTTCGATATTGTGAATTTTTTTTTCAGTAACTGATTTTGTGAATCTTTTATCAAAACAAAATGCTCATAAAATTATCTTTTTTAAAAAAGAAATAGGTAAAGCAAAGTAAAGGGGGGCATTCAAGTAAACGGGTTGAAATAAAACTGGCATCATCAACAAACACCACACCTAAAAACGGTGCGTTTAGAGCGAAGCGCTCGTCGTCCTCGCTCGACGTGAATCTGAATTTGTGAATTCTGAAGTCTGAACCCTTGTCTCTGAGTCTCTCTCTGCTCTTAGATACCCACCCTCTGCAATTGAACTGGCTCATCGATTCACCTTCTTCGACAGATTCAATTCCTATACACAAGATGGTGCTCACGTCGTCTGTGCGTGATTACATCAATCGTATCTTGCAGGACATCTCCGGCATGAAGGTTCTCATTCTTGATTCTCAAACGGTACGCTTCACTTTTCCTTAACGATCTTTCACATTGTTAACAAATCTGATCAAAATATCAACAAATCGATATTTTTATGTGTTGCTCGTGATTATTTGATGTCCGGAATGCTAAGTGGTAAACATGAATAACAAGAAACCTGTGTTACCCACAGTTGGATCAATTTTTCCTATGATATATATGATTTGTTTAACTTTTCGCTCAGAATTATGGTCAGTTAAGTGTCACTTACGGTAGTTTTAATTACTCATTTCCAATTTTCACGGACTGCTATTTCTGCCAAGAGCAGCTGAAAATTGCTTTTGATTTCTCTTAGGGGTCTGTCTATCAAGCAAATTATGTAATGCAATTATATAATGGTTTTATTTTTTTTTTTTATTTTTGTGATTCATGAGTAAATTATCACTAGGAGTAGGTTTGGATGTTTCCGGGAAGATGAAAATAGGTCATTTTATTGTTAATTGATTACGAAATTTTATTGTGTCTGATGTTACATTGTTTCCTTTCGACAATGGAGGGCAAGAGATTGTAGGTTTGAAACCACTGTGCAGTGGTGGTGAGACTACGTATTCTATGAATATATTGTTCATTTTTGTTTTAACGGTTAGGGAAACCAAATGATGCTCCCTCCTTCAACAGTTATGATGGTTTGATTGATTACAATGCTTATAATGTTGATATATCACTTTAAAGCCGTCACCTGCGGTTTTGTTGCCAAGACACCAAACAAATATGTTATGGCTTATACTTTTTATTTTACTTAATCCAAACTATAAATTAACCTGCCAAAGGTACTTGGTTCCTAGAATTTATTTGCTTCTGTTTGTTTAGGAGTAAGTTGGCGTTTTTTATATTGAGTCCATATTTTTTCTCAAATTGATGCAGGTAAGTATTGTGAGTGTTGTGTACTCACAGTCAGAGCTTCTTCAAAAAGAAGTGTTTTTGGTAGAGTTGATAGATTCTATTTCCAAGTCAAATGAATCAATGTCGCATCTCAAGGCCATTTACTTCCTTCGACCTACATCAGAGAATATCCAGCTTCTGCGTCGCCAGCTGGCTAGTCCCAGATTTGGAGAGTATCACCTATGTAGGTTCTTCATATTTTTGCCTGAATCGTAGATAAGCTATAGTGCAATCCTTTCGTAGGAATTTAATTTGTACTTTCCCCAAATTAAGTAGTTATGAAATCCCATTGATTTGAAGACACATTGTGAATCCATTCTGAAATTACAGTTTTCTCCAACATATTGAAGGACACTCAGATTCACATACTTGCTGATTCAGATGAACAGGAAGTTGTCCAGCAAGTTCAGGTAACTGCTTAAGCATGCACTATACTCTGTACTTCTTCTTTTGGCCTATATGGACATAGGAATTTTGCTATAACTATTTTATGAACTTTGAACTGCACACTAATTTTATGATGATGCTAGTCTAAGAATCTGTTTTAAATAAGAAAATTACAGGCCAGTTTATAGTATCACGAGAATATTATAATTTATTATAAGTGTATCCCGTTCATTCTTATTCCTCCTACAATTGTGATGTTTTTATGTTCAATGTCCTGTTCTTTATCTGATAATGACTCTGAAAATTGTTGAGCTTGAAGCCTTGAACACCTTGCCCTTTGTGTTGCAATCTCAGAAGCTGGGGTTTGTGCTGCAAAATTTAATTGATATAATTGTTGTTGTGATCATCCAGGAGTTCTATGCAGACTTTGTTGCTATTGATCCTTATCATTTCACTTTTCACATCCCTTCAAATTACATTTATATGCTCCCAGCTGTGGTAGATCCTTCAGCATTGCAGCGCTTCTGTGATCGGGTTGTTGATGGTCTTGCAGCTTTATTTTTGGCATTAAAACGGAGACCTGTAATTAGATATCAAAGAACATCTGACATTGCGAAAAGAATAGCTCAGGAAGCAGCTGTGAGTTTAAGCCACATTGTCTAACTTGCTGGATTTTTTTTTGTTTATGTTAAATAATTGTGTATGCATTTTAGCAGTGTGATTGTTGGTTTCTACAAAGAGTTTAAGCTTTTATATCTTATTCATTTCTATGATTCTCAATCGCATAGGCCTTATCTCTGAGTGTATGCATACTTCTTTACACACATAGCTAATCTACATGTTCTTTTGGCTTGCAATTTGTGTATCCCAACATGCCATATTATATTAATAATGATGGTGCTGGCATACAAAGTGAAAACTAATTTATGTTATTGGGCTTGGAACAGAAACTGATGTACCAAGAGGAAAGTGGTCTTTTTGATTTTAGGCGAATGGAAGTTTCTCCATTGTTGTTGGTGATTGACAGGAGAGATGATCCTGTAACCCCATTGCTAAATCAATGGACCTATCAGGTATCCGTGAGACTAACACAAGAGTCTAGTGCTTACTGACAAACTTATACCTGAGTAATCTGATAAGTTGTTTATGCATATATGTAATGCTCATTTTGTGGTGTTATACTGAACAGGCTATGGTTCATGAGTTAATAGGAATCCAAGACAACAAAGTGGACTTGAAATCCATTGGTAAATTTCCAAAGGATCAGGAGGTTAGATACATTTCTTATACTGGGTAATTATGCCAGCAGCACATTGCAGTCTAGATTTTGTGCTCATTGAAAAGAAACTTTTTGGCCATTTCTTGTTACAGGAGGTTGTGCTGTCATCAGAGCAAGATTCCTTTTTCAAAGCTAACATGTATGAGAATTTTGGAGATATAGGTATGAATATCAAGCGGCTGGTTGATGAATTTCAGCAAGTGGCAAAGAGTAATCAGAACATCCAAACAATAGGTTTGTACTTTTTATTCTCTCACATTTCAAAGCAATAAAATCCCTTCAGCTGTTACATGGTAGCATAGTATAAAATTCACCAATTTTATGATTTGACTCTTGGCAGAGGACATGGCCAAATTTGTTGACAACTACCCTGAGTACAGAAAAATGCATGGGAATGTCACAAAACATGTGACTTTGGTAACAGAAATGAGCAAGATCGTTCAAGAGCGAAAACTTATGTTAGTTTCACAGACAGAACAGGAGTTGGCTTGCAATGGAGGACAAGGGGCTGCTTTTGAGGTATATATTATATGGTCTTAATTGTTGAAACATTCTCCTTTGCTTTTGTTCAAATTTAAAAGTTCTTGGATTACCATTAAACAAACTAAGAAACATTCTAGTTAGTAGTGTGAACTCTAATATTGCCACTGGAATTTTGTATGTTACTTGCTGTATGATTTCTGACTTAGTAGCAAATAGTATGATAATTTCTAATATATTACCCCACTGAAGAAAAACACTTTGGAGATGGAACAGATGGGAGAATCCTTTCAAGCTGTGCAATGTTTGCTGCAGTGTTATCAAATGGCGGTTATGGCGGCGCCATAACGGCATGGCGCCGGCGGCCGCGTTCCGTTATGGCCGTTTGGCCTCTATATGGCGCGGGTCTGCCATTTTACATATGGCGGCCGTTATGGCCGTTATGGAGGTATCACATGGCGGTGGATGGCGGTCGTGGCACCCATTTTGGGCTTTTTTTCTTTTTCTTTTTTTTCCTGGTTTGGGCCCTAGTCGACCCGGTTTTCTCCATTTTCCCCAAACCTCTCTGGTTCTAGAGCCCTAATTCTGCTGCGCGAGAAATCCTCTAGAGAGTTCTGCCGCGCGCCTCCTCCCTGCGACGTCCACCGCGCGCCTCCTCCGACGAGTTCTGCCGCCGCCGCCGCCGCCTCCGATGCGACCACCACTGTCTGCGACAGGTCCTCATCCTTCTTCTTCTCTTCTCCGCGCGGTTCTGTAGCAGTCCTCATCCTTCTTCTCTTCTCCACGGTTCTGCAGCAGTCCCCATCCTTCTTCTCTTCTCCGCGCGAGCACAACCACAGCATAAGCACCTTCTCTTGCTCGAGCACAACACAAGCTACTTCTTTTACTGTTTTTTAACATTGTTTCTTTGTTTTGATGGATATTTAATCCTTTCGTTGGTTAGGATTATGAATGCCATGAATTTTAGATTGTTATATTGTTGATTTTAATATATCTGTTTATTATTTTGCTGTTTTTTCATCATATTTTTTATATATATATATATATTTGTTTTTTTGTCCGCCATGATGTCCGCCATAGACCGCCATGGCGTCCGCCATGGCAGTATGGCGCTTAAAGGTCCTTGCCGCCATCCGCCGTATAACCTTATTGACAACACTGGTTTGCTGTAACCTTTTTCTCTCATGCTTTGCACATGGAACTTGTTGCAGTGTTTTCTTTGGGCAGTTCTGAGAAATTAGTAAACTAATCTATAGTAGTTTTTCATTTCAGTGCTGATATTTTTTTGTAAAGGATATGTTATTCTTGTAACTATTTCTGTTCTCTGTCTGCATAACCTTCTTATTGTTTCCCTAAGAAATTAATATTTTCATGGATTAAATGAGTTATTTTGGCTAACTCTGTTCTCACTTAGTTCTTTTGTTTCAATGCGGGGTTTCTTCACTAGCATTTGAATTTCCAATATTAATATTGAGGACAAGGATCCATGGTGAAGTATGAGTAAACAAATCCCAAAATAATATCCATAGTTATTTTCACTTGGCCAACAATCTGTGTTTAACATAACAGGCTATATGTTATATAAAGCAATCTTGTTATTATCCACCCCCTCACATAAAAAGCAGCTCTAATTTTCATTGTTAATTGTTATTTTATGTAGAAATAATAAAGGTAACATAAAATCCAGGTTATAAGTAATAACTTCTCTTTGTACTCTTTTGCAGGCAGTGACAAATCTACTAAATGATGAAAGCATATCAGATGTGGACCGTCTGCGTTTGGTCATGCTGTATGCTTTGCGATATGAGAAGGATAGCCCTGTTCAATTAATGCAGCTCTTCAACAAACTGGCTTCCAGATCTGCCAAGTACAAACCTGGGGTAAACTAACTTAAAATGTTGCCTGTCTTCTCAAATCCATATTTTTATGAATGAATGTCTGAATATCAGTCCTTAATCCTTAAATGGATGTTGTTCACTTTTAAATCTTAGATAAGTGAGTAAATGATGGTGACATAATTTTGGGTTGTCTTGTCTTTTGTCATATATTTGACTTCGGATTCTCAAGTAGAAATTTACATTCAACTAGATCAAATTAAGAAAATCATATAGATGGGTGGCTACATGAGAAAGTTACTGATGTTGATATCTTTATTGTGGCACAACAGCTTGTCCAGTTTCTTTTGAAGCAAGCAGGTGTTGACAAGAGAACTGGCGATCTTTTTGGAAATCGAGATCTAATGAATATTGCCCGTAACATGGCTCGTGGGTTGAAGGTCTGCACAGAAATATTAATATTATGATTATTACACCATACCCTTAATGATGCAAGTCTTCAATCTTAAAATATTTTGTTTTCCGAGTTTTATTACAGGGGGTTGAGAATGTTTACACCCAACACCAGCCACTTCTGTTCCAAGTCATGGAAAGCATTGTCAAAGGCCGGTTGCGAGATGTGGACTACCCATTTGTTGGAAATCACTTTCAACAAGGAAGGTTTGTTGCTATTAAATATAAACTCTTCATTGTATTTTATTTTTGAACTTCTAAACATCACATGGTTTCTATCCAAATTGGTGGTGATCTACATTGTTGCCTCTTGCCTGGTTACTGAATAATGTGATATTTGATTGAAGTTACAATAACAGTGTCAAACGTTTTAGTTTTTAGCACTAACTAATAAGTTAAATTGATGTAGAATATTATTTCAGTTTTCTAGGAGGCAATGTGACACCACATGCGATAAACTGTATCAGCAATGTAGCATGTAATGGGGTAGGAGTAGGACAGGCTTGAGTTTGGGGACATATTAGTGACGTTGCACCATCTTGAGTCCTACAAATTGACAACCATCATTACTTGAGCTTTATAGTGGCTTAACACACTTTATAAATGCAAGTTCTGCATTTTTTTTTTTTTTTTGTATTATACTGCTGAGTTTACTTTATCCATGGGACAGAACCTCATGAATGATGACTAGGGTCTCCCAAGTGAAGAAAAATAGAAAATACAAATCCTATTCAGCTTGCCCAGACAGTTTGCTTTTTACTGTATGTAACTTTAGTAATGAAATAGCATTGATGTCACTCACATGAGTTTATCCCTTCCAGCTTTGACTTATGCTCTATACCTTTCATACCTTCTCATAAGTCTGTAAATTATGCAATCTGTTATATGCCCCATATTTCACTAGCAGCAGCAAGAGAAAACTATAATTTTGGAGTTCATCTGGTTGGTTATCTGATAATGCTATTGTAGGTGTATCTGAGTTGTTTCATGGGCTGCATTTTAAAAGGATTATTTAGATGTTTGGAATTCTCTAATGCAAAATTCCATGTTTAATATCTGCTCAATAAGGAAATATCCTTGGTGCTGACTCCTGACAGATCATATAGCAATGGCTTTTTGTCCAGTAGGAGAGAGATTTTACACACACAGTGCATGTCTAATGAAAGCTTATAATTTTCTTAATTTCCATTATCATAGAATTGTGAAATAATCTGAGTTGTGCTATTGATGACTACATGAAATCCAGGCCGCAGGACGTAATCATTTTTGTTGTTGGTGGCACAACTTATGAGGAGTCAAGGTCCGTTGCTCTACAAAATGCCAGCAATACTGGCATTCGGTTTATACTTGGTGGTTCCTCTGTTCTTAATTCTAAAAGGTATGGTTAAGTCATAAAGATAGTTTGGATTGCATTAGTGAAGAAGTTGATTTTTGTCCTAATCATAATTTCAATCTGGCATGGTAACAATGATTTACTTTTGAATTGATAATTCCACCTTGTCTTGTGTTGACAGCAAAACTTAGAAGTAGTCATGGTTTGGGCTTACTTAGGGTTTGTTTGGTTTGTGAAAATGTTATTCTGTTTCCATGAATAATTACAATAAAAAACCACATTGATTTCACTTTATTTCCTGTTTTTTAAGATTTGTACAAGAAATATTAAAAATAACATTTTACTGTTTCATGTCTTGTACATATCTTTAAAAACAGTCAACAAGTGAAAACTAGTTCACATTTTCAAAATTATTAGTGAAAACATGAAATGAAAATTAAAAGTATTTTCTCAAAGCAAATAAATCCTTAATTAGTTATTTTGAATGTTACTTGAAGTGAGTTTTCGGCCATTTTGGGTGATAAAGTTTACTGGGTTGGTCTTCGATGTGGCTTACATATTGATAGGTTTGTTATATTTGGTTGTTATTTGATTGGTTCGGGGCTCTTTAGTTGACTGCAAAAAACATTCAACTTGCTATGGACTAGGTAGTATTTTGAATTTCTTAGCAGGTAGCAACAGAGGTGTTTTATTATTTGAAATTGCAGGTTTTTCAGGGACTTGGAAGAAGCTCAAAGGGTAGCTCGTTCTAGCACCTCTGTTGTTTGAAGTTTATCCAGGCACATGTTGCATTCCGAGGGCCATGTAGATGTAGTTTCTACTGCTTCATGCTGGGAATTTTTGTTTTGCACTTATGTATATGGATAAAAAAAGTTGCAAAAGGATCTTGATGTGGGATATCCGTCTCAATCCATTGTTTCTGCAGAAGACGATCGTCAACCATTGATCAGGTTATGTACTAGTTGGCTCATTGCAGATCAATGCCATTCGAGATCAAAATATGAGAACATCAAGAGCAAATCACCTGCCCCTCTCTTTTGTTCACGGGGAAAAAGTAGACACGGAACATATAGGTACAATGAAAGAAACCCTTTGATTTGTGTAATTTTTCGTCATCATTTTGGCTGATCAAGTCTAATGGTCTTATTGACACTCACTGGTGAAAGAACAATTTTGTATAATAATGTAATGAATGCCTCATTCTTTTGTATACTAACAGACATATTCCATTTGTAGAATTAGAATTACTGCTTCATAATTTTTAAGTTAATGTGAGACCAGAGTTGTGATTATTAATCATTTCATGCGATAATACACTTGATAGCATTGTGTCTATGGATGTCATGTAAAGATGAGAGCACTTCTAGACTTACTATAATCATTGACGACAGAAGATTGTTTTATTTGGGATAATGTTATGTTTGATGTAAATTGAAGAAATTTGAGTATAGATTACAAGTGAAGTAATATTATCTTGTGAATGGATAATTAAATAAAGGAAAAAAATTCAATAATGGATAATTAAATAAAGGAAAAAATTCAATTTAATTTTATGTTGAAACTAAGAAGATTTGTGTTATAAAATAAAAAAAGATATATGTTATGTGAAAATAAGAGTATTAAAGAATAAATATCCAAATTTGTAACATAAAGTTGCATGTAAGAAAAATTGAGAAGATAGAAATTAGAAACGTTTAAACTGACGTAGTTGCAAGTCAGAAAGGCACCTCCGGCACGTTCAAACCAAAGCACAAGGGGAAATTATAAGCATGAGAAATGCTGCTAACATATTTTTAATTTTTTTTTAACATTTTTTATTATTAAGTTACATTTTATATTTGGAAAGGGGCTCTTATCATACTGGTTGGAGTTGTTGCTGCATATATAGATTATAGATTGAGTCATAGATATCCTTCCCTTGTTTGCAGCATCAAATTACTCTTTTTCTTAAATTTATTTTGTAGTTGTTTAATATAGGAGATCATGACAAGATATAGGTTAAATTGTTAAAAGAGATATGGGTAAAGTGAGCAAATTATGATGTCTACTACGAGTGCTTCTAGGGTGAAACACCTTACGGGTGTGTCGCTGGTGGTACACCCTTTTTAGTTCATTTTCACCTATTATTACAAGTTTTATGACCGGTTAATTTAAATTCCTATTAGTTTAGCTATGTATCCCTTGAATTAGTACATTTGCTACCTGGGGCTATTTGAAACAATAATTATACATGTACTTATTGTCACGCGAAGTACTAAGGTACCCATGTCAAAGAAAAGACAACAATTAGAATAAAAAACAAGACCATAATTGATATGTCTTCGAAATTATGGAAAAAGGCAAAGAGAACCATTTGAACCATTTAAAGGGAACTCAGAAGGAACTCCTTCTGAGTTCGGTGAAATGCATTGGAATCATGTGAAAAGGCTTTTATGGAGTAGCAAAGAGGTAGATCTTGCCTATGTGTTAGAGCAATTTGGACGAAGGATTGTTAATAAGTTTTTTGATGAAGCGAACAAGGTATATCTCGACATTAGAATAAGTAATTTGTAATCTATTTGATTGCTTTTTGTGAATACGATCTGTTATGGCTTTATGTTTAAGTGATCTATTATGGCTGCAGACGTTTGGAGAAGAAAGGGGGCTCACAAGTAAATTATAATATACAAGAAACTAATTATATAAAACACAGAGGGGCAATTTAGGAATTTGGGTAAGTCTGGTTCAACAGGTTGCCAGTAAAAAATCCTAGTCTTTTATTCATCAGATCCTCAATCTAACCGTTAGGAGTTTGTGTGTCACTGGTGACATACCCATGAGGTGTTTCACTTTAGACTGACCCGTCTACTATATATATATATTGTGAGAGATGAGAGGGTTAAAATATAACACTTAGATTAAATTGAATTAAATTAAATGGTTGAGATTAAATTAAGTAATAATGATTTGTTATCTCTGATCCATAGAATTCTTTGATTCATGATCCATTGTTATCCCTGATTAATCCTCCAAATCTAGTCAGTCCTTGATTTTCGAAGAAGCTGTCATCAACATTAAATCATTATTGTTTAATTTAATCTCAACTATTTAATATAATACGAAATTTTTAATATGCTAAAGTACTAACTTAACTAAAAAAATACTTTATAATTATAGTAATAGTAATTATAGTTATTATATCAATATTAAAGCTTTTTTACATTTTAAATATTAAATTTATCAAGCAAAAACAACATATAATTTTTGATAAATTATAGTCAAATGACCAAAATTCTTTATTTGATTTGAACTTATCAATTTCCATTTTTATTTTCATTCTGAAATATAAAAAAATGTCCTCTAATTTACCTGAAAAACCTACAACTTTTGCTTATATTTATCTCATAAAAATTAATAATTTTAGTTTTTAAGAAAATACAAATATTAATACCTAAAATTAAATAAATATTTTATCTTAAAAAATAAATAAATATTTTAAATCATTTATATTTTATGAAATAAATAAGAAGATTAATAATATAGTATGAAATTTAAATCATGAAAAAAAACTTTGTAACTACGGTAATAGACTAATAGTAATTATATTAATTTAATTATAGTTATTATGTCAATATTATACCATTTTAAAAATTTTTAATATTAAATATATCCTTAAAAAAGGATGCCACGTGTTTAAAAATATAATATAAAATTACAGATATTAATACCAAAAAACAAATAAATATTTTAAAGTGTATAGTACAATTTTTTTTAACATATTTTATGAAATATATAAGAAGAATAAAAATATAATATAAAATTTAAAATATTCTTAAGTACTCAACAAAAAACACTTTACATATTGTAATTATTTAGTTATAGTTATTATATCAACATTAAAGCCCTTTTTATATTTTCAATATTAAATATATTTAGGAAAAAAAAGAAGTCTACCACTTTTGCTAATCTTGATCTTATAAAAATAAAAAATTTAATTTACTCAATAAATTAAAAATATTAAAAATATTTTATAGCGTTTATTTAAAAATGTATTTTATTAAATTTGATAAAATATATAATAAGAATGAAAATATAATATCAAATTAAAATATGATAAAGTGCTAAATTAAAAACACTTTACAATTATGATAAAACGCTAAATTAATGTTGATGGCAGCTTCTTCGAAGATCAAGGACTGGCTAGATATGGAGGATTAATAAGAGATAACAATATCATGTATCAAAGGATTCTATATATGGATTAGAGATAACAAATCATTATTACTTAATTTAATCTCAACCATTTAATTTAATTCAATTTAATCTAAGAGCTATATTTTTAACCCTCTCATCTCTCACAATAAAACACTCATCTCACTTGATAAATTCCCTATATATATATATATATATATATATATATATATATATATATATATATATATAAGTTTTAAAAATAGTTTACGAGAGTCATGGCTCCCCTCTCTCTATATGAAGATCTGCCACTACCCAACTCTACCCTAACCTGCACTTATATAATATATATAATTAATTTAATTTATATATGTTTATATTATTAATTTTTATTTTTTCCAAAACCATTAATTAATATTAATATATTATTGTCAATAAAAAACATTAATATATATATGTTACTAATTTAATTAATTTAAATGTTATAATTTTAAAACCTTAAACACTAAAATAACAAAACTTAAATAGTTTCCATTTCCCCTCCCAATGTTGTCGTTTCTAATCCACTTCCATCTATCAAAGTTGTTTATGGTTAAATTTGGATGAGCTATAAATTATTTTTCATTTGTTCTAGAGTTTTTTTTAATTATTTTCATTTTTTAATTGATTTATTATATTTATAATTAACAAAAATACGAGTAATGTGTATGTATAAGGGTGTTAGTATTAGAACGCAGGTATGGGGACGGGTACTATAGTACCCTACCCAAACCCTACCAATTTCCATCCCTAAGGAGGTGGAGGTGGGGGCGGGAAAGGAGTCAGGGATACTTAGGTAAATATGTAGAGATAAAAAGGGGGTGGGAAAAGAAAAAAAAAGAGGTGTGGGAGAAACAATCCCCTTTTAAAATCGGCTAATTTTTTTAAAATTTAAGCCCATGGACTAGCCCTAGCTCATAGGACTTTGTGGGATTTTGGGACCAGTGGAATCTTTAGTGAGTAAAGAGAAAATTAGCAAGTCTTCAATTCAAAAACCCTAAGGAAACGTTCTCAGCAGTTTCAGAGGGTCCCTAGCGCCGCCACCTCCTCCCCCCTCCGCGGGGCCTCTCCCCTCTTATGGAGGGGTTTTCTCCCCACTTTAGGTGAGTTTACCTCTCTCCCCAGTAAGAGTTTTTTCTCCTTCCTCCTTCCGTTTCTGCTCCTTCCTCCACCTCTTTCTTCTCTTCCACCACCACTCCTTGGCCACCCCCTTCTCTCTCTCCTTTTCTATTCTTCCTACATCCACCCTCTATCACCCCATCGCCATCTCCCCTTCACCTACTCCAGTCACCCCCTCCTCTCTCTCTCTCTTGTTTGTTTCCTCTCATTCTCCAAGGCCCCACCGGTACGAACTTAATCGTCTAGCTCCAATCTAAGACAACAAAGTCTACATCTCCAGCGACCTTTGCCAGCAAAGCTGGTCAGGCCAGGAAGAAGAAGAAAAAGCAACGAGAGAAAAAAAAGAAGAAAACTTTCTATTAGCTATTTAGCTAGTGGTTGATTTTGAGGTTTAGGTGGACTATGGTGGGGACTTTAGATTTGCTTAGTTTTGTTTTTTATTGTCTTTAGGTCTTGATCTGTTTCCATGTATTGGAGTAAACATGCCTGTTATTTATAAGTTTTATTGGTTAGAGCATTGCAGTATCACTTCTTGATTCGGATTCAAATGTAAGTGGGGTTTGGCTACTGATAATTTAATCACTTCCGACCAAAAAAAAATCTTAAGTGAGTTGTAACCCAGGTGGGTTAGAGCTGTGTGGGACTAAATAGGTTGATTTGATAGCTCTAGTTCGGATTTAGCTGAAAAAACCTCACTCATCAAATTAAGTGCGTGAACTTCACTGGATAAATGCTTGGTGACTTTTGTGATTCCATCAATTGACTATATTTAGCATGAAGAAGCTGTCTATGCATCCTTGACTATGAACATTTTAAGGATGCATTAATAGAAGTTCCAAACCACCAATTTAAGGGTATAACACAACCCCAAATAGATGCCAAAGAAGAAAATAATCAACAAATGATCATATGGACAAAGAACAAAGTACTTTCAAGGACAAGAAATGGTGAAAGGGAAAGACAACCCCTTCATTATATAACATTAACCCATCTATGATCTATCAATACAAAGCAGCATGTAATTAGGAAAGACCCTAAATATACAACCAGGATGGATCCTCTCACAATATAAGAAAATTTATATCACAGAATCCTTCCTTGTAGACGTGTTACATTGCATAAACTATTTCTCCACTGCTATCAATATCAAGGTCGGGATCTGTCTCTAGGTCCTCGTCCATGTCGTCGATATCCAAACTACCAGTAAGATACTGGTTGAGAGACTGAGTTCCAGCTGCAGGAATTGTAGCCTCGCTAATTATCTGCATGATTTCTTCCATGCTCTGCATTGGTTGATCAGGCTCCTCAAATTGGTTGTTCATTGTATTATCAACCATGAGATCAGCTGGAAGGTTCTTCAAAAACCACTCGTGTTCTCTAATTTCAGGAATATTTATTCTCTGTTTCAAAACAACATTAGTTTCCAATTCAAAGGTAATGTTATCATCTTTCAGGGAAAAAACACAAAAGAGGAGCATGTAATAGAACTGTACATTAAGTAATACAATTAAAATTCCATTTCACTTAGGCTTATATGTAAAGAACATAAGTTTCGCAGGAATATAAAATGATTAAGAAACAAACTGACCTGTGCAGGGTCTGCAACAAAGATCCTTGAGATCAGATGACGGCACTCCGGTGATATATGGACATAATCAGGAATTGAGTACTGGACTTTCAAAATCCTCTGCAAACAAAATCCAACAGTTCAAAAAAGGTAATTCTATATTATTGCTATATTGACCCAAAAAAGGTGGAAAAGGTTACATGAATTGTCTTCCGGAAATTTTTAGGTTCCTCTGGATCCTCGAAAGGATATGCACCCACCAACATGACATATAAGGTCACCCCACAAGACCACACATCTGCAATCTGCATCATAGTTGAGTGACAACATTAGTACTAGGTATTAGTAAACAAGAAAAAAGAAACCTAGCCTTAAAGCAGTGCTGACACATTAAGGTCCAATATTTATAGTTTCATGTGTAGGAGATAAAGCATAATATTAGAAGTCTTTTCTACCCTTAAATGAAAACTCATATATTTCAAGTACAATTGTCTATTACTCCTACATTTATCAATTTTTCCCCCTCAAGGAGGCTGCCATCCAACACACACACAGGAAAAGAAATGAAAAGGAAAGAATCCTTCACAATGGGGAACCATGAAATAAATTGTGTTGAGTCTTAAATAGAAAAATATTTTCCATTTGTCACTCTTGGTTTTCTTTTTTTTTGGGACAAGGAGGAATTGAATATTCTGGTTAAGGTTAAAAGTATTTCACTCACTGTTCTTGTAGGTCTTTCTTCAGTGGATACCCAAACATATAAACTCCAGTTGTGAGTCAAAGACTTACACACACCAAATAGATGAAACATATGGGATGAGGCTAAACGAGCAACAATCCAATTAAACCCCTGGTCATTACAGACCATATTCTCACAAGATTTTCTCAGGTGAAACCTAGAACTATCAATTGATAGCGAGTTCATTTGTTTTTCCGTTTGGAAAGCTCCATATTCATTTGTTTTTCAATTGATAGCGAGTTCATTTGCCCCGATGTACATTTGGAAGGCTCCAAATGGAAAACCAAACGGGCTCAGTGTCTTTCCTAACATTAAGTTGGTAGATTCTACAGGACATGGAACCAATTAACAGGTGGATCTGGTCACAAAACTCAACTTGCAAACAGAAAGTTGGAAGGAAAATTGCAACGGTCTATAGAAGCTACTAACATAAACAAAATATGTGGAAAAAACAGAAGCTAATTAAAGAGCTTCTCAATTGGAAATTCTCAGAATTATACTAGTTAGGTGAATTTTCTTCAGGGGATGGAAGTTACAAAATACCTTGCCATCATATTCCTTCTTTAGCAAAACTTCAGGAGCAATGTATGCAGGGGGTACCGACTGTAGATTTTGGTTGTGAATGCAGAACTGAGGACTGCAAAAGTAAGGCAGTCAAGATTTGCGTCATAGATACAACAACAACAATAATTAAGCCCTTTTCCCACTAGGTGGGGATTTGTGTCATAGATATCACAAATTAATCAGCCATGGTAAAGGACAGACAAAATATTTGCTTGATCTAGAAGGAAACTACAATTTCAATGAACTTTCTACACAGTGCCCTGAGAAAATGCAATTGAAGGTATCAACAGATAAAAGCAGTATGAAGAAAGAAGTATACCTTTGAATACCCAAAATCACAAATCTTCAAACGAGGAGCTGGACTACCATCCAGCAATGTGTTCTCTAACTTCAAGTCACGATGGCATACTTGCTTTATTAAAGAAGACAAATAGAGATATTCAAGTCAGACATCTTACTATATCTTTTAGGCAGCAGATGCACTATTGTAAATGTTGTAGTAATGTACAGACTAAATGTAGTGAACTTATGTACCATTGCATGACAGTAGCTAACCCCAGATATAAGTTGTTGGAAGAAGAAGCGTGCCTGCAGCACAACATAATGGGCATTAATTGTAACCAGTAAACTACAACAGCAATACTACAACAAAAATGCATGTGTGGAAATAGATAAGAACCTCATCCTCACTGAACCGTCCTGCATTGCATATTCGTTCAAATAGCTCTCCGCCAGAAGCATATTCCATGACAATAGCTAAATGTGTAGGGGTCAGTATGACCTATACTCAGAGTATGAGAATTAATTAAAACACATCTCAGGTAGCAAGAAAAAGGGTAAGACATTAGATGTGTACAGAGTACAAACCTCCTTGAACCTAACAATATTGGGATGCCTCAGTGATCTGTGATTTATAATTTCCCTTTGTACATTTTCATCTATCTGTTAAACAATAAGTATGATTAAGCTCAGTATCAAGCAGAGAAAACATTATGCATGCAATTCCTTCCAAAATTCAATTAATTCTATCCCACAGCATAGCAAGTAAAAACCAATGAGATTGACAGAGCCAAAGAAATAAGCTTCATCATATGGGGGAATGGAGGTATAAATGTGGCTTCTTAAACCAATATTAATGTGGTTAATATTTGGGGATGGGGCAAAGGTTAAAGCAGCTATGCCACTAGTTATCAAGTCTCATTTAGTACTGATAATAAGTTCTGCCTTCAAGCTTACTGTAGCATTATGACGTACAATTCAGCCACCACAACCAACGTGTAGAATTTTACATTAACAAGGCCACCACAAAATTTCAAAAAGAAAAAACTTCAATCATTATGTCTAGTAATAAGAAAGAGTTCTAGCATTTCTCATTATGTCCACTAATTCACATAATGGGCACTTGGGGGCTCTCTTAAGCCGTTCATTGATGCTTAAGATTAGACCTACCATTGAATATTGATCTCAATTTATTGGCAAAAGAGGAAAGCAAAAACTCGGCTCACATACAAGTATACACCCTCTATCAAAGTAAAAGAACTCAAATTCCATCCAAAAACAAAAATAACATAATCAGTAAATACGATTAGAAAAGGCAACACATACTTATATCTTAATTCTTAAAAGACTGAACAAAGATGTATACATCCACTAATCACTAACACCTCTTTTGCACCATCTAACTCAAAACTAAAACACCCACTATCAAAAACATCAATTCCATCTAAGGCAAATACAAAAAAGAAGAATCAATCAAAACCTTTTAAAAAAAAATTGTAAAAAAAGTGATCTTCAAAAATAAAGAATTGATCTTTGAGACTTTGACAAAAGTGAAAACCAATAAATCAGTTGCCAATTTCCACCCACATACACATAAACCAAAACTTAGCAAGCACCAACAAAACCAGAAAGGAAAGAAAAGAAGTTGTTTAGACAAATTAGGCTCAAACCTTATCACCTCTCTCAATATACTTGACAGCAACAAGCTCATCAGTGTGCTTGTCTCTCATGAGCCTGGCCACCCCAAAATTCCCAGACCCAATATCACGGACCAGCTCATACCTGTCACTGTCATGCATGATCGGTATATCCATTCCTGGTCCAACAGTGGTCGCAGAACGATCCATTTCCACACTTGAAAAACCTCAGCTTTTTTTTAATTATGCAACACCCCAATACAAATAACAAAAAAAAAAAAAATCTCAACTCTCACATTGAGATATCCAAAACCCAGATCAGATCTTTGAAAAAGAAAACGTGGGTCGGCGTGAACCACCGGATTCAGATAATAGTATTGGTGAATGAAGAAAGGGGCCGAGTTATGGTTTGAGCCCGTGAAAAAGTTTCACCAACTCAACCAAATGAGCACTTGCAGTGGTTGGAGTTAGGAGCTGAAGTTGCAGGTGCAGAGGGGCGGTGATACGCTCGTGAATGTGAACGAACCCGTTTTTCTTTTGCCTTTTCTTTTCTTCTTCTTCTCTCTCTCTGTCTTTGTGTTGTGTGTGTAGTAGATGGCACTGTGTTGTCATTCTTTCTCACTCCAAAGTTTATCTTTTCGATTTTATCCAAAACCAGAGAATCTGACATATATGAGGAAGCAGATTTCTTTTTTCTTCTATACAAATTTGTTTTTGCGGTGTGTCATACTTGTAACTGGTAATAACAGGTTGAGTGAGTTTTTAATTAAAAAACAGAATTGTTAAAAGGCTACGGCTACTGTAAGGTTGTTATCCAGCAACATACAGCTACGCATTAGCTACAGATTCCTTAGCTAATATTTGTTGAAAAGGCTAAAGAGGTAGGAGAGGATCCATATTTGAAGGCTTGGATTGATGACCGACAACCTTCTATAAGGGTAGTCTTTTTATATTTGTTAGTTTCCCTTTTTATGTTTTTGTCCAACAATATTTAAAATGTTGATAAGACCCTAAGATATTTTTATTGGTGTATGCCCTAGAGGTTAATGGTATATTGACTCATTTAATTAGCATATAATATATGACATATTATTATAAAAGGCATTTTTTATTATATTAATTAATTAATTAATTAATATGATAAAATCCTTAGAATGATATGTTTGTGGCTGTAAGGTATCAAGTTTGACTTGATAGTGAGATATTTCTAAAGGATACTTCAGAACGTCATTCATAAATTGTCCCTAGTCAGGTATTATTGTGAATAAGGACAACAACAATACATCGAGATTAGTATCTGAATATATCAATGACTATGTCTCAGTAGTCATGGATATGTGATATCAAATCTTTCACATAAGTACACACTAAAGAGTTTTTATGGTGTACTGGACTGACCGACCATGAGAATACTACATGGATTATTAGGCATGTCATTAGCAATTCTCATAGCGACAGTGGTGTATGTGGTCCTTTGATCTGATGTCACTATAATTCCCAACATGAGAAGTCATATGCTTTGGTGCCATCAAATGTCATGCCTAACCCAATGACTATAATTGTGGTTACCAAGTATGTCACAAATCATGTGGAGGGATGGGAGTGACTAGATGTGATTTGTCCCTCCCACATAATGGGAGTTATTTCTTGGGCCCCTTGATTGAGTGAGACTATAAAGTGCATGGACGTGCCCAATTAATATTAGTATAGGATATTAATATTATTTGTTATAAGTCTACTCGGGAAATCAAGAAGTCGAGATTGAACTATATAAGGATGACAGGTCCATGCCTTGTGTTCAATCTAGATAATGGATAAAGGGTTTATACATATATGGTAACATTGTTCGTAGACTGGTTATATGTCAAATAACACTGACATTCTTGTTATTTGGGTAGTAGCAATGTTTTGCTAAATATCATTTGTTGGTGACTTGGACATTCTTATTATAATGGGAACCTACAGGGTCACACACTTAAAACGAGATGACTTAGACACTGAAGCCATAATATGGTTTTAACTGGGCTTTTGATTAGATTAAAGATCCATGTGATGTAAAGCTCATTTAGTAAGACTAAATGGGTCAACCTATTTGTTTGGGTCTACACATGGGTCGGTATAACTAAAGCCTAATGCTCATGTTGAGGGTTAGCAACCACATTATATTGATTGTATGGGTGGTAGTTAATAATAGACTACTCTATAATACTTCAAACCCTAAAGAGAAAAAGGTTTCCTCTAAATCATATCACCACACCTCATAGTGATAGAAAAGGCAATCATCCATTCGCCGGCACTAGCACTGCGAAAGAGAGAGTCCTAGTATAGCGTTTGTGTGGATATCAATGGAGGCATAGCTACTATTGTGTGCCCTTGATTTGGCATAAAGATATGGTCACTTATCTTACCAAGCACTAAAAGGTATACTCTATAACACTATTTACGATTTTTGCATGGATCCATGTGTTGAGTCTCAAGACTTTAGAAAGTCTAAGACACCACACGTTTGAATTTTGATGATAACAAACTTAAGTAAACTTAGAATTTCTTCACTGTTATATTTAACAAGTTCTTTATGTTTCAAACAAGGAAGCTGTCTGAAGAAGAAGCTGTCTGAAAAATCTTGCTGTCTGAAGAGGGAAGCCGTCTATAAAGTTAAGGGCATTTGAAGATCAATCGATTTGAAGCTAAAGCTTTTCTGACAAGGCATAGTCAAAGTTTTATTCCTTCTCACATGCAAGTTCATAACACTAAAAAGGCAAGACAAAAAGAAGCTTTTCGGGTTGTTTTTTAATCTCATGCACAAAAGAGGAAGTTCAGCATAGCAAACCTGCAGTGGTCAGAATAGCGTCTGCCATCCTCGTACCTTCATCAGAGATGTCTCACAATGGGATCAAACACATTTAATGCTATCTCTCAACGAACTCTCAACAGACGTTGTCAAATATCAAGACCCAGAAGCCTATAAATACTAGTATTCCTTCGTGAAGTAAGCAAAGAAGCAATCACACATTTTTACGAAGCTGAAACACTGCTTATTTCTATATAGAAATTATACTATGATATTCTTTGTACAAAATTTTTCATATCATGTGTCTTACACGGTTACTTGTAGGGGTGGGCATAAACCCGCAAACCACTCGAGACCCGAATAAACCAGAGAGAAAAAATGGTTTACGGGTGGATTGCGGGCAGGTTACGGGTTTTGTGAAAAAAAGTTAGAAACAGATATTATCGGACGGATGCGCGTGATATAAATTAGACCCATTAATACCCGAATCCAAATGACTCTCATTGTTTTCAACTGCAAGCCTGTGACATGATGCGACTCACTCACATGCTTTCTTTTCCTGCCATTGTCAATTGTCAAATACATTCTCTCACTCTGACCCCACCATGACACACACACCAAGACCACCTCTCTTCTCACAACGTCTCCAGACTCTGTTCACACATTTTTCTTTCAAAATTCAAATTTTAAGAAATCTAAAAGTCACATGACCATATTACTCAAATTTTTTCACATAAAATATGTCTCCTACTCTCCCTCGCCTTTCTATTTTATTCTTCTTTACGCCCCTCCCCCAAACAGTTTCTTATTCTCCTATGCGCCTCTCTCCCCACCAGCAGAAAGCTCCTTCCTTTTTGCATGCCGGTGCACCATCTTTGTGAGTTGCTTCCCTAACTGAAGTTTCTTCTTCTTCTCTTTGTCGCTCCCCCAACTGACAGGCCGTTACAGAAAGCTCTGAAAGCTCCTTCCATTTTGCGCGCTGGTGTACCCTGTCTGTGTACCGCTTCCCCTACTGGTCACACCCAACAACGCCACTATGAAAAGTTCCTTTTCTTCACTCTTGTGCAGTTGTTGCTTCAGATCTGAAATGGCACGGGTCACAACCTTTAGATCTGTCTTTCTTTGTCTGTCTCCTCTCACTTCATTCTGATACTGGTTTTTTTTATTGTAACCCGTTTTCAACCACCCGACTTATCCAAGACCCGTCCAATCCGAAGTGTAAAATGGTCGATCCTGGGCCCAAAAAAACTGTGGTCGGGTTAAATTAGATTGGGCTTTTTAGGCCCGAATCCAACCAAACCCGATCGTTGCCCACCCCTAGTTACTTGTACATTAACAAGAACTCTTTTGAAGTTCAGTTCAATCTTTTCTTTGTAAACACTTTAGTTGTTTAGAGCCTGAAGAGGCTGGGTGAGCAAATAGTACTTGAGATGAGCCTGAAAAGGCTAGGTGTGCAAACAATACTTGTGCTTGAGGTTGAAGAGGCTTGACTGTAAAATAATACTTGTAATCTCTTGAGATTAGTGGAAATCCAGTAGCTGTGTTTGGCACTAGGGTTGGACGTAGGTCACGGTGGTTGTGAGTAAACCAGGATAAATATCTTGGCTATGTTCTCTCATCCCTTAACTCTCTATATATATTTATTTGTGCTAACCTAAGGGGATCTAAACCAAGTTTATAAAAGCTTTTGTGATATTAAGAAAACTTAATCAATTTAGAAAATCTCTTGTCTGAATTTCTTCAAATAAGAGAATTCACTTCAGACAACCTTCAGAAAACTTGTTTGAAATTTTTATAAACAAGCTTGTTGCAAAAATCTCTAAAATCAACAAAATATTAAACAAACAAAATTCAACCCCCTTTTTGTGTTTGCCTGTGTTTTTACAGTTGGTATCAGAGCTCAACCTCTAGGTTGAGCATCTAACAAGAGAAAAGGAGTAGATCCTATCTTATGGAGACTTCAATAAGCAATAACCACTACATCACAGAAGGAGCTTCTATGACCAGGCCCCCAGCCTTCAACGGTGAAGATTAATTATCACTATTGGAAGGATAAGATGACGATATTCGTAGAGTCTAACAACATTGACCTTTGGGAGCTTGTTACTGATGGTGACTATGTTCCTATGTGTGGAAATCAACCAATTCCAAAGGCAGAACAGACTGGCGAGCAGAGGGTGAGAGTTCAACCTAATGCCAAAGCACAATTTTACTTAGTTTGTGCATTAAACAAGCCAGAATATGAGATGGTTCATGGTTGTGCCTCAACTAAGAAGATCTAGGATACCCTAGCCTCAGCACATAAAGGAACTGAAAACGTGAAGCAGTCAAAGATTAGCATGCTTGTTCATCAATATAAGATGTTCAAGATGCAAGAATCTGAGAGCATAGATCATATGTTTGGAAGGTTCCAAAAAATCACAAATGGACTCAAGTCCTTAGGAAAAACTTATGATTCTGGAGATCATAACAAAAAAATCCTAAGGAGCTTGCTCAAGCAGTGGAGACCGAAAGTTACTGCTATTTAGGAAGCTAAGGATCTTAACTCCCTAAAGATAAAAGAGTTGTTGGGTTCCCTCAAAGTTCATAAGCTAGAACTTCGAGAGGACGTGAGCAAGGAGAAGTACCTGGCCCTCAACACCAAAACCAAGAACTTCAAACAAGGAGCCATGAAAGCCATTCAAGTTGAAGAAGCTTCAGACGGCTCAGAGGTTTCTAAAGAGAAGTCTGAAGATGATGATCTGACTCTGCTGAGTAGGAAGATCAAGAAGATGCTCCAGAAGAAATGAAGATTCAGAAAGGAGCAAAGCTTCAGAAACCAGAAGGAAAGACTCAACATGGAGGCATCAATGTCTGAGAATGGTCAGATTGTTTGTTATGAGTGCAAACAAGCTGAAGGGTTTAATGGCCACCTGGGAAGACCTTGATGATTCCACTTTAGAAGATGAAGAAGAGTCATCAAAGGAAGCCAACCTCTATCTGATGGCTAGCCTGGGCTCAGATAGTTCTGAAGTAGAGGTACTTTCTGATCCCGATCTTCAAGAACGTTTTGATAATCTATTTGAAAGTTCTAAAGAACTATTTTCTAAGTATAAGGGGCCGAGTGAAGCATACACAAAAAGTGTGTAAGAAAAATGAGGATTTGGAAAAGGAAAACCTTATTCTCAAGGCAGGACTTGAGAACTAAAAGAAGAGTGGCTCAAGTAGTCAATCATCTGATGATGTAAGTAAATTTCTAAAGAAGTTTGATGAGCTCACCCTTGACCGAGCTAACTTTGTTAAGGGAACTAAAAATCTAAACAAAAAGGTTCCAAAAACAAGTGTGGCTTAGGATACTCTTCTAATAGTTCATCAAAGCCTTCTAGTCTAAAGGTTAAAAAGCTGAAGAAGGTTAAGAAGAAAGGTACTGGGTGCTATCATTTTGGTAAACATGGACACCATGTCTCACAGTGAAACCACAAAAAGAGAGGAAAGCCCAAAACTAACAAGAAAAGACCCAAAAGAATATAGGTACCTAAAAACTTGATTTTCCCTATTACAGATGTGCTTAACAGGACAAAGGAGACTCCACAAATGGTACTTGGACAGTGGATGCTCGTGACACATGACGGGAGAAAGGTCTATGTTCCAAAACCTTAGACCTAAGGATACTGGAGTGGTCACCTTTGGTGGAAACTAGCAAGGGAAGATCACTGGTGTTGGAACAGTAGGTATGACACCTCTCTCCAGCATTAAACATGTTTTATTAGTAGAAGGATTAAAACATAATCTGCTAAGCATAAATAAATTGTGTGATAGTGGTTATGTGGTATCCTTTACTAAGGACAGTTGCATAGTCAAAGACTATTCTGATCGAATCCTTTTTACAGCCAAGAGACACAACAATGTGTATAAAATAGACTTGGAAGAGCTAGCAAATCCAAATGTGAAGTGCTTTCTATCTATTGATGATGAAAAACAGATTTGGCATTAGAAACTTGGGCATGCCAGCTTGAGATTAATCTCAAAACTTACAAAATACAACCTTGTAAAAGGTTTGCCCAAGCTTTCATACAAATTTGATATTTTATGTGAAAGTTGTCTGGAAAGGAAACAGACAAGATACTCATTTGAGAGTAATAATGTTGTTTTCACTTCAAGACCCTTAGAACTTCTACACATTGATTTGTTTGGTCCAACAAGAACTATCAGCCTTGGTGGAAAGAAGCATGGATTGGTCATTTTTTATGACTATTCAAGATTCACGTGGGTTATCTTCCTTAAAAGGAAGGATGAGACTTTTAAGAATTTCAAAATATTTTGTAAGAAGGTACAAAATGAAAAAAGGATTATGTATTTCTGCAATCAAAAGTGATCATGGTGGGAAGTTTGAAAATATAAACTTCAGACTGTTCTGTGAGGAGAATGGGACCTCTCACAATTTCTGTGGCTAGAACACTTCAACAAAATAGGGTTGTTGAGAGAAAGAACATGAGTTTTCAAGAGATGGGTAGAACCATGCTCCGTTCAAGCACCTTACCTAAATCATTTTGGGTAGAAGTTGTTCATATAACTTGTTACCTTCAAAACAGAATATTGGTAAGACCAATTCTCAAAAAGACCCCATATGAGTTGTAGAAAGTGATGAGGGTTTGACAAGTGTACCAATCATATCGAGTAGACAAGTGATAAGTAGTGTATCATCTCCACAAGGATTGAGAATTCAAGTACCTAAATACAGAGAATTTGGCAACTTGAATAAAAGAATCATAAATATACCAATGTAACAAAATATAATACAGAAAATAAAACTAGGAAATTGTTGAGATCTTGGCAAGCGTACCAATATCGCAGCAATATAATAGTAGAAAAGTATGGGGTTGTCGTACCCACGAGGAACGGTACAACTTAAATTCTTAGTAGCCAATCATATTAAGTGAATAAATAGAATGTGTAGAGTGATTGTTATGAAAATTAAATAAATAATGTAGTAAAGAAATTAAAGCAAGAATAAATATTTGGGAAAGATTCAGTTGGAAGAACTAGGATTGAATTTCGTCTATCACGCCCTTCTTGTAATTTTGGAAATCAATAACATTTAGAAATTTGAAATTATCAATACTGAAGCACAAATAAATTTCATCCATATTGATCCCTCAATTATGAAATTCTTAGAACAATTCCCTAAACACCGATCCCTCGAATGTTTAACAAATTGCCTAGCTTTAAGATCAGTTGTTAAAAGCTATCAATAAATTGAACTCTATCCCTAGTGATTCAACCAATTGAGTGTTTTTACCCAAATCAGATTTAGAGAACAACTTCCCAGCTAATTCAAGAAATCAAATCATAATTCCATTACAAGAAGGGAATTAAGCATTAAGAATAGAAATAAAAACACCAGTTTTGGTAAAAGAGGGATTCCTAAATATCAAAGATCCTAAATTACAATTGGGGTTTGAATCGACTACATTCACTCCTAAGAGAAGTTTAGCTACTCATGGTAGCTATTACAAACAGCAAGAATTAAGAAGAAAGATTGCAGCGAAGCCTTCCAGCTTTGTTGTTTTCTCTCTCTTGCTCCAGAATGGTCTTTGTTCTTCCCCAAGACTCCAACTACAATGAAAAATTGTCTGACGACTCATTAAATTACTAGGTTTATGAGTCCTGCACTCAGCGCAGTTGGAGCACAGGTAACAGTGACAAATGGGCAAACCTGCGCTCAGCCTGCGCCCAGCACAGGTTACAGTGACTAATTCCTCTGATTTGTTATCCTTTGAACTTGGTCTAGCTGCTTCTGTCTCTCTCACTGCTCACTTGATGCTTTCCATCTTCTGCAAAAATTCACAAAATTCTAATCAAAATAGCATCAAATTCAGATTTAATTTCAATAAATATAAGAGCCACAATTTAAGCAAAGAAGGGTGAAATTGGACTATAAATTCAATAATTCATTATCAATAAGTGTTGTAATTACATAGAAATTTACTCAATTCTAACACTTATCAGAAATTTAAATCAAGATGTTTAGAATGCAAGGGAAAAGACAAAGATTGTGAAAAGCAATATAAAAAACGATTAGGGGTTGGTTCCTCTTAATTATCCCTCTATGGAATTCAATAACATATTCAATTCAGTGGTTATGATCCAATTCATGATCCAATTCACAAATATAGTTAAGTCCCAATTCCTTGGTGAATTAACCCTATATCATCAACTAAGAACCCTAATTCCTTAGGTGAACTCAATGGAGACATGCATTAATATCAAGAATTGATAAAGATCACACAAGAATCAATTCCTATCCCTAGGTA
The DNA here is from genome assembly GCA_026901365.1 of Sesbania bispinosa. Lineage (NCBI taxonomy): Eukaryota > Viridiplantae > Streptophyta > Magnoliopsida > Fabales > Fabaceae > Sesbania > Sesbania bispinosa. The sequence goes on along the minus strand of QLOH01000158.1, from coordinate 465,081 downwards.
CTTAACTTCTTATGTTGTTTGCTTCAAATCCAAGTTTTTCCCCAATTTCCCAATTGTGAGAATCACTCGAGGTTCATGCAATTGAGTGGCCAAATCAATTGAAGCATTAAGGGTAGAAGAAAACAATATAATTGGATCACAATGATTTGAATTAAAATAGAACATAGAATTCACATAGAGTTTGAACTAAGATTCCCCAATCCCTAACCTAAGGGATTTAGAAATCCATTACAATTGAAAAGTAAAGAGAGAAAACAGGGACAAATTCTAAAGAACTCATTCTAAAGAGATTTGAAACCCTAATCTCCAAAAGAGAAAACTCTATGTTTTCCAATTCTAATCTATGAGAAAGAATCCTAAAAGTCCCCCTTTTAAAAGGATAAATAGCCTATTTATATATTGTCAGGGCGTGTGGTCGCGAATTTACTTTCTTGTCCCTACAAGCTCATCTAGAGGCATTCTCCTCTCATCCTTTTGCTTGACTCAATCAAATACCTACAAAAACACAAAATTAATAACCAATTAAAGCATATTTACTAAAATATAATTTCTACCACCTAAATAAAACAATATGTATTCCTAAACATTTTTTATTGATTTTTCACCTACTTTAATAACCTAAATGACTAAAATTACCTAAAACTAACCTCTAAATCCACTAATATTGTGGATTTATCACAACCCCAAACTTAAAACTTTACTTGTCCTCAAGCAAATCGTTAGAGCTCATTCAAAATATTTACAAAATCACACCAAGGGGTTGGAATACACAAATGACCTTTCACAATTTTCTTCCAAAATTAATCATTTCACTGTTAAATTCATTCATCAAACAAATACTCACAAGTGTTAGCTACAATTACACAACTGCAATACCTTCCATAATGGTTCTTAGTTCCACTCTTGAAACATCACAAAATAATATGTGTTGTAGCTTCACAAAACAAAGAATGAATTGCATTCATCATCCTCACCGGTCTAGTGTTTCACTCACCACTCTTAAGTGTTTGAGGACAGTGTTTACTCTCATAAATTGCTACTCAACTTAAGAGCCACTACCATAGACTTGACAATATTCTAAAATTTCCACTGCTCATGCAAATGCATGTAACCACACATCATGAGGACTTTTATTGGGTTGTAATGAGGATAGAGACTAGGTAGATATGCTTTAGGATTTAAGGTTAAACCAGAAGAAAATCAAGGGATATAGGTGATGAGTAGAGAATTAATATGAAATTGGGTGTTCATCTCACTTCAATCCCTTTTTATTTTCTTTGTTTACCTTCCTTTTCTCCTTTTCTGCACTTTTCTTCTTCGTTCCTTTTTTTTTATTTTTCTTTTTTCCTTTTTTTGTATGCACTTAAAAATATTTACATTTGTAAACAAAAGCAAGTAGCTCTTCTACTCCACCCCAAACTTAAGATATTTGCTTGCCCTCAAGCAAAGAGAATATATAACCCTAAACTTAGTTCAAAACTCATCTCTTAATGTAATCTACATCCCTTAATCCTCAATGGTTGGGAGATATATGGTTTTTCACTTAAAGTTTGTAATGAGTTTAAGAACAAAGGAGGGGAAATAGGCACAAAAGGGCTAAGCAAATGATATAAATATAGGGTGGCTTATTTGGCTAACTAGGTGAACAAAAAGAAAATTGCCTTAATCACACATGTGGATTCATGAACACTTACAATTTTGATTAAGAAACATGGCAAGTTCTGAAGTGAAATCCTAAGTGAGAGCTGAACACATAGAAGAAATAATGGAAGTGTATAGGCGCAAGTCCTCACAGTTTAAATTGTTAAAGCAATTCAAACAATGCAATGATTCACCACTATTATATAGATCAAGCAAAGTACAAGGGAGTTCTAATCCCCAAAATGGTTAGCACATAATTAAGAAATTGAAGTACACCTATGAAAATTATTTTCAGAAAGAACTAACAACAATATGATTAATCAGGAACAACAAAAATTAAGAACCACACACAAACAACAAAATGAAAGTGCCAATTTAGTAAATAAACAAAGAAAGGCATAGAAAGACACTTCTTGGGATGCTTGAGAGTGTAGTTGTCCCTGTGAGTATACAAATCATCTTGTGGATGCTCCAGATGCAAAATAAAGTCTTTCTGTATGAGGACATTCACACATTAGTAGCTTTTAGTCTTCCAATAGGCTCTTCTTTGCATTGCACAAAAAGAAAAATCAACAAGAAAACTACTAAAGTAATTATTACTCATATATAAATTCCTACCAACCTAATCCTAATTATAGTTAGTTGCTAGAATAAATAACACTAAATGAGATGGTTCGTATAGAACATAACTAAACTAGAATAGCTATAACTAAATTAAATCAACATAAAAGGAAAAGAAAACAATGGGTTGCCTCCCATATAGCGCCTATTATATAGCGCCTATTATATAGCGCTTATTTAACGTCATTAGCTTGACACAAAACTCCTTTTTCATGGTGGCTGAAGACGTGAGGAAGATTTTACTCCCCTTTCCTTCATAGTATTGTATTTCAAATATTAAGGAAGAAACTTCAACTCAAACTTTGGATTTTCTTGCACCACATCTTCTTTTTCTAACTTCTATTTCTTTAAAGAAGAGTCCACTGCATCAACTCTCAAACATTGTTGCTTTCCATCCAACTGTTGTGTGCCTTCAAAAACATTGAAGATAACTTTCTCATCTTGTACCCTTAGAATTAATTTTCCCTCCTACACATCTATAAGAGCTCTTCCAATTGCCAAGAATGGTCTACCAAGTATAAGTGGCACATTAGAATCTTCTTCCATGTCAAGAACAACAAAGTCTGCAGGAAAAATAAACTTATCCACTTTTATGAGAACGTTCTCCACAACTCCATATGGATGCTTGATTGATCTATCATCCATTTGAAGAGCTATCTTTGTAGGCTTGACCTCTCCTACTCCCAACTTTTTCAAGATTGATAAAGGCATTAGATTTATGTAACATCCCAAATAATTGAACCTAAGCTACATGTAGGACCGTAGAGCAAGGATTATGAGGTGTAACGGTATGTCTTAGGCCTAGGAATGGGATGGAAAGGAGAAAAAGAGTGAAAATTAAGAATTTAGACATCAGACCTCTCGCTCAAGCGAGGCAGGCTCGCTTGAGCGAGTTATACAGAAAATATGGTATAAGTTTTTGCTGTCATACTCGGTTAAGCGAGAGCCCTGCTCGCTTAAGCGAGATTTATCTAGAGAGCATGCATTTCAGGGCACGACAGACTCGCTTAAGCGAGAAGGCACTTACAGAAATAAAAACTGTCGTAGGGCTTAGTTTCCCCCATTCTTTCCTTTCCTCCTCTTCGGTCAGAGAGAGAGAGAGAGAGCGTCCTAGAGAGAGAAGTACTAAGGAGCAAGGAGACCACCCATCAAGCCAAGGGATTGTTCACCCAACTTCCCCAACCATTCTTCTTTTCTCTGTTGTGATTTCTGAGGTGAGTGTAACTCACACACTTTCACTTTCATTGATGTTTGTTTCCTTTCATGATCCCTATCCTCTCATTCCTCTTCCCCTGGACTTGTGAGTGTATTTTATCGTTGGGATTGAATGATTTACATGGTTTGGATTGACTATGAAAATGTATGTAAACCCTAGGTTAGGGAATCTGGGGATTTGGGAATACATGTGGAATTGATGGTTGTTGGCAATGTTGATGATGATGTATGCTCTTATTGTTATGTTTTAGGATACGAACTTAGGGATTTCCATTTATCGTCGAATGGATGTAAGATTTAGTTATTGATGAGGGCGTATGCGCCGAGTTCAGATGTGGGCGTATGCGCCGAGTTCAGTTGAGGGCTTATGCGCCGAGTCACAGTTCAGTGGAGGGCGTATGCGCCGAGTCACAGTTCAGCTGCGGGTGTATGCGCCATAGTTCAGTTGGGATTATCTGCGTGGCTAAAATGAGAATTGTATAAAGGATCACATCTTTGGTATTACTTATCATGCTTACATGTATATATATTTTAAATTGTGATGATTGTTGCATCTCATCTGTTTGTTTTCCCCTCACGGCATGATTGCATGGTTATGATCACTGAGGCTTTTAGTCTCACCACACGTTTCGTGGCTACTTTTCAGTTATGCAGGATGCTCCTCAGGATGGAGATGACCAGTAGGAGCGATATGGATTGGATAGTTTAGCACTTTGTTATGTTTTATGTATTTAGTTGTTGTTTATGCTATTTGGATACTTGTATTGACCGGAGCCTGTGTGGCGAATCTGAACTATGGTTATTTTTTTTGTTTTCATGTATGAAAGGTGTGGAACTTTAGTAAGTGTTGGATTACTAAAGCGAATTATGAATTGTGTCGATACGCGAAATGAACAAAATGATTTCACGAATTTGGAAATAGTGCTCCCAACAGGCATTATTTCTGAATTTAGAAATTAGGGCATTACAATTTATACTTTCCTCTAAGTCACAAAGAGCTTTGTCAATAAAAACACTTCCAATAGTGCATGGAATTGTGAAGCTTCCAGGATCTTTGAATTTAGGAGGGAGCTTCCTTTGCAATATGGCACTGCACTCTTCTGTCAAGGCCACTGTTTCATCTTCCTTTAGCCTTCTTTTCTTACTAAGTATCTTTTTCATGAACTAGGCATAGGAAGGCGTTTGCTCTAATGCTTCTGCAAAAGGAATATTAATTTGTAGTTTCTTGAAGATGTCTAGAAACTTAGCAAACTGCTCATCCTTTTCCTTCTTCTTGCTCACATGAGGATATAGGAGTTTTATATAAGGAGGTATTTCTTGTTTATGCTTTGAATCTCTCAACAATTGTTTCTTTGTTTTCTTCCAAGGTGCATTCTCATCAACCAACTTGAGCTTAGGTTTCTCTTGCTTTGGTTCTTCAATTTGCTCTTGATTAACTTGTAGCTTTTCCTCAACTTTTTCTGCAGTAACTTCTTTTGATTCCTCTTCTCTTCTTGCTTGAGTCACCTTGATTTTTGGCTCAATCACTATACCACTCCTTGTAGTCATGGCATTACAATACTCCTTTGGGTTGACTATAGTGTTCCCTGAAAATCCTCCTTGAGCTAACTCAGCCATGTGTTTTGAAAGTTGGCCAATTTGATTCTCTAGATTTCTTATTAAAAACTCTTGATTCTTGAAATTCGTCCTTGTTTCCTGCATAAAAGAAGAAGTTTGTTGAGTTAGTTGAAGAAGTGCATTCTCTAAAGTAGACACTCTATTTGATAGTTGAGATTGTTGTGCAGCATGAGAATTTTGTTGCACAAATTCTCCTTCTTGCTGAAATTTTGCATTATTGGGTTGAGGAATTGGCTGCCTTTGTGCATAATTCTGATTGAATGTGTTGTTCTACTGATAAGGCTGCCTGGGAGCAAAATTCTGTTGTCTTTGAAAATTCCCCATGAAATTCACTTGTTCTGAATTTTGTTGTTGGAAGAATCCATCTTACAATTCACATGCTCCATTTGGATGGTCACCTTGATAAAAATCACAAACAAGCTGCACTTGCTTGCTTGTTTCTTTTTGCATTCCTTAAAACTTGTCATGAAGAGAGTTTATCCTCTGAGTGAGTATCTTCTGTTGGGCTGGCATTTCATCCAAAGAATTAAGAACCATAACTTTTTTCTTAGAAGTATCTCTTTCCTTGGCCACATTGTAATTGTTGTCAGCCATAGTCTCAATTAGTTCAATAGCCTCTTTTGGAGTTTTCTTCCTTATTGCACCTCCAGCTGCCGCATCTATTATTGCTCTTGTGCTCTCATTAAGACCATCACAAAACGTTCTAATCTGCAACCACTCTGGTATCTCATTGTGAGGGCATTTCCTTTGCAAATCTTTGAATCATTCCCATGCCTCATGTAAGGATTCATTCTCCCTTTGAGTAAAAGAGATAATTTCTTGTCTCAACTTGGTTGTCTTAGAGGGAGGGAAATATTTAGCCAAGAATTTGCCTTCAAGATCATCCCAAGTGGTGATGCTTCCTTGTGGTAAAGACCGTATCCAACTCTTAGCCTTGTCCCTCAGTGAAAATGGAAAGAGTCTCAACTTGATAGCTTCATCACTTACACCATTTATCTTGATCATATCACAAGCTGATAGGAAGTTTTGAATATGATCATTTGGATCCTCAGAAGGGAGCCCCATGAATTGATCTTGCTGCACTAGTTGTAGAAGAATTTGCTTGACTTCAAAATTATTGGCTTGGATTGGAGGTCTCACAATAGATGCAGTGTTTCCTCTTAGGCAAGGAAATGAGTAATCTTCCAATGTCCTCCAGTCACCGTCTCCATTGTTTTCCATGATTAGTGATCCTTGATTATCCCTCTTTGGTGGAGAGAAGTTTGTAGTAGAAAGATGAGTGCTTGGTTGCCCTATTAAAGTGTCTGATCCTTCTTTGTCCTTTCTCTTGAAGTGAATAAGTGGTAAATCAAGCTCTGCATCAAGAAATACTGCAGCTCTTTGTTTGGTCTTTCCTCGCATAAAAGAAAAGAAAAGAAAAAACAAAGTTAAACTAAATAAATAAAAATAGAAAAAGAATCTAATCTAGTAAATTCACCATTACTAATGATATTGAATTTATCATTCCCCGAAACGGTGCCAGAAAACTTGATGAGGATTTGGCAAGTGTACCAATCGTATCAAGTAGACAAGTGATAAATAGAGCATTGTCTCCATAGGGATTGAGAATTCAAGTACCAAAATACATAGATTTTTGCTAGTTGAATAAAAGAATCATAAATATACCAATGTAACAAAATATAATGCAGAAAATAAAACTAGGAAATTTAAATCAAGATGTTTAGAATGCAAGGGAAAAGACAAAGATTGTGAAAAGCAATATAAAAAATGATTAGGGGTTCGTTCCTCTTAATTCTCCCTCTATGGAATTCAATAGCATATTCAATCCAGCGGTTATGATTCAATTCATGATCCAATTCACAAATATAGTTAAGTCCCAATTCCCTGGTTAATTAACCCTATATCATCAAATAAGAACCCTAATTCCTTAGGTGAACTCAATGGAGACATGCATTAATATCAAGAATTGATAAAGATCACACAAGAATCAATTCTTATCCTTAGGTAATTAACTTCTTATGTTGTTTGCTTCAGATCCAAGTTTTCCCCAATTTCCCAATTGTGAGAATCACTCTAAGTTCATGCAATTGAGTGGCCAAATCAATTGAAGCATTAAGGGTAGAAGAAAACAATGTAATTGGATCATAATACTTTGAATTAAAATAGAAAATAGAATTCACATAGAGTTTGAACTAAGATTCCCCAATCCCTAACCTAAGAGATTTAGAAATCCATTACAATTGAAAAGCAAAGAGAGACAAATTCTAAAGAAGAACTCATTCTAAAGAGATTTGAAACCCTAATCTCCAAAAGAGAAAACTCTATGTTTTCCAATATGAGAAAGAATCCTAAAAGTCCCCCTTTTAAAAGGATAAAAGAGCCTATGTATAAATTGTCAGCGCGTATGGTTGCGAATTTACTTTCTTGTCCCCACAAGCTCATCCAAAGGCATTCTCCTCTCATCCTTTTGCTTCACTTAATCAAATACCTACAAAAACATAAAATTAATAACCAATTAAAGCATATGTACTAAAATTTAATTAGGACCACCTAAATAACACAAAATATGTATTCCTAAACATTTTTTGTTGATTTTTCACCTACTTTAATAACCTAAATGACTAAAATTACCTAAAACTAACCTATAAATCCACTAAAATTGTGGATTTATCAGAAAGGAAGGAAACCCAACATATCATACTTCCATATCTTTCGAAGTGAGTGTTTTATACTAAACACAAAAGATGATATTGGAAAGTTTGATGCATAATCTGATAAAGGATTTTTCATTGGATATTCTGAAACTTCAAAGGCCTACAAATTTTATAATTGTAGAACCTTAGTAGTGGAAGAATCTATTCATGTAAGATTCAATGATAACAAATAGACTGATAGGGAACTATTAGATCTAGAAGATGATTTTGCAGGAATTGAGCTAAATGAGAAAGCAGATGAACCTCAGACCAAGACTGAAGAAGTTTCTGAACATCTGTCTGAAGGACCTTTTGAAATTGGACAACTTCAGACAACTAATGTTGAGTCTCAGACTGAAGGCATATCAACTTTTAGAAATAATTGGAGATGCAAATCATAGGGAATGCTTCAGAAGGTGTAAGAACAAGATCAAGACTTAGAGAAGTCAATAATCTTGCTTTGCTGTTTGAAATTGAACCTAAGAACATTGATGAAGCTTTGCATGATGAAGGGTGGATCCTAGCCATGCAAGAAGAGCTAAACCAGCTTGCTAGGAGTGATGTCTGGACTATAATTCCTAAACCTTATGGGAAAACAATCATTGGAACCAAATGGGAGTTTAGGAACAAATTATCTGAAGATGGAAATGTTGTTAGAAACAAAGCAAGACTTGTAGCTCAAGGATATAATCAACAAGAAGGTATTGATTTCACTAAAACCTTTGCCCCTATAGTAAGGTTAGAATCCATTAGAATTTTACTTTCTTATGCAGCTCTTAATGGCATCAAACTATATCAAATAGATGTGAAAAGTACATTCCTAAATTGAATCGTTGAAGAAGAAGTATTTGTTAGACAATCCCCCGATTTTGAAGATGTCACTTTTCCAAAACATGTTTTCAAATTAAAGAAGACTCTCTTTGGTCTGAAATAAGCCTCAAGAGCTTGGTATGACCAATTGAGTAGTTTTCTTATCAAAAATGGTTTTGAAAGACGAAAAATGGACACAACTCTTTTTAGAAAAACTTCTAACAAAGACTTCATCTTAGTACAAATATATGTTGATGACATTATCTTTGGTTCAACTAATTCTTCTTTGTGCAAGGAATTTTCTGAGCTTATACAGTCTGAGTTTGAAATAAGCATGATAGGAGAACTCAAATTGTTCCTTGGACTTCAAATTAAGTAAGAATTAGATTGTATATGGATTTATCAAGAGAAGTATACAAAAGAAATGCTTAAGAAGTTCAACATGAATGAATGCAAGCCCATGACAACTCCTATGCATCATTCAGCCATCCTAAGAAAGATGAAGGAGAAGAACCAGTTGATCAAACTCTATTTAGAGGTATGATTGGCTCTCTACTGTATCTTACAGCAAGAAGACCTGACATCATGTTTAGTGTTTGTCTGTGTGCAAGATTTCAGTTAGATCCAAGGATATCTCATCTTACAACAGTAAAAAGAATTTTTGATATTTAAATGGTACTACTAATCATGGTCTTTTCTATAAGAAGAGTAAAGATTTTAGGTTAATAGGTTACTGTGATGCTGATTTTGCCGAAGATAGAGTTGAAAGAAAAAACACCAATGGAGGATGTCACTTCATTGTAAGAAACATTATCAATTGGTCCAACAAAAGGCAAGGCACCATTACTCTATCTATAGCAGAAGGTGAATATATTGCAACAAGCTGTTGTTCATAGTTGTTTTGGGTAAAATATCAATTAGATGATTTTAATATTTGTGAGCATTGCATTCCTGTAATGTGTTATTATACAAGTGTCGTTAATTTGTCTAAGAAACCTATTCAGCATTCAAGGGCAAAACATATAGAAATTAAGCATCATTTCATTAGAGACAATGTTCAGAAAAAAAGTTTTTGATTTCCAGTTCATTGACACAGAGCATCAATGGGCTGACATATTCACAAAACCTCTTTCAGAAGATAAATTTAAGTTCATCAGAAGCCATCTAAACATACATGCATTGTCTGGAAAATGAACTTTTCTGAAATGCATGATTGCCTGGACTTATGCCTGTCTAACATGCATGACTAAATGTGTTTGAAGTGTTGACTATCGGAAGTATTCATTTAACTGATGACGTGGCAGTCTGAGACTATTAATCTTCAACTTTTTCAAAAAGTGGTCTCTGGCACTTCACATGTTACCTGAGGTCTGTGCAATCATTTGTAACTGCCATCATAATTGTTGTCCTATATATTTGGAAAGAGAACCAGTTTAGGGCTATTATTTTCACTTTTTGCAACTGTAGAACCCTCAAACTTCCTTTGCACGCAATATTCTCTGCAACTTCTCTCGAGCTACTACAATGGCATCCAAGAAGACTTTCGGTGAGAACACTGTGAAGAGCAAGGAAGTAAACCTTGAAAATATGAAAGAGAATGGTGTGGACTTGACTGCAGAATTTGAGAGTGCTGGATAAACGTCATTATTCGACGTAGTTGATGGAGAATGGTCTGAGTATGACGTTATTGAGTTCTGGAAGAACGCCAAGGTGGTGGTAAACCCTGAAAGTAGGTACAAATTAATCATAGGCAAGGTAATGGGTGTAAACATCTTCGTGGATGATGGCATCATTTCCACAGTCATTCACACTGTTTCTGAAGGTGCAACTTTCTATAGTGACTGGGAGAAGAGAAATGGAGGAGACAGGGAGTTCAACCCTCTTCTCCATGGAGTTGAGCTACCTGAGAAATAGAAGTCTTAGATCATGGTAGACAAAGCAAGAATCCTGCATGCAGTTCTGGGTTGCATTGTGATCCTTAAGATGGGTACCAGGGTCATGTTTCAGAAAAGGAGAGGTTCTGTTTGATACACTTGATGAGAAAGGAGAAAATCAACCTACCTAAGCTGATTGTCTCTCATATGATCAAGAGGAACAATGACTCAGATAGAAGTCTCCGTCACAATACTCTCATACAGAAGATTTTGTTCCAATTCAAAGTGCCTATTCATGATACAACTCTACACAAAGCACCCGCACTCTTCTCTGTGAGCAATGTTAAGGCTATGGACATCAAGGTTGCAACACCTGAACCAGAGCCAACCCTTCGTGTGAGTCTGGAAAATCAGAAGGTTGACTCTATTGGGAGAACAACTCTGAATATCTTTGATAATGAGTTGAAAGGAGACCCAAGAAGAGCAGATTTTGAGCAAAACAAAACTGCATCTGAAGTGCCTACACCAACAGAACAAGCTCAGGTTGTGAAACCCAAGCTTTGTCCAAGGTGGTGAAGGCCTTAATTGAAGTCTCTACTTCTTCGGTGGGTGTTCCTCCCTTGATGGCAAGACCTTCTTCTGGGTGTTGTAGGGAAAATGCTTTTCAAGTACCTGATTCTCTGTTCCAAACCCCTCACTACTCTTTGGTTTTCTACTTCTACAGTGGCTCGAGGAGGGTGGATCTCCTTCATCATCACCATCGCTGGAATGACTATAGTGTGATTTTTGGTACGTCTGCCTCTAGTGATGGTTCTAGAACGTCGTTCAGGGGAAACCTAGAGTCAAGTCTTCATCATTGGAAGGAATTGTAGTTCTGAGAAAGGGGGAGTTATACATGTGGGTGGTTTTGGGGAGTTATGCATAACCTTCCTTCACAATTTATGTGCATCTTATTAAATCAACACAAAGTATTTTTAAGGAAGTTCTCACATTTTTTAATTGACTATAAGTGAATTAAGTGATCAAGAAAGTTTGATAAAATTCTAAGTTCATTTGACCGTTTAGAATTAAACCTAGAAAGTCTGTTTCTTAGTGTATTTTGATTTTGATAATCTCCAAAAGCATAGTTTTAAGTCTTTGTATATCAAGTTCTGCTTTTGATTAAGTTTTTGAAGTGTGAATCTAATTTTACTTATCATAATTGTTCAAATAATAATAGTAATTAATTCTTGTGATATATAAATCTATATAATATAATTTAATTTATCTATTGTTGAACAAATTATTTGCTTCTAAAAAACTTTTTCATTGTCAAGTTCATACTTAAGTAATAAATCAACAAGGATTATTAATTTGCACAAATTAAAAAAATTATCAAGAATTATTTCAAACTTTCCTTATCACAGTTCAACCTCTCTCATCTACTTCATTTTCATCTTATAAAACATAAAACAATGTCATTTATATTAATTTTACAATTTTATAAATCTTTATTTTTTTATAATTTTATCTTTTTATTATATAAAATATTATATAATATTAAAAATATATTTAATTAATATTAATTCAATCACAATTCAATTGCAACGAATTTGCATTCATTACCTCAAGTCCCCAAGTGAGACAAAATCAGAAAACTAGGATTCACCCGTGGAAAAAATAAGGGTTAAATATGTTTTTAGTTCATGAAGTTTGACTCGAATTTAGTTTTAGTTTCTAAACTTTAAAATCATTGACTTGAGTCCTTCTTGTTTTGAAATTACGTAACTTTAGTTCATCCCCTTTACACCGTTAATTTTTGACGTTGACGTGAGAAAAATATTTCTATGTCAACTTGTTTAGTCAGATTCAATGATCATAATGTGACACTTGAATTACACTTTAGCTCATCCTGTCAGTTTTTTTGGCCTTCATTGTTCATGAAAAATGTGAAGTTAAATTTAATAAAATCCTAAATAAAACATGATTATATGAGCTGTGGTGTAATTCAATTGTCACATTATGATCATTGAAATTGACTGGAAGAACTGACACAGAAATTCGTTTGTCACGTTAGCATTAAAGTTAACGATGTTATGAGGAGTGACTAAAGTTACGTGATTTCAGAATATGAGGGACCAAACCAATAATTTTAAAGTTTATAGACGAAAATCAAATTTAAGTTAAACACAAAAACTAAAAATATATTTAACCTTAAAATTAATATCATACAAAAATTTCACGTGATATAACTTCGATTTTGTGACAAATGACGACAGTGAGAGGGACAATAAACAATATTTTAAAAAGGCAAACGGCACTGTATTAAAGTAAAACTGACATCGGCACATCGCATTCTAAAAATATAATTAAAATGCGGATAGAAATGCAGAATATGCTTGAGTTGTGGCCTTGTGGGTTTAGTTTATTGTAGACAGGGGAACAGGTTGACGTGGTGCGATCAAAACTTCATGTTGAAGCAAACTAAAATAGCAAACTAAAATAGAAATGCAGAATATGCTTGAGTTGTGGCCTTGTGGGTTTAGTTTATTGTTGACCAAAAAAAAAAAAGCAAACTAAAATAGGAAAAGACACACGCTAAATTCCTAAAATAGTTGTCTTCTTACCCACTAAACAATTTCTTATTTGACTAAAATCCAACAATTACTCCCTACAATTTTGCATTTGAAAAATGATTTGTTTTTCAACATTTGAAGGGTATGTAACCTATGATGGAAGAACCACGTGTCTTTATCTTTATTTATATATATATATATATATATATATAAAAGTAAGGTAAATTTGATGTTGCTCTAGGAATAGCTTTTTCTTCCTAACTTAAGGGTAAAAATATCATTTTGCTTAAAATATTTTATTTTAGAATTTTTTTATCCTTTAATAAATACATATTAGCATAAATCATATTAATGCCTCGATTGTTTTTCAAAGACACCTTTTTGACTTTCATTGTTGAGATGATTATATCACTTCCATAGAATTTTACATCGCTTAATGTTGGGGGCTTTTCATATTTATCATTATAGTAACTATTTCAATTTGAGTGTGGTTTCATATGTTATTATTTCTGTAATCAGTATTTTTACACATTTTCTTCATTTGCTAACAATTTATACATTCACATTATCGATTCTTTTTTGAATTTTTTTATTTTATGTAATTAATAAATTAAAATATTAAATGTATTAAAATATTTTTTAAAATTTAAAAAGACAAGATATATTTTATTTGAAATATTTAAATATATTAATATATTTACTTTAATGTATTTTGAGACATTTAGATAAAAATATATTTATATCTATATTGTTGGAGTAAAAATATAAATAAATATAATAAAATAAATTAATGAAAAACTTATTTCATTAATAATAAAAATGAGCTTCATAACTATTTTTATTAAGTTATCAAGAAAAATGTAATATTATATAACTTATTACATAAAATAATGTTAAAAAAATTATATATTAGAAGTAATCCTATTTATAATATAAATATATATGGTTGATTTCTTTTAGAAATTTTTATTTAATTTATTTTGATTCATATGCTTTAATTAGAAATATTTTTATTATATCTTTTCCTTGATATATACAACTTTTATTAATTAAAATTTATATAGAAGTATTGAAGAAACGATAATATTAGGCAAATACATCATCAAATAAATTTTTATTATAATTTTTTTGAATTTTTTATTTTTTATCTTAGATCTTAGATGATATCATATAAAATAAAAATAAAGAAAAATTATAATAAAATAAAAATAAAATTTATTTTAAATATTTCTCTATTCATACACATGAATAATGGGAATAATATATAAAATTTTAATATATATGCGATAAAAAATGATATATTTCAACACTATTTTAATTGTAGTTTATAAACAAAGTTTGTAATTTTGATATATATGATATAAAAAATGATATATTTAATATATGCTTCGTATCTTTTTTTTATTTTAATTTTTTATGTATATCTTATTGTTATAATTTATTATATTTTAATATTTTAATTTATTTATATTATAATTTAATTGATATGCATGTACTATTTTTTATCGAAATAAGCGATTAATATGTGTATATTTTTTACTATTTTCTTATACAAATTTGATCTATCAATTCGATGAAGGTATACTCCCATATAATAATATTTTTTAAAATAGAAATTTTTTTGTAAATATGATAATATATTTAAAAATTCTTCGGTTGAATTCAATTCATTTGCACTTTACTATTCATTTTAAGAAGAGAGTACTTTTGATATTTTTGTGTAATCAAACAACAATGTGACTTTAACAAATATGTCTTTCTTATTTATATAATTGGGAAGTAAATGAATTGTAGATGAATAAAATAGTTACTTCTATTAATTTTCTAAGAAAAAAATACTGATAATTATATAAAATATTTTGCACATGATATTATTTCCTTATTTTATTTTTAGATTATGATTACTTATATTCATCTTCTTACCCAAATATTTTAAATAAAAAATAAGTCAAATAACCCAATTTCAATAGTTTACATAAATAAACTCAAACAAAAAAATGTATATTATACATGTGAAAAAATGTTATAACATTATTAGAGTAGGATGATGAATATTAAGCAATATCTCCTCTGTCAAAATTTACAATATCTCATATGTCAGGAAACTTGAATTCGAAAGAAACTCAGAAAACTTGTTAGAAATTTAAAGTAAAACGAAAAGAAAATGAATTTTATAAATTAAATGGATAAGAAACAAAGTTGAAAAGAATGAAGAAGAAAAACGTAAAAAGAAACAACTTAAAAGTAAAAGAAACAATGAAGGAACTCTTGAACAATAATACCGAATTTAAACCATGGTAGATTACATACTTCGTCTCTCACAGAACCAATAGTCTCGAATGTGTGGACGTGTTCGATATTTAGAGAGGTTTCAGAAAATGAAAATCCAATCCCTATTCTAACAATAATGAACCTATTTATAGAGTTGGATAGTCTAACGACTAACTTATTACAATTTGACACGTATAAACTTAAACTAATTTTACAACGGTCGAAAATCCACGTGTCTTGTAATTACATTAGAAGAACATAACTTCTCTTAACTGCTTCTAATGACTTCCTTTACACTTACTCGAACAAGAATTCTCGAATTAGGCTTCGAAAACTGTCTGACTTCAACTTTTGAAAACTTGCTAAGTCTTTTCCAGAGAAATCGTTCGACTTTGAGATTTAGATATCTTCGAGCTTTCTTTCTGTTAGAAATATAATTATCTCTTCTGCTTTGAACTTGAAAAGAAAGAACCTGTCATAACTTTAGAAAAATTTTCTAATTTTACCCTAACACAAATCATCAAATATCACAACCAAACTTTCATCTAAGTCTTAGCATGCATTAGGGGTGTAAGCGGCTTCGACCCAACCCGCGAACCCGACGGATCCAACCCAACCCGAAGATCTTTAACGATTCGGTTCGGGTATTCGGTTCGGTTCAAACATTTTCTTTCGGGCCCAATCTGGTTCGGTTTGGGTCTCGGGTTTGCCTATGATGAACCCGATAGACCCAACCCGAACCAAACAAAAAAAAAAGAAGCTCTAATCTTATTTCGTTTTCCTGCAAGGAAAGAACAAAAATAGGCGCAACGGCAACACAAGCAGAGGTGGTTCCCCAAATCCTATTTCATCTGCTCCTCTCAATTTATTTTTCTCTATTTCTTTTCTTTTTTCATTTCATATTTTAATTTCATTTCATCTTCCACATTTTTAAGAAAAAAAAATGCTCATGACCCGATGACCCAACCCAACCCAACCCAACCCAACCCGTACTTAATCAGGTTGGTTCGGGTCGGGTTACTCACCCAAAAAATATAAAACCCGAACCAACCCAACCCACCACCATTTTATCGGTTCGAACTTGATGTCACCCCAAACCCGATCAAACCCAACCTGATTACACCCCTAGCATGCATAGATCAAGCTAAATCCACAAAGAAATAAATTTTTTAATGAAGACTACCTGAGTAAGTAGTTTTAGCCGAACCAAATCAAAGCTAACTACACCATGTAGTTGTTTGATTTTTAACACAACAAATCACACAAAAGAGGAGTCAAGGAATCTCCCTCTTAGTTTAATCTCTTTAGAAAAATAACCAAGGGCATTGTAATCTTTTCACGCATTAAAATATTATCAAAATATTATAAAAATTTCAAAAAATTTATTTTATTCTATAAATATGTTTTCTATATAAGATTCATTATTTTGATATTATTATATCATCTCTGCAGTTAAAAACATTGTTTTCCCTACATAGCAACCTCTAGGGGTAATTTGGTCATTATTCCTTGACTGTCTCAAAAAAATTTCTAATAAATCCTAAAAATTATAAAACCAAAGAATATCAACTTCTTTGACTTTAAATCCTTTTGAATCACATCCTTACTTAATATCCTAATGTTATCGTTATTGGAAGTAATTCAGAGTGGGAAAAAATGCGGGTGTTACAGTAGAGATTTAGGTTAGAGAGAGAGGGGCATTTTATAAATAAAAATTAAATTAGGGGTGGGGAAAGCAACAAAGGGGTGCAAAAAGCAATTCCATTCTTTAAGTTCAACTTTGTCAAAAGACCCCAAAGGCCCAACAACAAACAACTATTGCTCTACGGCTCAATGAAATTGATGATGAAATTCGACCAAAAAAAATGAAATTGATGAAACATGATCAGCAATCACAAACTAGCAGAGAAAGTGAGAGAGAGATAGAGGAATAGTTGAGCATAGAACATGGTGGTGAGAGTGAGAGGCCAAGAGCTTCTTCTTCCACTTCCAGTTATTCCTTTTTCCCTTAACACGTTCTCTTCCTCTTTGCGTTCTACATTCACCCTCTTTCGCTCCCTCACGCTCCCCAGTCTTCACCACCACCACCACCGCACCTTTCCTTCTTCGCTCCTCCTCCCACGGCTCCGCCAATTCCCGCGCCTCTCCGTCAGTGCAGAGCAGCCTGTTCTTCAAGAAGAGCTGCCGGACAACGAGGCTTTCAGTTTCGACAGGTCCTCTTCGGCGGCGGAGGCGGAGGCGGAGGTGAAGCGGCTGCCGCGGCCGGAGGTGGAAGTGAAGGAGTTGAACGACGTGCCGGAGCTGTGGCGGAGGTCGAGGGTGGCGTGGCTGTGCAAGGAGCTACCGGCGCATAAGGCGGGGACTCTGGTGAGGATACTGAATGCGCAGAAGAAATGGATGAGGCAGGAAGATGCCACCTATGTCATCATGCATTGCTTGCGGATTCGCGAGAACGAGACTGCGTTTAGGGTAAGTGTTTCTCTCTCAATTTTTTTTTTTCTATTTTTGTTTTTATGTATTTTTTGGTAATTGTTTTAGGATGATATTGCTTGGACGAAATTGGCAAGATTTTTTGGTAAACGGGACTGACAGAAGCATTAATCAAGTATTATTAATGTGATGACAGAATCATAGGTTAAGAACTTTGTTTTCTGTTATGAAGACTAATTTGAAAAATGTTGTCAAAAGGATTGGAAGGAAACATTTTCTGTTTTTATTTCCTATTTTTAGTTATAATTATCAAAATATTTTCAGTTTTGTTTATAAAAAACATCATTCTGTTTTCTGCTTGCAAAGTTTTGTAAAGGAAACAATGAAAATAACTTTGTATTGTTTTCTTTATTTTCTGTACAAAACTCTGAAAGATGAAATAGAGTAAATAAGAACAAGTTGATATTGTTTATAATTAAAACTAAAAATAAGGAAATAGAAACAGATAATGTTTTCTGAAAGTAAATAGGCTTTGCTTGTGGGAATTGATGAGAACCATAAGCTTCAATTGTGGGAATTGACATTTTATCTTGCCGCGAATGGGAAGAAGGAACGTGGATTATGATAGAGTCGTGTAAATTATCATGTATTGATAGTTTTGTTTTAGATATGTGTCAAATAGGCGTTTTAGCAAAGTTCCAGTGCTGTGAAATTAAGTGTTGGTTATAGTTTTTTCTTTTTGGTGTAAAGCTTGCAGATTATAGATTCAGGAAAGGTTTTACTGATATTGGTTAATGATTAGGTGACGTACCTAGATTTCTGAAGCTTCATGAAGCATAAATAGAGTTGTAATAACATGGATTGTGGAAATTCTGTGTTTCTGTTATGTCTAATATGAATTTGGGTGTGGAATAGTGAATGATATAAAGCTCCCCTGTTGCTACTTTTACATGGTTATTCATGATGGAATTTTTTCAAAACCTTGAAATGTTGTTTTATCAAATCAGTGCTTCCTTCTTCCTGGGAATTGTTTCTTTATTCTGTGTTTCTTCTAGTGCTTGGAATTGGTATTTGGCTGTAATTATTTATTTACTTGAATACTTAAACAGAAATTTTACAAAATATCACTATAAGCTGGAAGTTGTTCATAGATTTAATTACCTTCTTGTGCTCCCTAAAGGTATACAAGTGGATGATGCAACGGAGTTGGTATCAATTTGATTTTGCTCTTTGTACCATGCTAGCAGATTACATGGGTAAAGAGCGAAAGTTTTCAAAGTGCCGTGAGGTATTTGATGATATTATAAATCAAGGCCGTGTTCCGAGTGAGTCAACGTTCCATATATTAATCGTTGCTTACCTTAGTGCTCCTGTTCAAGGTTGTTTGGATGAAGCATGCAGCATTTACAACCGTATGATTCAGTTGGGTGGTTACCAGCCTCGTCTTAGCTTGCACAATTCCCTCTTCAGAGCTCTTGTGAGCAAATCAGGAATCTCATCAAAGCATTACCTTAAGCAAGCTGAATTTATATATCATCGATTAGTTACAACTGGACTTGATGTACATAAAGATATTTATGGGGGCCTAATTTGGCTGCATAGCTATCAGGATTCAATAGATAAAGAAAGGATAGCAGCACTGAGGGAGGAGATGCTACATGCTGGAATTGAGGAGGGCAATGATGTGCTAGTATCGATCTTGAGGATTTGTGCAAGGGAGGGGGAGGTGGAGGAAGCAGAGAAAACTTGGTTCAAACTTCTCCAGTCTGAAAGTGATCCCCCATCACAGGCTTTTGTGTATAAAATGGAAGTCTACTCAAAGGTTGGCATGCCTATGAAGTCTTTGGAGATATTTAGGGAAATGCAGTTAAAACTAGGTAAAACAAGTGTTGCAGCATATAATAAAATAATAGAGATACTATGCAAAGCACAAGAATCAGAATTTGCAGAATCGATCATGACAGATTTTGTCAAGAGTGGTCTGAAGCCCCTTACACTGTCATATGTTCATTTACTAAACATGTACTTCAATTTGGAATTACATGATAAATTGGAAGAGGCATTCTCCCAGTGCCTAGAGATATGTAATCCAAATTGTACTATATACAGTATATATTTGGATTCTTTGGTGAAAGTCGGTAATATCAACAAGGCTGAGGATATCTTTAACCAAATGTATCGTGATGCGACTATTGGTGTTAATGCTCAATCATGTAACATCATCTTAAGTGGATACCTGTCTTCGGGAAATCACTTAAAGGCAGAGAAGATCTATGACTTGATGTGCCAAAAGAAGTATGAAATTGAAACTCCATTAATGGAAAAGCTTGACTATATCCTGAGCTTGAGAAGGAAGATTATTAAAAAGCCAATAAGCTTGAAGCTAAGCAAGGAGCAGAGAGAAATCTTAATTGGGTTGCTTTTAGGTGGTTTGCAGATTGATTCAGACGACCAAAGGAAGAATCACGTTATCCGTTTTAATTTTGATGGCAATTCCATCAGCCATCATGTTCTGAAGAGTCATATACATCGCCAGTTTTATGAGTGGCTGCATCCTACTTGTAAGCCAAATGATGACAGTGAGAACATACCAGATAAGTTTTGCACCATTGCAAGCTCTCATTTTGGCTTTTATGCAGATCAGTTTTGGTCAGAAGGTCAGCCTACAATTCCAAAACTAGTCCATAGGTGGTTGTCACCGTGTGTTCTTGCATACTGGTACATGTATGGGGGCCACCAAAATGCATCAGGGGATATTTTGCTTAAGATAAAGGGAAGTCGTGAGGGTGTTGTGAGCATTGTCAAAAAGTTTAAAGCCATGTCCATGGATTGTAAAGTCAAGAGGAGAGGAAAAGTATTTTGGATTGGTATTCTGGGAAGCAATTCAACTTTGTTCTGGAAATTGGTTGAGCCATATATTTTAAAAGATGTAACCGATTTTCCTGAGGCAGGTGATCAGACGATGGAGCAGGATTCAGTGGAAACACAATACATTAACTTCAATAGTGATTCAGACGAATGAAAAAAGGAGATACTACATTGATGGTCATGGTTCGGAGAAGTTTTTTAGGATTTTGCCTGGCCAGATTATGCTTTTACACCTATGGCTAAACCATGTTTGATTTCTGTACTTCCAGTAGGTCTTTTTGCCGAAGTGACTGCTATGGTTGCAAAATGAAGGCATTCTTGAATATTTTGTTAACCATCCTCTGAAACATCCTAGTTGTATACTCCTAATTTCCAATGCATAGAGAATTAGAGAGTAGATATTTTACTGTATTATCGAGTTAAACTGTGAAAACTGAAGAGAATTAAAAACACTGATATTCTATATATTAATTAACTTATATTTACCTTCTAATTGTAGCATTCATTGCATGGAATGTTCAGGATTCTTCTTTCCAACCATTTAGTTATTGTATAAGAACTGCAAATTATCCTCTGCTACAAGTGATGACACTTGTCAATCTAAAATAAAAGCCAACTTCATTTACAGAAAATATTCAATTATAGTTATCTCAACTCCTTCTGGAAAAATATTTCATGTTGGTGACAAAATCACAGATAAAAGCTACTATGATTCAGGTGGATTCTAGGTGGACCATAGACCACTGAACACATGGTCCACTTATTCACAAATGACTTACAGGTTTTGTCACCATTTTATACATGTTTTTACTTTGTCAATGTTTTTGATCCCTCTAAAATACAAGCGTTTTTATTTTGGTCCCCCTAATTTTTTTTATCTCTTAGTCCACATAAATTTTTTTTTCTCAAAATAGTCCTCGCCGTTAGATAAGTTAACAAAGTGCTGATGTGTCCGTTAACCCCTATGCTGACATGTCCTTTTTACTCATATATGGCAGCCATTGTGTAAATTAATTAGTATTATAATTAATTTTATTAATTAAAAACATTTGAAAAATAAATTCAAAATAACTGAAATTAGAAAATCAAATTCGGGTGGTCTCTCTCCCGAAGAAAATCAATCTTCTTTATTATTTAACCTTCTTTGTCATTGTCGCTTTTGGAGCTTCTGTCCGTCATTGTTGGCTTCCTAAGGAGCTTCATTCCCATAGCAGGTATTTCTTCTTCATTACTGTTAGTAGTGGAAATTTCATTAAGTTATTGATTACAAAAGATTCCCATTATAACAGAAAAATTCGAATGAATTTTAGCATCATAAAGGATAATTTTGATTTGAAATCATTTTAAGTCAAGTAATTCAGATTCACAAAGATTATGGTTTGAGAAATATTTTCGGATATCTCAGAAGATTAATTCTTTCCTTTGATTGATTAAATATTTGAAATCCTTGTATGATTGTAGTCAGATATTTCGAATAAAACTTGATAATTATAGCTGCAAAGATTTGGAATTATACTGATACAAGGATAAAAGATTTCGAATTATACCGATACAGGATAAAAGATAAAACATTGTACAAAAGCAGAGGTAATTCGATATTGGATTTCATTCCATATAACAAATTACAAGAGAAATTTCGAATTACAATAGAATGCTTACAGATTACAAGAGAAAATTTAAATTACATAGAAATTACAAATAAAATGGTAATGAATTACAAGAAGGAAAGTAGTTCGAAACAGAAACCTTCATCTCTTGATATTCTGGAAATTCTGGAGTAATCAAATTTCCGTTCTCTCGAACCTCTTGGTCTTCGAAAAGAAGGAAAACTCTATGGAGGATAAGGCTTCTGAGTGAACATTCTTTATCACTAACCTTCTCATACATAATTCTTCTTTTCTCATTCGAGTAAGGGAATTAATCAAGTCAAAGGCAAAAAGACAAATATCCCCTACAATTCGAAAAGAAGATAAGAGTTAAGTGGATATCTTCCAGGAAAATTTGAAGAAGACACAAACATCTCCACCTAACAATTTACACAAAAGAGGTCATCCTCCATGTGTTGATTCTCCATCTCAACTTCCTTTTTCCAAGATTTGGTCATTAGTAAATAAAAAGAAGGAAGCAGGAAGTGCCACAAAGGATATAGGCACCTCCTCAGAGAAGGAGAAATCTAACGCATTATTAGGTAAACATACCTATTAAATACCCACTTTTGGCTATAACGTTCGACCCAAAGGCCATAAACTTAGAAACATTCCTAACATTGGTCATTACGTCGACCTAAATCGAATGAAATCACTCGAAACTTAGGTCGAACGTAATAGCCAATATCAGGAACCTCTCTATATTTCGAAATAAAAATAGAAGGAAAGAAGAGTTCGAGTAAAGATACTCGAAAGATTAAAAAGAAGAATGAAAGTTTTTACTTTCTAAGAATAGAAGAGAGGTAATATGGAAGAAGATTTACTTCCGAGGTAAGTAAAAATGAAAGGAGAAGGTAACTATTTATAAGGAAAATTCACAAGTAGTAACATAAATGTGAAAACATGAGAATTAGTGAACTGTTAAAATTTATTAGGGAGTTTTGACTGATAAAATCAGTTTCTGATCAAAGGTGTGAAACAGCAAGGACAATCAAAAGTTGACACGTGGCATGAAAGAAACGTTCAAAACATGATAAACGTTTTTAAAGCAAATTTCGAATTTATTGTGTTAATTATATGCAAAGGATTTCTCAAACTTAGAATATTTTCTAAGGTGTCAAGATGATTGAAGATTTCGAATTTGATATAGCGAAAAAACTTCAAGGATTTCGAATCCATGCCTAGACATTTTGGCTGAAGATTTCGAATCAGAAAACTTAACCATATTGGCTGAAAATTTCGAACCAAAGCTTAACCATATTGGCTAAAGATTTTGAATCAGAAGGTTTAACCATATTGTCTAAAGATTTTGAATCCATACTTAATCATATTGTCTGAAGATTTCGAATCCAGACTTAACTAAATATTTTGAAGATTTCGAAATCAGACCTAATCAAAAGACTCTGAAAATTTCGAAATCAGACCTAATCAAAAGACTCTGAAAATTTCGAAATCAGACTTAACCAAATATTTTGAAGATTTCAAGTCAAGGCTCATAAAAATTTCCTGAAGATTTCGAGTCAAGGAAAGGCTAAAAATCATGAAGATTTCGAATGAAGATTGATCAAGTATCCCGAAGAAGAATTTCGAATCAAGATTCAACAAAGAAGAATAGACACGTTGAATACATCTAATGAAGTCAAGACACCTGTTCGGCTATATATTAGGCAGTTAGGATTTTGTCTTACGTGTCTGTTGTAAATTAGTTGACCGTTAGAGTCAAAAGTCTATAAATATGGCAAAGTAGCAAGTCCTAGGGAAGAATCTTTCTCCATTCTACATACTTAAGACATACTCGAAAAAAGCATACTGTCTATCATTATCATGACTACTTGCTCATATGAGAATATTCGAAAAGTATGTCAGTTTGAGAATTCGTCAAACCTTTTTTCAATACATTTTCTTAAACTTTCTTTTACTTTCTTGCCTTTTCTTTTACTTTTACCTTAACATTGTTCCTAGTTGTTTACTTTTTTCTACTTCTTACTTCTTAATCGCATCACATTATTCATAAAATCCACCAAGAGGACTTGATTCCAGTCCCAGATTGTTCATAGGAATCTTTAACTTGATTTATCTAAAAGTCACCACAAACAATTACATAACAAACTTCCTTTTTAAGCTTGCATTGTAGCTTGACCACCTTCTTCCTTATTTTTTCCACTTCTTCTTTTAATTCATCCACCTCTTGCCTTGGACAAGGTTCACCAGGTTTATTACCATCCTTACACCAATGAAAATAATTACAAGTTTTTGGAGTCTGTAACAAATTGCAGGATAAAATTATTAACTTCTTCAAGTGTAACAAGGGGGACTAAAATGAAATAGAAGGAATATTAAAGCGGCTAAATTGAAAACAAGTTAAAATTAGAGGGACTAAATAAGTTAGGTATTCCAGTTTCTTACATTCCAGAATCTGCATCTCTAGAACTGTTTCCCATGATTAGATGTTAGCAAAATCAAATCCTCTGGGAGAAACATGATGATGAGGATGATTTCATTTTGAAAAAATTCAATGCAAACGCTTTAAGCCAACATCAACATGAGGAAGTTTGTTATGTAATGAAGAAGAAATACCTGCTACGGAAATGAAGCTCCTGAGGAAGCCAACAATGGCGGACTGAAGCTCCAGAAGCGACAACAATGGCGGAGAAGGATGAATAAGAAAGAAGATTGATTTTCTTTAGGAGAGAGAGTCACCCAAATATTATTTTCTATATTTAGTTATTTTGAATTTATTTTTCAAACGTTTTTAATTAATAAAATTAATCATAAAACTAATTAATTTACACAGTGGCTGCCACATATGAGTGGGAAGGATAGGTCATCATAGGGGTTAATGGATATGTCAGCACTCTGTTATATTATCTAACGGCGAGAACTATTTTGAAAAGAAAAAATTTTAGGGGGACTAAAAGATAAAAAAATTAGTGGGACTAAAATGAAAACACGTGTATTTTAGAGGGACAAAAAACATATTTAAACCTTATAGAAAGTTAATAAAATTGCAAGGAAACCATTTTTGCTTCTTTTTTTTTTTCCTTCCTCTGAAGCATGATGAAAGCTAACATGTGGAAGAAGCTGAGCATACAAGTTCTCTCTAGCCAAACCCAAACTCCAGACATCTTAAGCAAACCATGGGATTTGCTATTCATACCACCTTTTTACTATTCACACCATCCAACTTTTTTATTTTTAAAAATTCTATAATATCCCTTAGGGTTAAATATATTTTTAGTCCCTCCAAAATACACTCATTTTTATTTTAGTCCCCTAAATTTTTTTTAGCTTTTCGTCCTCACAATTATTCTTTTTCAAAATAGTATTCGTTATTAGAGGTCATATTCTGTGTGGATGTATTACTTAGATTGGTGTGGGATTTCTACTGCATTACATAATTCTGGTCAAGCTAATTTTACTCAATTTGTGGGTTTTCCAAACTGTTCAAGTAGGAATCGTGTCAAGTGGTCTATTCTTTGGATGGTTATCATTTGGTCTATATGGCTAGCTAGGAATGAAGCATTTTTTTTTATGATAAGCATATAATACTGGAGGATTTGCTGGAAATGATTAAAATACGATCTTGGAATTGGCTGAAGGCTAAGGACATGTTATTTGTTTACCCATTTTCTGTGTGGGAGTTGTCACTTGCAGGTTGCCTTAATTTTCAATGAAGGTGCTATGTTGCTCTTTATGGTGTAATTATTTGTGTTGTGCATTTTCTGATTTGGCTTGATTTTTTCATCTCCTGTTACTGTCTGTGTTACTGATAGCAGACAAGATGTGGATCTAAAATTGAGCAAAATCAACCAGTTAGAAGTGAAAATTGAAACAAATATGCGGTTGGACAACAAGCTAAAATGCGCAGAAATTGTAAAGAAAATGAGAGAAAATGAAAGAAAAGTGGAAGAGAATAGAGGTGGAATTGGTGCCGCTGAGGAAGGCAACCCCTTAAACAGATAAGCCAGTAGTGTAGATTCGCCACCAACTCGTGGAACCGGATAAGAATCATAATGATTTAAGCAAGAACCATCAAGCCTCTCAACGTCACAAGGGAGAATACAAGCATAAGCTCAATATATGAATGAATATTTAAAACTACAAGTGAGGAGAAGGCCCCCTTATATAGGAAGATGGGGCAACCAACTCATAAGGAAAAGAAAGGGAAAATAAATCTATCCTAATGGGTCCTTGAACCAATGACTCTTAATGCTTTTAGTAAAACAACCTCCTAGCCCCTAATTCCAGCAAATTAGCGCCCTAAATGAGAGCAGGAGGTAGGAAAGTACAATTAAATTCAAATACAAGCAAATCCTATCAAACTAAGGTTTAGGGGCCAAGACTAGGTGGTCCTCTATTTTAGGGAATTCAAAAATACAATACAATGTTGACTTTATGAAGTCAACTCTCCTTTGATGGGCCTTCATGCGCCTAACCATCAGCAGCATGCCATTATGCCCTCCCTCTGGAAAAGGATTTGACCTCAAATCAGCATAGAGGATTATAGTAGGAGAAAAGAAAAAGGGGTAAGAAGCAGAATAGTGGAGAGATGGAATGGATGACAAGAATAAATGAGTTAGGAAGGTACTTCCCTTAAGGTGAAATGCGCCATCATGTAGTCCACTTGCTAGTAGAGGAGTAGCTGAAACAGTAAGAGATTCATTTAACGTTGATCCCCGAGCTTCATAACAAAAGAATTTTGGAAGCATAAAGATAGAAAAAGATGAAGTATAGGGTAAAGAAAACCCCCTTGATCGTAGATGAGTAGCTTCTTATTCCATGGGAGGTCCTTTTGTACCTTCAAAACAAACAACATTAGTTTCTAAAGGGAGTTTAAGCAAAAGCATTGTTTCTTTCTTCCTTGTCCCTTTAGTTTTTCCTTTGATAGCCTTAGGTTGTTTGCTAGAGGTTTCTATCTTCTTTTTATCTTTCTTTTGTTTTTCTTCCTCACAACCCAACCTTAGTTGAAGTTGATCCTCACATACTTCATTGGGAACCATAGGCATTAGGGTGATTTTCACCCCCTTATGTTTAAAAGTGAATTCATTAGAGAAGCAATCATGGGTTGCCCTCTTGTCATATTGCCATGGACGCCCCAATAAAACATGTGTGGCATCCATTGGAACTACATAACAAATTATCTCATCTTGGTAGGTTCCAATGGATAAGGCTATGAGGACTTGTTTATCTACCACTCTTTCCCCATCTTCACTTATCCAAGACAATTTGTATGGTTTAGAGTGGGTGGTGGTCCTAAGACCTAGTTTCTCTACCATTCTCATACTAGCAATATTGGTACAACTCCCACTATCAATGATTAGGGAGCAAATTTTCCCTTCTACAATGCACCTAGTATGAAAGATGGTTTCTCTTTGATTCTCATTCATTTTTATTGTTTCATTTCCTAAGACTCTTTTGATCATTAGTCCTAACCTTCCCTCAGGCCTATGGGCAGCTACTGGCCTAGGTTCCATTTCTATTTCCTCAATATCCTCCTCATCACTATTTGATGGTGTTGATTCTTTAGAACTTGCACTAGTGTACTCCCCATTCTCTTTTATTAACATTGTTCTTTTGTTAGGACATTGGGAAGCAATGTGTCCCTTCCCAGAACATTTGAAACATTTGATGTCTCAGGTAGAAGTTGAAGGATTTGCGCTTTGGGACTTGGAAGGAGTAGGGTTCGAAGCAACCCTGGGGACCTTAGGCTCTTCCTTCACTTGACTCTTACCCTCATCTTTATTTGGGAATTCTTTGTTCCTAGTTGAGTAACTAGAGTTGTTCTTTTTAAAGCTTCCTTTCCTTTTGAGTTGGGTTTCTACTTTAATGGTTTGATGTACCAAGTCCTCTATTTCAACATAAGGTTGCAATTCCACTATGTCCCTTATGTCAAAATTGAGTCCATTGATAAATCTAGCCATAGTGGCCTCTCTATCTTCAATTATGTTGGCCCTAATCATAGCATGTTAGATTTCCTTATAACACTCATCAACACTCTTAGAACCCTGTTTGAGTGATTGGAGTTTAGTGTGCAAATCCCTAACATAGTGTTGAGGAATAAACCTTTTCCTCATGATTCCTCTCATTTCGTCCCAAGTTGAGACTAGAGGAAGACCACTTCTACCATGGTCAATTTGGAGTTGATGCCACCAGACTAAGGCATAATTCTTAAACTCTAGAGAAGCTAACTTAACCTTCTCCTCTTCTCTATAATTGTGGCAACTAAAGATTTATTCAATCTTCAATTCCCACTCTAGGTTTTGCTCAACATCATTCCTTCCTTGAAAGGTAGGGATTGATACCTTAACTCCTTTAAGGCCATTATCTCTCCTAGGTTCTTCTTCCCTCCTAGGTATCTCTCTTCTAGGTTTTCTCCTCCTAGGTTCTCTTCTTTCCCTTCTCCTCCTATTCCTAGAATTTTGGTAATACTCCCTATCACTTTCCTCCTCCTCCTCTTCTTACCTATGCTCTCACAAAACTCCTTCCTCCATGACTACTGTCTCCATGATATCTATCCTCGATTCTAACCCTACTGAACCTACCATCACTTTCTTCCTCACGAGAAGAATGCCTTCTCTCGCTCCTACTATGAATGATTTCTCTCCTTATATCAGCTAACCTTTCCTCCATGACCCTTGTAAACCTTTGGGTCAACTCCTCTATCTTGTCCCTATGCCTTAAATTTCGAGGCGTTGGGGGGGGATAGGTTCCTACTTGCCATTTTAAGTTCTTATCAGACCTTTCCACACAAGCTAAGTGTTTACACTCAAAGAATGTATTCACTCGTGTTTGTCACTCTTTTTACGACTTTTTCTATAATGTTTTCACTCTAGCCTCTTCTACTCGGTTAGGATTGATTTTAGTTCTTACAAAGACCAAAGTTATTTCCCTACCAAGTTGTGTTAGTGTATGCACTAGAGACTTATATTTTTTATTTTGAACATTCATCACTTGTATCATATTATTCTTATAAAGGAAATTCATTTTATTAATTCTTTTGGAATATAATAAATGTCCTTAGAATAATAAGCTTAAACTTCATAAGAAATCAAGTAGACGACTTGTTCGTGAGATCTTATGAAGAACTATTCTTAAAATAGTCCCTGGTCAAGCATCATCTTAGGACAATTAGATGCATTTAGACTAGTATGTGAGTTCGTTGATGATCACATCTCACGGATCATGAATATGAGATATCAAGTGCTCACATAAGTACATATTAAGAGTAATGATGTACTGGACTGGCCCACCTTAAGAACGTTGCATGGTTTATTACATAAGTGTCATGAACGTTTCTTATATTGATAAATATTATATGAGGTCCTTTGACCTGAAATCACTACGATTCCTACATAAGGAATTATATGTTTTAAATATCATCAAACGTTGCCTGTAACAAGGTGATCATAAAGTTGGTTTTTGGACATATAATAAATTATATTGTGGAATGTGAGTGACCTAGATGGGATTTGTCCCTCCTATGTAACAAGAGTTATATCTGTAGGCCTCTTGATAAAGTTAGACTACAAAATGCATGACCATGCTCAGGGGGATAAACATGAGATGTTTATTTTCTGTATAGTCTATTTGGGCATCAAGAAAAACATAAATTGAACTATACAAGGATGACACATTTCATGCCCTTATGTTCAATTAGATATTTGGACAAAGGGACAAATCATATAAAGTATTATAATAAAATAGGATACGTCAAATTGCTAACATTCTCAATATTTGGGTATTAGTGATGTATTACTAGATACCACTAGCTATTTATGATATTAAATATAAAAGGGTTTTATTTTAAATATCATAACCAAATATTAAGAGAACCTATTGGGTCACACGCATACAACAAGCCCACTAGGAATGTTAGTAATTCTAATAAGATTAGAATTATAACATAATAGGCCAGGCCCATATGTGATAGGGTTAAATGAGTGACGGTAAAACCCTAGCCACCACTCTAAATATCGCATGAGATGCATTACCTTAAACACATGAGCAGTCGCTCTTACTCTCCAAACGCTACTAGCAGAGGTGAGGAGGGTTTTCTAGTTCGCTTGTTGGCGTGGACACCTCTAGAGGCGTGGCTGTTATTGCCTCGCTTGCAATTTTCAAAAGGTATATCGTTCCGTTTCCTTTTCCTTTACGCCTTAATTCGTGTTTTTCACATTAACGATCATAACAAGGGGGGAATCCAATTATTCCGTTACACCCTGACCATATGCTCGATTCCCTTCAAGTTGGACGAGATTGAGAACAAACAACACTATGATTATCTAGGATTGCCTAAAGGAAAACTTCTAAAGACAAAACTTGGAATAGAATTTGACAAACAAGGAAAGCTAGCTAGAAGAAAGCTTATACACAAGAATAGATGGCCAAACAAGACAAACAAGCACACAAGAATTGCAAAGATAATTGTTTTTTGGTTTAATTTTTTTTTATTCTAAGAAAAGTTGCCAAAACAGTTGTTTTTGTGAATAACAACAGTTTACAACTCAAAATAACTATATACAAGGAAATGAAAGGAAAAATTATAGCAAATTGAAAACTGTAACATCCCAGAAATTAGAATCTAGAAATACCATGGAAGCATTAGGCTGTGAATCCGGCCAAGGAAAGGGAGGTTAGAAGTAATATGAAAACTTGGGGGCTTGAGTATGAATTTTAATAAGAAGTAGGGAATGTATTAAGAGTTATGAATTTTAAGAGAATTTAGAAAGGAAACCAGGTGTTAATCCAAACACAACTATAGAACTAACTTAGAAGAAATCACACCTTAAGACAGAGAGGATTATAGGTATAAAGATGAGACCGAAAGTAGGGGTGTTGAATGAGGGAATTAGATATAGGAGGAAAGGCTTAGTTAGAGGATTGACGAAAATGAGGGAAGAGAGTCAGATGAAAGGAACTAGGTTAGAAGGAGGTAAATACACTAGGAATAGAGGGGAGAAGGGAGTAAGAGTGAAGAAAGGAAGGATTTGAGTTTAGGTAGGCTCGCTCAAGCGAGGGACAGGGCAGAGAGGAGGGGAGTCTCTAAGTTGAGGCTCGGTTAAGCGAGCAAAGGCTAGCTCGAACGAGAACCCTTGCAGCATCAGGGGTGCTCGCAGGCTCGCTCAAGCGAGCAAGGGAACGCTCGAGCAAGAACCCCTGCAGGGGTGCTATTTAAGTTGGGACTCGCTCAAGCGAGGAATCCCTCGTTTGAGCGAGCGCGCGCAATTTTAGTTTTTAAAAACAGAGAGTTAGAGCTTCTGGCCCTCATTTCCTTCATTTTCTCTCTTTCTAGAGAGAGAAGTTAGAGAGAAGGGGGAGAATGAAGGAAAAAGCTCGGTTTGAAGCCAACCACACCGTGCAAGGAGCTTGGATCTTCATCCCCATCCCTCCATTCTTCCTATTTCCTCCATTAGAGGTGAGTGTGGTTCACCCACTCACTTTCATTTTGATTGAATACCCATGTATGCTCCTTAATCTCAGTTCCCTTGCTTACATTGTTTGATTGTGGTTGATTAGAGATGAATCTAGGGTTGATGGTTTGATTGATTGGTTGTATGCTCTCATGGCTCAAACCCTAGGTTAGAAGATTTGGGATTTTTGTGTAATAGATGTATATTGATGATGAGACCTTGGAAGAGTTATACATTCATGTAAATGCTCATGCTCATGAAATTATTATCATCTCTCATGTCCTTAATTCATTCATGTTAAGAGAAAAGTATGTGGGTTTTTGGACCTCATACTTAAAGAGGAATTTCATGGGTTTTCGGACCAAAGAGGGGTCTTCAGACCAAAGAGGTAAAAGAGGAACGAGGTAATCACATTTACTCTTAGGCCAAGGGGTAAATGGGGTTCCTCAATTAAAATACCACATGCATACATCTTTCTTTGTTAATAAAACTTAAGAGGGTGGCCCTGGACGACGGTCCTTGGTCACATGGCCGAGCGCTCAAAAGACGTAATAGTGGAAAGACACCCTGGGTGTGGGTTAAACACTTGATTTCTTCTTGAGGAAGTAGTTGTGTGGTTTCATGGTTATAATACACATGATTATGTGTTTAAACATCTATTGGTTGAGCTGTTGCATTTCCTTCTTCCTTAAATCCCTACACTGCCTGCATGATCACATTCACTGGGATGTAAGTCTCCCCACGCGTTTTTGGATTTCATTTTAGATGTGCAGAACGTTTTGATTTGAAGCAAGTCAGACGACTTGGAGACTCAACGGGAGATTAGTCCCCCGGGTGGATTGTGCCACCCCCTTAGATGGATTTTGATTATCTGTATATAATTGTAGGATGGTATTGAATGTGAAAATTGTAGTGTTGTATTTAAGCCACTTAGTGGTATTTAAACTGAAGTCCTTGAGTTTTGTATGGATGATTTCCGGTTATGTAAACGTTGGATTGCTTAAGTAAGATCTATGTATTTGGTTGTATGCCGATATCGGTAATGGCGCAAAATAATTTCATAGATTCGGAAGTGGTGCCTCCAACGAGCATTTTTCTTGAATTCAGAAATTAGGACGTTACAAAAACTGTATTGTTGGGCTTCTTTTTACTGTTTTTCTATATATTTTTGAAATTTTGACTTTTTGGGTGTCATTTGACTTTTCCTATTTTCTTTGACTTTTGCACCCTTTTTTGCATCTTTTTTTTGTATTTTTGGCTATTTATTTTTTTTGAATTCTTTTCACTTATTTTCTTTTTTTCTTTGTCTATTACCCCACTAGAAAATTATATAAATTTGTAAAAAATTATAAGAAATAGAAATCTACCTAAGAAAAAATTTGCAAGAATTTTGCTTAAAAAATAGACCAAAACGGTACCAAAAACTGAAAAGAATTGTCTGTTTTCCAAAACTGCTTTTGCAAAATGAAATGGCAACTTGAATCAAAATTTGCACAAAAAATTACTTAGCATGCACCTTGGATTACACAAATTTTGCATATAACAATTTGAGTGAGCTGGATTGACTTTTATGGTTTAAAACTGAGAAATACAGCAAAAAATTAACAATTAAATTTGGTGATTTTCTCTTATATTTTGAGTTACAAACTGGTGGGTTTCTGGCAAGCGAACCAAAAATCCAGAAGTATAATAGTAAGAAAGATATCGTATCCACAGGGAATGGTCAACTCGCGTATAGTTGTGATCTATTTATCAAGGGAAATAACGGTTTTATGAGAGTTTTGTTGCGTAAATGGTAAATAACAAATAAATAATCAATGAAATTAGAAAGGAAGAATTAGAGACACTTTACTTGGATTAGGATTGGACTTCATATCATCACACCCTTCGTGCATGTAAAAACTATTTATTATTTTAGGTTTACTCTATAATACTATAGACAAACTATATTGCTAAGACCCCGAGTTACCAGCAGCCTCACACACTCAAAGGTAGTCAATGCGGGCTCTCCCAAGCGACAGACTTACCCTCGACTTATTTTACTTTCTTTTATTCCATTTGTAAGAGAATTAATTGATAAACGAGGCCTACTCCTCTGGACGCACCTTCGCTAGAGTACTGTCACTACCCATCACTCATTAGAATACATCCACGTTTGGTTTCCTGGATTGACAATCAACTAACCTTTGCTATCGGTAATTTAATAACCATGCCTATCCTGTAGACGCCCTTCATTAGAGTACTCACACTACCCATCAATCACTAGCAACGCCCATATTTCGGTTCACTGGCTACCGAGTCCTCTTATTCACTCAGAGAATGAGTTTCCTCAGAATCTGCTCCCCCATTCTCAATCCTAGTCGAAACTAGCCTATAACTCCGGCGCAAGCGCGGGTGTTAGGAATTAAGCACAAAATAAGATTACCAATATTATAGACAGAGAGTTCATGAAATAATAAAATAGAATTTACATACACTTGGGGATAGAATCAATTACATCCAATCCTACTGGAGAGTTAACTACACAAGGTAGCCATACAAACCACCGAAGATGCTGTCACCATCTTCAATCCTCGTGAAGCGCTCCTCCTCTCCTACTCTAAAATTAGCTCTGGTGCATTATCACTGTAATATGAATGAATTACAATAATCGTGCACACCTTGATCTGGTGCAATGAGGTCCTATTTATAGGCTAAGAAAAGACAAAGAAAATTGGGGAGAAATCTATCTAAAAATGGCAACAGGGCAAGAATCAGCGTGACTTGCGCTACAGCGCAGGTTCCAGAGAGCTGCGCTTCGCCCTGCGCTACAACACAGGTTGAAGCGCATAATGCATCCTGCAGCTCCAATCTTTCTCTTTTTAACTTGATCTCTCCCCGAGACTGGTTTTGGTTGATTTGTCTTTCCTTGTTTCCATTTTCTTGATGAAATCTTGCATTTATTGAGCATCTTGGATTTAACTGGGAAGGTTGTCTGTAGAATCCTTGTTTAATTGGCAGTGATATCTTCATTAATTGCTCTCAAATCTTTCTTCAAATCTTTATTAAATGTCTTCAATCAAACTCAAATCTTGCAGATATCTCCCTCATTTAATGCTATCTTTCCTTCAAATCAAATCTTTGCAATATCCTGCAAGAATCAACAATATTTCTATTAAAATAGCATCAAATTCAAATCCAAGATTAATAAATACAATTTATCTAATATTCAATAAAAAGGGATTAAACTGGGGCAAAAATAACATTTTATCCTTGAAAAGTGAACTAAAAAATGCTCTAATTTATCAACTAATTTTCACTTATCAAAATACCCCCCAACTTGAATTCTTGCTTGTCCTCAAGCAAGAGACCTCTTTACAATCAAGAAATCAATTCTATCCCCTGAATAACTAAAATCAAAAACAAATTCAAGGAACTTGTCATCATCTCTTTGTTAAGCAGCAGTCACCTTCCAAACATAAGAAAAAAATCAGGATTAAGAGATGTTACCAATCCTCAATCAGAATAGAACACAAACATCAGTCAAACTTCTCAAAAATAGCAATTAAAGCAGTAAGTGATAAACCAAGGAAATCTCTCATTCTCACGGGTAAGTGTTTCCCTCAATCTTTTTCACCACCGTTGAACAACTAGAATTGGTAGTCGTTTCCACTATCTGAACCTGCAAGCAATTAACATGGATCAAAAGGTCTTTTCTTTTCTTGTAATGAGGCTGGGCTATCAAGAAATCATGGTTTTTCTGGATATGCAAAGAACACTTTGAATAGAGAGCATCTTGTGGTTGTGCTTGGGACTTCTCTCCATCTACCATGTCATTCTTGAATTGTCACCTTTTTTCAGCTGGCCTCTTTGTTTGAAGAAATACTCCCCCCAACTTATTCAATTTCCACACTTTTTGTGCAGATTTTTTTTTGAACTTTGTGGAGAATTTATTCATGAGGGAGTATCCTTCTTTGTGATTTCTTGTTCCTGCTCTTTGAATCTCTTTGACCTTTTAATTCACCAACCTCTTGTCCCATTTTGTTGTGTTGCACCTTGCTCTCTATCCCAAGTGTGAAGGGACATGGTATGATCATTAATCATGGTTGGGGTGAATTAAAAGAAATATTAAGGCTCAACTTGGCAATAAAAAAAAATTGGAAAAATTTAATCAAGGTTGGCTATTTGACACTGAGCAAAATATTATAATCACAAAATATGCCTTTGTCACTTCCATACCTTCCACTAGCAAGACAAAATTCAGAAACTCAAGCAATAACAGTTGACAAACAGCGGTGAAAAACTCTCAATTTCAGTGTTTGGGCCCTCAGCTCACCAGTTATTGGCTAAAATTCCTTGATAAAGCACTTACTGGTTTTAATTAACCATCTTGATAGGTTCTCCTAAGAAGTATCCTAATCCTAACTGATTATGGAATTAATCACAAAACTCTATCATTTTTCCTAGTCTGGTTAGTTAAACTACTTAATTACAGAAAATTTTAAAAAAGTTGCCTTAAATCCTAATTTCATAAGGTCCTAAAAAGTCCTAAAAATTCAACAAAAAAACAGAAAATAATAGAATAAGTACTTCATAATGTATCAGTGGTAATAATATACAGTACATATCAAAAGAAAATAAGAAAATAAGAAAATAAAATGAAAAAGAAAAAGAAAAAGAAGGAAAAGCACCAAATAGGAAAGAAAAATAATCAGTCCTCATTCTGGTCCTGATCCATGTAAGCTGCTCCATCCCCCCTGGGAAAATAGGCCTGTCCCCAGGCCACTGCAAGTAATCCTGAAACTGGGCAGGGGTCATGGGGTCCACACGAGCCTGATAATGTCTACTCTGAAAATGAACAGCTGCTCGGTGAATGGTGGACATCTGAGCCATCAGATGAGTGTTCTGTGCCTCAAGTCGCTGGGCCCAGACTGGAGCGTCCATGTCTGGTGGTGGTGGTGGTGGTGCCTGCTGCTGCTGCTCCTCATCCTGTAACTCCTCAGCTGGGATACAGTTGGCTTCAATATATGCTCTGGTCATGGGAAGTGCGATGCGAACCCTGAGGTTCACCTCTACACCCCTAGATCTGCAGAGTGTTGTGATAAGAGAGGGGAAGCCAAGCCTGATCTCGGAGTTAGGAGTCCGGCACCCCACAGAAGATGCAAAGTCTGATATCCTACTGGTGATAACCCGTGAGATATCGATAGTAGCGCCGGTGAGGATACAATAAATGAGGTGGGCTACAAGCATAATGATATCAGAAACATGCCCTGTAGGATGTATGTTGGCCAACGTCAGTACTGTCCACATCCGTGTGATACTCGTCATGCCATGCCTGTGAATCCTGGCAGCCTCCTGATATGCATTCCTTTCAAAGGAATGCCCTGGTAAGCATAGTAGCTGGGCAGTCTCAATGTCATGGGGATCATTGCCGTGAAGCCCCACAGCCTGCATCTTCTCATGGTATTGGCACACCACGAGGTCTCTGTCCTCCTCTATGGGATGTCCTAGAAGTGCATTGATTGCATCGCAATCAAATCTGATAACCTGTCCTCGAACATAGGACTCCCTCCTGTAATTAACGTCGTGGTCTCCAATAGCGTTAGCATAAAATTCCCTGACAATGTCTGGATCAAAGTAGTTGTCAGGGCAGCTGAGGCTGTTCCAACGCCTCCTGTGAATCTCAGCAAAAAACTCCTCATATTCCCCCTCCTGGAGGATGATTGGTCGCTCCAAGATGAACTTGCAATCAGCGATGTCAGTGTATGCTTCAAAGGACTTGAGGTCCTTGAAGCGATGAGGGTCATACTCAGGTTCCCTCTGGGGGCCCTTCCTCTTGGCACCCCCTGTGCCCCTCCCAGAGGAACTAGCACCACTGACATTCTTTGTGCGAACCATCTGCAAAGCAAAAGCAACTCAAAATTATTTATGCATCATAATATTTAATTACTCATAATTATGAAATAAATGGCCAATGAATTTCAATAATTAGAGCAATCAATTAACCAAACAAATGTGCATAAAAATTTTAATTTTAAATATTACCCAATAAATGCCAATTAATTTATTAAGACACGCTAAAGTGATTAGTTAAATCAGGTCCTAAATAATTCTAAACAGGCAAAGTGAGAATTAAACTCATGCTAAAAAATCATGTCATCAGTAACATGCAATATTGCACAATTAGTTATGTATGGGCATGCAAAAATATTAGAGCAATTAATTGAGCATGCATGCACCAACAAAATAATCTGCAGAAATCACTGAGCACTCAAAAACTACCACCTAAGCAAACATGGATAACTCACAAAGAATCCTAACCACATGCACTCTAATTTAAAGCACTATGAACAATTATTTATTTCCTAAAGGTTCCTAGAATCCTAAGATTTCCTATCCTAAGGTTATGCTCAAATAAAATAAAACTCAAAATTTCAATCGGTTAAAAAGAAAGAAAACTATAAAAACATACTTGGTATAAACTCAGAGACTGAAAATGAAGGCTATATGAGTGAAAAAAGGCAAAGCAAAGGTTAGGAATATCAGAGAAAAAGCAAGGAAGAGAACGAAAGGAAGTTCAAAATGAACTCCTTCGTTCAAATTTCATGATTTAAAATCCCGCTTCCTACGCTACGCGCAGAGTGTAGCGCGTACTGCTTCAGAATTTGAAGCGTCCCGCTGCGCTTCACCCTGTGCTACAGCACAGAGTGAAGCGCAAAAGTCAGAGAGTCAGGTTTTAATTTTAATTATGCGCTTCACCTGCGCTACAGCGCAGGTTGAAGCACAGATCTGCAGTATTCTCTCTGCTACTCCTAGTTGATTCCATGCCATCCTTTTGAATTTAGATCTCCATTTTAACAATTTCCTAATTGCACAGGTGAATCCAAAAACTAAAAAAATACTCAAATGAAAATTAAAAACTTACAAGGACTGGGTTGCCTCCCAGGAAGCGCTTGTTTAATGTCTTTTAGCTCGACGCCTGGTTACGCAACCCTTTTATGGCGGCCTCAAGTGGAGGATGATGTTTGACTCCATACCAGTTCTTCCCTTGAGCTCCCATCCTCCATGCCAATTTTTGATTCTTCCATCACTGTCACTGTCTTCCTCAGTATCAGATGTTGATCTCCTTTTCCTCTTAAATTTGAATTCCCATATTGACTCTGGATGCTTTACCCTCATTCTAGGCTTCCTCAGAAATTCGGAGCCTGGCAGGTTTGTTGCATTTTTGGAATTAGCATCAGTTTGTTGTAACTTGGGCGTACCTCTATGAAACGTAATACTTTCATCTTTTGAACTCAATTCATATTTTCCTCGATCAACATCAATGATCATCTTAGCAGCTTTTATGAAGGGTCTTCCTAAAATTAGGGGGACTTCAGTATCCTCCTCTGCTGTCTCTGCAATGTAGAAATCTACAACATATGTAAATTTATCCACTTTGATTTGAATGTCCTCTAATATCCCATGAAGGTGTTGAGCAGATTTATTTGCAAGAAGTAACTTCACATTTGCAGGCTTGACCTTCACATTACTCAACTTGTTAAAATACGATAGAAGCATCAAATTGATGCTCGCTCCAAGATCTAATAAAGCATGAGTAGGAGGTAGATTACTAATAGAGATGGGTATAGTAAACTTACCTGGGTCAAGTGACTTACTTGTGACTAAGACCTTTTCTTCATGATGTTTCTTTTGTGCCGCTTCTTCATCTTGTTGAACAACTTCCTCTTGAAGCAATTGTTCTTCAAAGATGATTTCTTCTTCCTCATCAAGTTCCTCCTCCTCTGACTTGTTGCCATCAGTAGCAATCAAGCTACATTGTTCCTTTGGATTGGTGTGGGTTACAGCTGAGAAGTGTTGTCGCTTGTGTTCTGCCATTTCAGTTGCTAATTGACCCACTTGACTCTCTAGAGTCTTGATTGATGCCTCAGTAGTTGTCTTGAATCCACTAAATTTTTGCACGAGGTCATCAATCTTACCCTCCAAAGTGTTCAGTTTATCATATGTTGAAGGCTGCTGTTGGTAAGGTGGTTGCCTTAGTCCTCCATTCTGACTCCAACCAGAGTTGGTTTGGTTATTTCTCCAACCTTGTGAATATTGATTGTTGTTATTGTTGGAGTAATTCCCTTGCCTTCCCTGGTTACCCATGAAGTTGACTTGTTCTGGTTGTGTTCCTTGGCTATCACATTGACCATTTAGATGGTCACCTCCACAGAAATCACAAATCAATGGTTGGGCTTGGATGGGTTGTGCGTGGACAGCTTTGAGTTGTTGAGGGAGTGTCTTCAACGTCTCAGTGAGTGCTTCTAGTTGACGTTTAATGAGCTTGTTCTCAGCTAACAGAGCATCACTTTGATTGAGTTCCATCACCCCTTTCTTTGGTAATTGCGCGGGCTGTCTTCCACTTTGAGCTTGTTGATCGTTCTGTGCAAAATGGTTGATGATTTCTAGCGCTCGATCAACTTCTGCGGATAAGATAGTTCTTCCTATTGCCGCATCTATGAATGAACTTGAATCTGAACGAAGTCCCGTACAAAATATGTTGAGTTGAGCTATATCCTCATAGCCATGATTGGGACATTTGTGTAGCATGGACTTGAAGCTTTCCCAAGCTTCACATAGTGGCTCATCAATCCCTTGTCTGAATGTAGAAATATCTGCTTTTGCTTCTATCTGCTTCCTAGTTGGAAAGAATCTTGTCAAGAAT
Source organism: Sesbania bispinosa (assembly GCA_026901365.1). Taxonomy (NCBI): domain Eukaryota; kingdom Viridiplantae; phylum Streptophyta; class Magnoliopsida; order Fabales; family Fabaceae; genus Sesbania; species Sesbania bispinosa. The sequence continues at coordinate 424,744 of QLOH01000158.1, read as the reverse complement.
TTCTCCTCAACCACACCCCAATTGGTTAGGCTTTGGTTTGGGTGTGATTGCAGCCATTCCTTAGCTATACCTATCAAAGAGAAAGGAAACAAGCGTAAGTAAATAGATTCTAAATTACCTTCCTCAAAACCCATAGTACCAATCAAGTCATAAAAATTAGAGAGATGAGCATGTGGATTTTCATTATCCAATCCAGCGAATTGATGTGCACTGATGAGGTTGAGGTGTGCAGTCTTCAGCTCTAAAGCTCTTGCGTTTGGTGGTAACACAATGCTTGAGAAGTGATGTGGTCCTTGATGGGAGATATAATCTCCTAGAGTCCTTCTTGGACGTTCCTCTGCCATATTTTTGGGTTCCTCAACAATTGTCCTTCTTCTCCTTCTCGAGTTTCTACCTCTGTTCTTTTGCGACGTCCTTTCTATTTCCGGGTCGAACTGTAATTGATTGGGGGACGCCTGACCTCTCAGAAGCATAAACAAGAAACTTTGAAAAAGGTAAGTGTTGAAGAGAATTAGAAAAAACAAGAATTTTCCTAAGATAATAATAAATCCTAAAAATAATAAGAAAAATAAACAAATAAACAGAATCCTAAAATAAAAACTTGATAACTAGACCGCCAAGGTCTACACGAATTGAAAACCGTTCCCCGACAACGACGCCAAAAATACTTGGTGGGTTTCTGGCAAGCGAACCAAAAATCCAGTAGTATAATAGTAAGAAAGATATCGTATCCACATGGAACGGTCAACTCGCGTATAGTTGTGATCTATTTATCAAGGGAAATAACGGATTTATGAGAGTTTTGTTGCGTAAATGGTAAATAACAAATAAATAATCAATGAAATTAGAAAGGAAGAATTAGAGACACTTTACTTGGATTAGGATTGGACTTCATATCATCACACCCTTCGTGCATGTAAAAACTATTTATTATTTTAGGTTTACTCTATAATACTGTAGAAAAACCATATTGCTAAGACCTCGAGTTACCAGCAGCCTCACACACTCTAAGGTAATCCATGCGGGCTCTCCCAAACGACAGACTGACCCTCGACTTATTTTACTTTCTTTTATTCCGTTTGTAAAAGAATTAATTGATAAACGAGGCCTACTCCTCTGGACGCACCTTCGCTAGAGTACTGTCACTACCCATCTCTCATTAGAATACATCCACGTTTCGCTTCCTGGATTGACAATCAACTAACCTTTGCTATCGGTAATTTAATAACCATGCCTATCCTATAGACGTCCTTCATTAGAGTACTCACACTACCCATCAATCACTAGGAACGCCCATGTTTCGGTTCACTGGCTAACGAGTCCTCTTATTCACTCAGAGAATGAGTTTCTTCAGAATCCGCTCCCCCATTCTCAATCCTAATCGAAACTAGCCTATAACTTCAGCGCAAGCGTGGAAGTTAAGAATTAAGCACAGAATAAGATTACCAATATTATAGATAGAGAGCTCATGAAATAATAAAATAGAATTTACATACACTTGGGGATAGAATCAATTACATCCAATCCTACTGGAGAGTTAACTACACAAGATAGCCATACAAAACACCGAAGATGTTGTTACCATCTTCAATCCTCGTGAAGCGATCCTCCTCTCCTACTCTAAAATTAGCTCTAGTGCATTATCACTGAAATATGAATGAATTACAGTAATCGTGCACACCTTGATCTGGTGCAATGAGGTCCTATTTATAGGCTAAGGAAAGACAAAGAAAATTAGGGAGAAATCTATCTAAAAATGGCAACAGGGCAAGAATCAGCGTGACTTGCGCTTCAAGCTGCGCTTCACCCTGCACTACAGCGTAGGTTGAAGCGCAGAATGCGTCATGCAGCTCCAATCTTTCTCTTTTTAACTTGATCTCTCCCCGAGATTGGTTTTGGTTGATTTGTCTTTCCTTGTTTCCCTTTTCTTGATAAAATCTTGCATTTACTTAGCATCTTGAATTTAATTGGGAAGGTTGTCTGCAGAATCCTTGTTTGATTGGCAGTGATATCTTCATTAATTGCTCTCAAATCTTTATTAAATGTCTTCAATCAAACTCAAATCTTGCAGATATCTCCCTCATTTAATGTTATCTTTCCTTCAAATCAAATCTTTGCAATATCCTGCAAAAATCAGCAATATTTCTATTAAAATAGCATCAAATTCAAATCCAAGATTAATAAATACAATTTATCTAATATTTAATAAAAAGGGATTAAACTGGGGCAAAAATAACATTTTATCCTTGATAAGTTAACTAAAAAATGCTCTAATTTATCAACTAATTTTCACTTATCACAAACCAAGCCTAAACTTATGCATTTTGCGTAATCAAACAGGCATTTCCTAAGGTTGTGCTAGCGCTTAATCCGAATTTGCAATCAAAATAGAAGAATAACAGACAGAACAAGAGCAGAAAATTGAACAAAACAAGCAAAAAAAATGTGCATAAAATGGCAAAAATAAGAAGAAAAATTGCTTAAAATGTAAAGAGCAAGAATGTAAAGGGGAGAACTGAAAGTAAAAGGATGGGGAGGACAAAAATTAAATGGCAGAATGTAAATGGCAGAAAGTAGAGGGGGTAACAAAAATTAAAAGGATGGGAGAAGCAAAATTTAAATGGCGGAATGTAAATGACTGAAAACTAAAAAGCAGAATAGTAAAGAGATGAATATGGATGAACAATTATACGGGGGAGATGAACAAAAAAGTAAAAGGATGAGAGAAAATGTAGGTGAACGATCTTTGGAAAATGGACGCAACAATGCTTCCACTTACCACAATCCACCACACACAAACAATTAATTTGCATGAATCACTCAAGAACAAGTTACAAGCAAGAATTTTGCACCATACAGCCATGAATGCAGCGCCCATAAACCTCCAAACAGCCCCATGATGCTCAATTCAACAAAGCTCTGATGACCAATTGATAGCAGACAAGTTGTGGATCTAGAATTGAGCAAAATCAACCGGTTAAAAGAGAAAATTCAAGAAAATATGCAGCTGGACAACAAGCTGAAATGCGCAGAAATTGTAAAGAAAATGAGAGAAAATGAAAGAAAAGTGGAAGAGAATATAGGTGGAATTGGCGCCACTAAGGAAGGCAACCCCTTCAACAGATAAGCCAACAGTGTAGATTCGTCACCAGCTCGTGGAACCGGATAAGAATCACAATAGTTTAAGCAAGAACCATCAAGTCTCTCAACCTCACAAGAGAGAATACAAGCATTAGGCTTAATAACAAATAGGCCTCCATGGTTAATCTAATAGTTTCCACAAAATTCCACGTACTCACAACTACAATTAATTATGTATACAATTATATCCTTAGAACTTCAATACAACAGGTAACAGTCAAATACTTCTCGTGACCACTAGGAGTGAAGGAATCCACTCTAAGAGCTCCACCTCCCACCTGAATCCCAAGCTAGAGATCACCTGCACAGACTAAAATGTTTTCCCACAATGTGGGGTGAGACTATGGTCTCAGTGAGCAGAGCATGCAGCAAACAGTATGGGGAGGCAGGCACATGATATGCATACATCATTCAACAAATCATGCACATATCCCAATCTCAGCATCCACTAATATAGCAAACATGAACTCTAACAATTTCTATAAAATGTCTAAATTCAATCTAAATAAAGTCTTGTATCATAACTCAAGTAACATATTATGCAATGATCACATGTACAATTGATGAATCTAATACACAAAAAAATTATGATTCAAATCTCACTGCTGCCCAGTAGGTAGGCATCTCACAGCAGTTCCCTGCCGGCAGGGTCTTATCACTGATTCTGGAGTTAGTACTGAGCTCAGACTACAGGTAACGTCTCCCCTGGGGACTTATCCCACCCTTATTCTGGACCGAAGTCAGTTTTCATACAATTTCTCATGGCCGAAGCCGGCTTATTTGATCTCACGACCGAAGCCATTCTCCATTGAGAAATAGTTTTCATAGAGATAAAGAGAAATAGTCTTCATAAAGTTAAAGAGTTTTTCTGAAAAGGTTTAGCTTTTAACTGACATCATAAATTTCTTACTGAAACTAACCATGCTCATATGCTTCATGTCATGAAAATATTCCACATCAATCTAACAAATCATCATAGCTAATTAAGAACTACCAATAATTTAATTCAATTGAAACCAATCACAAGAAATCCCCAGAATCCCCAAATCTTTACTAACCTAGGGTTTGACATACAAGCTAATAATCAACTCAAGCATAAGTCTCACTTAATCCAGCCATAAACCATTATTTACAAGCCAGAGGAAAGAGGAATAGAGGAATATGAATCATGCTAGGAGAACACATAGGATGAAGTGGAAGTGTGTGAGCTCTACTCACCTTTAATGGAGCTCTAATGGAGGAGGAGGAGGATGATGGTGGAAGAAGATGTAAGAAGGCAAGCCCTAAGAGTGTTGGAGCACCATCCTTCAAGCCTTTCTCCTACCTCTAGCCTTCTCTCTCTAAAACCAGCTCCCTCTCTCTCTAAAAGCCCTAAGGAGTGAAGAAAAATGAAGAAGAAGAAGCTGAAACACGTTTTAAAAGGGCCAGGATGCGTTCTTGCACTTAGTGCACTAAGGTCATTAGGCTTAAAGTCCGAAATCAAGCAACAACCTTGATTTTTTCCCTCTTTGATTCCAATTCAAATCTCTCCTTCTCAAACTTAATTCCTCTCCTCCAAAACTTTCTTCTAACTTAGTTCTTCTCATCCAAACCCTTCCCCACTCTAATTCTTGATAAATCAATTCCCTTGACCATAAAGCTTATTCTTCCACACTTAATGGATAAGATCCAGGGTGTTGCTCTTCTCCTTAACTCTTTCTCCTGACCCTTTCTTTCAACTTAATTCTTCTTTAACTAAACTCATTTCTTTACCCTTAACTACTATATTCTCTCTGACTCAGGTGTGATTCCTTCTAGGTTCGACCTACGGGTGGTTGGCTTAACTCTTGGTCCCTCTTCTAAGCTCTTTTAAAACACATGGTTCCAAATTGATTTCCCTAATTTCTTGTCTGAAATCACACTTAACCTCCAATTTCTCACCCTACTTCTAACTTCCCTCTCTTGGCTAGGTTCACCACTTAAGGCTTCTCTTAGGTTTCCTAGGTTCCAGTTTCCGGGATGTTACAGGTGTTTCTGCATTTTTTTGGGATTGCAGGATGATTTAGATTTTAGTTTCATTAGCATAAAGTATTATGTTATGCTTGGATGGGTTATTGGCTTTACTGACTTGGTATCAAAAGTCCTTTATGCTATGGAGAAAATTTTGAGATTTAATTTGCGGCTCACAGACTTGCGGATGCTAATGAATTTGCCATCTTGACTACATGCTAGTTAGTTTTAGCTTAAACAAGTATTGCTTGTATAGTATTACTTGATTACTTGTCTTGGTTGATGTACTGGTCGTGGTATTTCCATTTAGGGAAGACAATGAGTAGGGTCTGGGTAGGATACTATAGTATCCGTTCTCATACCCGCGTTCTAAAATGATTCTAATACCCTTACCCGTTGGGAACTCAAGTATCCGTACCCATACCCATTATCCACACTTTTGTTAACTATAAAAATAATAAATTGATTACAAAATGAAAATTAAATAATAAGTAAATGAAAAATAATCCATAGATCATCCAAGTTTAACCTATAAAACAACTATTGTATGTGGAAGTGGATGAGAGATTAAAACAATGGAAGGAAAATGGAAATCAATTCATATTTTGCTATTTTATTGTTTAGGACAAAATTATAACATTTAAATTAATTAAATTCGTAATATATATTAATGTTTTCTTGGTGACTATAATATATACTAACATTAATTTTTTTGGGAAAAATAGTAATTAATAATATAAACATATATATTAAATTAATTATATGTATATAAATTACATTAATTATATATATTATATAAGTGATGGTATACGTAGGGTAGGATACCATAGTACCCGTACCCGCACCCGTACCCATTAAAAAGTGCGGGTAATTACCCATTCCCGGACCCAAACCTATTTTGTGGGTAATTACCCTACCCATTATGAGTAATTTTTATGGGTACCCACTGGGTCTGGATCCAATTGTCATCCCTAATTGTCATGGCTTAGAGTTTTGGTGTAATCATTGCCTTCATGGACTTGTATTTAGCTGTGATTACATACTTTTGTTTTGTACTCATTTCCTTCCCAGTATAGTGTTAGTGTATGATTACTTTGTATATGGGTTACAGTACCCCTTTTCTTAATAAATTTTTTTGCTTAGCAAAAAAAAAAGAGTTGTTGCAGTTAGTCTTGTTGATGTGTTCGTTAGTGCAGAACCCGATATGACATTCTCACTCTTTTGTGGCATCAGATTTGTCAATTAACAAATTTAATAATTTATTAAATTACATAATAAATGAAAAAATTAGTTTTTTCAAATCTAAAAAAATGAAAAACGAATTACTCTTTTTTGGACAAAACCCCACATCTTAATATTGTTCATCGTCCCTTAGAAATCATCATTTTTGTTGCCCTAAATCTCTGTTTGTTCTACGTATTGTGTTTGTTATGACGGAGTGTGGGAGACACTTACGAAGGGTGGTATGGTGATGTGGAAGGAGGTAATAGGGATGGGACTGTAAATGAGGGTAACATTAGCCAGAGTGTTGAGGATGAGAATGATGTTGGGGAGGGTGATGATGAGGGTGCTGACAATGATAACCGTGTGAAAGGGATTCACTATCCTGATAGAAAGTGCAGTACGTCTTTGATTGAGCTGAGGTCTACTAAGCTCAAATGTGTAACAATGGAGTTCTAGGGTTGTTAAGAGTTGGAAGAACAGACAGTAAGGATGTAAAAGTGACAAATTGTATGTCTTTGGTCACGAAAATGAGGTTGAAGAAGAAGATTGTCACATAAGCTAACATGGTAACGGCCATATCAGCAAGCTGTTAAGCTAGTCTAACGGCGAAGACTATTTTGAAAAAGAATTATTTTGTGAGGATGAAAACTAAAGAAAAATAGGGGTACTAAAATGAAAATGAGTGTATTTTGAAGGGACTAAAAACATATTTAAGCCTATCCCTTAAGTACGCTTATTTCTCCACGAACCCCACTCCTCTTCCTTCGTCCATTTTTCTCTCTTTCCCTCCCCTTCTTTCGTCGTCTGCAACTTCGTCCTCCTTCCCCTCCAAATCGTCTCCATTGTTTGTCTTTTCTAACTTTTCCACCTCACCCCCAAGCTCCCCAAAAAACGGCACCACACTATAAAAGTTTAGATATGTGTCTCCATTGTGTTCGTTGTGTGCTCGTTGATGCGGTCATTCACCGTCATCATCCGTAAGTACTTTTTTTTCCTCTTTCTTTTAGTAACCGAAAATGTAATTTTTAGTATACAATATGAATTTTATACCAGAAATTAAATTTCCGGTATGTAAATTCTAGTATTAGAATTTCCGATATGTGAATTTTGATTCTTATAATCAGGTTAGAATTTAGGGGCACTTGATCATTAATCTAATTTGATAAATATATGCTTGCTTAATATAATGGGTAAATGCATGAATTAATTAATGCTTATGGGTTAATTCAAAATCGAACTAGGATTAATACAATAACTAAAATTAATTTTAGATATCAATGATAAATTCAGTTATGGACAAGCTAGATGATTAACCCTCTTTCGGAATATGATTTCTTCTCAATTTCAATTTCTGTTAATTTCAATTTCAATTCTCAACAAATCCCCCTATGCATGGTGGATGAGTGTTTTGTACTTGTGTGGTTGTGTTCCTTGAGAGACGATCTAGGTCGACCCTAGTATACTATAGTCAATTCTGAATCTGTTATTTGACCGATTACGACATCAATCAGAATTACCAATGGAGCACCTAAAAGATTTAGAATCATCAAATTCCTTTCGTCTAATGTAGGCATCAAAACCTTAAATCTTCGTAAAAGACATACTTGAACACTTATTAGTCCATATCTCATATGTTGTCTTTTGAACTGATCCAGATATAATATGGTTAAGTGGAAAGAAATTGCTGTAAATCATGTTTCCATAAGGAGTTTAGAATACTTTTGTAACTATCATTAATTAGATCATTTCCAACACAATCTAATTTTTCATCTTAGAAACAACATTCAAAATGTTGTATCATGAGAAGTGATATTATCCCACACACTATGAGATAGACGTCATTAACTTTCTTGGTTGAGTTATTTACCACTTCGGTATAATTGAAAGACCTTAAAACTCTTACCGAGCTGGTTTTATACTTCATTTTAAAATTCTATGAACTTTTCAAAGAATTTTGATTCATGTTATGTTAGATACAGAAATCATACATTGATTGAAATTATCACTTAATGTAATGAAGTATTAAAAACCTACTTCTAGTAACTGTGTTTATGGGCCTAAATACTATTAAGAAAAACTCACTCCTAAGAGTTTTAATGAAATCAAACCATCAAAAGTGAAATTATAAAAGATGAATATCTAAGATGATTTGTTTCTGCTAACTGTGTGCTCAAGTGCTTGAAGAATTTAGTTCCCTATATTGCAGGATAATTTTCTCTTGTGAAAAGACAAGTTGAGACGCTAAGGAGATGGGCAAATCCAAATTGACACTTGAGATGCATGAAGCTAAAATGCTAAAGCCAATCAAAAATAAAAATTTATCATATTCAGAAACAAGATCAAGAGTTACAAAGAGCCAAGGAGATGAGACAAAAACTCAGACTCAGATGCACAAGTCATGACAAAACTCAGATGAAGAACAAGAGACTGAGCTGCACATATAAGACTGAGACCCTGTTCCAAGCCTAAGACTGAGACTGAGACTCAAACGCAAGAAAAGCTTGAGGGAAAAGCCTAAGACTCAGACTCAGCCTCAGACACATGATCAACAAAAAAAATCAAAAAGTCAAGGCAAGTACAAGGCAAATACTGCAACGGACAGAGTTGACCAGAGCGCAGCAGAGTAGGCCTGAACAATGTCAGCAAAAGGCAATCTCTCTCTTGTAACGGATAGAAACGACTAGTTCTTTATTTGAAATAAAAGGCAGAAGTCAGCTAAGGCAATAGTGTGAGACTACATTGAATATTTCCTGATCTACACATCTCAACTAAGTCTCAAGTCAATCTCAACTCAGTCTCAGCTACACTTGAGAGCATCTTAAGCCTGTCTCACATATTCTCTTTCACATTATTGTTATCACTTGCTTGTAACTCTTAGAAATAGAAACACCTAGCTGATCTCACTGTATATCCGTACCTTGTACGTTGCCTAAGCTAGTTCATCATCACTTTCATTCTATCCTTATAAGAACCTCAACTAAGTTAGGAGGAAGCCTAGACTCAGTGTGAGCTGTGTAAGAGCATGAAGAGGCAAGGTAAGAATACTTGGATCTCAGCTAGGTTAGGAGAACCTAAGCTTGGTATGAGGGTGAGCCTCAAGAGGCAGGAAGAATACTTGTATTTGACAAGGTTGTCATAGTGGAAAATCTCACAAGTTTGTAAGGACTGGACGTAGCTCAAGGAATGTGTGAACTAGGATAAATCCTTATGCATCTCTTCTCTTAATCTTGCTTATTTTATGTTCCTTTGAATTTGCACGTAATATTAAGCTTGTATACCTGGGACGCTGAATTAAACTCTAACTATAGTACAACTAAATAATTGAATCTCAACTATAAGACTTAGAGTTATATTCATTCCTTATTTGAATACCACTAACCTTTTATTGTCTAAGTCAAACTTGAAATTCCAAGCTGTTGAGCTTGAGAACTAAGCTCAGTTTGAACTTAAAGTTTTCAGGAGAAAAGTTTTAAAAATCTCTATTCAAACCCCCTTCTAGAGACATCCAGCCAACTTCACATATATTTTATATATAAGGTCTAAAAGATTACTACCTGACTCACTCTTATTTGTGAATCAAGTCATAGCTATCTTTCAACATAAACAAGACTTGCATACCTCAAACTATTCCAAATAAAATGAGTTCAAGTATCCATCTTTATGGAGTCGTGGAATGCATTTCTCGTTCATGTATCTTAAACAACAATGCTAAAGTTAAATGTTATTCTTATTGTTAGATTTGAACCTATCAATATATCATTGTAGATGAAAGTATTGAGAATGAGAACATAAGAATTTAGATTTAAATAAATTGAACTACCTTTTTGAAAAAATTTCTTATCAATAGAAGACATAAATTTGTCTATCTCAATAACAAGGCCAATTGGTAAAGATAACAAGTCTCTACAAATAAGTCAATAACTCTTGCTCCACAATCAGCATGAAAAAGAGTATAGTTAATAAGAAGGACTAAAAACATTTGATTTTAAAAAATGGAAGACCAAAACCAATGAAAAAATAAATGAAGGACCAAAACCAAAATTTCACCATATTTTCAAGGACCAAAAACAAATTTAACCTATTTATTTTTTTTTTAAAGGCAAAATATTTAGGATGAGCGGATGGTGCCCCAATCCAAGGTAGGGAAAGACTCCGGGCTCAAAGAGCACTTATAGAGGTACTTACATTTACCTCACTTCAAGGGGACGAGTGATGGTTCGAACATGCAACCTATCAGATACGAGACCTAACCCATTTATTAACTATTAATTTGGCTCCCAAATATTTTATAAATTTTATAATATTACCTTTTTATGACTCTTTTATTCCTTATCTTTATATATTTAAAAAGATTAATTTTTACTTTTTACTTAGTTCCTTTTTTCTGTATTCATTATATTAATTATTTTTCCTTATTTAGAGATGATAAGCTGACATTTAAATCAAAGAAGATTTTATTTTATTTGAATGTGATTTTTAGAACTGTATCATAAAAAAATAAAATCTAAAAAAACTAAAAAGGAATTTACTTTGTTTTGATTTGTATTTAATTTTTAGGATTAGGTAATAAAATTAAAAAAAAAATCTTTACCTTGATTTTAATCTTATTTTAAGGATTATAGGATAAGAGAAAAAATGACTTAAAAAATTCTTTTATTTAATTTAAGATTTTTTTGAGATTAGGGGATAAAAAAAACAAATTTTATCTTAATTTTATTTAAATTATTATAATATTTTTTTTTGTTTATTGAAGGGGCCAAAGGCCCACGAACAAACTACAAGATTAGAACCTGCCTAGGAAAAGCAACATCCTGATTATCACAATTCAGGATGTGAATTAAGGATTGAGGACAAGAACCCAATATCTGAACACCTAAAGGAATAGAGTGACCCAAATTAACAAGATGGTCAGCAACTCTATTACCCTCTCTATAAACATGATGTATAGACACTGTCCAATCCCATGAGAGTGCTTCCCTATTGTAACAGCGATGAGATGGATCAACACCATTCATAACAAGATTAAGAGCTAGCTTAGAATCTAACTCAATACAAAGATTATGAACATTATAACTTCTAGCAAGCTGAAGACCATGAAATAGAGACTATAATTCTGCCTTTAAAACTGTACAAACCCTAATATTACAGATAAACCCAGCCAGATATCTTCCATCAGCTTGTCCAAGCAATCCAGCACCAGCAGCTTGACCAAAAGTTCCCTTTACAGAACCATCAACATTCAGCTTCACATAATCTAAGGGAGGAGGATTCCAAGAAATATGAGATTCCTGTCTTTTTTTAACAGAATATACAGTGTGATTATTTCCAAAATTATTGGACATCATAGATGCATAAGCTCCTGCCTTAGGAAGAAGTGAATCAACTATCTCAGTCTTGTGATTAAACACCAAGTTGTTACTGTCATTCCAGAGATGCCATAACAGAATAGGAAATAACAGCCCCCAACTAACTCCCTGATTACAGCCAATGTCATCCTTTTCAAGATTAACTTTCAGCCAGCTATCGAGGCCAAGGCTAAAGAAAGTAGCCTAGTGATCATGACTGATTATAGAATTCCACATCTCCATAACTATAGGATCGACAATCCCTTAGAATGTGCATTTTTGTTTCAGGTGCAGCAAGACATCTAGGACAGAGTGAATCCTGAGTCATCCCTCTATGCTGCCTCTCCTCATTAGTAGGCAATTTTCCATGGAAGCATTTCCACAGAAAACATTGAATCCTAGGAGGACCCTCCCATTTCCAAATATTATTCCAAAAATTCTTATCAACATCACCCCTTCTTGTATTACAAATCAGATCATAAACAGATTTAATTGAGAATTCCCCATTAGGAGCTGCAGCCCATGTAGGAATATCAAGAGATAGGTTATCTCTGGGAGGAATAATAGCATTAATTCTCAACTTAATGTCTTCAGGCAGAAGTTTACCAAAAGTTTCTGGATTCCAATTTTCTGCTACAACAAAACAAGCAGTAGGTAAGTTTCTCTGATGATGAGGAATGTCATCCAGAGAATAAGTGATCAGAGGTTTTAAACCAGGGACAAAAGTATCAAGCCAGAATCTAGCATCTTGCCCATTGCCCAAATTCCACATTAGACCTTCTTGAGTGTATTTCCAAGCTTGTACAATTCCTTTCCAAACATTTGATTCTTTAGAAAAGTTTTTACAGCTGGCATTCTATTTCCACCATATTTATACTTGCATTTAAGCACTTGAACCCATGGAAGATCAATATTTTTAATCAATGCCCAACCAAGTTTAACCATATAAGCTGTATTGACCATTATGACTGGCTTGAATCCTAATCCTCCCTGAGCTTTGGGTAGACAAATTTTATTCCAAGAGATTAGATGCATTCTTCTTTTTTTAGATGAGGATCCCCATATAAAGTTCCTACATAATCTCTCAATCTCTTCCAAAACACCATTAGGGATGACATATGCTTTCACCACATAATGAGGGATACTCATTAGAGCTGATTGATCTAAGGTGATCCTAGCAGCCATTGAAAGTGAGTTGGCTTTCCATCCAGCAAGCTTTTTCCTTACTTTATCAATAATAGAGGAGAAGGTATTGCTTGAAGCTCTACCATGTAGGACAGGAATACCTAAATATTTTCCTAGGTCATCAGTTTGAGTAAAGGATAGAACAAAAGATATATCCCTAATAGTGTCTTGAGAGGTATTCTTGGAGAAAAATATCCTGGACTTATCTCTACTGACCATTTGACCAGAGAATTCACAGAACTTGTCTAAGATACAATTAATAACATGAGCTTTCTCCACAGTGGCCTCAGCAACAAGAATTATGTAATCAACAAATAGAAGGTTTGATACAACAGGCCCATTTCTACCAAAAGAGAAAGCTTTCCAGTTACCAGAGTTAATATCTTGATCAATAATATGTCTTAGTCTATCCATGCACATAACAAATAGATATGGGGAGATAGGATCTCCCTACCTTAATCCTCTAGAGAGAGAAAAAGCTTCAGTCTTGATACCATTCCAATTTATAAAAACTAGTTGGAGAGGAGATGTAGCTTGAGATGATATTCACTAATGGATCCGGGATATCAACTTTAATAAGGGTATCAATAATAAACGACCATCTGATTCTATCATACGCTTTTGCCATGTCAATTTTTAAAACCATGTAGCCTTTGCTTCCAGAGATATATCTAAGGGAATGAATTACTTCCTGGAGTACAATAACATTATCTATACCATGTCTACCTTTTACAAAAGAACATTGAGTAAAACCAATAATCAAAGGCATAACATCACGTAAACGATTAGCAATAAGTTTAGAAATTACCTTATAGCTAACATTGCATAGAGAAATTGGACGAAAATGAGCATAAATAGTAGGAGCATCAATCTTAGGAACAAGAGTAATAAGAGTTTGATTAACATCTTTTATGTTACCTGGATTTTACCAAACCTGCAGAATGAGATCAACCAATTTTGGAGAAACAATATCCTATTGACTCTTGTAAAATAATGCATGTATACCATCTCGCCCTGGTGCTTCATAATTTCCAATACTGAACAAAGCTTGTTTAATTTCTTCAACAGTAGGCATGAGCACAAGATTATCTTTTACTTCAGCTGGAAGAGTAGGAAACATATTTACCTAAATCCTTTTGACAGTTGAATTAGAGGTCTTTGAATACAAATTCTGAAGAAAATTCAACATCATCTGCTGTAACTGGGATTCTTCAAAAATCCAATTAAGATTATCATCTTGCAAGGCTTCAATACGATTTCTGGTTCTTCTTATCAAGGTAGCTTGATGATAGAATTGAGAATTTCTATCTCCAAGTTTTAACCAATTAACATGGGACTGTTGATACCAATATTCTTCCTCTCTAGCAATAATAATTTCATAATCCTTCCAAAGTTCAATACTAAGTTTTGACAGAAAAGGATTCTGCCCTTCAAGTAGCTTCCTATATACACCTTCCAGTCTTCTTAGGATATTCTTTTTCTTCTGAAAGATATTACCAAATAAAAATTTATTCCAAGTTTGGATATTAGTTGTAAAAGCATCCAGATTATGATTCCAGTCTCTACCTCTGATCCAATAGGTTTTTACCTGCACTTGGAAGTCAGGGTGTGAAAGCCAAGAAGACAGGAATTTAAATGGTTTAACCATGGTAGTAGAAATCTGATTAACATTCAGTTTTAACCATAAAAACACAGTGATCTAAGGTGGGGAGGGCTAGATTTATCACAGTAGATGATTAGAATTGCAATTTCCAGTCTTCATTGAACACCACTCTATCTAACCTTTCATGCACATCACCCCTTTTCCAAGTGAGAAAAGGGCCTTTAGAATGATGTTCATTTAGGCCACATACCACCAAACAATTTGCAAAAAGCTTTCATAGACCTTCTATTAACATTTGCTCCTCCCATTTTTTCAAAATCATAAAGAATAGTATTAAAGTCCCCCCATCACACACCAAGGGTTTGTAATAGTAGAAGTAAAACTTGAAAGCTAATCCCATAGATCTTTCCTGTTTTGTTCATTAGGACTAGCATAGACAATAGATAGAACCCAATTAGCTCCTAACACATTAGTCATTTGTAGATGAATGCACTGTGGAGTACTTGCAATAACAGTAACAGTAAGAGCTTCAGTCTTCCATAAACACCAAATCCCACCAAGAAAACATGTGCTTCAATTCTAACACCACCTGAAAAACCCATCTTTTTGATTGCTAGATCAACCTTATTACCACTGATTCTTGGCTCTAAAAGAGCTAAAAAAACTCAGTTGATATATTCTAACCAAATCCCTTATAAGACTAGGGAATCTTTTAGCCCTAGCTCCTCTACAATTCCGTGTAAGAAAATTCATTTGGAAATTGTAGGTTTGTTGCCGGCAGGCTTATTTTCAAAACCACTAGGGTCTGTACCAGACGAACCACATAATTCCATAGAGCTAGGTTGTTCAGAAGACTTTCCTTTTTAAATATCTGGGGTTCTATCCAAATCAACCATATCCTTGTAACCATGGGAAGAAGAGGCCTCCAATCCCTACATTATTTCAGAATAAGAATTTCTATCTAGGGAAAAGGGATCACCAACAAATTCACCTTTAGAGTAGGATTCCCATCTTTTAGAATGATATCTACTCATCATGGCTAGAATTTCCTTTTCCCAATCTTCTTTTTTCTCCTTCTCTTTAAGTGCCCTTGGAGAGAGCTCTTTAACAGTAGAATTAATATTAGTCTGAGACTCCTTGGACATTTTATTATAATATATAAATACTCATATATATATATTATATAAATAAAAGGAAAGATGTTTTAATGTATTAATTTTTAAAAAATTTCTATAACTTTTAAGTTTATCCTTATTTTAAATCAAATTCTATTTATATCCACATTAATCAATCTAAAAATTATAAATATTTAATAATTATGATACAAAAGACGAAAAAAAAAATTAAACATGCTTTTAAAATTTTATAAAGTACGCCATTAAGCCGTCATCATCACATCACTCAAGTGGCCATGGTATGAAAAAAACTGAAATTGTGGACCTAATTTCCAGCCATAGTGTTTCTGTTAATTCTTCAATACATATTACACGCTGACTTTGATCTCGTCAGACCTCATAACGAAGAACACGCTTCACGCACTTCCCATCATAAGTGGAAGAATGATTTCAATTTATGTCTACGACATACCAACCCACTGCCATTGTTTCACGATCTATGACAGGATCAACCTCGTTGAAATTGTTTGCGTAACTACAGCAAATATAAATAAATAAATAAATAAATAAATAAATAACGTTTGACAAAAAAAAAAAACTAGAGGTATATATATGTAATAATTAAACTCAAGCAAAGGAAAATTGGAAATAGTTTTATCAACGGAATCTAAAGAAACTTCATTTAGTTAATTAATTAGTGCTTTGCTTTATCGATCGATCTCAAACAACTCTTTTTTCTAATGTTCCTTCTTTAGTATACACATTATTCGTAATAAACTATCAATTCCAGCATGAAAGAGTCGGCTGGAGAGTCAAAAATTTCTTTTGTAAATAAAAAGTATGCATAATAATTAATAAGCTTATAGTGAAAAGAGGATGAAAGAAGAATTAAGCATTTCTTGATGTATCATAAAATTGAAAACAAGAAAAAAAAAACCAAGACATAAAAGCATACAAATTTTGTTAGATGATTGACTGAATATTAAAACATTGATATTATCATAAAAGTTAAGGGGCGAAAGAACAAAATTAAGTGTAAAGAAAAAAAATCAAGAAAAAAATGTAATTTTATCTATGATGTTAATCCAAGTCAAATGGAGTTATGAATTAGGTATACTAAAGCTTTACTCATAAAAAAGTACTAATAACATGTTTGTTTTGGTGTTTGAAAATACAAAATCATGATTTTGCGGAATTAATTTTAAATTATTTTTGTCCAACGTGCTTCATAAAATGTGTATCACTCATCTCAACTATTGATTTCTAAAATTAATTCTATTTAACTGTAAATCAAACGGACACTAAGCGACTTTGCTACAATGTAAAATCATATTGGTTTCTTGGAATTGAATTTAAATTGTTTCCGTTCAACGTGTTTCGTAAAACGTGTATTATTCGTATTAATTTTTAAAATCAATTTTACACAACTGTAAACCAAATAAACACTAAATATTCACCTCGGCCCTTGCATTATGTACAGCGAGTTTATTTTGAAAAATTGAAAAAAGTTAAATATAATGATTAATTTTTATATACTGCAATACAAAGAAATTTAAAAGTATGCAGCAAGAGTATATTAAGTAGACTTTAATTTAACTCCCAAAAAAGGAAAAAAAATAATTTGTATTATATTAATATAATTTTACTCAAAGCCTAAAGTAGCACTATATATTAAATGCAACATATATGGCCTATGGGATAGTGCTCTGTGCACATTAGGTATGTACATGTACATCTCCTGATCACACTACGACTACGTAGCAGAAATGCAGAATCAGAAGTGTTGGTAAAAATGCGATGAGGTCAGTTATATAATAATTAGTAATTAATTATTTTAACTGATCTGAGAGGAAAATGTGTGTTTTGAATTTGCATCATGCATGTAGCAAAGAAATGGTTTATACATAAGTTTCCCAACTATTGGACAGATAAAATTGTTAATAGATGTGGTACGTCAAATAAAAAATGGGCTTATATATGAACTAAGTAAATAATTTTGAATAAAATAAAAGTTAAAGGAGGAATAAGTTATCAAAACTAAATCTTGGTTTAAAGGAAAATTAAATTACCACATAAAAATAGAATTTAATAATTATATATTATCCGTATAAAAAAATTTTACACAAATATTTAATAATATATGAAGTGTCATATTTATTAAATGTCGTGATAACACTTTATTGAATGTTATTATACTGACGGTAGAAAATAAATACTGAGTCAAAATATAATATTATATTATATAATATGTGTGTGACAAAAATACATGCACTTGGCCATTTTCTTTACCCAATAAAAAATAATTTATTATTAATTCTGGTGAGACAAATGTTCCGTGAAAGAGGGCAAGAGGCTAGACGTGGAATAAAAGTTGACGGCCAGAGGCCAGTCGTTGGGGGTTCAAAAACTTCATAGGTCGCATGGATTTCCAAATTGTAGTACCTACCAACATAAGACAAATTTAAAGTTTTAATTTGGCCATTTTCCACCACAAGACAATCCATAATTTTCATGCCTCACCACTCCCTTCACTCTCCCTCGCTATATATATAAACACCCCATTAACTCCACCCAAACACACCAACAACCAAATAATATTTTTTGCATTAATTTTACACATCGATTCCCATCTGAGACTATATACTATGGCTGCTGTGAAGTTTGCACAGGGACTCATCGTATTGGTTTTAACTGCTTCAATGTTTGCAGTGAGCATGGCCAACAAGGACTGGTCCTTTGGTTTCAACTACACTGACTGGTGGTCCAGATATGGAAATCATCACCAGAACAAAACACAACAACTGCAACCCAAGGAGATCATTGTTGGTGGTTCCGAGCATTGGCACTACGGCTACAACTACACCGATTGGGCCATCAAGAATGGCCCATTTTACGTCAATGATACTTTAGGTAAGGTTCAGTCATGCTTAATTAGACCAAAAAAAAAGTCATGCTTAATTAGAATAATTTTTCATATGCGTTTAGTTTTTATTAAATATAATTAATCTAATATATATGTTCAAGGTAATGTTATAACAACCACAAATTTTAAACTTTTTTTTATTTTTATACGATCTTTATTTTTATTTATCTGTCTCATTTAAATAATTTTTTATTTTTATTTATCTGTCTCATTTTAGAAGTTCAATAGAGTATTAATTACTTTATTTTTTCTAATTTTATCCTTAATAAAAGAGATAATAATTGGAATAATTAATTATTAAAATAAAGAGATAAATGATATATCATTAAAATAAATAATAAATTTAATATAAATCAACACATTTATTATTTTTCATGTAATAGAGACAAAAAAATAGAAACAAATTAATTGTTAGTACTAGTATATATTAAACTTTTAATTAAGAACTATTCTTCTTAATTGCTACTGTATGCTAATAATATGTATTTGCATGAATTAATTTGTTGTGTAGTTTTCAAGTATGATGCTCCAAATGCCACCACTTTCCCACACAGCGTGTACATGTTTAAAAATTTTTGGAGCTTCTTGAATTGTGATATTAAAAGGGCTAAGATGCTGGCAAATCCCGCACAAGGTGTAGGAGAGGGCTTCAAGTTTGTGTTGAAGAGGTGGCAACCTTACTACTTTCGCCTGTGGTGAGCGAAATGGCTTCCATTGCAACAATGGGACAATGAAGTTCGCTGTCATGCCAATGCTTCGTCCCTTCTGGTCATGGCCATGAGAAAATTTATGCAACCTCTACAATTGTGGCTTGTTATAGTTTTCTTATTTTCTTATATACGTTTGATGCTGCTTTCAGCAAATAAAACTATATATGTAGTTTTAGGTTTGTTGATTTTGATCAATATTGTAATGCAATCTAATCTAATATATTGTTAAAAGTTTATACTGTGAACAAATATTGACAGTGTAATTGTTTGTGTTACATGTGTAAAACAAATGTGACTTTTTCATATATTTAAAACTTTTTTGGATGAATGTTTGACCAAACCTAATCTTTCCTTGTTTAGAACTTAACTAGTCACTAAATATATAGTATATATGTTTGGATTTCCGTTTACTTACACTAAAAAAAAATATGAGTCTTGATAAATTGGGTTAATACGTTTTATCTTTACAAACTTGTAAAGTAAACACACTAATAATAGTTAGAAAGTATTTCCCCTCTATTTCAAATATTAGTCATTTTAGGAAAAGATTTTCTTTTCATAAT
Organism: Sesbania bispinosa; assembly: GCA_026901365.1. Classification (NCBI taxonomy): domain Eukaryota; kingdom Viridiplantae; phylum Streptophyta; class Magnoliopsida; order Fabales; family Fabaceae; genus Sesbania; species Sesbania bispinosa. The sequence continues at coordinate 404,946 of QLOH01000158.1, read as the reverse complement.
ATGGGTCGTTTTCTTGTTTATCGGTGAGTATTGATATCTGTTTTTTATTTGGATTTAATTAATATATACTGTTAGTATACATAAATTTTACACAGACATCCAGTAGTGTGACGCCACATCATTTAATGAATGTAACATCTCATGTGTTATTAAATTCAATTAATATAATATTTTTTCTGTAATTAAGTTTCTTTGCAATTAATAGTTTTAATTAATTTATTTGTATTTAGGTTTATTTGTTTTATTAATTTATTAATGTGATATAGGAATTAGGTTTATTTGTAATTAATAGTTTAATTAATTTATTTGTAATTATTAGTTTATTTGTTTTATTAATTTATTAATAATTATTTAATTTATTAGTAATTAGTAATTAGTTTTTTTAATTTATATAATTATTTATTTTTTATATAATGTCTATAGTAATTATAATTAGTTTTATTAATTTTATTAGTAATTAGTATATTAGTAATTATTTTATTAATTATTATATTAGTAGTATGTTATTAGTTTTTTTAATTTATATAACTATTTATTTTTTTATATAATGCCTATAGTCATTAGTGCCTAGGATGCGTGGTAGAGGTGGAGAGAAGATCCCACCAAGTAGAGGGAGGTCCATCCCTCCGGGCGAGCTACGACAACAGGCAGCTCGCGCGATGCGGGAGGGGGCCAACCTCTCACTCACGCGCTGATCAAATGCCGGAGCATCCATCTACTTCAGCGCCGGTGGACACCATGCAGACTTCTTCTTCCTCCCCTCATACCATCGAACTCCCCTCCACCATCTGCTCCGGCTCAGTTCGATGGTATGAGGTTCATTTCGACACCGGGATTAGTTCAGATGCCTCAAGTGCAGGAGGACGCTGTGCCCAAGATAGACGCTGACGACGCTCAGGATGACCTAGATAGGGATGCTGACCAGGAGTCTGATGAAGAGCCAGCTCGGTTCCAGGGTGCCAGCTCAAGTAGACCTCATGAGGCAGACGCTCGAGGTCGGGTTATTATCCGACCATTTGGCAAGGGGTGAGTTTGTTTATTTTTTTCTTCTTTAGAATTGATATTAATATTGAATCTTTAATTGTTTTAACTGTTAATATTGAATATTTTATTTTGCAGGTGGGTGCCTAACGCCCCACCTATCGCAGCCATTGGTCATGCGATCCGTTCACAGTTCCAGGGTCCTTACTATCTTTGGGAGGTCACCCCGGAGGATGTTAGGGACAAGTGGTGGGAGGAGTTCACGGTAATTAAAAACCCTATCCACTTTAAATTTTTTCTTAAGATATGTCAATTTGGCAAGACTTACCATATTTTTATTTTGCAGAGGCGAGTTACTTGGGACCCTTCTAATGAGGCCCAAATCAAGGTGTACGAGCAAAGTGTTGCTCGTCGCCTTCAAGATATGATGAACAAGGCTCGGAAGGCTGGGAAGAGGCCCATGTGGTGTGGTGAGGAGGCCTGGGAGGGTCTTTTGGTCTACTAGGACTCTGTGGAATTCAAGGGGAAGTCCGCTCATAACAAGATCAACGCGGGGGGGCAATCCACACCACGAGCCGCAGGGCCCACCATGAGGTGGCGTTGGATATGGTATATATAAACAAACACTCTTCTGTATTATGTTTCTATTTGTTGCTAAATTAATTAATTATGTAATTTTCCTGTGTAGGCTCGACAGCTTGGGCGGGAGGTCGATCTGGACGAGTTCTTTGCTGCCACCCACACCAAAAAGGGTGGTGGCTGGGTAGATGACCGGGCGCAGTCCACCTATGTAAGTATATGTTTATAAGTGTTTTTTATATAATTTCATATTTATGCAATTGAATATATAACTAATAATTAATTTTACTTTTACCTCAACAGACAAATTACAAGGAGCGCTTGAGGGAGGTGGAGTCACAAATGGGGGACATCTCCATGACTGATGCCTCCACTAAGCTGGAGATCTGGAGGGATGTTGTGGGTGGAAAGACCCGAGGCCGTTGTTATGGCACCGGAGACTTGGCCTCCAACATTCGTCCAGGTGTGACCACCTTAACTCAGGAGTCCCGGGCTCACCCGGGCGAGAGTACTGACAGGTCTGGGTCACGACATTCTATTGAGGAGGCGCTGCGCCAGGAAGTTCTTGAAGCAAAGGAGCAGTCTCGGCCGACCATGGCAAAGACTGCAACGTTGGTGGATCAGTTAGCACGACTCCAACGATAGATGGAGCAGATCCTGGATGCTCAAGCTGCAGGTGAGGTTGATCAAGCTCCAGCTTAGGCTCAGGCACAACCGCACCCCCATTATGATCCCGCCATGGATGACCAACCGGTGGATGATGAGGACGAGCAGCCCGCCCCACAGCCCCAGCGCCGCCGCCGCCATTGATTTCTTTTTCATTATGTTTTGTTGTATTATTTTTTAATAGATTTAGTGTATATATTATATATTTATGCTTTATTTTAGTATTGTTTTTCTAATTTTAAATTTAATAAATAATAAATTTAAGAAATTTAAGAAATTAATAAATTTTGAAAATAAAATAAATTATAATAAATCTAATTTTTTAAAAAAATTACCTGTAGTAACGGCCATGGCCGTCACTACAACCGTCTCTAGGTAAAAAATTAAAAAAAATAATTATTCTTAGCGACGACCATGTTTTTAGAGACGGCTTCAGCGACGGCTAGGCCGTCTCTAGGTAGCGACGACTCACTTTCCTCGTCGCTACTGTATTTACAACGAGCTACTTAGCGACGTCCACGTGGTCGTCTCTACGCCGTCGCTACGCAGCCTGTAGAGACGACTTTTCCTTGTGTAGCTACGACCCCTAGCCGTCGCTAAAAACGAAGTTTCTTGCAGTGGATGTCTGTGTAAAATTTCTTTACACTGACAGTGTATATATATTAAACCCTTTCTATTTTTGCCCTTCCACTTTTATAGGGAAAGAAGTTTGAAAAATTTATGCACCATATTAATAAATAACTACTCATTAATGTATTCATGTTAAATGAGAAAGTGTAGTGAGTTAATAATGGTAATTTTGTAAGATTATTACATCTTTTGAGTCATTTATTATTGTTCTTAATTTGAGTGAAAAAATCTTAAACGACAGATAAAATGATATGGAGGTAGTAATTAAAATGGCCTACTCCATAAAGATACATTGACTTTAATTATTTAATTTGGTTAGACTTGGAAGTCGAACACAAGATAAGATATATTGCATTGTTATGCACTTTGTTGACTACCTATACCTAAGGTGGACCATGATGGTCGATCATTGGTTAACCATGGTAGACCAACACTACTAAAAAAATCAATTTTAGTGACGGAATTTAGAGAGGGATTAAAAATCCCTCTCTATTTGCGACAGATTTTGTGAGGGATCAAATTTTCCCTCACCAAATAGGAGCCGGTGAAATTTTGTGACGGATTTAGAGAGGGAAATTATCCCTCGCTAAATTTCGTCGCTAAATCCATCACAAAAATTTCATTGAATAAGTAGAGAGAGAATTTGTGACGGATTTATTCTCTCTCTAATAAATCTGTCACAAAATCCCTCGTTAAACCGGAAACAATTTAGCGAGGGAAAATTCCCTCCATAATTAGCGAGGGATTAAAAATTCCGTCACTAATTAGGGAGGGATTTAATATTCCCTCTCTTATTAGAGAGGAATTTTTATTCTGTCACAAAGTGACTATAATCTATACCCTCCATTTAGCGAGGGATTTCAAATTCGGTCACTAATTAGCGAGGAATTTCAGATTCCATCACTAATTAGTGAGGGATTTTTATTCCGTCACAAAGTGACTATAATCTATACCCTCCATTTAGCGAGGGATTTCAGATTCCCTAACTAATTAGCGAGGGATTGTTATTCCGTCACAAAGTGACTATATTCTATACCCTCCATTTAGTGAGGGATTTCACCTTCCGTCACTAATTAGCGAGGGATTTTTATTCCGTCACAAAGTGACTATAATCTATACCCTCTATTTAGCGAGGGATTTCTGCTTCCGTCACTAATTAGTGAGGAATTTCAGATTTCGTCACTAATTAGCGAGGGATTGTTATTCCGTCACAAAGTGACTATAATCTATAGCCTCCATTTAGCGAGGGATTTCAACTTCCGTCACTAATTAGCGAGGGATTCTTATTCCGTCACAAAGTGACTATAATCTATACCCTCCATTTAGCGAGGGATTTCAAATTCTGTCACTAATTAGCGAGGGATTTTTATTCCGTCACAAAGTAATTATAATCTATACTCTCCATTTAGCGAGGGATTTCAGATTCCGTCACTAATTAGTGAGGGATTCAGATTCCCTCTCTTTTTTCCTCTTTTAAAAAAAAGGAAATTTATTTACAACTTTTGTTAACAAACATATTCACAATTTTTTTAAATTATGGATATTTTTTTGAAAGAACTATTGCATTAAATACCTATTGTTAATTTTTTTAGATTTTGATTTTAATTACTTGAGAATTTTGAACTTATTGTGAATTAATTAAAGATAAATAGAGGATAATTAATAATAAATAGTAAGAGTCGCCAAAAATTTGGAGAAAATTATTTTAAGCACCTTTTGCATGCTAATGTATGTTGTTGGGTTTTGGAAGTGTTTTGGAATTCGTGGATAAGTGACTTGCATGATGGCATGTGTAAGATGTTAAATCTGTAACCTTAAGTCCCTACTTTCAAGTTAGTGGATGTGCAAGCATGGTTCGAATGTGAATTTTTATATGGTGATCAAAAGTAATGTCGAGGGTGGTGCAAGGATATTTGGAATGAAGTTTGGTGATTTTTTGAAATAAAGTGTAATTATTGTGAATTAATCGAAGATAAATAGAGGATAATTAATAATAAATAGTAACGATCGCAAAAAAATTGTGGAAAAAATATTTTAAGCACCTTTTGCATGGTAATGTATGTTGGTGGGTTTTGGAAGCGTTTCGGAATTCGTGGATAAGTGACTTGCATGATGACATGTGTAAGATGTTGAATCTATAACCCTAAATCCCTACTTTCAAGTTAGTGGAAGTTCAAGCAACGTTCGAGTGTGAATTTTTATATGGTGATCACAAGGGATGTTGGGGGTGGTGAGGGGAACCTTGGAATGAAGTTTGGAGATTTTTTGAAATAAAGTGTAATTATGGTGAATTAATTGAAGATAAGTAGAGGATAATTAATAATAAATAGTAAGAGTCGCCAAAAATTTGTGGAAAAATTATTTTAAGCACCTTTTAATTGGAAATGCATGTTGGTGGATTTTGGAAGTATTTCAAAATTTGTGGATAAGTGACTTGCATGATGGCATGTGTAAGATGTTGAATTTGTAACCTAAGTCCCTACTTTCAAGTTAGTGGATGTGCAAGCAACGTTCGAGTGTGAACTTTTATATGGTGATCACAAGGGATGTTGGGGGTGGTGAAGGGAACCTTGGAACGAAGTTTGGAGATTTTTTTGAAATAAAGTGTAATTATTGTGAATTAATTGAAGATAAATAGAGGATAATTAATAATAAATAGTAAGAGTCGCAAAAAAATTGTGGAAATTTTATTTTAAGCACCTTTTGCATGGTAATGCTTGTTGGTGGCTTTTGGAAGCATTTCAAAATTCGTGGATAAGTGACTTGCATGATGATATGTGTAAGATGTTGAATGTGTAACCCTAAGTGCCTACTTTCAAGTTAGTGGAAGTTGAAGCAAGGTTCGAATGCGAATTTTTATATGGTGATCACATGGGATGTCAGGGGAGGTGAGGGGAACCTTGGAACCAAGTTTGACGATTTTTTGAAATAAATTGTAATTATGGTGAATTAATTGAAGATAAATAGAGCAAAATTAATAATTAATAATAAATAGTAAGAGTCGCAAAAATTTGTGGAAAAATAATTTTAAGCACTTTTTCCATGGCAATGAATGTTGGTGGGTTTTGGAAGCGTTTCAGAATTCGTCGATAAGTGACTTGCATGATGGCATGTGTAAGATGTTATAACCCTAACCCTAAGTGCCAACTTTCAAGTTAGTGGAAGTGCAAGCAAAGTTCGAGTGTGAATTTTTATATGGTGATCACAGGGGATGTCGGGGGTGGTGAGGGGAACCTCGGAACCATGTTTGGCATTTTTCTGAAATAAAGTGTAATTACGGTGAATTAATTGAAAATAAATGGAGAAAAATTAATAATAAATAGTAAGAGTCTCCAAAAAATTGTGGGAATATTATTTTAAGCAACTTTTGCATGGTAATGCATGTTGGTGGGTTTTGGAAGCGTTTTGGAATTCGTGGATGATGACAACCTGTCAGTGGACCTCTGAATCAACTTGGAGCTGCTTAAAGTGCTTGGGGCTGAACCAAGCATGAGTCTTCCTTCATGAGAGTCAACCCTTGGTCAAACCTTGATCATTGACCAAGAAGTCAAAGTCAACATGCAAGACTCAACTTAATTAGGAATCAATATAATTAGGATTTATGATGTAATTAGGATTTGTGATGTAATTAGGATATACTTGTCTTTTTCTTAATTAGGGGCGCCCACATGTATGGGTTTATTGGCTAGTAGGTTGCCTTGCTACAAGGCTTAGGAGGTCATGGGTTCTAATCCCACCTAGGATAGGAAATTTACTCATCCTTTTTATTTTCCTTGTAAGTGGGGCGCTAATTAGGAGGTTTATTGGCTTAAAGCTTGGCTTAGCCATAAACCTTAGGGGCATGGGTTCAAATCCCACTAGGGATGGGTTTGCACCCATCTTTTTATTTTCCCCCTTTATTCCACTTAAGTGGCCGCCCCCTTCCCCCTCATTTCCTATAAATAGGAATCCTCTCCTCTTGTATTTCACACATTGAATTTTGAAGTAAAGACATTATGCCAAATTTTCTCCTCCCATTGTGAGTTGAGTGAGGCTTGGTGGTTGTTGCTCAAACCATACTGAAACTTATCTAATTCTCCTGAATTAGTGGCGTCTGGCATTGGACTTATCTGCTGCAGGAGGATTCTTGCTTCAGTGGCGTCCTTCTCATTTCTTCCTCTCCACTTTTTCTTTCATTTTCTATCATTTTCTTTCACTTTCTTGCGTGAATATAGCTGTTGTTCCAGCACCTATATTTCACAATTAATTGCTTAATTGTGATTCTGATCGGTTGGTTTTGCTCAATTCTAGGTCCTACACCTTTCCTGCTATCAATGGATAAGTGACTTGCATGATGGCATGTGTAAGATGTTATAACCCTAACCCTAAGTGCCTGCTTTCAAGTTAGTAGAAGTGCAAGCAAAGTTCGAGTGCGAATTTTTATATGGTGATCACAGGGGATGTCGGGGGTGGTGAGGGGAACCTCGGAACCATGTTTGGTATTTTTCTGAAATAAAGTGTAATTATGGTGAATTAATTGAAAATAAATGGAGAAAAAATAATAATAAATAGTAAGAGTCGCCAAAAAATTGTGGGAATATTATTTTAAGCAACTTTTGCATGGTAATGCATGTTGGTGGGTTTTGGAAGCGTTTTGGAATTCGTGGATAATGACAACCTGTCAGTGGACCTCTGAATCAACTTGGAGCTGCTTAAAGTGCTTGGGGCTGAACCAAGCATGAGTCTTCCTTCATGAGAGTCAACCCTTGGTCAAACATTGATCATTGACCAAGAAGTCAAAGTCAACATGCAAGACTCAACTTAATTAGGAATCAATATAATTAGGATTTATGATGTAATTAGGATTTGTGATGTAATTAGGATATACTTGTCTTTTTCTTAATTAGGGGCGCCCACATGTATGGGTTTATTGGCTAGTAGGTTGCCTTGCTACAAGGCTTAAGAGGTCATGGGTTCTAATCCCACCTAGGATAGGAAATTTACTCATCCTTTTTATTTTCCTTGTAAGTGGGGCGCTAATTAGGAGGTTTATTGGCTTAAAGCTTGGCTTAGCCATAAACCTTAGGGGCATGGGTTCAAATCCCACTAGGGATGGGTTTGCACCCATCTTTTTATTTTCCCCCTTTATTCCACTTAAGTGGCCGCCCCCTTCCCCCTCATTTCCTATAAATAGGAATCCTCTCCTCTTGTATTTCACACATTGAATTTTGAAGTAAAGACATTATGCCAAATTTTCTCCTCCCATTGTGAGTTGAGTGAGGCTTGGTGGTTGTTGCTCAAACCATACTGAGACTTATCTAATTCTCCTGAATTAGTGGCGTCTGGCATTGGACTTATCTGCTGCAGGAGGATTCTTGCTTCAGTGGCATCCTTCTCATTTCTTCCTCTCCACTTTTTCTTTCATTTTCTATCATTTTCTTTCACTTTCTTGCGTGAATATAGCTGCTGTTCCAGCACCTATATTTCGCAATTAATTGCTTAATTGTGATTCTGATCGGTTGGTTTTGCTCAATTCTAGGTCCTACACCTTTCCTGCTATCAATGGATAAGTGACTTGCATGATGGCATGTGTAAGATGTTATAACCCTAACCCTAAGTGCCTACTTTCAATTTAGTGGAAGTGCAAGCAAAATTTGAGTGCAAATTTTTATATGGTGATCACAAGGGATGTCGGGGGAGGTGAGGGGAACCTCGGAACCATGTTTGGTATTTTTCTGAAATAAAGTGTAATTATGGTGAATTAATTGAAGATAAATAGAGGAAAATTAATAATAAATAGTAAGAGTCGACAAAAACTTTTGGGAAAATTATTTTAAGTAACTTTTGCAAGGTAATGCATGTTGGTGGGTTTTGGAAGCGTTTTGGAATTCGTGGATGATGACAACCTGTCAGTGGACCTCTGAATCAACTTGGAGCTGCTTAAAGTGCTTGGGGCTGAACCAAGCATGAGTCTTCCTTCATGAGAGTCAACCCTTGGTCAAACATTGATCATTGACCAAGAAGTCAAAGTCAACATGCAAGACTCAACTTAATTAGGAACAATATAATTAGGATTTATGATGTAATTAGGATTTGTGATGTAATTAGGATATACTTGTCTTTTTCTTAATTAGGGGCGCCCACATGTATGGGTTTATTGGCTAGTAGGTTGCCTTGCTACAAGGCTTAAGAGGTCATGGGTTCTAATCCCACCTAGGATAGGAAATTTACTCATCCTTTTTATTTTCCTTGTAAGTGGGGCGCTAATTAGGAGGTTTATTGGCTTAAAGCTTGGCTTAGCCATAAACCTTAGGGGCATGGGTTCAAATCCCACTAGGGATGGGTTTGCACCCATCTTTTTATTTTCCCCCCTTTATTCCACTTAAGTGGCCGCCCCCTTCCCCCTCATTTCCTATAAATAGGAATCCTCTCCTCTTGTATTTCACACATTGAATTTTGAAGTAAAGACATTATGCCAAATTTTCTCCTCCCATTGTGAGTTGAGTGAGGCTTGGTGGTTGTTGCTCAAACCATACTGAGACTTATCTAATTCTCCTGAATTAGTGGCGTCTGGCATTGGACTTATCTGCTGCAGGAGGATTCTTGCTTCAGTGGCGTCCTTCTCATTTCTTCCTCTCCACTTTTTCTTTCATTTTCTATCATTTTCTTTCACTTTCTTGCGTGAATATAGCTGCTGTTCCAGCACCTATATTTCGCAATTAATTGCTTAATTGTGATTCTGATCGGTTGGTTTTGCTCAATTCTAGGTCCTACACCTTTCCTGCTATCAATGGATAAGTGACTTGCATGATGGCATGTGTAAGATGTTATAACCCTAACCCTAAGTGCCTACTTTCAAGTTAGTGGAAGTGCAAGCAAAGTTCGAGTGCGAATTTTTATATGGTGATCACAGGGGATGTCGGGGGTGGTGAGGGGAACCTCGGAACCATGTTTGGTATTTTTCTGAAATAAAGTGTAATTATGGTGAATTAATTGAAAATAAATGGAGAAAAAATAATAATAAATAGTAAGAGTCGCCAAAAAATTGTGGGAAAATTATTTTAAGCAACTTTTGCATGGTAATGCATGTTGGTGGGTTTTGGAAGCGTTTTGGAATTCGTGGAATTAAAAAAATAAGGTAGTCCTAGGCTCTTTTAAAAGTCTATTTAAATAATAATCCAGACTCATGTGAGTAAAAAAATCTGTTTAACTTATCAGACAACCTATATATATATATATATATATATCTGTTGATCTCTTGGCAAGTGTGAGAGCCGGAGGCTGATGAGGGCGGGGAGTGATCGCCGGTGCAAAGAGGCACGGACAAGGAGCGGCTCTTGGCAGGCTTCTAAGCACACATGGATGAACCGAACCCACACCCGAATGAGAGGGATCCAGAGGCTGTGCAGGTATGGGACTGTACAGTTGAGGATAGCTTAAAGGAAATTGTTGTGGAGAACTATACCAACAAGGTGCATCTTTTTTTCGGAAGCCCATAACATAAGAACTCCATAGTTAAGCGTGCTTGGCTTGGAGCAATTCTGGGATAGGTGACCTTCTGGGAAGTTTCCCGGAAAGTGTGCAAGTGAGGACAACACATACTGGAAAGACTCGTGTTGGTTTGTGGGGACCCTCATCACTCCTGCAAGCGGCTCGGGGGCGTTACAGCAAGCGTACCAGTAGTCAACTGTAGTATAATGATTTGTAAAGTAAGAGTGTCGATCCCACGAGGAACGGATTCAATTAATGTTTGTAGTTAAACTCAAAAAGCATATATATACAAAAGTAATGATTTGATTCATCATTGATTTTTATAAAACCAAACTAAATTTGCATAAAAATAATATAAGAGCAATAGGAAAAGTTAAGGGAAATTTCAATAATAAAAGCTGGGATTGAATTTCATCTATCTCACTCGTCTGTATTCTGGATAAACATAAATACATAGCATTTGAGACTATCAATATTGATGCAACACACAATAATCATTTATATCGATTCCTCGAATATAAAATTCACAAGATTTATCCCCTGAATATTGATTCCTCAAATATCCAACAGATTATCCAGCATTATGTTCAAGTGTTATAAGCAATCGATATATTGAAATCTATTCATAGTATCACAATACATCGAGTATTTTCGTCCAAATCGGATTTTTCAGAAATATTTTCCAGTCAGATCTAAAAATCAAAATCAAGAATCTATTGATCAGATAGAATCAGGAATAAAGAACAGAACGATAATACCAATATTGATTAGAAACAAGATTACTATATATAAATATCACCAAAATACATCCGAGTTCGAATCGATTACATTCAATTCCAAGAGAAAGATTAGCCACTCATAGTAGCCATTAAAATCTTAAGAGTTGAAGAAGAATTGAAGAAACTCCGCTTCCGCAACCTTTTTCTCCTTTCCATCTTCGTCCTCCAGAGTGTTTTCGATTAGAGAATCAATAATAACTTGTGCCACTCTCTATCTGACTTGTGGTCTTTCATCACTTAAATGAACTCTCGCCTAAGCTAGAAAATTTTAGCTTAGGCTAGAAAGTACTTCAGGGTGAAGAAACATAATCTCGCTTAAGCGAGAATATGGCAAAAGCTTCTTTCTTTTTCCTTTGTTTCTTGATTTCTTCTCACTTTATTAATTCCTTTCCTCCTTCTATCTTTAATTTGCCTGAAAAATGAACAGAACACAGGATCAAATGATTTCATTTAAATCAAGGCTCGGAAACATACAAATGGATTTCATATTTCTTAGATTGGGAAAGATTAATCAAATAAATGCAATTAAGATCATAAGTGCCAGAATTCCATATGAAATTTTACTGATATTTGGCACTTATCAATATCTAATAATAATTAATCAATATATTTATATGTTTCTATTTATATTAATTTTTATAATTATATATTATGGATTGTAAACTATTAAATTTATTTTTTATTTATAGAAATACTTTTAATATAACATATATTATTACTTTTCTTTAATATTTTTCATAAAATTGATTTTAAATCACTTTTGTCTAATGTGCTTCGTAAAGTGTGCATTACTCATTTTCGATCATTGATTCTATAATCAATTTTACTCAATTGTAAACCAAACAGACACTAAACGTGAATCACTCATTTTCGATCATTGATTATATATTCAATTTTACTCAATTATAAACCAAACAGACACTATAATTAATTATTTTTATTTTTTATAATGTTGAAAAGAAATTTTTGTTTTTTTATAATAATTTTTCTTACGATGCAGATAAAGTTAAAGTCAGTATCCACTGCTCAATTAAATCATCTATTCGTTGCATAGGATTAAAATAAAATATTTTAAGTTCATTAAAAATATATTTACAAGTAGGATGAGAATAAAATCAAATGGAGTTTTTTTATTACAAAGTGAAAGAAATTTTGAATTACAAATATTTACAATAAAAAACAACAGAAAACATGCATATAAATTATTGATCAAATATTTACCAACACTATTAATATTTACATCAAACAAAATAACAAAATTCAATTATATGGTATATAGAAATTCAAAACAGATACCCAAATAATAAAGGCATATGTACACAATGAATTAAAATAAATCAAGAAATTGAATTAAAAAAAGAGAAGAAAAAGAAAAAGAACTTATTTTTAAAAGAGGAAAATGGGAACAGGTTTTAGAAAATACCTTCACGCCCCTATTTGCCCCACACTCATTATTTTTCTTTGAGTAAACTAACAAATCAGTCCCTGACTTTGTAGGAACCATGCAGTTTTGTCCCTGACTTTTCTAAAATAGCACTTTAGTCCATACCTTATTAAAAAACATGCACTTTAGTCCTTATTTTATTAAAAAGTATGTACTTTAGTCCTTCACTTTATTAAAAAACATGCACTTTATGCATGTTTTAACAAAGTTAGGGACTAAAGTGCTATTTTAAAAAAGTTAGGGACGAAACTGCGTAATCCCCACAGAGTCGGGGACTGATTTGTTAGTTTACTTTTTTTTTTCTTCACAATCACAATCCGAAACCCTAAAACTAAAGAGAGAAAGAGGAAGAGAAGAAGGGGGAATAGCTGCCGCCGCCAGAGAGAGAGAAGGAGGAGAGGGAAGAGATGCGGCCATGGCCGCGACAGCAAGGGCGCGCCTGCATCGGTGCTCAAGACGCGGCCACCGGAGTGGCCTGGGATAAGCAACACGGAGCCAGCCTGCGGACGACGGCGGAAGTGCGAGTTTGCACATTACGGCAGGGATGGGTGCAGCCACGGTGGCTGTTTGACGAGGGGTGCGGCGTGGCTTAGGGGCGCGGCACAGCTGCGACGGCGCGGTGGTGAACGTTGCAGGGGACTGGGTTGGGGCTGATGGTGGCGCTACGGTTGCGATGAGGCTGGGTGCTGAAGGCGGCGCTGCGGTTGTGATGGCTGGAAGGAGTACGATGGGTCTGGTGGCTGCTCACAGCGATGGCTAGGCAGTGGTGGTTCCCGGCACGGCGGTGAGGGTTAGTGGTGGTTTGATTTCTTCGATCTCTTTTCCTCTCTATTCTGTATCTTACTATCTCCTGATCCTTTACATTTTGAAACCCCCCCTTTTTTGGTTTTGAATGGAAAGTGATGCTTAGGGGCTGCTAGACAATGGAAGGAGTTACTGTTACCTAATTCGATTGGAATAAGGGCTCAGTTAGAATAACTGGATTCCTATATTTCTTATGTCCTTTTTTGTTATCTTTATTTCTGACTGTAAATTGGACATTGGATTAGTTTTTCCTATATTGTGTTCTTAATTGTAAATGGACTGTATATTAGACTTTGATTCAAGCTAAGCCACTGCTTTATTTTTCCTTAATTCTTCCATGCTTGCACATGATGTCTCAAAGATGGTTCACCCATGCATCTCCAACCCTTTTCAATGCGGGAATTCCTAGGCCTCAAGTATGGTTATGGTTTATGCTCTTACTTTCCATTTTTTTTTCTCAAATTGCCTGTAAGATTAATATGATGTGGTGAATTGGTAATCTCTAATCTCATTTTGTTGGATCTGTTTATGTGCTTTGGCAGTTGAGTAGTTGCTTCCTTGTGTGCATGAAAGATGATAGTATAGGGAATTTATGAGGGGATGTTATAATAAGGAATTGGCTTTTAACTTGGTTTTCATTAAGCTCAAACTATAAAAAAAGTGGTGTTAATGAATCTAAACCACGTGTAAATGGACTAGATTTTGGGGAATGAGGGTAAGTCCTTAGCCATTTCTGTTGAGTTTCTTCCGTTTCTGTGAATGTCTCGGCATTTATAGCAGGTTGAGTATTTTTGTTGGGTTTTTCATTCTACAGATTGAAGAGCTCAAACTTTTCTCCTCTGCCAAGGTAATTATTCTCTCAGCTCCACTTTTTCTTTTTCTAATTGCTTAGAGGGATGGATTTATTTTAGCTTCTACACGTGGTGCCAGTGAGTATATAACAATTTAAGCTTGTTGCATTAAAATTAAAGTCCAAGTAAGTATTACTAATTAACAATGTTATGGTTTGAAAATCTTCTAATCAGTTTCTGTATATAATTAAGGTTAAGTTACAAAGTAATCTTGAGAAAGTTTAGTTATGATTCTATGAAATAGGTGTCTTCAAAACTAGAGTTGCAAAACTCAAACCTTGTCGTCTGATGATGTTTAGTGGATTCATTCTTTATTATTGCATAACTAGAGTTGCATATCTATAGTTTAAGAAAGATTAACTACTTTATTTCAGGTGGATGGAAAGGTTGGGGTCTAGATGTGCTGTTTGGTAGCATCATTTGCACTTTTAGCTCAAAACTCTCATCATGTCAAAATCTTGCTAGACCAATTTGCGATGTGAAGTTTAGTGGTTATGGTAATGCCTTTAAAGTGAGATTTTCAATTATGGAACTTAATAGTTGTCAAACCCAAAGTAAGAAAATAAGATCACATTAAGAGAGTATCTGGTTTGTTTATATTTTAATTTTAATATAGATAATTTGTAGTTTTATTACAAAAAGCTAGAAAAAAAAAACAAAATTATGATATAGTCATAAGTGATGTTCGGTAGCTCTGTATCTGGTTTGCTTTAATATAGTGGGCTCTATTGGAAGAAAACAGCTCTGCATAAGTATGCATTTTCCATGTGTAATTGCTGGTTTTGAAATCAATTTATTATTTACTGTTTTAGTAAATATTGAGTGAAAAAGATGGTAGCTTTTTAAAAAATGAATGACAGATGGTACACACATCACCTTCATTCTCTCTCTATCTATCTATCTTAATGGTTTCTGTCTTATTTAAAATCTAGTATCTTAGAGAATTGGAAATTGAAATAAACTCCGAATCTTGCAGGGGTATACATTTGGTCCCACATTCCGAGTTGAAAATTCTAACACTTTGAGGCACTTAGCTGAATTTTGGGTTAGTGGTCTTTGTTTTTCTTTTGTATTCAATTTGAATTTGAATAAAATGAAGTCAGAGTATATATTCCCTTTTGCTCCTAAGCTTCTTAGTCTTTCTCATTAATTATTGTTATGCATTTGTAATGAAATAAGAATCAAAGGAGTGGTATCTTATTGTTTTTTCAGATGATTGAGCCAGAGCTTGTGTTTGCTGATCCAAATGATGACATGGTTTATGCAACTGTCTATCTCCAGTTTGTAGTATGTTACCTTCTACAACTAATATAAAGTTGTCATGCATAGTCTCTAGACTATTTTTGGAAGCTTGTTTTTATATTATTTAATTCTTCATGTTAATAATAAGGAATTCAATTTCTGCATCTGTGCATCTCGAGTAATTAGACTTAAAACTATATAATATTACTATATAAGGAATTCAATATTTCACCGTGTTATTCATATATAGAAGTGAGAAATCAGTTAAGGTTTCAAGTAATCCAACTTGTTAGTTATCGTGATATTTAGTTCAAGTATAATTTATTTGAATATGTATTGTTAAAGTTCAAATCATTTGATTTGATTGAAATTAATGTACTTTCTATTAATTGGAGTGTGTGCCTTGTAAATGGATTCGCTCACAAATTAATTTCATTTCTAATAATTTTGATGCCATGGACAAACAGGACGGTAGCCTTTTTAATCATTTTCTTTCTTCTAGATTGTCATTATTATACCATATTTCTTCTAATTGTTTTAATTTTTATTTAAATGTTTATTTTTTCTTTTAATTCTTTTATATTACTTATATGATTTTTAGCGGGATTGATATTTAGAAGTCTTTAGTCTTTTCCATTACATGAGATACGTCTCTGTTGTTTCTAAATCTTTAGTTTTTAGTTTATATATTGCAACTCTTTTCTTTTAATTTTAAGTGCTATAATTATAATTACTTAGGTAAATAAAATTTATTAGTAGTTGGTCAGTTTTCTAGGAATGGGTGATTTGATTTTCTTCCTATTAAATGAAAAATAATGTTATTATAGGTTTTTAGTGATTTTTATGATAAAAAAAGGCAGTCTAATTTGTGAATTTAGAGACGGAAAAAATTCCTTTCAAAATTAGAGCAAAAAAATTGTACAAATTTACTACTAAAAATTTTGAAATTAGAGAGGGAAGAAATCCCTCTCTAAAAATCCCTCACTAATTGGAATTTGTGACGACCAAAAAATCCGTCACTAAAAGTGGCGTCACTAAAATTTTGCGAGGGAATGCAAAAATCCGTCACAAATAGAGAGGGAATTTTTCCCTCGCTAAGTAATTAAATTCCGTCACTAAATCCTTTGAAAATGAAAGATGAAATTCCGTCGCTAATTGTGACGGAATTTGATTCTGTCACAATTAGCGACAAAATTAAATTCCATCTCAACTAGTGACGGAATATAATTACTTAGCGAGGGAAAAATTCCCTCGCTATTGTGACAGATTTTTGTATTCCCTCGCAAAATTTTAGTGACGCCACTTTTAGTGACGGATTTTTTGGTCGTCACAAATTCCGTCGCTAATTGTTTAGCGAGGGATTTTTAATGGTTTAGAGAGGGATTTCTTCCCTCTCTAATTTCAAAATTTTTAGTAGTGCAAGGATCGAATGATAGACCAAGCAACACTACCAATCTTGTAAGTGCATATATATTATTTGACGTAAAATAACATTTTAGTCCCTATAAAATATCCGAGTTTTGATTTTCGTCCCTAGAAATTTTTTCTTTTTTATTTCATCCTTATAAAATATTAAAGCTATTTTTTTAGTCCCTAATATTGATTCTACTGTTAATTATGGATGTGTTGAACATCTATAATAGTGACCAATACTGGAGAAGTACCCTGACACATTATATAAGAGTGTTACACTCCTTAAACTCATTCAGAGAGTCAAATTTCATGCCGACTTGGACTGAAATTTTTTGTACATTTCCTCCTTCCTATATATCATAAACAATCTCTAAATGAGTTTATAGATACTAGCAATGTTGAATAATGTGTTAGAGTACTGCATATATGATTATTGACTGTGATGGGCATTAGACACATCCGCATTTAAAAAGTAAAATCAACAACAAGGACTAAAAAAATAACTTAAATATTTTATAAGGATAGAATAAAAAAGAAAAATTTTCCAAGGACGAAAATAAAAACTCGGATATTTTATAGGGACTAAAAAGTTATTTTACCTTATTATTTGCATCCGGGAGAAAACACGGGAACCATTCTCGTAATTACCTATACTCATGCATATAAATATATATATATATATATATATATATACACACACACTTAATTTAATATATATGTATTTATATTATTAATTTAAATATTATAATTTAGTAATTTATGATCGAGTTTCTTTAGTCTCTAATATTTAAACAATATATTGTAAACTATAACAGAAAAAGGGAAAAGACCGCGGTTTCGCGTCACAAAAGACTGCGGTTAAAACCACAGTCTTTTCTAGTGCTATCCTAGTACATATTCACTTGGACTGCGATTGCATAACCACACTCCAAGTGTTGACCTGCCATGCTGAAGTTCGCTGTCACGTGGTGAGCACTTGGACCGCGATTAAGCAACCGCTCTCTTAGTATTTTTACTTAGCTACGGAACTTCCGTAGCTTTGGTAGGCATATACTGCATCTACATAATTACTAGTTTATTCCCTTGTTAGTCTTGTACATTAATGTCATTTGAAATGAAATCCTAAATAATATAATATCAACCTAAATACATATTTAAAATATGATAATTTAAAAACTAATTAAGACATAACATATAAAAATCAAAATAATATTAAGTGGAAAACCGTTGCTATCATCCACTTAGCGACGACCTCATGGACGTCACTAAAATGCCCATTGTTAATACAATAGCGACGAGCAAAATAAGTCGTCGCTACATAGCGTCTGCCAGACCGTCACTCAAGCCATCGCTAAGTTAAAGGCCGTGGCTAAGTGAAGGGATCAATGACCGTCGCTAAGCCGTCACAACCTAGCGACGGCCATGGCCGTCGCAACATATATTATATTATTTTTTAAAATAATTTTACTAATGACAGCCATGACCGTCGCTAGTGATAATAATATTTTTTAAAATTAAGTTAATTATTATTTATTTTATTTTAATATTTGTTAATGTTAAAATTATAAAGAAAAATACTAAATACTATATAAACACACCGATAGGGGAAAATATATAAAAAGTATATATACAAAGTATGTTCAAACATAATACAATAAATGTATAGAAAAACGTAATAAAAAAATCATGGGTGGTGGCGACGACGCTGCTGTGGTGGGCGATGATCCTCATCCTCACTCAACGGTTGGTCATCCAGGTGGCCATCATAGTGCAGGTGAGGCTGAGCCAGAGCTAGAGCCTGACTGATGCTCGTAGAACCACCTGCCCTTTGGGCCTCTAGTAACATTCGCACCTGTTATCTGAGTCGTGCGAAGTCCTCCTCCAACCGTGCAGCCTTCTCTTCAGCTCAGGTGGCCTTTAAGTTGGCTTCAAGTATCTCCTGTTAAGACAAACTCACTCCTAAAGGTTTTTAATGTGCCAAACCACTAAAGTTTGAAATATGCTTAAATGAATGAGATGCATCCTATTATTACTAATTGTGTGCTCAAGCATGTGGCAGAGTTTTCTAGATTTTGTTTTGCAGATTCTAACCAAGCATTTGATGCTCAAAGAAGATCTTTGAGATACAAAACATAAATGTCAGAAATATGAAATACCAAGGAGCAAGGCTTGAAGCTTTAACAATAAGCAAGGAAGAGATTCAAGAACATCTTGAGACGCTATCTCAAGATGAGACGCAAGCTCAAAGGGTCATCTCATGCAAAGAAAAGATGTGTCAGAAAATAGTTTGATCATTATGTACCTAGAAGTCAAAACAGATGAGACTGAGATCCTAAGTATACAAGAGATCAGATCTAGTAACTGTCATCTCAAGGAGAGACTCCAGATCAGCTTGAGATGCAAGCTCATGAACAGACGCAAGAGATGAGATCCAAGTTCAGAGACAAGAGATGAGAGCCAGACGCAAAACTAAAGTTGAGACTGAAGTACAGCTTGAGTAAACAAGGCATAAAGTCAACACAAGGACAAAGCAAAGTACACTATGCGCCTGACTCAATGACATCAGACCTGAAAAGTAAGCTGACTTCCTATCCAGCAGATTTCTCTCCCCTACAGCTAGTTCCAACGGCTCCTAACCGACAAATAACGGCTAGTAACGACTAGTTTATCTTGGAATAAAAGGTTTAAAGCTACAGTAAAGCAACATGAGAGACTACGCTGATCATTGAACTTCTACTGCATCTCATCTCACATCTCAAGTTCACATCTCAAGTTTATCATCTACAGTTTTGATCTCAACTTGAGAACTCTTGTAGTCTCATTGTATTCTCTCTTCTCAGTTTGTAATATTCCTATCCATATAGAAGAGATACACTTTATCTAAGATCACTGCACATCCATACTTTGTATGATTGTAAGCTAGACCTATCTTAACCCACCAATCATTGTAATCTGCCTCATCTGAGATAGGAAGAAGCCTAGTCTCAGAGTGAATGTGTGCGTCCTGAAGAGGCTGTAAGAATGCTTGTGGCTTAGCCAAGATAGGAGTGCCTAGGCTTGGTGTGAGAGACGTCCTGAAGAGGTTGTAAGAATACTTGAAATTGACGGGTTCTCAATAGTGGAAATCTCACGTGTTGTGAGGACTGGACGTAGCCCAAGGTGTGGGTGAACCAGGATAATATCACTATGCAATCTCTCTTCCCTATCTCTTCATTTTACATTGTTCTTAGCTTATTTCAAAATCTGTGATTGATCAATTAATTGAATTACACTAAATTGAATCATATTTGATTGATTAATATAACTTATACTTGATCAAATTAATTGAAACTGAAACTACCTGACATTCATCTTAACTGAGACTCCAAGTCATCAGACTTGAGATCACGTCTCAACTATCAATTTAAGTGTGAAAGTTTCAGGAACAAAATTTTAAAGAAGTCTCTATTCAACCCCCCTTCTAGAGACATTCAGCCAACTTCATCTCCTGCCTCAACGCCTCCTCAGACGAATGACGCGACTCGCCGCTCCCATTGGTATGGGCCTAAGACTCCTGAGTGAGGCTAGTCACACTAGGACGAATGTTGGTTGATAAGTCCCCGGTGCATAACAGCGACCTCGGGCCTTGCCACCCGCAACATCCTTCCAGATCTGCAGCTTGGTTGACCCATCAAAGCTGGAGTTGTCCCCCATCTGTGACTCCACCTCCCTCAGGAGGTCCTGGTAATTTGATTGTTGAGTACAAGTAAACGTATAATTAGTTAGTTATATATTCAATTGCAAATATATGAAATTATATAAAATAACACGGATAAGCACAATGTTGGACTTACATATGTGGATGGCGACAAAGAACTCATCGGGCTCTACCTCCCGCCTAAGCTGTCGAGCCTACACAGAATAATTACAAAAATTAATTATTTTAATAACAAATACAAAAAATAATATTGAAGGGTGTTTGTTTATACATACCATATCCAACGCCACCTCAAGGTGGGCTTGAGGCCCGTGGTGTGGACTGCTCCCCCGTGAAGAGAAGCCTGATTGATCTTGTTACGAGCGGACTTCCCCTTGAACTCATCAGAGGCCCGGTAGGCCAAAAGACCCTCCCAGGCCTCCTCACTGTTAAGACTAACTCACTCCCTAAGAGTTTTAATGAAATCAAACCATCAAAAGAGAAAAAGCAAAGAAGTATATCAAAGATGTTATGTTTTACTAACTATGTGCTCAAGTGCTTGCAACTCTTAGATCCATACATTGCAGGATAATTTTTTATTGAATAAGGGCAAGCTGAGACGCTGAATCATGCTGCATCCAAAGAATAAATACTTAAGATTCAAAAAGAAGAACGAAGCTGAAGAGTATAAGAATCAAAATCATAAGACCAAAAGTTGCAAAATGCTCACACATTGAGACAAGGTCAAAAACTACAAGAGCTAAGGATGTAAGACAAAGACTGAGACTTAGACACACAACTAAGTTGAGACTCAGATGAACAAGTAAAAACTGAGCTTAGAAAGCAAGACTCAGACTAAGACTCAGACTAAGACTCAGCTGCACACAAGAGGCTGAGACTCAGTTATGAAGATAAGACTGAGCCAAAGACTGAGACTCAGACAGAGACTCAGCTTCAGACACATGCTCCAGGTGTTAAGAGAAAAGTCAATACTAGTACACTGCAACTACTGTAAAGCATTAGAGCAGACCTGAGCCCGTGTCAGAAAAGTGAAAAGCATTCTCTCTTGTAACAGTTAGTAACAGCTAGTCTCATTTGATATAAAAGGTGGAACTCAAGTCAAAGCACTGTGAGAGACACTACTGAATATTCTCTGACTTATCTGTCTCAACTAAATCTCAAGTCAAGCTCAACTCAATCTCAACTATGCTTGAGTGCATCTTAAGTCTGTATCACATATTCTCTTTCAAATTTTCATCATTTGCTTGTAACTCTTAGAAAGAGAAACACCTAGCTGAGCACACTGTATACTCATACCTTGTGCGTAGTCTAAGATAGTCAAACATCATCTCTACTCCATCAATCTTTGTAATAGTCTCAACTGAGTTAGGAGGAGCCTGGACTCAGTGTGAGCAGTGTAAGAGCCTGAAGAGGCAAGGTAAAGAATACTTGGATCTCAGCCAAGTTAGAAGTTGCCTAAGCTTGGTGTAAGGGTGAGCCTGAAGGGGCAGAAAAATACTTGTAATTGACAAGGTTGTCATAGTGGAAAATCTCACAAGGTTGTGAGGACTGGACGTAGCCCAAGGAGTGGGTTAACCAGGATAACTCTCTGTGCATCTATTCTCTCTACCTTGCTTATTTACAATTGTTTTACTAATTACTGAAAGCTAAGCTAAACTCATTCAATATACTGAACTGAACTTAATCTCAACTATAACAAAATTGTCAAGCTCAACTTTAAGTTTTCCTATTACATATAGTCTGAGCTTCTCTAATTTCTTCTTGCTAAGCCAATCTAAAACTCCAAGCTATTAAGCTTGAGAACTAATTAAGCTCGGTTTGTCCTTAAGATTTTCTAGGAATAAATTTTCACAAGTCTCTATTCAACCCCCCCCTTCTAGAGATATTCAGCCAACTTCAGTTGGTATCAGAGCTCGACCTCTTGGGGTTGAGCCCACCTACGTGTGAAGAGAACAAGATTCATTGCTGGACCAAGCGCAAGTCTCTTCATTCCTGAAGGAGCATCCACCAACGGGCCTCCTGCCTTTGATAGATTAAATTATTATTACTAGAAGGACAGGATGAGACTTTTCATTGAGTCTTAGCACGCTGATCTCTGGGAGATCATTGAGGTAGGTCCTTATATGCCTTATATTACTGATGAACTTGGTTTGAGAGCAGCTAAGTGATCGAGGTCGTACTCAACCAAATAAAATGAATTAAAGTGCAGTAGGTTGATTAACCCAAAGTCATTTTCCAAAGAATCCAATTACAAATTCAGAATTTCAAATTCAAAGCAACACACAAACACAAGGGGATTTTGATTGTTGTTCATTCTATTTTCTAAATTTCCAAACAGAATTTAAATTTGCAGAAAACAATTCAAGAAAAACGGATGGGTTCTCTACCTCATTCACAAATTGGATCTATCATTGGTTCATACAAAATTCCTAAAATCCTTGACAGCACGAAATTCGGATTAAGTATCCTTGATAGTTTTCTCACTAGAATTAAGCAAACTAGCATGAATCCTAATTTCTAATCCTCGGAATTAAGCAAACCATGAATTCATTTCAGATTTAAGCAACCTAAAATGTGAGATTAGATTCAAATTCAAATTCAAATTTCAGAAAAGCAAGCAACTCAAATTCCGATTCAAACCTAAGCATCAAGAAATTAGGGGAAGAAATCATAATTCTGTCCAAGGAATTAGAAGATGAAAATCGAAAATAAAACCTCAATTTCCTTTGTGAATTCAGTAGAGAAACAATCCTTGAAGCTTAGCCTTCCATTTCCATGGAGGAGAAATTCGAAAATTGAAGAAGAGGAAGAAGAAGAGCCAAAATCGAAATTGCAAGAAGAGAGAAAAAGAGAGGGAAAGTGAAGAGTCTTTTTTTCTAAAATCTGAAAAATGAGGGAAAAGTGTTTGAACTATTCAGCAACACACCTATTTATAGTGCCTAAATCATTAACAAACTGATTAGGCCTTAATTGGGCCGAAATTAATTAAAACAGGCCCACAAACTAATTACAAAACTAATCAAATTCGGATTTGTGACAAACAACATCAGTCAACGATTTTGAAATAGCAACTGCTCCTAATTGCTTCATGGGAATATGGTTATATAGCATATCAAATTAAAGCCCCGGAAGTTAGCTTTCCAATGCCACTGGAATCACTCAAATTGGATACCTTCAGGTCCATATATCATCAAAACAAGACAGGTAGGTCAGTAGGCTTAAAATTCGAATTTAAACAACATTTACAGTTAAAGCCCAATTAAGCCCAATTTGGTAAATTCCAATTAAAACAGTGGATTTAATCACAATTATAGTACAAGAAAGCTAAGATTAATTATGCAAAGTGTGAATAAAAATGTGATCATCACTAAGCCTAGGGAAACTTGGACTGAAGCTGAGAAGAGCAGATATGTTCTCAACTCAAGGGCTAAATATCTACTCACCTGTGCATTAAGCTGAAGTGAGTATGACAAAGTGGTTTATGTATCAACCAAGGAGATATGGGATGCACTTGAGATTGAGCATGAAGGAACAAACCAAGTTAAAGAGGCTAAGATCAACATATTGGTAAGACAATATGAACTTTTCAAAATGAATGAAGATGAAGGAATTGGGGACATTGTGAGACGCTTCACACTCATAAAAAATGACCTCAAGTCATTAGGAAGAACATACTCAAATCAAGATATGGTAAGAAAGATTCTCGAAAGCTTACCTAAGCCTTGGAGGCCCAAAGTCCCTGCCATACAAGAAGCCAAGGATCTGAGCACGCTCAGACTGGATGAACTGCTTGGCTCACTCAAAGTACATGAGCAAGAGCTGATGGAAGAAGATCTCATCAGACGACCAAAAACCATTGCCCTAAAAGCTTCATCCAGTAACTCCAAAGGTAAGAAGGTAAGCTCATCCCATCAAGTTTCACTAAACTCTTCTCATGACACAGATAGTGATGAATGTGAAGATAATGATGATGAGACTGAGATGGATGATGAGATAGCCTTTATCTCACGAAGAATCAGACAAATATGGAAATCTAGAAGAAGTGGAAGAAGAAGATTTCCCTCTAGAAGAGGTGAGCTTAAGTCTCACAAGAAAGGACAAATCATATGCTTCGAATGTAACAAGCCAGGCCACATCAAAGCTGAGTGTCCTCAGCTGAGAAAAGAGACAAAGAAGAGTTCCGGAAAGAAAGCAATGATGGCTACCTAGGATGACACAGGGGAAGAAGAAAGCCAAGATGATGAGTAAGCAAATTTATGTTTGATGGCCGATGGTGACTCCTCAGATGAAGAGGTATATGAGTCTGACTCTAATCTTTCTTTTAAAGAGCTTAAGTCACCCTTTGAGAACCTTCTTTATGATTCAAATCTTCTGGCTTCAAAAAGTTCTTTATTAAAATCTGAGCTCAACACTGCTTTAGAAAAGATCAAATTTCTTGAAAATTACAATGAAGATTTGAATCATAAAAATGGCAGTCTCATGCTGTCTCACATGAAACTGTCTGAACATATCAAAGCTTAGACTCAAGCTCAAGCTTAGCTGGAATCAAAGAAATTATTTGAAGAAAATCGAAAACTTAAATGTCAAAAATAGGATTCTTATAGATGATCTAGTTAAATTTGTAAAAGGCACAAAAGACCTTGAGAGATTGATTGGATTTCTAAAAAGAATTTTTGACAAGGCTGGATTAGGTTATGACAAGCCTACCGATGAGGTTTGGTATAAGAATTTCTTTATTCCAGCAAAGAAGCGTAAAGAAAGATGTTCATGCTGTAGTAAGTTTGGCCATAAGACCTCAGATTGCTACATGAGACAAGTAACAGTTAAGAGGAATGTATCTAACCATATAGGACCCAAATACAAGTGGGTACCTAAAGCAAAATCTCAATATGTTGCAGACTTGCCTAGCAGCAGCAAGAGCAAAGACTCTGTGGGTTTGAATAGTGGGTGCTCAAGGCACATGACAGGAGACAAAAGAAGTTCTCAACATTTGAAGAGAAAGCCTCTGGAGTTGTCTCATTTGGAGACAATAGTAAAGCTCAGATTAAGGGAATAGGTAAAATTGGTAAGTGTTGAGATCTTGGAAAGCGTACCAATATCGCAGCAGGATAATAGTAAGAATAGGGGTTGTCGTACCCACGAGGAACGGTACAACTTAAATTCTTAGTAACCAATCTAATTGAGTAAATGAAGAGAATGTGTATATGATGTGAGAATTAAATAAAAAGTGCAGTAGGAAATTAAATCAAGAAGAAAGATTTGGGAAAGATTTAGTTGGAAGAACTAGGATTGAATTTCGTCTATCGCGCCGTTCTTGTGATTTTGAAAATCAATAACATTTAAGAATTTGAATTATCAACACTGAAGAACAAATAAATTTCATTCACATTGATCCCTCAACTATGAAATTCTTAGAACAATTCCCTAAACACCGATCCCTCAGATGTTTAACAAATTGCCTAGCTTTAAGATTTACTTGGGTTCTATTCCTATCTCAGAAGGAAGAATCTTATGAGAACTTCAAAATATTTTGTAAAAAGGTCCAATCTGAGAAAGGATATGGAATTGGTACTATAAGAAGTGACCTTGGAGGAGAATTTGAGAATGCAAAATTCAAGAACTTCTTTGATAAAAATGGCATAACTCATAACTTCTCATGTCCAAGAACACCCCAACAAAATGGTGTAGTTGAAAGGAAGAATAGAACTCTCCAAGAAATGACAAGGACCTTATTATGTGACTCTGGAGTTGAGAAATACTTTTGGGCAGAGGCTGTGAATACCTCTTGCTACATCATCAACAGAGTTACCATAAGGAAGATGCTAAATAAAACTCCATATGAATTATGGAAAGGGAGAAATCCTTCTATTTCTTACTTTCATGTGTTTGGATGTGATTGCTACATTCTTAACACAAAAGATTTGTTGGGAAAATTTGATACAAAGTATGATAAAGGAATTTTTCTTGGATACTCACTCACATCTAAGGCTTACCATGTTTATAATTTGAAAACTAAAACTATTAAAGAGTCTATGCATGTAGTGTTCAATGAGATACAGGGAATCCCACAAAAAGACTGGAAGAAGAAAGAGAAGAGATGATGGGTGACTTAAGAATCTCAAGCAAAGAAACTGAAGAAAAGGGAGGACTCACCTTGGATCAAAAGGATATAAGGTCACCTCAGATCGAGCATAGAGGGGTACCTCAGACTGAGCTTAATAGGCAACCTCAGACTGAGACTAATAACCACTCCCAAACAGAAGAAAAGAGCAAAGATCAGACTGAGCTTGAGCTAGTGAGCCAAACCGTACCTGAGACTCAACATGACCATGCCTCTGAGATGCCCAGAAGCTGGAGATTAGTCAGGTCTCATCCAAGGGACCAAATCATTAGAGATACCTCAGACAGAGTCAGAACATGATCATCATTTAGAAATGCTGAGAACATGATGGCTCTCTTATCTAAAATAGAGCCCATGGACATTCAAGAAACCTTAAACGACGAGTCTTGGGTCAAAGCAATGGAAGAAGAGCTCAGCCAGTATGATAAAAGCAAAGTCTGGGATCTGGTTTCTCCTCCTTCTCACCAATCCATAATTGGTACTATATGGGTATATCGCAACAAGCTCAATGAGAAAGGGAAAGTCATGAGGAACAAAGCAAGACTGGTGGCTCAAGGATATAATCAACAGGAAGGGATTGATTATGATGAGACATTCGCACCAGTGGCGAGACTTGAGGCCATAAGGATACTCCTAGCCTTTGCAGCACATAAAGACTTCAAGCTCTACCAAATGGTTGTAAAGAGTGCCTTCTTAAATGGAGTAATTGAAGAAGAAGTACATGTGAGACAACCCCCTGGGTTTGAAGATCCAGAACATCCTGAGTACGTGCTAAGACTGAGAAAAGCTTTGTATGGACTCAAGCAAGCATCCAAAGCTTGGTATGACAGACTAAGCTCATTCCTTGTTGACAATGGGTTCTTTAGAGGTCAGATTGACACAACCTTGTTCAAAAGGGAGTATAATAAAGATTTATTGATTGTTCAAATATATGTAGATGATATTATTTTTGGTTCAACTAATGAATCTCTTTGTAAAAAATTCTCATGTCTCATGCAGGGTGATTTTGAGATGAGTACGATGGGTGAGATGAGATTCTTTCTTGGCTTAAAAATCAAGCAACAATCAAATGGCATCTTCATACATCAAGAGAAGTATGCAAGAGATCTATTGAAGAAGGTCAAGATGAATGATGCTAAGCCAATGAAAACTTCTATGCATCCATCAACTCAGATCGACAAAGATGAGCAAGGTAAGTCAATCTCAGATAAGCTGTATAGAGGTATGATTGTAATTAAAATTCATGGTAATATTTAAATATTTTTGTACACATTAATATTAACTTCACGGAAAAGTACATCAATATTAATATTAACTTCACATAATAGTACATAATATTAATATTAATCTAATAATACATCATTTTCATCTTCTTGGTCTTCACCATCATCTTCATCTTCATTGTCATCCCACTCATCTTCATTATCATTTTCATCTTCTTGATCTTCATCATGATCCTCAGATTCATCATCTTCACCTCTCAAGTTGAATAACTGGTTCATATTGATTCTGAGCTAAGCCTGACAACTGTTCAATGCCAACCACTGGTAAAACAATTGAAGTGTCATCAGCCTGATAAGGAACTTCTTCCTCAACCCCATCAACCTCAACATGACCCCTTGGTTTTTTGTGATTGCCACAATCCAACCTCGTAAGTCCTTACATAATTCTGATAAGGGGTATAATAGACTTGTCTTGCTTTTTGTGCAATAATAAATGGATCATACCGATTATACCTTCTACTCTTCCTTATTTCTACAATATTGTATTGTGCTTGAACTCTCATGCCACTGTTTATGGTTGGATCAAACCATTCACAATAGCAAATACGAATCAAGTTAAGCAAACCGAGATACTCTAATTCATAGATATGGTGGATGATACCGTAAAAGTCATCTTCACCGCCATCGGTAAGTCCTTTTACCCTCACACAAATCCTTTGTCTGAAATCTATAGCCATTTATTAGGTATGTGTTCCATGACTTTGCTTTAGAGTTTGGTCCCCAAGCTAATGATTTAACTTCATTGTTGGTCACTCCATTTCGCTCATCACGAACCTAATGATAAGAACCATTTATTATTAATTGAATTCAATTTAGTCACTAAAAAATAAGAAAAAAAAGTTGATGATCAACTTACATAGTTCGTAAACCATGTTGGAAAGTCTGAATGTATTCAAGCAGAAGAATCTCGATCATCGATCGAGTGAAATTATAAGAATGAGCTGAAATGGAACAAATAGTTAATAAATTATTTATTTGTAAACCCTAAAATGTAAAGATAATAAAACACGGTCACATACTCAAGGTATGGTTTAACTTCATTGCAATTGATCAGTATGTGTACATGAGTTGATCTCCATTCATCGTCAGTTAACCAGTGCTCACTTTAGATTCCTATAGGGCGTCCTGACTTGTTTAACATTGACAATGTAGAATTGCCGCATTGAAGTCCACTTGGAGGCTCATTCCTCAATGTAGTGTTTGACAACAAACATGAGTTATGAAAATAATGTGAACAAAAATACATGGTTTCTCGGTGTAAGTGGAATGAGCATATTGAGCCTTCCACCCTAGCCAAATTACCCACGGATCGTTTCGCATCTCGCATCATTCTAAAACAAAAAAAACACATATTGTTATTTGAATTTTATTACAAATAAATTAAAATAAACAATATAGTTTTATTAACAAACCTTTCAAATGGATACACCCGCCGATATTGAACTGGACCCCCAAGTCTGGCTTCCATAGGAAGATGAATTGGCAGATGCTCCATTGAATCAAAGAATCCCGGTGGAAATATCCTTTCCAATTTATGTATAATGATTGGTATATTTTATTCCAATTTTGCCACATCATCCATCCTCAAAGTATGAGAACAGATATCTTTGAAGAATTGACTTATTTCAGCAAGTGGTTTCCACACACAATCTGGCAAGGATCGAAATGCAATTGGGAGCAAACACTCCACGAATACATGACAATCATGACTTTTCATCCCATGATTGTAATCCTATTGATATCTGCACATTTTGTAAGATTGAAGGCACAACCATCGGGAAATTTCAATTAAGAAATCCATTTACAAACCAATTTTGCATCCTTAGGTTCTAAAGAGTAGTTTGCCTTTGGTTTTCCCATCTTTGCATTACCAAGGTCAACCAACTCCAAGTCACCCCGCGCACAGAACACAGACACATCCATCCTTGCCTTTACATTGTCCTTCGTTTTACTCGCAACATTCATGACAGTGTTAAAGACATTATCAAAGAAATTTTTCTCTATATGCATGACATCAAGATTATGCCTTAACAAGTTGTCCTTCCAATAAGGAAGATCCCAAAATATACTTCGTTTAACCCAATTATGAATTTGTCCATACCCACGCAGTTTGGAACAATTACCATTTGTCACCTTCGGAAAATCTTGCACAAATGACCAAATATCATAACCTGTCAACATTAAAGGTGGTCCATCATGCTCAGCCTGGTTTTTCCTAAACCCTCTTTTACTCTTTCTGAAGGGGTGATCTCTTTGCAAGAATCTACGATGACAATCAAACCATGAGTTTTTTCCACCATGCTGCAAAGTGAAAGCTTTTGTGTCTTCCATACAATAAGGACATGCTAATTTACCCTTTGTTTGCCAACCAGATAACATTCCATACGCTGAAAAATCATTGATAGTCCACATCAAACATGCACGCATGAGAAAGTTTTGTTTATTGGAAATGTCATAAGTCACAACACCATAAGTCCATAACTGTTGCAGATCATCTATTAAAGGCTGCAGAAACACGTTAATGTTTACTTTGGGATTAGTTGGACCAGGTATTAGACAAGTCAAACATATATGGCTTAGTCACGCACAATTCAGGAGGGAGATTATAAGGTGTTAGAATAACAGGCCAATAGGAATGTGGTGAAGTCGAAGCTTGAATGTAGGGTGTAAACCCTGTAAGGTTCAAAATCCTCCAAAAATATTTTAATGATGACAAACCTATCAAAGTTCAGTTAGTATAATTCTGATTCAAGGTACTAATGATTTTATTCAAGTATGGTAAGGAAGTGCAGATATAAAGATTCAACTTAAGATATCATTATTAGCCTATGAAGACTATCAGAAGATATATCATATTTTAAGAAAGCAAGAAAGTCGTTGAGAAGAAGGCTTAGCACGTTCTGTTATAAGAATCACATCCTAAGAAGAAGCATATCAAATGTCAAATCAGCAAAATCATATGACAGAAGAAGCAAGATGCTCTAGTTTACAAAGGATAATGATTCTAAATGTTTTGAGACTTTTTCTTCTAAGGAGATATGCCCAGAAGAATGACATAACACACAAACAATGTGTTAGAAGGAAGATTCATTGTCAAAGTATTTGCAGAAGAAGCTGTGTTCTGGAAAATTCACATTCCTCAATTTTTCTCCATCTGCAAGTGTTCAAAATATTTTTAATCAAATTCCTTCATTTGAATATGTTTGAAATGATCTTCTCCATGAGTTTGAAGGATAAAATTCAGAAGGAATTGATCCCTGCAGAAGAAATGCTCTCCAGAAGAAATAATCAGTCAAAGGACAGTTGTCTTTGACTATGACAGCCTGCACATGCAGTAATTCAGTCTGATCTTGATAAAGACAACTCCTAACACACAACTGGAAATGTCTCAGCCTTGCCCAGGGATTGCAATGGCTAAAAATCAAGTTTCCTATAAAAGGAGTTCATTACTTCATGAAAAAAAAACAACACACAGTCCAAAAGAAGCAACAAAGTTCATATTTACCATTTCTACCTTCTGGAAAAATTCTCTCTCTCAGAAATTCCTTATATTCTGCTTCTAAAAGTTCAAGAGAAGAGAGCTGGCTCGAGTACCTTCTTCTGTGCTTAATTTGTATTTATTTTGAGCCTTGTATTTACCCTTTTCTCTACTCATATCTTCTGTAATCACTCAAGGAGGCTAAAAGGTGTTGAGTGCCTCTTGAGAAGTTGTGTGTGTTTGCTTGTAGAGAATTTCACTGTGTGTTAGTGAGATAAGTTAAGAGAAAACTCTGCAGAAAGATTTCTGCAGATTCTTGTTTTCTGTATCTTCTGCAGAAGAAACTGCAGTAAGAGTAAGGCACTGCTTAGTTACAGGAGGAACCAGTTGAGAGCCTGAAGAGGCTGCAGAAGAATACTAGTGGTAAGAAGTACCCAAGGAAATTGTAAACTGAAAGTTGATCAAGAAAATCCTACATGGTGTAGGGACTGGACGTAGCATCAGGTTGGAAGAGGTGAACCAGTATAAAATCTGTGTGTGCAATCTTCTAATCCCTACTCTATTTTATGACTGATTACATGTGCATAAAACTGCTTTGAAAAATTAACTAATACCTAAGTAAGTGTTACAAACTAAAGTTCCATATAGGAACCATATCTTCTGCATACTTCATAGTCTATAACCTTTATCCTCTTGTGTATAACCTTTTAATACAAAGCCAAGTCTAACTTGAGCAGATTAAGTATTAAAAGAAAATTGCAGAAAATTTTAAAAGATCACAATTCAACCCCCTTCTTGTGATTGGAATTTCAACTTCAATTGGTACCAGAGCTTGCCTCTAGGGTTGAACTCACTTAACAGTGAGAGAGGAAAAGATCAAGGGAAAATGACAAACCATGGAACTGCAATGCTCATCCCAGAAGGATTTTCTACAAACATACCACTAGCATTTGATGGGAAGGATTATTACTACCGGAAGGATAGAATGAAACTATTTCTAGAATCCCAAGACATTGATCTTTGGGATATTATTGAAAAAGGACACTTTATTCCAGTAGTAAGAAGAACAAGAATCCTGGATCAAACTAAAGAAGGAGAATCAGAAGTTCAAGAAGTAGCTCCTCAACCTAAAGCCAAAGAAGAATGGACTTCAGAAGATAAGTAGAAGTATCTTCTAAACTCCAAAGCCAAGTTCTTCCTTCTCTGTGCTTTCAGCAGAGGAGAATATGACAAGGTTGCTGGATGTTCCCCTGCAAAAGAAATATGGGACACACTCAAAATTGCACATGAAGGAACTGACCAAGTAAAAGAATCAAAAATTAATATTTTGATTCATCAATATGAGATGTTTAACATGAATGAACATGAAACTATAGATGAAATGTTCAGCAGTTTCACTGTCATCATCTATGACTTAAAGTCTCTTGGAAAAAGCTACTCCAACCAAGAGCAAGTGAGAAAAATCCTTAGAAGTCTTCCAAAAATTTGGAGACCAAAGGTGACAGCAATTCAAGAAGCTAAGGATCTTGTTGTTCTGAAATTAGATGAACTCCTTGGTTCACTAAAAGTTCATGAGCAAGAACTCATGGATGAGTTACCAAGGAAAAATAAAACAATTTCTCTCAAAGCCAGCACATCAAAGAAAAGCAGTACTGTATCAACAGAAGAAAAGGTTGCTGATGGAGAAGAATCATCTTATGAAAATAATGATGAGCTTGCCTTTATATCCAAAAGAATCCAAAGATTGATCAGAAGAAAGGGCAGAGGAAAAAGATTCCTCAACTTCAAGAAGGATGGACAAAAAAGTGAAGGAACCAAGGCTCAAATCATCTGCTATGAATGTAACAAACCAGGACACATCAGAGCAGAATGTCCACAATTGAAAGGGATCTAAAAGCATTCCAGAAGAAGAAAGAAATGATGGCAACATGGGAAGACTCAGAAAGTTCTTCAGAAGAAGATGCAGAAGATGAGACAACAAACCTATGTCTCATGGCTGGAAAAGAAGATGAAGATGATGAGGTAATTACTTACAACCCTACTGCATATAGAGAATTAGAAGATGCATTTGAAAACTTATTATTTGACTTACATACACTTGCTCCAAAGTGTGCTTTACTTAAAGAGCAACTAATTAAAACTAAAGAAGATAATGAAAGATTAAAAGAAGATACTGAGAGATTGGTTAAGACAAATCATTGTCTTTAGCGATCTCATTTTAAACTGTCAGAACAAATCAAATCAATCAAATCTGACTCCGCAGAAAAAAGAAAGTCTGATGCTTTGCAGAAAGAAAATAATCTTCTGCAGAAGAACATTGATGTGTTGGAATAGGATTTAAGCAAATTTGTGAAAAGCACAAACAACTTAGAAAAACTCATAGGAAATGGAAGAGAAATATCTGATAAAACAATCAATATCAAACATCAAAGGTTCATAAAACTGTATTTGTACCTGCCAAAAGGCAGCCTCCAAAATGCTCTTGGTGTGACAGAATTGGACATATTGCCCATCACTGTTACAGAGGAAAGAGGAGTTTCAGAAGAAAGGTATCTAACCATTCAGAACCTAACAGAATTTGGGTACCTAAATATCTTCTGTATAATGATGTAGGAACAAGTAAAAACCATCAAGAAGAAAGGGCAACGGTTCTTGGACAGTGGCTGCTCAAGACATATGAATGGAGATAAAAACAAATTCATCCAGTTACACAAAATAGAGGGTGGAACAATAACTTTTGGAGACAACAACAAGGCACACATCAAATGTTACACCCTTCTACCCCCAAATACTAAAATAGATTGTAAGGTCCAAGAATCCCTTAAAGAATGTTTTAATGATGACAACCAATCAAAGTTTACTTGAAATAATTCTGAACTTTAAAGACTAATGATTTTGTTCAAGTGAGTGTTCAGAAGATACATGTAAGCACTTGCAGAAGGTAAAATTGATCAACAAAAGCAAGAAAGGAATGACACTTATTTAAGAAGGAATGTCTTAGGATTGACAGGAATGACAAATCTGTGACAAACAAATTTAATACATACTGAAAAGCAATGAGAAGTTCTCTGTCATCCCCCAGAAGATAAGAACAACCTTTGAAAAGAAGAAATTATATTAAAATTATCTTAGAAGGAAGATTCATTTTAATGCAGCAAAAGAGAAGCTCTCTACTAGCTGCCAAGAAACATTTGAATCATCTTCTGTAAGGTGTAAAACCAAATATCAGAAGTTGAATGGTTGTTCCCAACAAGAACCTAAGGTTACTAAGTGTACAGAAGAAACAGAATGTATTTTGAACAAAAAAAGAACAAATTGAATTCTATATCTTCTAAGGACAACTGTACAATAAACATAAAGATACTCTCAAACAAGCTAATGATGAACATCAAGAAGATCTGGAAGAAGAATGAAGTTCCAGAAGCCCTGCAGAAGGAATGCATTGCTGCAGAAGATGCAAATAAGGCTAAATTCATGATAATCTTCTTCTTCTCCTTTTCTCATGATTCCAATGGATTAATTAACTCAAGAATAAGTGAAAATACTATACTGGAAGGTTTCAGCTTGTTTGAAGAAGAATTGCCTTGAGAAACAGCCCAAAAATAGCCTGCAGAAGGAACCCTGCAGAAGGAAGAGTTGATCAAACTTGACAGCTGTAAAGTTGTACTTGTTGCAGCAGAGAAAGGGACATCTCCTTCGACCCAGCTGGCTGCCCAACAGCTATTTTGCTCCAGCCCTCTATAAAAGGAGAGTTCCTCCACACTTGGAACTCACCTCACTCCAAAAGAAATATATAAATCTGCTGTTTCATTGCTCCTATCTTCTGGAAAATTTCTCTCTCCTTCATAAGAGTGCTTTCTGGTCTGAAAAGCTTTGGAGAGGGTCATGGCTCATCAATTTGCTTCTGCTGTGCAAGTATTGTAATAGTTTGAGCCTTGTTTGTTTTTATTCTTTCTCATATTGATTGTAAAAGTCTCAAAAGAGGTGTGCAGGTGCATAGCCCTCTTCTGAGCATTAAGGGAAAGGTTTTCCTGTGAGGTTTACTGAGATTAGGTGATCTCAGTGGGGTTACAGAATCTGCAGAAGGTACTTGCAGTATTCTGGGTAGTGAATCTTCTGCAGAAGGTTCTACAGTTGATGATCAGTTGTAAAACTGAGTTAGTTGAGTTGTTGTTGGCCTGAAGAGGCAGGTAAAGAATACTAGTGGTAAGGCTACCCAAGAAGATTGTAAGTTGTTTGAAAGAGTGAGAAAATCCTACAGGTGTAGGGACTGGAGGTAGCCTTAGGTTGGAAGAGGTGAACCAGTATAAATTTCTGTGTGTCATCTTCTTTACTCTCCCTCTTTATTATTATTGCACATTACCTAACTTGAGATATATATTCTAAATAATTAAAACAAGCTAACCATTACCTTCTGGAAGTTTATTTCTTAATATTTAGCTAAGGCAAACCCTTGAGCAGAAAAAGTATCAAAAGAAATTGCAGATAAAATTTATTCAATCACAATTCAACCCCCCTTCTTGTGATTGAAGCCAAAACTTCAATTGGTATCAGAGCTTGCCTCTAGGGTTGAACTTACTTAACAGTAAGAGAGGAAAATATCAAGGGAAATGGCTAATCATGGAGCTACAATGTTCATACCAGAAGGATCATCCACAAATAGACCACCAACATTTGATGGAAAGGACTACTACTATTGGAAGGATAGGATGAAATTGTTCCTAGAATCCCAAGACATTGACCTTTGGGATATTATAGAAAAGGGAAATTTCATTCCAGTAACTAGAAGGACCAAAATTCTTGCTCAGCCCAAAAAAGGAGAATCAGAAATATAGCAAGAAGATCCTCAACCAAAAGCCAGAGAAGATTGGACCTCAGAAGACAAGCAGAAGTATCTTCTAAACTCCAAAGCCAAATTCTTCCTTCTCTGTGCACTAAGCAGGGGAGAATATGACAAAGTTGCTGGCTGTTCAACAGCCAAAGAAATATGTGATACACTTAAAATAGCCCTTGAAGAAACTGACCAGGTTAAAGAATCTAAAATCAATATATTGATCCATCAATATGAAATGTTCAGCGTGGTTGAACATGAGTCTATTGATGAAATGTTCAGTAGATTCACTATCATTATCAATGATCTAAAGTCTCTTGGAAAAAGCTATTCAAACCAAGAGCAAGTGAGAAAGATCCTTAGAAGTCTTCCAAAGATATGGAGACCTAAGGTAACAGCAATCCAAGAAGCTAAGGACCTTGCTGTTCTAAAGCTAGATGAACTGCTTGGTTCACTGAAAGTTCATAAGCAAGAACTCATGGATGAACTGCCAAGAAAAGGAAAGTCCATTGCTTTAAAAGCAAGCACTTCCAGAAGAAACAACTTGACTCCTACTGAAGTTAATGCTTCTGAAGAAGATGAAACATCATCAGAAAGGGATGATGAACTTGCCTTCATCTCAAGAAAAATCCAGAAGCTGATAAGGAGAAAAGGCAAAGGAAAGAAAAGTTTCAACTTCAAGAAGGAAGGACAGAAAGCTGAAAACTCAAAGGCACAAGTCATCTGCTATGAATGCAACAAGCCAGGACATTTCAAATCAGAATGTCCCCAGCTAAAGAAAGATTCAAAGACTTTCCAGAGAAGGAAAGCTATGATGGTAACTTGGGATGACTCAGACAACTCTTCAGAAGAAGAAGATACTGGAGAAGAAGAAGCAAACTTATGCCTCATGGCTGGAAGTGATGATGAAGAAAATGAGGTAATTACCTATACTCCTACTGCATACAAAGAATTAGAAGATGCATTTGAGAATCTATTATCTGATTCACACACACTTGCACAAAAATGTGCACTTCTAAAAGAACAACTAGTTAAAACTAAAGAGGAAAATGAAAAGTTAAAAGAAGATA
Organism: Sesbania bispinosa; assembly: GCA_026901365.1. NCBI lineage: Eukaryota > Viridiplantae > Streptophyta > Magnoliopsida > Fabales > Fabaceae > Sesbania > Sesbania bispinosa. The sequence goes on along the minus strand of QLOH01000158.1, from coordinate 367,607 downwards.
ATGATAGACTAAGTAAAACTAATCAATATCTTCAACAATCACACTTTAAGCTATCAGAACAAGTAAGGATGATAAAAGAGAACCCTACAGAAGATACAAATTCTGCAGCACTGAAGAAGGAAAACTATCTTCTGCAGAAAAAGGTTGATGAACTGCAAATAGATTTAAGTAAATTTGTTAGTAGCACACACAATTTGAATAAATTAATAGGAAGTGGCATCGAAACAACTGATAAAAGTGGATTAGGATTTCATGAGGCAGGAACATCAAAATTCAAGAAAACTGTTTTCATTCCTGCTAAAAGGCAACCTCCTAAATGTTCTTGGTGTAACAAAATTGGACATATTGCTCAAAATTGTTACAAAAGAAAAGGGAGCTGGAAAAGAAAGGTATCTAACCCTTCAGGACCCAAAAGCATTTGGGTACCTAAATCCTTGCTCTATTCTAATGTAGGAAAAAGGAGGATCCCTCAAGAAGAAAGAGCTATGGTTCTTGGACAGTGGCTGCTTAAGACATATGACTGGAAAGATAGGTATGAAAAATTCTACCCAAATTAATAATGTATATTATGTAAAAGGGTTAAAACATAATCTTCTTAGCATAAGTCAACTATGTGACAGTGGCTATGAAGTTATGTTTCAACCAACATTTTGTGAAATTAGAGAAGCATCTACAAAGAAGGTCCTATTTTCTGGTCTTAGAAGCAAAAACCTATACAACATTTGTCTAGAAGAACTATCTGATCATACATGCTTTGCTTCTTTTGAAAATGACAAATGGACATGGCATAGGAAAGTAGGGCACCTAAATATGAAAAGCATTTCCAAATTATCTAAGCTAGACCTAGTTAGAGGATTGCCAAAAATCAAATTTGAAAAGGATAGAATGTATGATGCATGAGTAAAAGGAAAACATACGAAATCAAGTTTTCATCCTAAAAATGTCATCACTACTAAAAGAATATTGGAATTGCTGCATATAGATTTGTTTGGACCTTCCAAAACACCAAGTCTAGGAGGAAAGAAATATGGACTTGTTATTGTAGATGACTACTCTAGATTCACCTGGGTTTTATTTCTTACATCTAAGGATGAATCCTTTGATGCTTTCAAAATCTTCTCAAAGAAGATGCAAAATGAAAGTAGCCATTTAATAGCTTCTGTAAGAAGTGATCATGGAGGAGAATTTGAAAATCATTCCTTTAAAAACTTCTTTGATGAAAATGGAATTTCACACAATTTCTCCTGTCCTAGAACTCCACAACAAAATGGAGTTGTAGAAAGGAAAAATAGAACCCTCCAAGAAATGGCTAGAACCATGTTAAGTGATAGTGGCATTCAAAAATACTTTTGGGCTGAAGCTGTGTCAACTGCCTGCTATATACTTAACAGGGTTTTCATCAGAAGCATCTTGAACAAAACTCCATATGAAATTTGGAAAGGAAGAAAACCCAGTGTTGGATATTTTCATGTATTTGGATGTGAATGTTTCATTTTAAATAATAAAGAAAATCTTAAAAAGTTTGATGCAAAATCTAAAAAAGGAATTTTTCTTGGATATTCTACAACTTCAAAAGCTTATAGAATTTATAATATCAAGAATCAAACCATAGAAGAAAACATGCATGTTGTTTTCAATGATACTAATCCCTCTTGTCAAGAGAAACATACAAAAGAATCAGATGATGAAGGGGAGCTACTGCAGAAGCAATCTTCTGACAGAAAAGGCTCTCCAGAAGATACAGCAGAACAGGAATCTCCTGCAGAAGGTTCTGCAGAAGATACTGATAAAGCTGAAGAAAATCTTCCCAAGAGCTGGAAGCTAATCACCAATCATTCTCATGAACAAATCATTGGAAGCACTGCAGAAGGAGTCAGAACTAGATCACAACTCAGAAACAATGGAAATAGTTCAGCACTCCTGTCTCAAATTGAACCGAGAAATATAAATGAAGCCTTAGAAGATGAATCATGGGTAAATGCAATGAAAGAAGAATTGGATCAATTTGAGAAGAACAAAGTGTGGACACTAGTACCTTCTCCAGAAGATCACTCCATTATTGGCACTAAATGGGTTTTCAGAAACAAAATGGATGAAGAAGGTAAAGTCATAAAAAATAAAGCAAGGTTAGTGGCTCAAGGATACAATCAACAGGAAGGTATTGATTTTGATGAAACTTTTGCACCTGTTGCTAGACTAGAAGCTATTAGAATTCTACTTGCTTTTGCTGCTCACAAAAATTTCAAACTTTACCAAATGGATGTTAAAAGTGCTTTTTTAAATGGTTACATAAGTGAGGAAGTGTTTGTGCACCAACCTCCTGGTTTTGAAAATCCAAAGCATCCAACTTATGTTTTCAAACTCACAAAAACATTATATGGATTGAAGCAAGCTCCTAGAGCTTGGTATGAGAGATTAAGTAGTTTCCTTCTTAACAATGAGTTTTCTAGAGGAAAGATTTACACAACCTTGTTTAAGAAAATTATTAAGAAGGATCTACTAATTGTGCAAATTTATTTAGATGACATCATTTTTGGATCAACAAATACAAAAATGTGTCAAGATTTCTCTAATCTAATGAAAGGAGAATTTGAAATGAGTCTTATGGGAGAACTTAAATACTTTCTTGGATTACAAATAAAGCAAGAAAAATCTGGAATTTTCATATACCAAGAAAAGTATATTAAGGATCTTCTCAGAAGATACAGAATGGAAGGATCAAAATCCATGGGAACTCCCATGCATCCTTCTATAGTTCTAGACCAAGATGAAAATGGAAAATCTGTATCTGAGAAAGAGTATAGAGGAATGATAGGATCTCTATTATATTTAACTGCTAGTAGACCAAACATTCTATTTTCAGTAGGACTATGTGCTAGATTTCAATCTTCTCCAAAAGAATCACATGTTGCTGCTGTGAAAAGAATACTCAGATATCTCTTTGGAACCACTGATCTTGGTCTTTGGTACAAGAAAGGTACAAAATTTGACTTGACATGATATTGTGATGCTGATTATGCTGGAGATAGACTAGATAGAAAGAGCACAAGTGGTGGATGTCAATTTCTTGGAAAAGCACTGGTATCTTGGTCATGCAAAAAGCAACCCACCATAGCTTTATCTACTGCAGAAGCAGAATATGTATCTGCTGCAAGCTGCTGTTCTCAAATGTTATGGATAAAGCATCAAATGGAGGATTATTGCTTAAGGTACAAAAAAATCCCTATATTCTGTGACAATACAAGTGCTATAAACTTGTCCAAGAATCCTATACAACATTCTAGGTCTAAGCACATTGATATAAAGCATCATTTCATTAGGGATCATGTGCAGAAAAATGAAATTGAACTTAAATTCATTGAAACCAAGCTTCAAGTAGCTGACATCTTCACTAAACCTCTTGTAGAAGATAGATTTGTGTTTATTAGAGAAAAATTAAATATGTGCAAATTGTTAAATTGATTGATTTGATTGAATTTTAATTTTGTCATAAACACAGAAGATACTTATATCTTCTGTAGAAGGTTTAAAGTCAATTAGGAGCTGTTCTTTCTGCAAAAATTATGCAGAACTTCTTCCTTCTGTTCAAAAAGAAGAAATGTTCTTCTCCAATATCTGAATCATGACTGACCTAGTATGACATCTTTCCTGAATCCTGAAAGTGTATACAAGGAAAGGTCACTATCAAAACCTCTCAAATTCTCTCTCCTAGGTCAACTGTGAAAGTGACACTACATGAGCTGCAGAATGCTTAGCTCTCCAAGTGTTATAGATGAAAAGGTTTCTTTTGTCCCTCCAATTCAGAAAGGAATTTAGTTACACTAATTAGGCAATTAAGTTTCTGACCGTTTGAAACAACCAAAATGTAGATATGCGCGCTCTTCTCTCTCCCTTTCTACTATTATGTTCTCTCTCCTATCAAACGACTAGTTAGAATAACTGTATCTTAGCTAAGGAACTTAGTCTCTTTCTCTCCAAACCTTTCTACACTCCAAAACAAAATTGCCTCTTCTCTTCTTCATACTCTGTTTTCTACAAAAAATGAGAATGAAATTCGTAGCTTGCAAAAATGCCTCTACCTCCTCACCCCTCTCAGAGGAAGAAAATCCAGAACAATTTGAAGTTACAGGGATGGAAATGATTCCATACTCTGAACCCATTCGTGCTGAGCCATTATCCACAGAACCTCCCATAGCAGAACCAGAATCTACTGGATTAAAGCAACCTTCCTCTCCCATAGCTGAACCATCAACTGAAGAACCAAAATCCACTTCAGCTGAGGAGACTATCCCTGAACCAGCTAAATCAATACCATCTCCTTCACCAGCCTTCACTAAAACCAAACCTGTCTCAGCTCCTTCCTCCTTAAATATTCCATCTGATATCCCTATTGTTAGAGTAAGAAGGTCTGAAAGGAATAAGGCCTCTTTCCATACCATTGGAAATGATCCAAACAATCCCATTGGGATTTGATTCTCCACCAAAACCCTCTTCTCCCATTGCCACTAACAAATCTAGCACTCAGGCATGTGCAGAAGATAAGAAAGATGCTTCATAAGGAGGAAGCAAAGAAGAAAGTGATCCTTCTGAGGATCCTGAAGATAGTGATTTGGACCTTTTTGAAAATTATGAGATGCTCAAGGCATTCTCTGAGAAATGGAAATGGAAAAGCATCATTCCTGGTAGAGTATTAATGATAAGAGAGATAAGAAGAGGAGGATGGGATATTAGTCACTTTCTCCAGAAGTAAGGATGGGGAGATTTCCTTGTCTTTAAGGAACCTATATATCCCAGGATTATAAAAGCTTTCTATGCTTCTGCAAGCAACTATAAGCGTGATGGGAACTCTCTTGTTGCTGATGTCAAAGGTTCAACTATCATCCTCACCTCGAGAATTATTGAAGAAGTTCTCAATCTGCCTGCATGTCAAAATCATCTCTATGAAGACACTTGGTATGCTTCTGCAGGCATAACCAAAGAAGTAGTCAGAAAAGTCCTCAGCAAACCCAACCTACCTCTCATTTCCAGTAAACTAATCCCCATTTGTAGGCTATTCCACAAAATGTGTTGTTACTCCATTCTTCCTAGAGTTGGAACCCTTGAAAGGGTTACAAACCAAGACCTACTAGTTCTGTACCATTTGCTGATTGGAAAACCACTTTCCCTATCCTACCTGCTTCTTAGAAGCATGATTTACTCAGCCAATCCACAGAGAGCTTATGCCAGCCTACCATATGGCATGCTGTTAACCAAAATCTTTAGATTGTACAATGTGCCTCTTGAGGATGAAGAATGTGAAGACAGCTGCACCTTCTTTAACAGAAAGAATATTAAGAAAATGAAGATGGTACATCCCACTCATTCTGAGCTATTTTCCAGCAGTAGCAGTGGAGAAGAAGAAGCTTCTGAAGAAGAGAGGGCTCCAAGGACTAAGAAGAAGAAGGAGGTACTTAAGACCTTCTCCAGAAAAAGGAAGGGTCCAACAGTACCTTCTGGAGATGGAGAGCCCAGTAAAGCTCAAAAGGTTTCTTCTTCTGGAGCTGAAAAGGATTGTCCAACTCCTTCTTCCTTACATGAAGGCATGGACACCTCACCCTTTGAGGAAGATAAAGCTGCTTCTCCAGTAGAGCATGCTTTTATAGAAGAGGAGTCTGTAGAAGAAGAAAGGGAGCAATCACTTGCTTCCGCAGAGGGATTAGCTGTCAATACCCTAGCTATGCTTTACATTGCTCAGCCTACCTCTCCCACCATTCCACTCCCAACACCCCCCACTACTGCAGCTGCTCCAGAGGAAGTAGCTACTAAGGAAGCAGTGCAGAAGGAAGAAACTCCATCAGGTCCTTCTGCTGGAACCTTTGGAACTGATCTGGTGAATCAATTCCTTGCTTCTCCCATTTTGGACTCCTCCATTCCTGCTACTATGCCCCTCAAAGACTCTATTCCTGCTGTGTCTGCTCATCTCTCATCTATGGAGACATTTCTCCAACAACTAAGTGCTGAGAAGGAAGAAATGCCCTCTGCTCCTCTGCAGAAGGAAGAGGCTGCTGAACCCGAAGCTGCTGCATCTGAAGATGCTTCTCCCACTGCCCCGGCTGAACCTACTCCTTCCTCCCAAACACTTGAGAGACAAGTGAGGAAAATAAAGGCAGACATCAAGAAACTATTTTCTAATATCAATGTTCTGCAAAATTCTGTAAATGAGATGATTGAAAGGTTCACACAGCACCAGTTCTGGTTCAACACCTTTGTCCTACCTGCCATTGCTCCTCAAGCACCACAAATGCCATTTAATCAATACCAGCCTCCTCAGAATATCCTCCAACCAACTACCTCATCATCCTCTGACCATTCTTCACCCTCTAAGTAGAAGAAGATGGTGATTCTGCTTCTCCTAGGACTTATTAGATTCTTTTTGATAGATGACAAAGGGGGAGAAGTAGTATGTAGTAGGTTATGTGACATTGTTATGTCTTAGGAATTTGATAGGAGAGATCTTATTTGGCTTATTTTGTATGACATTGATCATGTCTTTTTGGATGATCTTGGATGATCTTTTTTATGATTAATGAATGTTCAATTAAATTATGCTTTTTCCTGCTGATATAAATTGCTCTACAATCTGATCAATTGATTAACTATAACAATAAAGTTCTGTTGTGTGCATTCTTGAAACCTACATGAAATTTACAATAATCTGAATGACATAAAAGGAAATGATAAAGGTACATGCATACATTCAGAGGGAGTACCTTCAGAATTATAACAATGTAAAACTTAATAGGTTGTCATCATCAAAAAGGGGGAGATTGTAAGGTCCAAGAATCCCTTAAAGAATGTTTTAATGATGACAACCAATCAATGTTTACTTGAAATAATTCTGAACTTTAAAGACTAATGATTTTGTTCAAGTGAGTGTTCAGAAGATATAGGTAAGCACTTGCAGAAGGTAAAATTGATCAACAGAAGCAAGAAAGGAATGACACTTATTTAAGAAGGAATGTCTTAGGATTGACAGGAATGACAAATCTGTGACAAACAGATTTAATACATACTTAAAAGCAATGAGAAGTTCTCTGTCATCCCCCAAAAGATAAGAACAACCTTTGAAAAGAAGAAATTATATTAAAATTATCTTAGAAGGAAGATTCAATTTAATGCAACAAAAGAGAAGCTCTCTACTAGCTGCCAAGAAACATTTGAATCATCTTCTGTAAGGTGTAACACCAAATATCAGAAGTTGAATGGCTATTCCCAAGAAGAACCTGAGGTTACTAAGTGTACAAAAGAAACAGAATGTCTTTTGAACAAAAAAAGAACAAATTGAATTCTATATCTTCTAAGGACAACTGTACAATAAACATAAAGATACTCTTAAACAAGCTAATGATGAACATCAAGAAGATCTGGAAGAAGAATGAAGTTCCAGAAGCCCTGCAGAAGGAATGAATTGCTGCAGAAGATGCAAATAAGGCTAAATTCATGATAGTCTTCTTCTTCTCATTTTCTCATGATTCCAATGGATCAATTAACTCAAGAATAAGTGAAAATACTATACTGGAAGGTTTCAGCTTGTTTGAAGAAGAATTGCCTTGAGAAACAACCCAAAAACAGCCTGCAAAAGGAAACCTGCAGAAGGAAGAGCTGGTCAAACTTGACAGCTGTAAAGTTGTACTTGCTAACTCAAGATCATGGGTAGGGTAGTTTCTTTCATGGATCTTCAATTGTCTAGAATCATAAGCTACTACTTTACCTTCTTGCATTAACACCCCACCTAAACCCATCTTACAAGAATAACAATATACTACAAAAGGTTTACTAAGGTCAGGCAAGACTAAAACCAGTGCACTAGTCAATTTTTCCTTAAGGGTTTGGAAACTAAGCTCACACTTGTTATTCCATACAAAAGCAACCCCCTTCCTAGTCAACTCGGTCAAAGGCAAGGCTATCTTAGAAAATCCTTCTATAAATCTTCTATAATACCCATCCAACCTAAGAAAAATTCTAATCTCACTCACTGACTTAGGAGTCTCCCACTTAAGCACAGCCTCTACCTTAGAAGGATCAACTCCTATACCCCCCTTAGAGATCACATGACCTAAGAAGCTCACTTCTTCTAACCAGAAATCACACTTAGATAACTTAGCATATGATTGTTTATCCTTAAGAATCTGCAGTACTACCTTTAAGTGTTCCTCATGCTCCCCCTTAGTTTTGGATTAAATCAGTATGTCATCTATAAAGACAACTACAAATTTATCCAAGTAGGGATGAAAAATTCTGTTCATGTAATCCATAAAAATAGCAAGAGCATTAGTCACACCAAAAGGCATTACAAGATATTCATAATGTCCATATCTAGTCCTAAAGGCAGTCTTAGGTATGTCCTCTTCTCTAACTCTTATCTGGTGATAACCCGACCTAAGATCAATCTTGCTAAACACACAAGCCCCCACTAACTGGTCCATTAGATCATCTATCCTAGGTAAAGTGTACTTATTCTTAATAGTTACCTTGTTCAACTGTCAGTAATCTATGCACAACCTCATACTACCATCCTTCTTCTTCACTAGCAAGACAGGTGCTCCCCAAGGTGATACACTAAGTCTCACAAACTTCTTCTCTAGAAAATCTTCTAACTGTTTCTTAAACTCGGTTAACTCCATGGGTGACATCCTATAAGGTGCAACTAAAATAGGTCCCGTCCCCAGTACTAGATCTATGGAAAATTCTATCTCTCTCTCAGGTGGTAGACTAGACATGTTTTCAGAAAATACATTAGGATAATCGCACACTATGGGTAACTCATTGATAATATCTCTATTCTCAGAACTAAAAGAAGCTAGCAACATGTATACCTGGGCATCTTCTCTCAGAGACACCTTCACCTGGTTGGCAGTCAAAAAGTTCACATTCTTCCTCTCAACAGGTTGACCAAAGACAACTGTTTTATCAGCACAATTCAATAGGACATGGTTGGAAGATAACCAGTCCATACCAAGAATAATATCTAGCTGACTCATAGGAAAACAAATCAAATCAACTAAGAAATCTTTACCATTGATATGAACAGGACAATTCAAGCATACATCTGAGGTAGGAACTGACCTACTAGTTAGCGTTTCCACACTTAGCACAAAAGACAATGGAGAGATAGGCAATTTCAATTTGGACACACAAGCATGTGATATAAAGGAATGAGTCGCACCTGAATCAAACAAAACAATTAAAGGAATTCCCGCAATGAAACCCGTACCTTGGATCAAGTCTTCAGATTGAGCAGCTTTAGTACCATTCAAGGAAAATACTCTTCTAGTAGCTTTCGGCTTGCTGGCACTCCCACTAACGCTTCCCCTTGCCGCCGCAGACCCCTGTTTTCCTTGAGGACAATCACGAGAAATATGTCCTCGTTCTTTACATTTGAAACAAGTAACTTCTCTATCTTCACACTGGTATGCCCGATGTCCCGGCTTCCCACACTTATAGCAATTAGTAGAAGTAGTAGAACCCACACTTCCGCCCTTAAATACCTGACCAGCAGCTGGAGCCTGACTCCTCTTCTGAATCGAACCTTCGCTGCCCCCTCCAAACTTAGAGCTTCCAGCTGAATAAGAATATGGCTTACTCTTTCCAGAAGATTCAGACTTGCTTTGGTTTCTCATAGGTCCTCCACTCTTGTAATGAGCAGCTCTAGCCCGGTTGTCCTCATCGTACACCCTACATTTATTCACCAACTCATGAAACCGCACAATACCTTGATAGTTGAAGACCTGCTTGACTTCAGGACGTAGACCACTGATAAACTTCACACATTTCGCCTCTTCATTATTGGCTCCCTCGTATGTAGGACAAAATCGAACCAGTGCTTCAAACTTAGCTACATAGTCCGCCACAGTGCCATCTCCTTGTTTCAGTTCAAGAAATTTTATCTGCTTCTTGTTACGGATGTCGTGAGGAAAATATTTCTCTAAGAATAGTCTCTTAAAGTTCTCCCAGCTCATTTGGGTGCCTCCTACAATCATTCTCTGGTAGGTACTGATAGCAGGAAAGGTGTAGGACCTAGAATTGAGCAAAACCAACCGATCAGAATCACAATTAAGCAATTAATTGCGAAATATAGGTGCTGGAAAAACAACTATATTCACGCAAGAAAGTGAAAGAAAATGATAGAAAATGAAAGAAAAAGTGGAGAGGAAGAACTGAGAAGGACGCCACTGAAGCAAGAATCCTCCTGCAGCAGATAAGTCCAATGCCAGACGCCACTAATTTAGGAGAATTAGATAAGTCTCAGTATGGTTTGAGCAACAACCACCAAGCCTCACTCAACTTACAATGGGAGGAGAAAATTTGGCATAATGCCTTTACTTCAAAATTCAATGTGTGAAATACAAGAGGAGAGGATTCCTATTTATAGGAAATGAGGGGAAAGGGGGTAACCACTTAAGTGGAATAAAGGGGGAAAATAAAAAGATGGGTGCAAATCCATCCCTAGTGGGATTTGAACCCATGCCCCTAAGGTTTATGGCTAAGCCAAGCTTTAAGCCAATAAACCTCCTAATTAGCGCCCCACTTACAAGGAAAATAAAAAGGATGAGTAAATTTCCTATCCTAGGTGGGATTAGAACCCATGACCTCTTAAGCCTTGTAGCAAACAACCTACTAGCCAATAAACCCATACATGTGGGCGCCCCTAATTAAGAAAAAGACAAGTATATCCTAATTACATCACAAATCCTAATTACATCATAAATCCTAATTATATTGATTCCTAATTAAATTGAGTCTTGCATGTTGACTTTGACTTCTTTGTCAATGATCAAGGTTTGACCAAGGGTTGACTCTCATGAAGGAAGACTCATGCTTGGTTCAGCCCCAAGCACTTTAAGCAGCTCCAAGTTGATTCAGAGGTCCACTGACAGGTTGTCATCATCCCCTCCCCCTTGAGAAGCTTTTGTCCTCAAATATGAAAATTGAGAAAAGTATAAGGGGTAGAAGAGAAATAAAGGGATGGATGACAAAGAAGAGAAGGTGGGTACTTCGCTTTAGGACTAGTGAAACCTTGCTAGGACCTCAATCATGGACATACTTGTGCACCCTAGCCAACAAAGAAGAAGACTCATTATTCCCAAGCATGTATCCTCTAATGCTCATAACAATAGTACTTGGGAATCATGTAGGGAGTTTTGGTGAAAGAAAGAGTGGTGGAAGAAAGAAGGGAAGTGGAAGAAGAAGAAGAAATAGGAGAAAAAGTTAGAGGAAACTCCCTTGTAGTGTTTCTACGCCCTCCTTCCTTAATCAGCAGCTCGCTTTCTTGATCTCCTTTAAAACAATTAAGATCAGCAATTTTGAATTGATGAAGTAATAACATGACTTCCCTTTTATTTTTTTGTTTCTCTTTGGTTTTCACCTTTTCTATCATCACTCTTGATGTTTCTTTTTTCTTTTTCTTTTTATCCTCACCTTCTATCTTAAGCCTCTTAATTTTCTCAAGTTCTATCTCTCTCTTCATGTGAGCTTGATCCTCACATATTTCTTGGATTGACATTGGCATCAAAGTAATTTTAGCTCCATCATGTTTAAAAGATATTTGATTAGAGTATCCATCATGGATGGCTCTCTTATCAAACTGCCAAGGCCTACCCAACAAGATATGTGTGGCATCCATAGGTACAACATCGCAAAGAACATTATCATCATAATCACCTATGGAAATAAAGATGAGAGTTTGCTTATTTACTTCCCTTTCCCCATCATCACATATCCAAGATAACTTGTATGGTCTGGGGTGGGGAGTGGTAGATAAACCAAGTTTTTCCACCATTCTTGCACTTGCAATGTTAGTGCAACTTCCACTATCAACAATTAGGGAGAAAATCCGTCCCTCTACCATGCATCAAGTGTGGAAGACAGTTTGCCTTTGTTCATCTTCTCTTATTATTTGATTTCCTAAGGACCTTCTCACCATGCAAAGTTTACCCTCGGCCCTATATACTTCTTTCTTAACTTCATTCTCTTCTTCACTAGTTTCTTTTTCCTCATCCTCACTTTGTTCATTCTCACTTGCACTAGTGTACTCTCCATTCTCTTTAACCAACATTGCCCTCCTATTTGGGCATTGGGAAGCTATGTGTCCCTTGCCATCACACTTGAAACATTTGATGTTTCTTGCGGAAGTAGAGGGATCTTCCTTTTTAGTAGAAGGAGTGGGGTTAGAAGTAACCCTAGAACCCTTAGGTTCTTCCTTCTCTTGGCTCTTTCCCTTATCTTCCTTTAGGGTTTCCTTGTTCCTAGTTGTAAAACTAGTGTTTCCTCTTTTATAGCTACCCTTTCTTTTAAGTTGAGTTTCAATTTTAATCGCATGATGTACCAAGTCCTCCATTTCAACATAAGGATGCAACTCCACTATGTCCCTTATGTCAAAATTTAGTCCATTGATAAATATAGCCATAGTTTGCTTCACTTTCCTCAACTATATTGGCTCTAATTAAAGCAAGTTCCATTTCTTTAAAATATTCATCTACACTTTTAGAACCTTGCTTAAGAGTTTGGAGTTTGATGTGCAACTCCCTAGTGTAATGTTTAGGTATGAACCTCTTTCGCATGATGGATTTCATTTCCTCCCAAGAGGAAACTAAAGGAGCATTGCACCTTCTTCTATCAGCTTGTAGCTGATGCCACCAAACTAAGGCATAATTCTTAAACTCAAGAGAGGCAATTTTGACTTTTTCTTCTTCCCTATACCTATAGAAACTAAAGATTTGTTCAATTTTAAGTTCCCATTCTAGGTATTGTTCTACATCATTTCTCCCATTAAAGGTTGGGACTTCTATTTTTACCCCTCTAAACCCTTGTTCCCTTCTAGGCTCTTCTTCTCTCCTATGTTCCCTCCTATGCCTCCTAGGGTTCTCTTCATAGTACTCTTATCTTTCTCTTCTAGGGGTTTCCTCATAGTAGTCTTCTCTAAACCCTCTAGGTTCCTCACGCCTCCTAGGCCTCCTATGCTCTCTTTCCCTTTCTCTTCTCCTATAGGTATGGCTAGAGTGTTCTCTCCCTCACTACTCTCAGCATGGTACCTATCTTCACTTCTAACCACGCTATATCTATCCTCACTTCCTCCTTCTCGAGAAGAATGTCTTCTCTCCCTCCTATTCCCACTTAGTTCTTTCCTAAGTTCACTCATCTCATGCCTCATCATTCTGGCCATATCTTGAATTGCATGTTGCAACTCGGCCCTATACCTCAAAGTTCTAGGTGAAAGAGGTGGTGAGTTCCTACTACCCATTTTTAAGTTTTTGATTTTTAAGAATTTGGACCTTTCCTCTCACTAAGTGTTTACACTCAATGGAACACTCATGTATGTCACTCTTTTTAGGCTTTTTCTATAATGAGACTCTCTTGCCTCTTCTACTCGGTTGGAGGTTGATTAGAAGTTGAAAAGACTAACGTGAGTCTAAGTCTTAACCCTTACCCAAAATAGAAGCGCACTAACAAAGAAAAATACCTACTGGAAGAAGATTGGAAAATCCTAAGACAAAACAAGGAATTGATATGACAAACAAGAAAAGCTGGCACTCAAACAAGCTTATACACAAGAGCAGACAACAAACAAGACAAAACGGAAGAAATTGCAAAAAGAATTGTTTTTTGGTGATTTTTGAAAAAGAGTTGCCAAAATTGTCGTTTTTAAGAAAAAAAACAGCAAATACAACTCAATTATGGTATACAGGGAAATGAAACAGAAAATTACAGTAAATGTCACTGTATTGTTGGGATACTTCTTTGTTTTTGTTTTTCTATTTTTCTGAATTTTTTTTGAATTTTTTTGACTCTTTTTGGGTGTCTTTTGACTTTTTCCTCTTTGTTGTTGACTTTTGCACCCCTTTTTTGCTTTTTATACCTCTTTTTCTATTTTTGGCACGTACGTACTTTTTGTATTTTTCTTGCCTTTTCTTTCTTTTTTAGTCTTTTTCCCCAACAGAAAATTACAGAAATTTGTACACAATGAAAAGAAAATATACTGTACCTACTGTAATATTTTTGGAATTTTCTGACAGTAAACTGGTCCAAGTGGCCCAGAAAAGCAAAAATAATGAATAAACTGATTTCTAAAAACTGTAAAAACGTGATGGCAACTTGATTTCAAAAATGGCCAAAAAAATTGCTTAGCACTTCCTTGTTGATTATACAAAACCGGTATGGTCACAGAAACGCGCTTGGTTCAATTTTAAGATTGGAATTAAAATTTGAAGGAAAATCAACAATTAGAATTTGTTGATCTTCTTCCAATACTATGAACCAAAAAAGATCCTATAGGTGAGCGTATTGCACAATCAAACAGGGAAAGTCCAAGGTAGAGATAACAGTCAATCCAAATTTTCAATCAGAATGCCAATCAAACAAACATAACAAGAGTAGGAAATTGAACAACACAAGAGCCCAAAAATGCGCATAAAATGGAAAAAATAAAGAGGAAAATTGCACAAAATTAAATAGAAAGAAATTAAAGGGGAAACTTAAATTAAAAGGATGGGGAGGACAAAAATGTAAATGGCAGAAAGTAGAAGGGGATGGCAGAAAGTAAAAGGATGGGGAGAGCAGAAATGTAAAGGGGGAAGCGGAAATTAAAAGGATGAGGAGGATTGAAAGTAAATGACAGAAAGTAAAGGGGGAAGCGAAAATTAAAAGGATGGGGAGAGCAGAAATGGTAAATGGCAGAATGTAAAGGGGAGAGCAGAAATTAAAAGGATGGGGAGAAACAGAAATTAAATGGCGGAAAATTAAAAGCGGAAAGTAAAGAGATGAATATGGGGGAATGACAATTAATGGTGATGGGAGAAAATGTAGGTGAACGATCTTTGGAAAAATGAAGACAACAATGCCTCCTCTTAGCACACTTCACCAACAAACAAGTAGTTTATAGCAATTAATTGTAGAAATCACTCAAGAACAAGTATGAGAAATTAAGAGGAATTTAAACAAACACCTAGGGGGTGGGAATTAACGGCCCAAAACAGCCCCCAAACTAGCAAGAAATCAAACAATTCAATCAAGACAAACAAGTGCTGATAGAAGCAGAAAGGCACCTCGGGCCCGGGAAACAGTCCAAGTCCAAATTACAATTGAAAAGAGGGATGGAATTACACTAAAATGGTGATGGGAGAAAATGTAGGTGAACGATCTTTGGAAAAATGAAGACAACAATGCCTCCTCTTACCACACTTCACCAACAAACAAGCAGTTTATAGCAATTAATTGTAGAAATCACTCAAGAACAAGTATGAGCAATTAAGAGGCATTTAAACAAACACCTAGGGGGTGGGAATTAGCGGCCCAAAATAGCCCCCAAACTAGCAAGAAATCAAGCAATTCAATCAAGACAGACAAGTGCTGATAACAGCAGAAAGGCACATCGGGCCCGGGAAACAGTCCAAGTTCAAATTACAATTGAAAAGAGGGATGGAATTACACTAAAATGATGAAAATTCTGCACAAAATAGGTGCAGTTTTGCGCGCCCAAACAGCCCCAATTCAGCTCCAAAATTGCTCAAATTCAACAAGCTTTGATGACCAATTGATAGCAGGAAAGGTGTAGGACCTAGAATTGAGCAAAACCAACCGATCAGAATCACAATTAAGCAATTAATTGCGAAATATAGGTTCTGGAACAACAACTATATTCAAGCAAGAAAGTGAAAGAAAATGATAGAAAATGAAAGAAAAAGTGGAGAGGAAGAAATGAGAAGGACGCCACTGAAGCAAGAATCCTCCTGTAGCAGATAAGTCCAATGCCAGACGCCACTAATTCAGGAGAATTAGATAAGTCTCAGTATGGTTTGAGCAACAACCACCAAGCCTCACTCAACTCACAATGGGAGGAGAAAATTTGGCATAATGCCTTTACTTCAAAATTCAATGTGTGAAATACAAGAGGAGAGGATTCCTATTTATAGGAAATGAGGGGGAAGGGGGCGGCCACTTAAGTGGAATAAAGGGGGAAAATAAAAAGATGGGTGCAAATCCATCCATAGTGGGATTTGAACCCATGCCCCTAAGGTTTATGGCTAAGCCAAGCTTTAAGCCAATAAACCTCCTAATTAGCGCCCCACTTAGAAGGAAAATAAAAAGGATGAGTAAATTTCCTATCCTAGGTGGGATTAGAACCCATGACCTCCTAAGCCTTGTAGCAAGGCAACCTACTAGCCAATAAACCCATACATGTGGGCGCCCCTAATTAAGAAAAAGACAAGTATATCCTAGTTACATCGCAAATCCTAATTACATCATAAATCCTAATTATATTGATTCCTAATTAAGTTGAGTCTTGCATGTTGACTTTGACTACTTGGTCAATGATCAAGGTTTGACCAAGGGTTGACTCTCATGAAGGAAGACACATGCTTGGTTCAGCCCCAAGCACTTTAAGCAGCTCCAAGTTGATTCAGAGGTCCACTGACAGGTTGTCATCAGGTACTCTGCCACCAAAATCCAGCATCTCCAGACAACATGAAAGCAGCTAACGACACCTTCTGCACCAACGGGCATTCCATAGCATGAAATATCTTCTCTGTCTCAAAGATCCAATTAGCAGCACCATCCGGGTCGTAACCTCCACGGAAGGTAGGTGGATGGCTCCTCTGGAACCGAGCAAGCCAGTCCACCTCCTGATGATGCTGGTTCAGGTTGCCTACTGTAACATCCCAAAATTTAGAAAATTTAGAAATATAATTTAAATACGTATAATTATATTTCGATAATGTTAGCTGTAAAAATAGAAGTTACACATTAATATTAGTAAATATTAATATACCTGTATTTATGAGATAATAATAATATAATATTATAAATAGTAGGAGATATGTTAGATTATTAGGATCTTAATCAAATATGGTCATATTGAATATAATGATAATATTATTAAGAGATAATCATAAGATTACAATTAACATTAATTGTTATAAATATAGTAATTATTAATAAAATAATATCAGGATTAGTAATGAAAATCTTACGAGAGAGATATGGTTAGTATTTTAAATTAGGATCAGATTCTAAATATGGATATTGAGATCACGAAGATTAAGGATAGGAATCAATACAATTTAGGATAAGATTTAATTATAAGATTTGAATTTAAATTTGAATATAGATGGATAAGGACTCTATAATATTCTAATAATTCCTAATATAAATGAATAAATAAAATAAAAGAAAAAGAAGAAATAATAGTATTATTATTTTAATTGATTAAATGAGAGGAATAAAATAGTATTAGTAATATTCATATTTTTATGAATAATGTTATTTAATAAAATAAGAATGAGTGGGTTGAGGGTGGGTCCAACCCAGTTAAGTATTTAAGTAAGGAGGGGTCACCAATTCATCCTAATCCTTATTTTTTCAAAACGTTAGAGAGTGAAACCTTAAGGAGGGGAGAAACGATTCTACAAGGAGAAGGTACCGCAGAGAAGATTAGCAAGGGAGTTCTATCTTTTCGTTTATGTTCGTCAACTCTAAGGTACGGTGGGGGAGAGGGTATTGCCTGTATATACATGTAGGGGATGTTTGGGTAGTAATCTAAGAGCATAATTTCGAATTGATGAATGTATGACCTAGAACGATGATATAATCTGTTGATTGATGATTGATTGTATGTAAATTGAAGATTATTAGATGAGATTAAACATGATATTGAGAATAATGGAAAAATGGGTGATTAGGGATTGAGGAATTGGGGATTTTGATGAATTGATAGTATAATCTGTAATTGATTGTTGATTTATGGAGTATTGGATGCTAATAATGATTATGTATGATGTTTAGACTTAAAAGATTGATTAGGGATTGATTGGATGAGTTTAGAGAGGTTTGAAATCGTGAATTCTGCAATCTGTGTCGCGGGTAATCGATTACCAGGTGTGGTAATCGATTACCAGAGTGTTCTGGGCAACCTAGAAGCACTATTGGCTTGCTGGTAATCGATTACGGGGGTGCTGTAACCGATTACCAGAGAGTTTGTTTGCGGGTAATCGATTACAGAGGTGCTGTTATCGATTACCAGAGAGCTTGCTTGCAGGTAATCGATTACAAGGTGGTTGTAATCGATTACCAGAGACCTTGTTTGCGGGTAATCGATTACTAGAGGTTGGTAATCGATTACCAGAGTGGATTTTGAGATCCTAACTGTTTGATTATGATTGATGTTGTTTGAGAGTACTTTATAATGAGTATGGTGTTGATGATTAATGATGTTTGATGAGGATTGCAATGCTTATGATGATGAATAATGATGATATTTGATGATGAGTGTGATGATGTATTATGATGATAATTGAGATAAGGATAATGATGTCGGTGTATATCACCTTATTATGATGATGTTTAATGATGAGCATATTGATGTATGATGATAACGATGTCGGTGTATATCACCTTATTATGATGATGTTTAATGATGAGCATATTGATGTATGATGATAACGATGTCGGTGTATATCACCTTATTATGATGATGTTTAATGATGAGCATATTGATGTATGATGATAATGATGTCGGTGTATATCACCTTATTATGATGATGTTTAATGATGAGCATATTGATGTATGATGATAACGATGTCGGTGTATATCACCTTATTATGATGATGTTTAATGATGAGCATATTGATGTATGATGATAATGATGTCGGTGTATATCACCTTATTATGATGATGTTTAATGATGAACATATTGATGTATGATGATAATGATGTTGGTGTATATCACCTTATTATGATGATGTTGTTTAATGATGAACATATTGATGTATGATGATAATGATGTTGGGGTATATCACCTTATTATGATGATGTTTAATGATGAGCATATTGATGTATGATGATAATGATGTCGGTGTATATCACCTTATTATGATGATGTTTAATGATGAGCATATTGATGTATGATGATAACGATGTCGGTGTATATCACCTTATTATGATGATGTTTAATGATGAGCATATTGATGTATGATGATAATGATGTTGGTGTATATCACCTTATTATGATGATGTTTAATGATGAACATATTGATGTATGATGATAATGATGTTGGTGTATATCACCTTATTATGATGATGTTTAATGATGAACATATTGATGTATGATGATAATGATGTTGGGGTATATCACCTTATTATGATGATGTTTAATGATGAGCATATTGATGTATGATGATGATAATAAGTGTATATCACTTTATAATGATGATGTTTGATGATGAGCATATTAATGCATGATAATGATGATTTATGATGATGGTGGATATCACCTTTTGATGATGATGTTATCTAAGTTGTGCGGGCCCATAGAGGGGGTACAACTTAGGAGAGATGCCTTGAGCATATGTGATGAGACCTGAATTGTGCGGGCCCATAGAGGGGGTACAATTCGGGAGGTGAACTGAGTTGTGCGGGCCCATAGAGGGGGTACAGCTCAGGGGATCAAGATGGGGCGTTCGATGCACGGGCCCATAGAGGGGGTGCAACCTAGGAGTGATTGTACGGGCCCATAGAGGGGGTACAACCTAGGGTCGAATGTCGTTGTGCGGGCCCATAGAGGGGGTACAACCTATCGAATAGTGTGTGGTAACGCCGGTAGACCACCTTGGCACTAACTAGAGTGATTAACGAGGTGCACCCATTGTGTGGAGTTCCAAGTCATGATCTTTGGGTAGACGATGAGAGGAGTATTGGTGTGTAATATTTCATGAAGAAATGGTGCTATTAAATGATGTTATGAATATTGATGATGATGAGTATTATGTGTGAGAATAGAATATATGATTAATTGGGTGAATGATGGTATGAGAACTATATGATGATATATGAATGATGTTACGATGATGATGATCTTGGTGAATGTATAATGGATGTATTTATGCGTTAAAAATAGGGATGATAGTATGGAATGTATATGTTGATATAGATGATTAAATATATGTTGAGTTTAGAAGAATGTCTTTTATTGGTGATTTAATGTATTGATGGCATGATGTAATGATGTTGTGGGTGAGGATGAGTATTCTCTATGTGTATGTATAGGTAGTATTCCTTTTCCTCACCATATTCTGTGGATATATTTTACAGGTGTTGATGAGGACACAACTGGTGTCGATTATGAATAAAAGGGGTATGCTCTGGTAGATGTGACATCAGGGTGTGCTTGGGGGTTTTACCATGTTCCTAGATTAGGAGTATTTTTATGAACTTCTGGATGCCTTGTATGACAGTAGATTATTAATTGTTTTTATTTCTATGGAGATTTTCGCTGTTTATAATTAATTTATATTTGGAGTTTGAGTTCATTTAATAAAGTCGTTTTCGAACTATGAGATTTATTAAGAGTGTTTGTGTACCTTTTTACCTACCGAGGGACTTTACATTTTCTAAACTTCTATTTACGAAACATATAATAGTATGAGGTAGAAGGGTGTCACATTAGTTGGTATCAGAGCAGGTCGGTTCACCGGCCTTGAGTTATGAGTTTACTATGCTTCTGTGGTGTTAATCTGATTGATTGATTGAGTGAATTATATTGCTTTAAGTTAACTGCTTGTTTGATTGGTCGGTTCACCGACCTTGAGTTATGTGTTTGATGTGCTTCCATGATGCTTGATCGTGATGTTGATTGAGTAAGGTGTATTATTGAATTTTTCTAGTTTTCAGTGTCCTGCAAGGTTGGTAAGTCTTTGATTATCTTTCTTCAAGTGATTGGGGCTGGCCACCCTAATGATTTGAACATGATGAGAGAAGATATAACAACTTGAAGGGAGAGTGTTTTGTCAATAACATTGCTAGAAGAAAATCTTTGCGAAAATGTTTTAAGAAAGAAAATTTTAAATAAGATTTTATGTGTAAATGAATGATATGATTCTTGAATGATATGATTGCAATGATATTTCTATCATATTATAAGAGGTGGATGATAATAAAATAATGTTTTAGAGATTTTGAGTTTCAGATTGATTTAGATTTAAGTGAAAGGTAAGATAAGAATAAGTAGATAATAAATTGTTGAATATTTAAGATTGAGATTCTTTTGACAAGTAATAATATATATCTATGTGTGTGAGTATGTTTGAATTTGAATTTATTGAATTAGGATTGGATTTGAATAATATGCATAATTCGAATTTAAAGTGAGGATTAGAATTTCATTAGTTGTTCGTTATGAAAGATATGTATCTTGATTTTAAGTTTTAAAATTTGGATATGATTTAAAAAAAAAAATTGTTAGGATTTGGGCAAATTTGAATTAAATGATTAATATAATTTGGATTTAGATAGATTAGATTTTATCGGTAGTTACAAGGTGAGCTAAAAGGATGAGAAGGTGTTGGTTGAGGATGAATTTAAATTTTAGAAATTTGAATTATTTTATGTGGAATTTCAAATTAAGATAAGACCTTATTTAGATTTTGGGATTTGACTATCTTATAGGTTTAATTTTTAGAGGAAGAAAGAAATTATGAAATGTAGCTAAGATTTTGATAAAGGTAGTAATAATAGTAGCCAACAAATTATTCGGTAGCCTTATAGGATCGAGAGGAAATAGATGTTGTAAGATAAATAATAATTTTTGTGAAATAAGATAAGGTTTGTTGGAAATAGATAGAGTTACGAAGGAAAGAGGCTAAATAACTAAGATGAGATTAGATATGGGTTATTGGTGATACTTATTAAACATTAATTTCTATTTATGAGAGTATAAATTTATTTAGGATAAAAGTTATTTTATGAATCATGAGAATTATTGTGATTGATTTTGCTTCTAGTAAACTCTTCTCTTTACTAGAATTGATATATACACATGTCCGTAATTGTTATAGTGTCTTAATTACTATTTTCTGTATATTTAAAAGTTTGTTTAGTTTAGAGGAAAACTTGAATTATAAGATAAAGTAAGGTAAAAAAAAATTTTAGAGCAAGATTCTAGTATTTAAAATATATATAGTTTAGATAATAGAACCTTCCTGAAATAAATAAAAAATTTGTAAAAATTTAAGAAAGAATCCTATTAATATCCATATTGGTATACACACATAAATTATAATCACTAATATGAGGAAGTAGGAATAATGACAATATGGAACTAGGGAATGAGAAAATTTTGTAGAAAATTGAATTATAGAAGAAAAAAATTTATAGGAGATTGCAATCAAATATAGGGATATTTCTAGATTAATGGTAAATTATTAGGACCTAGGAAGTTGGATATTGTTCTGCATAAAGTTTGAATGGTTTTTTATTTGAGGGAAACTGTTAAGTTTATTTCTACGGTTAGATATAGAGATTTAAATTTTAATTTATAGTCTTAAGGATAAAGATTTGATATTTTAAAAATTTTATAGTTTAAGAGATAGAGATTTAATCTTTTAGAGATAGAGATTTCCTTTAATTTGATGGTATAGAGATAGGGATTTGATAATGGTGAAAAATTTATGGTTCTAGTATAAAGATTTTAAGATAAAGACCAACTCTTAAGCCTGATAGAAATTTGATTGATTGAGTATATATTTGGATAGAGGTAGTGATTGATCACTGGATCTATGTGGATTTGGTGATGATATTGTGCAATCTTGATAGTTTTATAATTATGATAGGATCATAAGTCAAAGGCTGATAAAATTTTAGTTATTTAGGCTTTAATCTTTGAACATATTGGAAGTAATTATTTATTAGTTCATAAGTTTTCAATCATACAAAATATATAAACTTGAAAGATAAAGAGCTTAGACTTAGGAAGCAAAATTTGATCTTTTAAGCCATGATAAATGTGGTTATGCTAAGCGTGATTAGCAATGTAATGGATTTAGTTTAGTCATGATTAAATTTTATTTTCGATCATGAGTAAATGGTTTACAATTATATGAGTTAGTGGTGTGATATCCAACCCAAGCTATAAGGTTATCAATATTTAGTGTCATAGACTTCAATCTAAGAGAATAGTAAGACAAAAATTTGAGGACGAATATTCTTTTTAGGAGGGAAAAGTTGTAACATCCCAAAATTTAGAAAATTTAGAAATATAATTTAAATACGTATAATTATATTTCGATAACGTTAGCTGTAAAAATAGAAGTTACACATTAATAATAGTAAATATTAATAAACCTGTATTTATGAGATAATAATAATATAATATTATAAATAGTAGGAGAGATGTTAGATTATTAGGATCTTAATCAAATATGGTCATATTGAATATAATGATAATATTATTAAGAGATAAATCATAAGATTACAATTAACATTAATTGTTATAAGTATAGTAATTATTAATAAAATAATATCAGGATTAGTAATGATAATCTTACGAGGGAGATATTGTTAGTATTTTAAATTAGGATCAGATTCTAAATAGGGATATTGAGATCACGGATTAAGGATAGGAATCAATACAATTTAGGATAAGATTTAATTATAGATTTGAATTTAAATTTGAATATAGATAGATAAGGACTCTATAATATTCTAATAATTCCTAATATAAATGAATAAATAAAATAAAAGAAAAAGAAGAAATAACAGTATTATTATTTTAATTGATTAAATGAGAGGAATAAAATAGTATTGGTAATATTAATATTTTTATGAATAATGTTATTTAATAAATAAGAATGAGTGGGTTGAGGGTGGATCCAACCCAGTTAAGTATTTAAGTAAGGAGGGGGTCACCAATTCACCCTAATCCTTATTTTTTCAAAACGTTAGAGAGTGAAACCTTAAGGAGGGGAGAAAACGATTCTATAAAGGAGAAGGTACCGCAGAGCAGATTAGCAAGGGAGTTCTATCTTTTCGTTTATGATCATCAACTCTAAGGTACGGTGGGGGAGGGGGTATTGCCTGTATATTCATGTAGGGGATGTTTGGGTAGTAATCTAAGAGCATAATTTCGAATTGATCAATGTATGACCTAGAACGATGATATAATCTGCTGATTGATGATTGATTGTATCTAAATTGAAGATTATTGGATGAGATTAAATATGATATTGAGAAATAATGGAAAAAGGGGTGATTAGGGATTGAGGAAATTGGGATTTTGATGAATTGATGGTATAATCTGTAATTGATTGTTGATTTACGGAGTATTGGATGCTAATAATGATTATGTATGATGTTTAGACGTAAAAGATTGATTAGGGATTTGTTGGATGAGTTTAGAGAGGTTTGAAATCGTGAATTCTGCGATCTGTGTCGCGGGTAATCGATTACCAGTGTGGGTAATCGATTACCCAGAGTGTTCTGGGCAACCCAGAAGCACTGTTGGCTTGCTGGTAATCGATTACGGGGGGTGCTATAACCGATTACTAGAGAGTTTGTTTGTGGGTAATCGATTACAGGGGTGCTGTAATCGATTACCAGCGAGCTTGCTTGCAGGTAATCGATTACAAGGTGGTTGTAATCGATTACCAGAGACCTTGTTTGCGGGTAATCGATTACTAGAGGTTGGTAATCAATTACCAGAGTGGATTTTGAGATCCTAACTGTTTAATGATGATTGATGTTGTTTGAGAGTACTTTATAATGAGTATGGTGTTGATGATTAATGATGTTTGATGAGGATTGCAATGCTTATGATGATGAATAATGATGATGAGTGTGATGATGATAATGATGTCGGTGCATATCACCTTACTATGATGATGTTTAATGATGAGCATATTGATGTATGATGATAATGATGTCGGTGTATATCACCTTATTATGATGATGTTTAATGATGAGCATATTGATGTATGATGATAACGATGTTGGTGTATATCACCTTATTATGATGATGTTTAATGATGAGCATATTGATGTATGATGATAATGATGTCGGTGTATATCACCTTATTATGATGATGTTTAATGATGAACATATTGATATATGATGATGATAAGTGTATATCACTTTATAATGATGATGTTTGATGATGAGCATGTTAATGCATGATAATGATGATTTATGATGATGGTGGATATCACCTTTTGATGATGATTTATCTAAGTTGTGCGGGCTCATAGAGGGGGTACAACTAGGAGAGATGCCTTGAGCATATGTGATGAGACCTGAATTGTGCGGGGCCCATAGAGGGGGTATAATTCGGGAGGTGAACTGAGTTGTGCGGGCCCATAGAGGGGGTACAGCTCAGGGGATCAAGATGGGGCGTTCGATGCACGGGCCCATAGAGGGGGTGCAACCTAGGAGTGATTGTACGGGCCCATAGAGGGGGTACAACCTAGGGTCGAATGTCGTTGTGGCGGGCCCACAAAGGGGGTACAACCTATCGGATAGTGTGTGGTAACATCGGTAGACCACCTTGGTACTAACTAGAAGTGAGTGACGAGGTGCACCCATTGTGCGGAGTTCCAAGTCATGATCTTTGGGTAGACGATGAGAGGAGTATTGGTGTGTGATATTTCATGATAAAATGGTGTTATAAATGATGTTATGAATATTGATGATGAGTATTATGTGTGAGAATAGAATATATGATTAATTGGGTTGAATGATATGAGAACTATATGCTGATCTCTGATTGTTACGCTGATGCGCTTGTTGCCTATAGGGACTGTCTCTGGATGTATATGTTGATCATAGCTGCTTACCATATATGTTGACGTTTCGATGCTGTCATTTCTTGGTGATTTAATTTTGATGACTGATGTAATGATGTTGTGGGTGAGGATGGGTATTCTCTATGTGTATGTATAGGTAGTATTCCTTTTCCTCACCGTATTCTGTGGATATATTTACAGGTTTGATGAGGACACAACTGGTGTCGATTATGAATAAAAGGGTATGCTCTGGTAGATGTGACATCAGGGTGTGCTTGGGGGTTTTACCATGTTCCTAGATTAGGAGTATTTTTATGAACTTTTGGATGCCTTGTTTGGCAGTAGATTATTAATTGTTTTTATTTCTATAGAGATTTCCGTTGTTTATAATTAATTTATATTTGGAGTTTGAGTTCATTTAATAAAGTCGTTTTCGAACTATGAGATTTATTAAGAGTGTTGTGTACCTTTTTACCCACCGAGGGACTTTACATTTCTAAACTTCTATTTACGAAACATATAATAGTAATGGGGTAGAATGGTGTCACAACACTACTGCCTGAGCCATAGCCATTAAGGCTTTAGCAATAGCGCGATCGTTTCTACCTCCTCCAGACATCACTTTTTTGATTCGCAGAAAAGTAGAATAATCAAAACAAAATAGTTAGATCAAAATATGCATCTCAGTCAATCAACATCACAAGTTAGCACCTCGGAAACATAGCAAACACAAAACTCAAGGCCGGTGAACCGACCAGCTCTGATACCACTAAATGTGACACCCTTCTACCCCAAATATTAAAATAGATACTAAGTTAAAATTATAATGCAAATTATAGTTAACTCTGAGGTAAAAAGGTTCACAAAATCCTCCCTAAACAAATTAATCATTCAAAATCCAAGTTATCTCCATAAAAGAATATAACTAAGGTTTTCAAGAATTTACTTGCCATCATAACAATAATATAACTTGGCCATAAAAGGTCCTTAGGGATAATTTTTCTAAATCTTTAAATAACAAAATAAAAGAAAATAAGCTCCTAAATACTAAGCCCCGATGTCACATATCAGAGCGAGACCCTGTCCCTTCAAATTCAGCACTTTGAGTGCCCCTCTTCATCACCTAAGAAAACCACAAGAGAGAGTACGGTGAGGAATGGAATACAAACATATACATGCAATACAAAAGGCTACCCTTGTTCCCCCATCACGATACACAACATCATTATCTCAATCTGCACACTATACATTCCATTCATTAGGTTCACACAAATATAATTTCAACACTTCTCATACAATCACAAAATAATGTGTATGCTCACACTATGCACATGTACAACATCTCTCCGAAGAGTCATGATTTGGAACTCGCACAATTGGGCGCACCTCATCATTCCCTTAGGTTGTTACCAATAAGGGCCCCACCGTTAAACGCCCTCTTGGCCGGCAGGTTACAACAGTTAAACCACCCTCTTGGGCCAATGCAAAGACATTCGCTCCCTCCCACCATTATCCACCTCTTATGGGCTGGTGAGTCGCATAGTAAAACACCCCCTCTTGGGGCCATGCATCGAATGTCCCCATCATGGTCCACCCGTTCATAGCCCCCTCTTAGGGCCAGAATATTTTTAGCCACGTCTGGCTTCTCATGCATCTCATGTATCTCATACATCATATACTCATGCTCAATGCATCATCATCACTTCACATATCTCTCATACAATCTCCTCTACTCTAATCATTCCACATCACATCATGAATATTATGAACATAGAACATTCACATTCACATTTATCTCATTATATCCAAATCACACATGACACCTCCAAATCACATAGAATAATCACCTAACAATATTTCGTGCCACAAGTAATACACATTGTACATCCAATTCAATCAAACATTTCCACAAAACGATTTATATTTTAAATAACACCATCATATAAGTAGATGATCACAACATCACATAAACATAACACCCTAATCTCATTTTTGGCCTGGTAATCGATTACCAGAAGACCGTAAAGCATTTACTCTAATTTTTGGCCTGGTAATCGATTACCAGGAGGCTGTAATCGATTACCAGAAGCATCTGGTAGCCTGGTAATCAATTACAACAAGTCTGTAATCGATTACCCAGAGACTTTATTTTCACGTTTTTGTGCCCAGAAAACCTAGTAATCGATTTACGACTACTGTAATCGATTACCAAGCGTCGCGAGACGCGACCGCACCTGCGTTTTTTTGCCCTTTAACCCTCTTCTTCAATCTTTACTCAAATCTTTACATTCCTAACTTGTTTAGGCAGGTTTTTACCGATTAAAATCATTGAAATCATTAACTATTCCCACGGATTAACATAAAATTACATCTAGTCAATTTTGAGATCTCACCGCGAAATCCTAATACGTCTTTGTTTTCAACAATCTCACTCACAACTTTCAATTCATCAAGAAACATACAATATACACCAAACATAACAATTTCCAAACATAAAACATGTGATTCACCATTTAGATTTCAAAGATTATAGATCCTAGAGGGACTTAGGGTTTCCCTTACTACCCAAGCACTCCAGCATACATATATCGTTACACCCCTTCCCCCCCGTACCTTAGGAGTGACGATCAAGGATGAATGGCACAACTCTTCCGATGATTTACACTTCGGCACTCCTCTTTGTAGAGTCGCTTCTCTCCTCCCTAGAGTTTGGTTGTCTAACGTATGAAAGAAAGCTAGGGGTAAAATAGATAACCCCTCTCTATTTAAATATCTAACTGGGCTGGGCCTACTCCGACCCACCCGTCTCCCTTTTTAATTAAATAGTTTTGTTTCTGACACATAATAATAAAGATAATAATAATACTATTATTATTTCTTCAAAAAATCTTATTTTATTTTATTTATTCATTTATTTTAGAAATTATTAGGATGTTACATCAAAGGTATTGGAAAGGTAGGTATAAGGAGTTCTACCCATATTAATAATGTCTACTATGTGAAAGGGTTAAAACATAATCTTCTTAGCATAAGTCAACTTTGTGACAGTGTCTATGAAGTTATGTTTCAACCAACATTTTGTGAAATTAGAGAATCATTTACTAAGAAGGTTCTGTTTTCAGGAATTAGAAATAAAAACCTCTATAGTATATGCTTAGAAGAATTATCTGATCATACATGCTTTGCCTCTTTTGAAAATGATAAATGGACCTGACATAGAAAAGTAGGTCACTTGAATATGAAAGTATTTCAAAACTCTCTAAAATGGATTTGGTGAAAGGGTTACCAAAAATCAAGTTTGAAAAGGATAAAGTATGTGATGCATGTGTTAAAGGGAAACAAACCCACTCAAGCTTTTATCCTAAAAATGTAATCACTACCAAAAGAGTTTTAGAACTACTACATGTTGACTTATTTGGTCCAACTAAGACACCTAGTTTGGGAGGAAAAAAGTATGGTCTTGTCATAGTAGATGATTACTCTAGATTCACATGGGTTTTATTTCTCACCACCAAAGATGAGTCATTGATGCTTTCAAAATTTTCTCCAAGAAGATATAAAATGAAAGTGGTCAATTAATTGCTTCTGTAAGGAGTGACCATGGAGGAGAGTTTGAAAACTTTTCTTTTAAAAGATATTTTGATGAAAATGGAATTTCTCACAATTTTTCATGTCCTAGAACTCCACAATAAAATGGAGTTGTTGAAAGGAAAAATAGAACTCTCCAAGAAATGGCAAGAACTATGTTAAGTGATAGTGGAATTTAAAAATATTTTTGGGCTGAAGTAGTGTCCACATCATGCTATATACTTAACAGAGTTTCCATTAGAAGCATACTCAACAAAACTCCATATGAAATATAAAGGAAAGGGAGAAAACCCAACATTGCATACTTTCATGTTTTTGGATGTGATTGTTATATTTTAAAATAACAAAGAAAATCTTGAAAAGTTTGATGCAAAATCTGAAAAAGGAATTTTCTTGGATACTCTACTACTTCAAAAGCTTATATAGTTTACAATGTCAAAAATCAGACCATAGAAGAAAGCAAGCATGTTATTTTCAATGATACTAACCTTTCTTCTCAAGGAAAGTACAACAATGAATCAGATGATGAGTCTGATAAGCTGCAGAAGATATCTTCTGACAGCAGAGAACCCATCAGAAGATACAATAGAACAGGAAAAGCTTGCAGAAAATTCTACAAAAGATACCTGCTCACATAAGGATGATCTTCCCAAAAGCTGGAAACTAATTACTGCCCATCCCATGAACAAATCATTGGGAGTACTATAGAAGGAGTAAAAACCATATCCTAGCTGAAAAGAAATGAAAATAGTACAACTCTTCTATCTCCCATTGAACCCAAAAATGTAAATGAGGCTCTAGAAGATGATTCATGGATAAAAGCCATAAAAGAAGAGCTGGATCAGTTTGAAAAGAGCAAGGTCTGGACAGTTGTTCCTCCTCCAGAAGACCATTCCATAATTGGAACAAAATGGGTGTTTAGAAACAAGATGGATGAAGAAGGAAGAGTGATCAGAAACAAAGAAAGGTTAGTGGCACAAGGCTATAATCAACAAGAAGGTATTGACTTTGAAGAAACTTTTGCACCAGTAGCTAGATTAGAAGCTATTAGAATTCTTCTTGCATTTGCTGCATTTAAAGATTTCAAATTATACCAAATGGATGTTAAAAGTGCTTTTTTAAATGGTTTATAAATGAGGAAGTATATGTACACCAACCTCCTGAAGTTGGCTGAATGTCTCTAGAAGGGGGGTTGAATAGAGACTCTTTAAAATTGTTCCTGAAAATTGAGTGTTGAGACGTGATCTCAAGTCTGTTGACTTGGGGTCTCTATTAAGACATGATATAGCCAATTTCAATTTCAGTTGTTTGATTTAAGCTTGGGTTGGCTTAGACTTTTAATTCAAACTCAGAATAGTTAACAGTATTGAGGTGAGTCAAGTATAAAGTAAATGACAAGATAAGTAAGAGAGATGGCACAGGGATCTTATCCTGGTTCACCCACACCTTGGGCTACGTCCAGTCCTCACAACACGTGAGATTTCCACTATTGACAACCCGTCAATTACAAGTATTCTTAAAGCCTCTTTAGGACGTCTCTCACACCAAGCCTAGGCACTCCTATATTGGCTGAGTCACAAGTATTCTTACAGCCTCTTCAGGACGCACACACCTCACTCTAAGACTAGGCACACTCCTATCTTAGATGAGATAGTTTACAAGAATATGAAGTTGATGTGGGTCTAGCTTACAAACATACACTGTATGGATAGGCAGTAGGTTTTAGCTAGTAGTTCTCTCTTCTAACTGAAAATATTACAATTCAAACAGGAGAGAAGGATGGAGACTAATGAGATTCTCTATTTGAGATCAGGTCTGAATATGAACTGCATGAGACGAGCACTTGAGATGTCACTTGAGATAAGTTAAGATGCAGTAGATGTTCAATGATTTTTGTAGTTCTCCTACTCACTTCACTATAGCACTCAATATTTATTTCAGATGGCAGTTAGCTATTTTTTACCGTTTGTGACCGTTGAGAGCCGTTGAGTGAGTGTGTCAGTCCATGTTTCCTGGATGAGAGCAGCTGTTTTGCAAGTACAGACGTCACTGTGTCAGTGCACAGTGTACTGGATCTTTCACTTTATTCCGACTTGATGTCTTGACTTTTTGATCTGTACTTGAATCTTCTAATGTGTCTGGCTCTCTTCTTACATATGCTGCTTGGATCTCATCTCTTCTCGTCTGTTCATGAGACAACGTCTGAACATGAGACCGCGTCAAGTCTTGCATCTTTTCTAAACTTGAGCTGATCTCTTGTATCCTTTTCAAGTTGAGTCTCATATTTTCACTTGACTTAGGCCATGGAGCTTATGTTTCACTTCCTTGGTCTATAGCTTGTTCTAGAGATGATCTCTTGGCTTTGCATCTGTTCCTGAGACAGCGTCTCAAGCTGTTGCTGAGTCTCTAGCTCATCTAGTGCTTCAAGCTTCTTAAGGCTTCCTTGTTTCTTTCATATGGATTCTACAGCATAGATTCTAAGGATTTTGCCACATGCTTGAGCACACAGTTAGTAATAACAAGATGCATTTCATATATTTAAAACTTAGTGGTTTGTCATATTAAAAACATATGGAGGTGAGTTTGTCTCAAAATCTCCCCTTTTTTGATGATGGCAAACCATAAATTTTAATATTAAGCATTTTAGTTTTAAGTTACAGATGCAGAAAATAACTCCCCCTGAGCTATGCAATTTTATTTCATTTAAGGAGATGAGCTCCCCCTGAGTTAGAGATCCACTCTGTTGTAAGACTTATTGCTAAAGAATCAACTCAGCCAACAGATGTGAACAAATCATAGAGTCATTTCATTAATCATGAACAAAAGGAAGTACATATTTAGCAAAAGATGCCACTGCATCTCATCATAGTCAAGGAAAAGATGCTATTACATCTTAAACATTTCCAAACATCAAATATCCTAAAAACTACAAAAGCTGTAAACTTAAATAAACAAACTAAGACTTCATCAGATGCTAAACATCTAACCAACTCTCCCCCTTTTGCCATTATCAAACAAGGAGAACTAGCACACTAGGGAGAAGGAGAAGAGGATGAGTCAGAGTCTGGTGCAGGAGGGCGCACAACAGCTTGTGGAATGTCAGGAAGAGGAGGCAGGTTGGACAGATGAAGGTTCATCTTGTGGTGGAAATCGTTTGAAGTTCTCATGGCTTGAAGGACTGTGTCAAGTCCATCAAGAATGGCCTCTTGCCTCTGTTTGTCATGCTTAAGCTTCCTGAGGATCTTCTTCTGATTCTTCTCAAGTCTTGTGCTTAGATCCTTGATGTTGATTGTTGTTTCTCTTGTTGGAGCTGGTTGAGGAAGGTGTTGATGGATGTGAGATGTGGGTAGGAATGGAGGGCTCAGAAGATGGAGCTGGCTTGCTGTGCTGTTGGAGGAGCTGATTGATCATATTTGGGCTGAGGAGAGTCAAACAGCACATGTCCGCAAAGAATTTTCCAGGTGTAGGAAATGAGGTCTGTTGGGAGTGAGATGGCTCATACCTTGGAGGAGTCTTTTGTGTCCAGGAGCCTCAACAGTAGGCATCTCATCAGTGGGGGTCTCATTTGCAGCCACCTGAGTATCCTGCATCTCATCATGAGTGGAAGTGGTATTTTCTTTCTCCAAGCTCACAAGGGTTTCAGCTATTTTTTGGTAGATGGTGAGGGTTCAGCTTGGGTAGTGATTTGTGGTGGAGATTTAGGTGGAGGAGACTGGGTTGTGGCTCAGGAGCAGGTTCCTCCACATGAGGTGCTTCTGTGCTGAGTGGCTGAGGCTCTGGTTGAGTGAGGGCTGAAGAGACATGCTCAGATGTGCTTTTCTTCTTCTTTTCTGGGTCTCAGCCTCAGTTGAAACTGACTGATGAGATTTTCTCTTTCTATCTTCTTTAGGGATCTCAGATCCTGCTTGAGATCCCTCTGTTGTGTCCTTGACAACCTTTTTCTTTTTCTTCTTCTTATGGGTGTCTGACATCTTTGAGGAAGGGGAAGCTTGTGCAGTAACAGGGATAGGAAGAGGATTATCAAGAGGAAGGTGGGAGAAGGAATTGACATACCATCTAGTCCAAGAGACTTCAGATTTATTCTTCCCACATAGCCAGGTTTCTCATCAGATTCTTCGCATCCACTCAAGTCCACTTTAAAGTGCTTCATTATCCTGGTAACCAGCATTCCAAAAGGAAGGGAGGCAGTGATCTTGGCATTATGAAATGCATGCTCCATATGCCTTAGGATGAGGAATGGCAGGTTGAGAGGGATTCCATGCTTGAGATGGTACATCACCATCAGATCTTGTGTATAAACCTTGTTGAAGGTCCCTGCTCTGGGCATGATGCACTTGGCAACTAGATGAAATAGAAATTTTCCAAAGAGATTGAGGGAAGAGGCTGAGTCTGAAATGACACCACCTTTGAATAAGGAGGTTCCCACGTTTGCTGAAGGAATGCCAATGTGATTCCACCAATGCTCTTCATTGTAGAGCCTATTTCCATCTACTGGGGCTTGAATAATGGATCCAAGAGATTCCTCAGTCAGTTCAATATGAACTCCTTTGAGATTTGTAATGACATGAGGCAAACCTTGAGATGAGCCTTTGACTCTGTAGCACCAGCATAGAAGGCTCTGGTCATCTTTGGAAAGACTGTCTCTGTCATTGACAGATAGTCTTCCCAGCCTTGTCTCTTCAGATAGGGACCAATATCCCAGTTTGCATCCCGTAGCTCTTGGGTAGAGATGACTCTTCCCACAATAATATTCTTGTCAACGAACTTCTTTACGAACTTTTCTTCAGCTTCTTTGTTTTCAAATAAGTCTGACTGAAAAGAAAGTTTTTTCCCTTCAATAGCTTTTCCTTTTCCCTTTTTGGAGGGCTCAGGTTGAGTAAGGTCAATGTGCTCTGGAGACCTAGGGGGTTTTTGAGATGTGGTTTGGGCTACATTAGAAGCAATCCTTGAGACTTCATTCTTGGAGGAAGAGGGGTGTTCTTCTTGGAAGAAGTGGACTTAGATGAAGGAGATTTTTGGGACTGGGTCTGAGAAGGTTCAGACTCAGTGCTTGGTTGAGGTGATGGAGAGCGGCTGAGACTCTCTTGGCTTGAGTGCACACTGATGGACTGAGATTGTTCATCATCAGAAGACATCTTGATTTCAGGAGATGAGGACGAGGATGATTTATCAGAGTAGGGAAGTTTGATTCCAACGATTTTGATGCGCATTGAGACAGGGAAGAGATGAGATGAGAAGTTATGGGTTGGTTTAAATAAAGAGAGGTTTCAGAGAGAGAATGAGTGCGCATGTGACAAAATGGCAGTTAATGAAACGGTTGAAGGTGGTTGGCTCTCCTTTTTTATAGTAACGACTAGTTTACTAATGAGTGGGGAGTTACTAGCCGTTGGTTAACGACTCTTTTTTGTAACGTCTAGTCAATAGTGAACATGAGTTGAGACGCATCATGAGACGCTCCTCGTCTAGCATGCTCCTGAGACGTCATCTCTTCTCAGATGACTCCTTTCAGTCTCATCTCTGTGAGACTCACAACTTGTCTCATCTTACAATTCTTAACTAAGAGACACATATTTAATAATTTTAGATTCTCAACAAATTTTCTTCTACTAAAGGCTTAGTGAAGATATCACAAGTTGATTTTTGGTATCAACAAAGATGATTTCCACATTCCCTTTTGCACATGGTCTCTTATAAAATGATGCTTAATATCTATATGTTTAGACCTTGAATGATGAATAGGATTTTTTGCAAGGTTTATAGCACTTGTATTGTCACAGTAAATGGGAATATTAGAGTACCTGAGTGCATAGTCTTGCATTTGAGACTTGATCCACAAAATCTGAGTGCAGCATGCAGCTGCTGAAACATATTCAGCTTCAGTTGTGGACAAAGCTATTGTATTCTGTTTCTTGCAAGACCAGGATATAAGACATTTCCCAAGGAATTGACAAGTGCCACTGGTGCTCTTCCTATCCATTTTATCTCCAGCAAAGTCAGCATGTATCCTATGAGTTTAAAACTTGAACCTTTCTCATACCAGAGACCAAGATTAGTGGTTCCTATTAAATATCTAAAAATTCTTTTGACAGCAGAAAGATGAGATTCCTTAGGATCTGACTGATACCCAGCACAACATACTGAATATCAGGTCTGCTGGCAGTTAGGTACATAAGAGATCCAATCATACCTCTATAGAGCTTTTCTGAGACAGCTTTACCAGTCTCATCTTTGTCAAGCTGAGTTGAGGGGTGCATTGGAGTCTTCATTGGCTTGGCATCACTCATTTTGAATTTTGTCAGCAGATCTCTTGCATATTTCTCTTGACAGATGAAGATGCCTTCTGACAGTTGCTTTATTTGCAGCCCAAGGAAGAATCTTAGTTCACCCATCATGCTCATTTCAAATTCTCCCTGCATGAGACTTGAGAATTCTTGACAAAGAAGCTCATTAGTGGATCCAAAAATAATGTCATCAACATAAATTTGAACAATCAATAAATCTTTGTTAACTTCCCTTTTAAACAATGTGGTATCAATCTGTCCTCTAGTGAATCCATTTTTAAGTAAAAATGAACTTAACCTGTCATACCAAGCTCTTGGAGCTTGCTTGAGGCCATACAAGGCCTTTTTAAGTCTGAGGACATACTCTGGATGATGGGGATCTTCAAAACCTGGTGGTTGCCTTACATAGACTTCCTCTTCAATAATTCCATTTAGGAATGCACTCTTTACATCCATTTGGTAGAGCTTGAAGTCCTTGTGAGCAGCAAAAGCCAATAAGATTCTGATTGCTTCAAGTCTGGCAACAGGAGCAAAGGTTTCATCATAGTCAATTCCTTTGTTGGTTGTATCCTTGAGCCACAAGTCTTGCTTTGTTTCTCATGACTTTGCCTTTCTCATTCAGCTTGTTTCTGAATACCCATCTGGTTCCAATAATGGATTGATAAGAGGGAGGTGGAACCAGATCCCAGACTTTGCTTTTCAAATTGGCTCAGCTCTTCTTCCATAGCTTTAATCCATGATTCATCATTAAGAGCTTCATGTATGTCTTTTGGTTCTATCTCAGATAGAAGGGCTATCAAGTTCTCAGCATCTCTGAAGGAAGATCTAGTCCTGACTCTATCTGAGGTTTCTCCAATTATTTGTTCTCTGGGATGAGATCTCACTAGTCTCCACTTCTGGGAAGTTGAGATGCATGCTCATTCTGGATCTCTAGACTTTCTTGTCTTGGTTCCCTGATCTCAGGATGTCCATCTGGTTTATCTTCTTCTTGGGGTACATGAGATGAGTCAGGATTAATGCTTCTGTGAGACATCATCTCAGATTGGGCTTCTCTTCTATGTTCAGGCTGAGATGATCTCATCAGTTTCGGTTCAGGTGAGGATCTCTCTTCAGCTTCCTGAGTTGAGATTCTCAATTCTCCCATCATCTCTTCTATTTCTTCATCTACTCCTTTCTGAGAGCTGCCCTGTATCTCATTAAAGACTACATGCATAGATTCTTCAGTAGTTTTAGTTTTTAGATTGTATACTCTATAAGCTTTTGAAGTTTGTGAATATCCTAAGAAATTCCTTTATCAGATTTTGTATCAAACTTGCCTAGTTGATCTTTAGTGTTCAGGATAACAATCACAACCAAAAACATGAAAGTATGAAATTGAGGGCTTTCTCCCTTTCCACAGCTCATATGGAGTTTTATTTAAAATCTTTCTTATAGTGACTCTGTTTATGATATAGCAGGAGGTGTTAACTGCTTCTGCCCAAAAATATTTTTCAATTCCAGAGTCACATAACAAAGTTCTTGCCATCTCTTGAAGGGTCCTGTTCTTTCTCTCAACTACTCCATTCTGTTGAGGAGTTCTTGGACATGAAAAGTTATGAGTAATGCCATTTTATCAAAAAATCTTTAAACTTAGCATTCTCAAACTCTCCTCCATGATCACTCCTCACACCAATTCCACCCTTTCTCAGACTGATCTTTTTGCAAAAGTTTTGAAGGAATCATAGATTCATCCTTCTGAGAGAGGAATAGAACCCAGGTGAACCTAGAGAAATCATCCACAATTAAAAGCCATACTTTTTACCACTGAGACTTGCAGTCTTAGTTGGTCCAAAAGATCAATGTGGAGGATTTCAAGAGGTCTGGTGGTTGAGACATGAGACTTGGACTTGAAGCTTGATTTGTTGTGCTTGCTTTTACACATGACTCACATATCATGTCTTTGTCAAATTTTACTTTAGGTAATCCTTTGACAAGAGACTGACTTGCAAGCTGACTTATGGTTCTCATGTTAATATGTCCAACTCTCTTATGCCAAAGCCTTTTTCATGATCATGAGACATGAGACATGTGAGATCAGAGGCTCTCAAGTGAGACTGAGTAAAGGTTTTTATTTCTCTTTCCAGAAAAGCTTTTTCCCAGTTTTGGAGTCTATGATCTCACATAAGTGGGTTGGAAATTAACAATAACCATTGTCACACAACTATACTCAGCAAATTATGTTTCAACCCTTCAACAAATAGACATTTTCAATTTGAGCTGAGTTTGTCTTACCAATTTTACCTATGCCCTTGATTTGGGCCTTGCTGTTGTCTCCAAAGGAGACAACTCCTGTTGCTTTCTCTTCAAGTGACAGGAACTTGCTTTTGTCCCCTGTCATGTGTCTTGAACATCCACTGTCCAGCACCCACATTTCTTTGATCTTGCTGCTGCTGCACATCTGTTGAAACACAAGATTTAGCTTTAGGTACCCACTTATATTGGGTCCTTCATGGTTAGTTACCCTTCTCTTGAATGCTACATGTCTCAAGTAACATTCAGTGCCTTGTGGCCAAACTTGCTGCAACAAGAACATCTTTCCTTCCTTCTTTTTCTTGCAGGAACAAAGAAGTCCTTATACCAGATCTCACTAGAGACTTCTCATAGCCAATCCAGCTTTATCAAAAATTCCTTTTTGAGACCCAATGAGTCTCTCAGTTTTTTGTTCCCTTTACAAACTTTGCTAGATCATCTATGAGAGTTCTATTTTGTTTCTTGAGTTTCTGTTTTCTTCAGAAAGATTTTTTGCTCTTGCTCATCATGAGCTTGAGTCTTTGCTTTCACAAGTTCAGACAGTCTCATGTGAGACACATGAGACTACTGTTTTTATGATTCAAACTTCATTCTCTTTTTCAAGAAATTTACCTTTTTCAAGAGCTGTGTCATTCTGATTTTATAAGGAGCTCTTTGAACAAGAAGGTTTGAATCATAGAAGATTTTCAAAAGCAGACTTAAGCTCACTAAAGGAGAGTTCTGAGTCAGTCATATACCTCTCATCAGATGAGTCACCATTTGCCATGAGACACGATTAGCAGATTCTTCATCTTGACTCTCATCTCCTTGTGTCATCCCAAGTGGCCATCATTGCCTTCTTTCTAGGGCTTTTTTTCTCCTTTTTGAGTAATGGACATTCAGACTTGATATGTCCAGGTTTTCTACATTCAAAACAGATGAATTGTCCCTTTCTGTCAGATTTTACTTCTCCTCTTCTTGAGGGAAGCTTCTTCTTCCACTTCCTCTAGCTTCCACATGCGTCTGATCTTTCTTGAGATGTAGGCTAATCATCATCCATCTCACTTTCATCATCTCCTTCATCTTCTTCAGTTTCTGTATCATGAGATGAGTTTAGTGAAGTCTGTTGAGATGAGTTTCCTTTTTACCTTTGGAGCTGCTGGATGATGCCTTAAGGCTATTGTCTTAGGGCGTCTGATGAGATCTTCCTCCATCAGCTCCTGCTCATGAACCTTAAAGATCCAAGGAGTTCATCCAATCTGAGAGTCTCAGATCCTTGGCTTCTTGAATGGCTGTGACTTTTGGTCTCCAAGGTTTGGGCAGGCTCCTTAGGATTTTTCTTACCATGTCTGATTTGAGTAGGTTCTTCCTAAGGACTTGAGGTCATTTGTAATGATAGTGAACCCTTCTCACCATGTCCTCAATACCTTCATCTTCATTCATTTGAAGAGCTCATACGTCTGACCATTATGTTGATTTTAGCTTCTTTTACTTGATTTGTCCCTTCATGCTCTATCTCAAGAGCATTCCATATTTCTTTAGCTGTAGCACATCCAGTCACCTTGTCATATTCACTTCTGCTTAAGGCACAGGTGAGTAAGTATTTTGCTCTTGAATTCAGTATATATCTTGCTTTCTCAACATCTCTCCATTTCTCTCTAGGCTTAGCTGCCCTGAGCCCAAGTCATATGTGATATGGGGCATGTAACGTCCCATCTCAATGATTTCCCATAGATCAGCATGTTGAGATTCAATAAATAATCTTATCCTGTCCTTCCCAGTAGTAGTAGTCGGTTCTATCAAAGGCAGGTGGTCTGTTGGTAAATGCTCCTTCAGGAATAAAACAGGCTTGCACTTTGTCCAGCCATTGGCTCTTTTCCTCTTCACACGAGGTGTGCTCAACCCCAAGAGGCCGATCTCTGATACCAACTGAAGTTGGCTGAATGTCTCTA
Source organism: Sesbania bispinosa (assembly GCA_026901365.1). Classification (NCBI taxonomy): domain Eukaryota; kingdom Viridiplantae; phylum Streptophyta; class Magnoliopsida; order Fabales; family Fabaceae; genus Sesbania; species Sesbania bispinosa. The sequence continues at coordinate 327,936 of QLOH01000158.1, read as the reverse complement.
GAAAGGGGGGGGGGGTTGAATAGAGACTCTTTAAAATTGTTCCTAAAAATTTATTACACTGAAATTGAGTGTTGAGACGTGATCTCAAGTCTGCGAACTTGGGGTCTCTGTTAAGACAAGATATAACCAATTTCAATTTCTATTGTTTGATTTAAGCTTGGGTTGTCTTAGACTTTTAATTCAAACTCAGAATAGTTAACAGTATTAAGGTGAGTCAAGTATAAAGTAAAATCACAAGATAAGTAAGAGAGATGGCACAGAGATCTTATCCTGGTTCACCCACACCTTGACAACCCGTCAATTACAAGTATTCTTACAACCTCTTTAGGACATCTCTCACACCAAGCCTATGTTCAATGATCACAAGAATATGAAGTTGATGTGGGTCTAGCTTACAAACATACACTGTATGGATAGGCAGTAGGTTTTAGCTAGTAGTTTTCTCTTCTAACTGAAAATATTACAATTCAAACAGGAGAGGAAGGATGGAGACTAATGCAATTCTCAAGTTGAGATCAGGTCTGAATATGAACTGCTTGAGACAAGCACTTGAGATGTCACTTGAGATAAGTTAAGATGCAATAGATGTTCAATGATTTTTGTAGTCTCTCCCACTCACTTCACTGTAGCCCTCAGTATTTATTTCAGATGATGGCAGTTAGCTGTTTTTTACCATTTGTGATCGTTGAGAGCCGTTGAGTGAGTGTCAGTCCATGTTTCCTGGATGAGAGCAGGTGTTTTGCAAGTACAGAAGTCATTGTGTCAGTGCACAGTGTACTGGATCTTTCACTTTATTCTGACTTGATATCTTGACTTTTTGATCTATACTTGAATCTTCTAATGAGTCTGGCTCTCTTCCTTACATTTGCTGCTTGGATCTCATCTCTTCTCGTCTGTTCATGAGACAGCGTCTGAACATGAGACCGCGTCTGACCATGAGATCGCGTCTCAAGCTGATCTTGCATCTTTTCTAAACTTGAGCTGATCTCTTGTATCCTTTTCAAGTTGAGTATCATATTTTCACTTGACTTAGGCCATGGAGCTTATGTTGCACTTCCTTGGTCTATAGCTTGTTCTAGAGATGATCTCTTGGCTTTGCAACTATTCCTGAGACAGCGTCTCAAGCTGTTGCTGAGTCTCTAGCTCATCTAGTGCCTTCTTAAGGCTTCCTTGTTTCTTTCATATGGATTTTGCAGCATAGATTCTAAGGATGTTCTGCCACATGCTTGAGCACACAGTTAGTAATAACAAGATGCATTTCATATATTTAAAACTTAGTGGTTGGCATATTAAAAACATAAGGAGGTGAGTTTGTCTCAACACCTCCAAGTTTTGAAAATTATAAGCATCCAAATCATGTTTTCAAATTATCAAAAGCTTTATATGGATTAAAACAATCTCCTAGAGCTTGGTATGAAAGATTAAGCAGTTTCCTTCTTAAAAATGATTTTACAAGAGGAAAAATTGATACTACATTATTTAGAAGAACTTCTAAGAAAGATTTACTGATTGTCCAAATTTATGTTGATGATATCATTTTTGGTTCCACAAATATAAAAATGTGTGAAGAATTTGCAGAGTTAATGAAAAGAGAATTTGAAATGAGTCTCATGGGAGAACTCAAATTCTTTCTTGGACTTCAAATCAAGCAAGAAGAATCTGGAATTTTCATTTATCATGAAAAATACTCAAAAGATCTTCTCAGAAGATACAAAATGGAAGGATCAAAATCCATGGGAACCCCCATGCATCCTTCTACTGTTTTGAACTTGGATGAAAATGGAAAATCTGTCTCTGAAAAGGAATATAGGGGAATGATGGGATCATTGCTTTATTTAACTACAAGTAGGCCAAATATTTTATTCTCTGTAGGACTTTGTGCTAAATTTCAATCTTCTCCAAAAGAATCTCATGTTGCAGCTGTAAAAAGGATATTTAGATATCTTGTTGCAACAACTGATCTTGGTCTTTGGTACAAGAAAGGTACAGATTTTGATCTTACACGATATTGTGATACTGATTATGCTGGAGATAGATTAGATAGAAAAAGCACAAGTGGTAGATGTCAATTCCTTGGAGAATCACTAATATCTTGGTCATGCAAAAAGCAGCCAACCATAGCTTAATCTACTGCAAAAGCTGAATATGTTTCTTCTGCAAATTGTTGCTCACAAATGCTATGGATAAAGCATCAAATGGAAGACTATTGCTTAAGGTACTAAAAATTCCTATCCTCTGTGAAAATACTAGTGCCATTAGTCTGTCCAAGAATCTAATACAGCATTCTAGAGGTCCAAACATATTGATATAAAACATCACTTTATTAGAGACCATGTTCAGAAAAATGAAATTGAATTAAAATTCATTGAGACCAAACTCCAAATTGCTGATATTTTTACTAAGCCACTTGTAGAAGATAGATTCAACTTCATAAGAGATAAGTTAAACTTAGAAAAAATAAACTCATGAATGTTTACTTAAGATAAGTCAGTCACTACTCTACTGCCTATGCAGTTCTATATCTTCTGAAAAAGAAGAACTCATCTTCTAGAAACTGCTACTGCAGTATAATTCTTCTGAAGAGAAAAATTATATCTTCTGGAACTTGACCAGTCAAGTTCTCCTTCATGTTATGACTTTCCAGAATATTTGTCCTATACAATGAAATGTCCCTGTCAATCAACTCTAAACTACAGGAGCTATTTTATCAAGATTGGCTTTTGTGTAAAGTCAATACTTAAATATGACACGTATTAGGAAGTGAGGTAACAAAACTCAACCTGGAAAAGGTTCTTTTTGTCCCTAAGCATAAAAAGGAGTAAGTATTGCACTAAAATTGCAATGCACTCTCTGACCATTGGAAGCACTAACTACTTCCATAAAAAACTGTGCTCACAAGCAACTTTCTCTCTCCCTCCTCACTCTTCATCTTCTCAAACGGCTAGTTGAGAAAGCTTTAATAAGCATTCTTCTGCGAGCATAGCTCTTATTCTAACTATCACTGCATCTCCCCTCTATCAATATTCTTCACTTATTAAGTTGTGCTCATCATTTCTCTCAATCAAAAACTCTATACTCTGTTTTTCAGGCATCTCTCTTTTCAACAATGAGGATCAAGCAACTGGCAAATAGGAAGAAAACTTCATCACCTGCTGATTCTGGGAGCCCTCCAAATAGTCAAGGAACTCCACCACAACCAGAAATGCAAGTTATTCCATATGGGAAAGTTCTTGAAGTACAACCCCTGTCTGCAAGACCACCATCTCCACAACCAGTACAACCCACCTCCTCTTCAAAACTTCCACTCTCTCCCAAAACCGTAGCCTCCACTTCCTCTCCTTCTTCCAAGCCATTAGCTTTTGAGGCTCCTTCATCTTCAAAAGGAAAGGGTCCTGGTCAAGACACAATAGTTTGAGTTAGAAGGTCAGGGAGATCGAGAGCTGGTGTTAATGTATCCATTCACACCATAGGTAATGAAGCTGATAAACCCATTAGAGTAGACTCCCCATCATCATCAAAGAATAGCTCACAATGCTCCAGTGAGCAGGAAGAAGTAAAACAAAAATCCAGTGAGGAAAGTAGCTTAGAGAGTGACCCCTCTGAGGAAGAAGAAGATCCCAACAGAGACCTTTTTGGGAAGATATTTTGGTTGCAGGAAGTGAGGAAAGAAGGATGGGATGCCAATCACTTTGTCAAGTTACAAGGATGGGGTGATTTTCTTCTCATTAGGGAACCTGTATATCCCAGACTGGTCAAAGCATTTTATGCTTTAGCTAGTGAATATCGAAGTGATGGCAAATCTTTGGTTGTAGATATTAAGGGATCCACCATGGTTTTGACAGCTGAATCCATAGAAGAAGCCTTAGACCTCCCTCATTGTCCTAATCATTTGTATGAAGAAAATTGGTATGCCTCTGTTGGTACTACCAAAGGGGAAGTTGTTCAAAGTGTTCTGAGCAATACAAATTCCAAGCTTGTTTCCAACCAACTCACCCCCATCTGCAGAATTTTTCATAAAATCTGCTGCTATTCACTCATTCCCACAACTGGAACTCTAGAAAGAGTCACTGATCAAGACTGTCTTGTCTTGTATCATCTTCTGTAAGGTCAGCCTATCTCTCTTTCCTACATTATCCTTAGAACAACGATTTCTGCTGCTAATCCTCTTAGAGCCTATGCCTGTTTGCCTTATGGAATGTTGCTTACTATCCTTTTCACACATCATCAAGTCTCCTTAGAAGATGAAGAAATCTATGAGGATATCACCTTTTTTGATAGGAGCAACATTAGAAAAATGCATATTAGGATTCCGGATTTATCTCAATACATGAAAAGTGATTCTGAAGAAGAAGATGATCAGGGTGAATCCATTGCTCCTAGGTCCAAGAAGCAGAAATCTTTCCTTTAAACATTCAGTAGGAAAAGAAAAAGGGGTCAGAAGGATACTCATGTCTCTGCAGAAGATTGCATACCACTGAAGAAGCAAAGAGGTGAAGCTTCTGCAGAATCCCCTGATATGGAACGTCCTGCATCCTTCACTTATGAGGAAGATGAACCAAACAACAACCATGGTAGGACATCTTCTCAAAAAGAATGATCCTTGAATGTGGAGATTCTAGAAGAAGGGCACCTGGAAGCCATTCAAGAGGGATGTGCCTCTCCAACTCTTGTTGAGCATTAAGCTGAGCTAGAAGGAAATCTTGAGGTTTCTTCTAAATATGGGATGGCTGCTAATGCTCTTGCCATGTTGGCAAAGAGTTACTCTGAAATTCCTTCCTATGACACTTCTGTAGCCATGTTGCAACCATCTCCTGCTGCCTCAGAAGAAATAAGAAATCAAGACATGTCTCCTGTGAAAACTATTGAATTAAATCTGTCTCTAGAAGAAGAAGATCCTAAGGGTGAGGACCAATTTGTTCCCTCTGTAGGAACTTTTGGGACTAAAATGGTCGATCAGTTTTTGACCTCCCCAATTCTTGATTCAACTCTTCCTTCTTCAGTTCCTCTTAGAGATAACATCCCTACCATATCTGCCAATCTCTCTTCAATGAATAAATTCCTCTAGCAGCTTAGTACTGAAAGGGATCAAATTCCTTCTTCTGCACAGAATGAGAAGGTTGAAGAAGCTTCTAGTGTCCCTGCTGAACCTTCAGACACTCCATCCTTCCACTCTATTGAGAAACAAGTTAGGAAGATCAAAGTTGATATCAAGAAATTATTTTCCAATGTCAATATTCTCCAGAATTCTGTGAATGAGATGATTGAAAGATTCACTCAACATCAATTCTGGTTTAACAATTTTGTTCTTCCTGTTATAGCACCTCAGGCTCCACCTATGCCATTTCTACTCTTTCAGCCCCCACAGAATATCTTGCAGCCTACTACTTCATCATCCTCTGACCATTCTTCTCCATCAAAATAGGATGATGATGATACTGCTTCTTCTCATAGTTTGCTCTTGTTCTTTTTGACTGATGACAAAGGGAGAGAAGTAGTATTTTGCATTGCAGGGAACTTAAGCTAATTCTCTTTTTGTAATGATGCCTGACTGTTGATTATAAATTTAATGATGTATATTCTGCTTGTTGATGAAGTTAATTTTGTCTGATACTTTGTTTTAAATGATAAGTGAATGAACAATAATTTACTTGCTTATGATATTTGATATCTTTATTTCTTCTTATTATCCTCTGAAAATTTAGTCAACATGATCATAACATAAATTCAGGGGGAGTTTTTTAATTAAAGTCAGAATTATACAAATTAAAATTTGAAAGGTTGTCATCATCAAAAAGAGGGAGATTGTAAGGTTCAAAATCCTCCAAAAATGTTTTAATGATGACAAACCTATCAAAGTTCAGTTAGTATAATTCTGATTTAAGGTACTAATGATTTTATTCAAGTATGGTAAGGAAGTGCAAATATAAAGATTCAACTTAAGAAATCATTATTAGCCTCTGAAGACTATCAGAAGATATATCATATTTTAAGAAAGCAAGAAAGCAGTTGAGAAGAAGGCTTAGCACATTCTGTTATAAGAATCACATCCTAAAAAGAAGCATAGCAACTGTCAAATCAGCAAAATCATATGACAGAAGAAGCAAGATGCTCTAGTTTACAAAGGATAATGATTCTAAATGTTTTGAGATTTTTTCTTCTAAGGAAATATGCTCAGAAGAAAGACATAACACACAAATAATGCGTTAGAAGGAAGATTCACTGTCAAAGTATTTGCAGAAGAAGTTGTGTTCTGGAAAACTCATATTCCTCAAATTTTCTCCATCTGCAAGTGTTCAAAATATTTTTAATAAAAATCCTTCATTTGAATATGTTTGAAATGATCTCCTCCGTGAGTTTGAAGGATAAAATTCAGAAGGAATTGATCCCTGCAGAAGAAATGCTCTCCGAAAGAAATAATCAGTCAAAGGACAACTGTGTTTGACTATGACAGCCTGCACATGCAGTGATTCAGTCTGATCTTGATAAAGAAAGCTCCTAACACAGCTGGAAATGTCTCAGCCTTGCCCAGTGATTGCAACGGCTAAAAATTCAAGTTTCCTATAAAAGGAGTTCATTACATCATGAAAAAACACAACACAAAGTCCAAAAGAAGCAACAGAGTTCATATTTACCATTTCTACCTTCTGGAAAAATTCCCTCTCTCAGAAATCCCTGATATTCTGCTTCTAAAAGTTCAAGAGAAGAGAGCTGGCTCGAGTACCTTCTGCTATGCTTAATTTGTATTTATTTTGAGCCTTGTATTTACCCTTTTCTCGACTCATATCGTCTGTAATCACTCAAGGAGGCTAAAAGGTGTTGAGTGCCTCTTGAGAAGTTGTGTGTGTTTGCTTGTAGAGAATTTCACTATGTGTTAGTGAGATAAGTTAAGAGAAAACTCTGCAGAAAGATTTCTGTAGATTCTTGTTGTCTGTATCTTCTGCAGAAGAAACTACAATAAGAGTAAGGCACTGCTTAGTTACAGGAGGAACCGGTTGAGAGCCTGAAGAGGCTGCAGAAGAATACTGGTGGTAAGGAGTACCCAAGGAAATTGTAAACTGACAGTTGATCAAGAAAATCCTACTTGGTGTAGGGACTGGACGTAGCCTCAGGTTGGAAGAGGTGAACCAGTATAAAATCTGTGTGTGCAATCTTCTAATCCCCACTCTCTTTATTTTATGATTGATTACATGTGCATAAAACTACTTTGAAAAATTAACTAATACCTAAGTAAGTGTTACAAACTAAAGTTCCATTTAGGAACCATATCTTCTGCATACTGCATAGTCTATAGCCTTTATCCTCTGGTGAACCTTTTAATACAAAGCCAAGTCTAACTTGAGCAGATTAAGTATTAAAAGAAAATTGCAGAAAATTTTAAAAGATCACAATTCAACCCCCCGTTCTTGTGATTGGAATTTCAATTTCAAACCCATCAGCACACAACCCCAACCTTACATTTCTTGGTTCATTTTCAAAATCAGGATACAAATTATCAAAGTGTTTCCATGCTTCCCCATCCGATGGATGACGCAATAAACCAGAATCATTTTTATTCTCATGATGCCATCGCATTTGTGCAGCAGACTCTAATGAAGCATACAATTGCTGCAACCTTGGAATAATAGGCATATAAAACATCCTCTTCACCGGAACATCCTTTTATATCCCCTTCCCAACCTTACGAGGAACAAACCTCGGAGCATTACAAAACTTGCATTCAGTTAACATAGAATCATCCTTGTAATACAACATGCAACCATTCCTACAACAATCAATTTTTTCCGCCTTCAACCTAACTTAGACACCAATTTGTCACCTGATAATAGTTCTTTAGAATGGTGTTGAGTGTTGGAGCTACATCAAGTAGCATTTGGATGAAATAATCCAAACTCTTTTCAATAACATGCCAATTACTCCTAGCTGCTAATAACCTCACAACTATTGATAACCTAGAATCATTTGCTCCATCATAGATAAGCTGGTTTGCATATATTAACATATCATAAAAACGTTGGGCATCTGGGTTAGGTGGCTCATGGTCATATCATCCGTTTCATCAGGTATAGGCCTAAATGCATCATACACCATTTGAGTCATTGAGGCAAACTGAGGTTCATAACTCATACCTTCACCACTATTATCATCATCTCCCAACTCAACATTTTTAGACCCTACTTCTCCGTGTTCAATCCATACCCTATAGTTTGGTTTAAATCCAAACTTCAACAAATGAAGTCTAACCGAAGAAGGTTTCAGAATACGCTCACAATTACATTTCACACATGGACACCTAATCCCTCCATCAGAAACAAACGAAGATTATTCCATAGCCTTGTTAACAAATATCGAAATCCCTTCAATAAACTAATTACTCAATCTCCTAGGAGAATCAAGCCTATCATACATCCATCTACGATCCATTTCTCTACAATTCAAAAATTATATACTTTCAACATAAAGGTTTCATATATCACAACATAAACACAATTCTATAATATTAGCACACAACCACCCTTCATAGGGTCTCACCTATTGAGCTCAGCTCTCCACTAACAAACAATTCATACAATACAAACACATGCACAAATATATATTAACAACACCCTTCATAGGGTCTCACTTATTGAGATCAACTCTCCACTAACAAATAATTCATACAATACAAACACATGCACAAATATATATTACCAGCACACAACCAGCACCCTTCATAGGTCTCACCTATTGAGCTCAGCTCTCCACTAACAAACAATTCATACAATACAGAGAGACAAATTACAACAGTTACATCACACATAGGAGAGAACACAATACCTGTTCGATGCCCAAACGGAGATTCACTGTCGGCAACGTCTACCCACGATGGTTGGCCGCGCTCCATCATCTCTTTACCAAAAGCAGTGGTTGTTTCACAAAAATAATTGGTAATATTGAAGGGTTAAGTGAGAGGGAGAGGTTGAAGGAGAATGAGAGCTTGAGGGACAGTGATGGAGGTATGGAGGTCAATTTTCCGGTGTGGCCACGGCGGAGAAGAACAGAGAAGAAGAGAAGAAGGAAAGAACAAAAGAGAAAGAAGAACGAAGGGACGGGTCACATAAATCTCATATTTTGTGACAGCTTTTAGCGACGGCCTAGCCGTCGCTATGTTTAATTCAGGTAGCAACGGTCACGCCGTTGCTAATACAACAAAAACCGTCACTCTAATGTTTTTGAAATTAGCAACCTTTTGTCTGTCGTTAATTTGAAACTGAGCCGTCTCTAACGACAATTTTCAGTTAGCGACGGTCGTGTCGTCGCTTAGCCTTCGATAATTTTTTTAATTAGCGACAGCTTGGCCATCGTTATGTAATAGTTTTTGGGAAAAAATGTAAAAGAAAAAAAACAGGTCGCTACGTCTTAGCGACGGCTAAGCCGTCGCAAAAAAAGCCATCTCTAAAAATGAAAATTCTTGTAGCGAAGATAGGTTCAACTTTATCATAAATCTTTTAAACATGTGTGCTCATGAGTAAGTGTTCAGATTTAATTTTTTAAATGTGGTATGTAATTGAAACTGAGAGTGTGTCCAGATCTGAGATTGAGCTTAGACCTGAGACTTAGTCTGAGATTGAGCTAATATGAGACTAAGATCAAGTCTAAGCTCAGAAGCTGGAACAGTTAAAATGATGTTGATAACTGTCTTTGAGCCACTGACCACTAACGACTAGTTGCGCAGAACTATTACCTCAAAAATCACCTCACTAGCCGTTGCATATTAAAATGCCCCTAACCGCTCAACTGCCTTTCACACTTCACGAGTTATTCTCCTATCTCTCTCCATCTCACCTCATTTCTATAAAAGGAAAAATTCTTCAAAATATCCTTACTCATGTGCATCAAAATACCTGCAATCAAACTCCCTCCTTCTCATCTTTCTTCATCTTCTTCATCACCGGAATTAAGCATGTCTTCCAACTCAAGTGAATCCATGGGTTCTTTGGCTTTAAGCCAAGATAGATTGACATGTTCTCCAATCCCATAGCCCAACACTGAGTCTGAGTGTACACCGACTCAATCTCAACCATCCTCCAACCCCACCTTCTTACAAAACAAGGTCACCACCCAGGAATCACGTAGGATAGATTCCAACGTAGTTCAGACATTTGCACCTAAGAAGCCCAGGTCCCCTGCTCATGTGGATCTCACTGTTCCATCTTCCTCTGTCAAAGGTAAAGGAAAGCTTGGAGAAGGCAGCAAAGCAAGAAGCTGTCTTTTCAATCTAATCTATTTGAGAATGAAGTAGTAGACAGTAAGTTTACTGGAAGGTTTGTTGAAAGAAAGGTTGTGATTGGGAGAGTCATTCTCCCTATGGATCTGAGGCAAGCAAATTGGGATGTGATCTCGTATCTGAAAAAGCAAGGCTGGGAAGCCTATTTAAATATGTCTGAGCCCGTATATCCCAAGCTAACTAGGGTATTCTATGCTTCATGCACTACAGTAAAAGGGGCATCTAAAGGTTTGCCCAACGTCATGGCCAATCTCAAAGGGGTTCACATGGAGCTGACTGAAGAAGTGCTGGGAGCAATCATTCAAGCACCAGTTGCTGGGAACAGAATCTACAATGAAGAACAGTGGTGGAAACTCCTTGACGTATCATCTGAGATCGTTGGTGCATCCCTCTTCAGTCAAGCTGAGATAAGCCTCTCTGCCTCTGCTCTCATCCCTTTGGTTGCTTTCTCTTTTAGTTAGTAGTCAAATCCATCATACCAAGGGCTGGGACATTTGACAAAATGTATGCTACTGACTTGATGGTCATGTACCATCTCAAGCATGGGATTGAACTGAACCTCCCCTACCTGATTCTCAAACACATGGAACACACTTTTAACAACGCCAAGATGAATGCCTCCCTGCCATTTTCTATGCTCATTTCCAGAATCCTGAAACACTTCAAGGTTGATCTCTCCAGAGCTGAAGAGTCTCAGGAGAAGCTCACATATTTTGGAAAATCAAATATCCTTGCCTTGAAGCTTGACGGTAAATTTATTCCACCCCCTACTTTTACTTTACCCTCTGACTCAGCTTCAAAGGTTCCTCCCAATACATAAGTATCTTCATCATCCAAAATGTCCTATCCAGAGACAGTGACAAAGAAGAAGGACAAGAAGAAGAAAAGATTGTGTAAGACTCTTGGTGAAGACTCACAGGCCGCAACTGAAGCCACAAGGAAGAAGAAAAAGAAGGTCAAGAAAGCAAGTGCTTCTGTTGCCTTGGTTCAATCTGAACCACAGCCTCTGAGGTCAGAACCAACTTTGCCTACTGAGACTCAAGCTTATACTGAAGCTCATACTGAAGAACCCCCAGTCTCAACTCCATAAGTCTCACCTCATCCTTCTCCTACTCGTAATCCATCACCCTCTCCAATCACCAAATTAGTGGTTGAGACCCTTGCAAGTCTTGACAAAGAAGTCCCTGATGAAGCTACCCCAACTGGGACTAAGTAAAAGGAGGGAGTCTCCCCACCTATGAAAATATACACAGGGAAACACTAGAAGGGGGGTTGAATAGTGTTTCAATGGAAACCTTAAGTTTTTGGTAAACGTTTTAGAAAGACGTTTCAGAAAATCTTCAGACGATGAATTACGATTTGAAGTTTTGCTGTATCTTCTAAACTTGAGTTCAGACTTAAAATTTGCTTGTAAATGTACCTTTGAAAAGATTAAGGTTCTCTATTTAAAATGCTTTTCACGCCCCTTTTTGGTTAGAAGAAAAACTGAATTCACAGAGTTTAAGGGAAAGAGAGAATACAACCAAATTTATCCTGGTTCACTCACTTTCACCGTGAGCTACGTCCAGTCCCAAAGGCAACCCGCCAATGGATTTCCACTATTCTTGCAAGAATTACAAGTATTCTTTTCTGTCAAGCCTCTTCAGGCTCTACCACAAGTATTCTTTCTTTCACCAAGCCTCTCCAGGCTCTACAACAAGTATTCTTTCTTTCACCAAGCCTCTTGAAGCTCTACTAAAAGTATTCTTTCTTTCACCAAGCCTCTCCAGGCTCTACCGTATTCTTTCTTTCACCAAGCCTCTCCAGGCTCTCAACCAAGTATTATTTCTTTCACCAAGCCTCTTCAGGCTCTCCGACACTTATCCAAGTGTAACCCAAGTATTCTTTCAGACAGAAAGTCTCTCTAGGCTTCACAAACCAAACTGTTCTAAGTTTAATCAAGAAAGAGAATTAGTTCACTATCTTCATATGATAGCTGTGAACTTTGAAGTACAAAAAGCTGAGAGTTTCTCAAAATATGAAAATAAATGATTGTACAAAGAATATCAGAGTTTGATTTTTGCAGCGTGTAGTTTCTTTTGGTTGATAATGCTTCTCTAAACTTTAATTCTTCATGGGACGTATTTATAATCTCCAAAGGATAAATGCCCGTTACCAAATAACATTTAATGCATTCAGAATACGTTTGACACAGCTTTGTTCAAAGCAATCTGAGTAGAAGCAGGTGCAGCAGGTCTGCGCACACAAAGCAATCTGGGTAGGAGCAGCAGCATTGCAGACTTTCCTTAAATGTGCTAAACATTTGAACGAGGAAGAAAAGAAACATTGACTCTTATGTTGAAGTAGGTAAGATCTTGATTTGAACGTTCCTCACACTCAGCAACGTCTTCTAAGGTCAAACCATTGTCCAGAAGACTTCATCTTTTAGATGCAAGGGATGCTTCAGATGCACTTCACTTCTTTCGAGGATAATCGCTTTTCAGACGATGTTTGATCTTCAGACGATGATAAACTTTCAGATGATGTTTCACACTGATAGCCGGATGGGTGTAGGATCTAGAATTGAACAAAACAACCGATTAGAATCAATAAAATGCAATTGTAATGCGCAAATTAGGTGCAGGGCAGCAACTAATTTGGGTGAGAAAATGAAGGAAAATAAGATAAAGTGAAAGAAAAAGTGGAGACGAAGAAATGGTTGGGACGCCATTGATGCAGGAATCCACCAACAACAGATAAGTCTCAGTATGGTTTGAGCAACAACCACCAAACCTTACTCTCAACTCACCAAGAGGAGAAAATTGGGCATAATGCCTTTACTATTTCATAAGTGTTTATACAAGAAGAGAAGACTCCTTTATATAGGAGTGGAGGGGGCGGCCACTTAAGGTGAAATAAATGGGGAAAATAAAAGATGGTAGGAAAGCTATCCTAGTGGGTCTTGAACCCATGACCCAAGGCTTATAGCTAAGCTAAGTCTTAAGCCAATAAACCTCACAATTAGCGCCCAACTTAAGGAGAAAAAGGGAAATTACATCCAAAACCTAATTACTTTTATTTTCCTAATTACAAAGTCCTAATTAATTTGAGTCTTGAGTTGTTGACTTTGACTTCATGGTCAATGGTCAAAGGGTTGACTTTGATGAGGAAGGCCCATGCTTGGTTCAGCCCCAAACATTTCAAGCAGCTCCAAAGTTGATCCTAGACATCAGCTGTCAGTTCAGAACTCTACTGACAGGCACCATCATTCCCTCCCCTTGAGAAGCATTTGTCCTCAAATCTAAAAATTAGAGAAGTATAAGGGGTAGAAAAGAATTAAAAGGAATGGATGGCAAGAAAAGAGAAGGTGGAGACTTCCCTTTTGGGACTTATGGACATCCTTGCTATTCATTCAACTATGGACAATCCCCGCGCAACCTTAACCAAAAAGAAGACTCATTATTCCCAAGAATTCATCCTCTAATGTTCATAACAATAGTACTTGGGAATCATGTAGGGAGTTTTGGGGAAAGAAAGAGTGGTGGAAGAAAAAAGGGAAGTGGAAGAAGAAGAAGAAATAGGAGAAAAGGTTAGAGGAAACTCCCTTGTAGTGTTGCTACTTCCTCCTTCCTTAATCTGCAACTCCCTTTCTTGATGTCCTTCAAAACAATTAAGATCAGCAGTTTTGAATTGATGAAGTAATAACATGACTTCCCTTTTATTTTTTTGTTTCTCTTTGGTTTTCACCTTTTCTATCATCACTCTTGATGTTTCTTCTTTCTTTTTCTTTCTATCCTCACCTTCTATCTTAAGTCTCTTAATTTTCTCAAGTTCTATCTCTCTCTTCATGTGAGCTTGATCCTCACATATTTCTTGGATTGAAATTGGCATCAAAGTAATTTTAGCTTCATCACTTTAAAAGATATTTGATTAGAGTATCCATCATGGATGGCTCTCTTATCAAACTGCCAAGGCCTACCCAACAAGATATGTGTGGCATCCATAGGTACAACATCGCAAAGAACATTATCATCATAATCACCTATGGAAATAAAGATGAGAGTTTGTTTATTTACTTCCCTTTCCCCATCATCACATATCCAAGATAATTTGTATGGTCTGGGGTGGGGAGTGGTAGATAAACCAAGTTTTTCCACCATTCTTGCACTTGCAATGTTAGTGCAACTTCCACTATCAACAATTAGGGAGCAAATCCGTCCCTCTACCATGCATCTAGTGTGGAAGACAGTTTGCCTTTGTTCATCTTCTCTTATTATTTGATTTCCTAAGGACCTTCTCACCATGCAAAGTTTACCCTCGACCCTATATACTTCTTTCTTAATTTCATTCTCTTATTCACTAGTTTCTTTTTCCTCATCCTCACTTTGTTCATTCTCACTTGCACTAGTGTACTCTCCATTCTCTTTAACCAACATTGCCTTCCTATTTGGGCATTGGGAAGCAATGTGTCCCTTGCCATCACACTTGAAACATTTGATGTTTCTTGTGGAGGTAGAGGGCTCTTCCTTTTTAGTAGAAGGAGTGGGGTTAGAAGTAACCCTAGGACCCTTAGGTTCCTCCTTCTCTTGGCTCTTTCCCTCATCTTTCTTTAGGGTTTCCTTGTTCCTAGTTGTAAAACTAGTGTTTCCTCTTTTATAGCTACCCTTTCCTTTTAGTTGAGTTTCAATTTTAATACCTTGGTGTACCAAGTCCTCCATTTCTACATAAGCATGCAATTCCACTATGTCCCTTATGTCGAAATTAAGTCCATTGATAAACCTAGCCATAGTTGCTTCACTATCCTCAACTATGTTGGCCCTAATTAAAGAAAGTTCCATTTCCTTAAAGTACTCATCTACACTCTTAGAACCTTTCTTAAGAGTTTGGAGTTTGATGTGCAACTCCCTAGTGTAATGTTGAGGTATGAACCTCTTTCTCATGATGGACTTCATTTCCTCCCAAGAGGAAACCAAAGGAGCATTGCACCTTCTTCTTTCAGCCTGAAGCTGATGCCACCATACCAAGGCATAGTTCTTGAATTCTAGAGAGGCAATCTTAATCTTTTCCTCTTCCCTATACCTATGGCAACTAAAGATTTGTTCAATTTTAAGTTCCCACTCTAGGTATTATTCTACATCATTCCTTCCATTAAAGGTTGGGACTTCTATTTTTACACCCTTGAACCCTTGTTCCCTCCTAGGCTCTTCTTCTCTCCTATGTTCTCTCCTATGCCTCCTAGGGTTCTCTTCATAATACTCCTTTCTTTCTCTTCTAGGGGTTTCCTCATAGTAGTCTTCTCTAAACCCTCTAGATTCCTCACGCCTCCTAGGCCTTCTATGCTCTCTTTACCTTTCCCTTCTCCTATAGGTATGGCTAGAGTGTCTCTCTCCCTCACTACTCTCAGCATTGTACCTATCTTCACTTCTAATCATGCTATATCTATCCTCACTTCTTCCTTCTCGAGAAGAGTGTCTTCTCTCCCTCCTATTCCCACTTAGTTCTTTACTAAGTTCACTCATCTCATGCCTCATCATTCTGGCCATATCTTGAATTGCATGTTGCAACTCGGTCCTATACTTCAAAGTTCTAGGTGAGGAGGTGGTGAGTTCCTACTACCCATTTTTAAGTTTTTTTTTTATTTTTAAGAATTTGGATCTTTCCACTCACTAAGTGTTTACACTCAATGGATTGCAACACTCGTGTATGTCACTCTTTTTTTAGGCTTTTTCTATAATGAGACTCTCTTGCCTCTTCTACTCGGTTGGAGGTTGGTTAGATCTTGCAAAGACCAACGTGAGACTAAGTCTTAACCCTTACCCAAATAGAAGCGCACTAACAAAGAAAATACCTACTAAAGGAAGATTGGAAAATCCTAAGACAAAACAAGGAATTGATATGACAAACAAGAGAAGCTGTCACTCAAACACGCTTATACACAAGAGCAGACAGCAAACAAGACAAGACAGAAGAAACTGCAAAGAGAATTGTTTTTGGTGATTTTTGAAAAGAGTTGTCAAAATTGTCGTTTTTTAGGAAAACCAGCAAATACAACTCAATTACGGTATACAGGGAAATAAAAAAAAAAAGAAAATTACAGTAAAAGTGTCACTGTATTGTTGGGACAACTTTTTTGTTTTTGAATTTTTTGACTCTTTTTGGGTGTCTTTGACTTTTTCTCTTTGTTGTTGACTTTGCACCATTCTTTGCTTTTTACACCTTTTTTTGTATTTTTGGCACGTACGTACTTTTTGTATTTTTCTTGCCTTTTCTTTCTTTTTTGTCTTTTTCCCCAACAGAAATTTGTACACAATGAAAAGAAAATAAACTGTAACTACTGTAATTTTTTTGGAATTTTCTGACAGTAAACTGGTCCAAGTGGTACCAGAAAAGCAAAATAATGAATAAACTGTTTTCTAAAAATTGTGAAAACGTAATGGGAACTTGATTTAAAAAATGGCCAAAAAAATTGCTTAGCACTTTCTTGTTGATTATACAAAAGCAGTACGGTCACAGAAACGCGCTTGGTTCAATTTTAAGATTAGAATTTAAAATTTGAAGGAAAATCAACAATTGGAATTTGTTGATCTTCTTCCAATACTATGAACAAAAAAAAGCCTATAGGTGAGCGTTTTGCACAATCAAACAGAGAAAGTCCAAGGTAGAGATAGCAGTCAATCCAAATTTGCAATCAGAATGCCAAATAGACAAACATAACAGGAGTAGAAAATTGAACAACACAAGGCCCAAAAATGCGCAAAAATGGCAAAATAAGGAAGAAAAATTGCGCAAAATAAATGGCACAAAATTAAAAGGGGGAAACTGAAATTAAAAGGATGGGGAGGAGAGATATGCAAATGGCAGAATGTAAAAGGGGATGGCAGAAAGTAAAAGGATGGGAGAGCATAAATGTAAAGGGGGATGTGAAAATTAAAAGGATGGGGAAGACTGAAAGTAAATGACTGAAAGTAAAGGGGGAAGCGGAAAGTAAAAGGATGGGGAGAGCAGAAATGTAAATGGCAGAATGTAAAGGGGAGAGCAGAAATTAAAAGGATAGGGAGAAGCGGAAATTAAATGGCGGAAAATTAAAAGCGGAAAGTAAAGAGATGAATATGGGGGATGAACAATTAATGGTGAAGGGGAGAAATGTAGGTGAACGATCTTTGGAAAAATGAAGACAACAATGCCTCCTCTTAGCACACTTCACCAACAAACAAGCAGTTTATAGCAATTAATTGCAAGAATCACTCAAGAACAAGTATGAGCAATTAAGAGGCATTTCATCAAACACCTATTGGGTGGGAATTAGCGGCCCAAAAACCCCTCTAATTCAAGCAATTGCAAGCAAATCAAACAAGCTGATAGCAACAGAAAGGCACCTTGGGCCCAGGAAACAGTCTAAGTCCAATTACAATTGAAACAGAGGGATGGAATTACCCTAAAATGAATGAAAATTCTGCACCTAGGACAGCCAAAACAGCCCCAATTCAACTCCAAATTGCTCAATTCAACCAAGCTCTGATGACCAATTGATAGCCGGATGGGTGTAGGATCTAGAATTGAGCAAAACAACCAATTAGAATCAATAAAATGCAATTGTAATGCGCAAATTAGGTGCAGGGCAGCAGCTAATTTGGGTGAGAAAATGAAGGAAAATAAGAGAAAGTGAAAGAAAAAGTGGAGAGGAAGAAATGGTTGGGACGTCACTGAAGCAGGAATCCACCCACAGCAGATAAGTCCAATGCCAGACGCCACTAATTCAGGAGAATTAGATAAGTCTCAGTATGGTTTGAGCAACAACCACCAAGCCTTACTCTCTACTCACCAAGAGGAGAAAATTGGGCATAATGCCTTTACTATTTCATAAGTGTTTATACAAGAAGAGAAGACTCCTTTATATAGGAGTGGAGGGGGCGGCCACTTAAGGGGAAATAAATGGGGAAAATAAAAGATGGTAGGAAAGGTATCCTAGTGGGTCTTGAACCCATGACCCCAAGGCTTATAGCTAAGCTAAGTCTTAAGCCAATAAACCTCACAATTAGCGCCCAACTTAAGGAGAAAAAGGGAAATTACATCCAAAACCTAAATACTTTTATTTTCCTAATTACAAAGTCCTAATTAATTTGAGTCTTGAGTTGTTGACTTTTACTTCATGGTCAATGGTCAAAGGGTTGACTTTGATGAGGAAGGCTCATGCTTGGTTCAGCCTTAAACACTTCAAGCAGCTCCAAAGTTGATCCTAGCCATCAACTGTCAGTTCAGAACTCTACTGACAGGCACCATCACACACTCTTATGATCTTAAATAAAACAGAGTATTGTGAAGGAATTTTGTCATAAATTTATCTGAATATTTATATTTGTTATTCATTAAAACCTATTGAGAGACTGAAACTCAAGGTAAATAATTCTATAACTTTTGAGACTCAACAATCTCCCCCTTTTTAATGATGACAAATATAACACATTCTGAGTTTTGAAAAAGGGTTTAAGAAGAATTAAGGTTTAGAAATTCTCCCCCTTAACCAGATGTTCCATCTGATATAAATTTCCTCCTTCTGAAACGAACGTTCTAAAGTGTTCTTCTGAAGAGTGTTTATACCTTTTTCACTTTGCAGCTTTCAGAATAATGTGTTAGTCAAAAACAACACACAAGAGTATAATATAATACTCCCCCTTTTGTCATCAATGAAAAAGGGTAGTAACAGACAACAATTAAAGTGAAGTTTAGGAGAACATATAGCAATAAATGCAACAAACGTAGCTATGACATGCAATAATGTTTCAGCCAAAATTAAACAAGAGTAAACTGAAGTAACTATGACATGACGACATCATTAACTACTTGGAAAGCTTCTTTAGATCTTCTTCAAATATGGATTGCATGGCTTGCTTCTGACTATCCAGCTCAGCTATAACTGCTTCCTTCAGCTCATTATGACTTGCCCTGATCTGAGTGTGAGCCGTGAGAAGCTTGTCTAATTTCTGAATTAAATCTTCCTGCAGAGTACTAAGAGCATAATTTTCTCTGGAAAGAGCAATCAATTCGGCTTCAAGATTGCCTTCATAAAAGATCAAGGAGATATGCTTGTTGGTGAAACGGTAGTACTGAAAACCAATTGGCAAATTGAACCTAGGTGGATCTAAGATCTGATAGATGAACTCTGGTCTGCTGAAAGGAAAACTCACTCTCTATTCAGGGTGAAATTCCCTTGCCTCAAAGTCATAGAAGGTAAATCTCCCCCTAAAGAAAGTAGGAGTCTCCAAGGTAGTATTCTTTCCAACCTTTACCAAGGAGTCAGCATCATCCCACTTAGCTCCAGATGAGCTACCATTCTTCTCAACCAGGTTCCAGTGATAATTCCACATGGCTTCATCCAAAGAATGATCTATCCCTTGTTTCTCAACAATATAGGCATACAACCCTTCCCAATCTTCTTTAGATAGAACCCTTGGTTTATATTCTTCTTCATTGACCACACTTTTACCTTTTTGAGAAGAGGTTTCAGCAAAAGGATACCTTGGAATAATCCTATCAGGCTGAACTAGAATAGATGTGGAAAGCTTGGTGTGAACCTTTCTGGGAGGCTTGAAATCTGGTTTCCCAAGAGAACTTGTATACTTGGCAACCAACTCACATTCTAAGCACAACATCTTTACAGCAAGCCAATCCTCATAAGATAAGGAGTGCTGGTCTTGAGAGAAAGGATCAAGTGCTCTCCTTTTGTGATGAGGGATGAGTACTCCATGTCTTATCATTTCCAAAGCATTTGAGACACATCCTCGCCCTGAGAGTCTTCTCCTCCTTGCTTCAGCAGCAGTCTCCAAAATAAGATTTGAGGGTTTGAGAATAGGAGCAGCTTCTCTGAAAAAAATCAATTCTTCATACAAGTTAGGAAACCTTGGAACTCTGGGTCTTTCCTGTAGAGGCACATTGTAGAACTTGTGAGGCACTTCACAAGCCCACAATAGCTGCTTGTTGTTATGAGTAGTGAGAGCCAAATCATAAGTGGGTTTCCTGCTGAGGTTTCTGGGTTTTGCTTTCAGCAGCTAAGCCCTAGTCAAAGGTATGTTGCCACCAAACCACACACAATTTGACTCTTCATTATCTGAGTTAAGTTCTGAATAGCCTGAGAGGGATGAAGATGATGATGATGAATGAGGTGGTGACGGTGGGGGCACCTCTTCTGTTATGCTTATCACCTTGGGTGGTGGCGGAGCTTCATCCTCTGAAAAGGTTACATTCTCAAAAATGACTCTACGATTTTTATCAGGAGCCATAGAACCTTCATCAGCTTGTTTCTTCAACTTTAGTTCCTCCAGCTTCCTTTTCCTCTGTTCCTCAGCTTCCTTCTGAAATTCAACTGCATCCTCTTGTTGAATGCTTTGACTTCTAGTGACCCTCTGAGGAGCCTCAAGAACAGGATCAATCAATCTTCTCTTCTTTATCCTTCTATCTTTAGCACTAACCCATCTTCTCTTGAGCCTATCTGCTTGCACAAGTCTTTCATCTTTCAAAAGGGCTTGTTGTGCAACAACAACAATGGCAAAATCTTGTTTCTCTTGATCTTCCTTCTTCTTTCTTTCTTCTTCTTCTTCTTCTACTTCTTCCACTACCTTCCTGATGTCAGTCTCAGGTAGGCTTTCAGCAAGAGGAATGGCCTGGATAGGCTGAGGCACATCAACAGCATCAACACCAAGGTGTTCAGCTTCTAACATGTTGTTGTCCTCTACCTGGCCTCCCAAAATGAGAGTAGTCTAAGTAGCAGCAGTAGAGAGTTCAGTAGCCTGACCCACAATCTCAGATGGTTGTGCAAGCACAGTCTGAGCAGGTTCAGACAGTCTGAATTGAACTTCTTTTTCAACAAAAAATTCTTTCTGAAGCACTTTGGTTCTCTTTTTCTTTACAATCTTTGCTAGAGTTTGAGCAGAAACAAACTTATCTTTGTGAGGATCACCAGTCTGCTCACCCTCCAGCATCTCTAAAACCTTCTGAGGACTTTTCCCAGTCCTTTTTGTCTTAAGATTGACAGCTTATTTTAGCAAAGTCTTCTCAGTGAGGGCTTCTTTACTGTAATACCCATCCTCTTGATGTTCACCGGAGAGAATAAGGTTGGGCCACTATGATCATACAGCTTCTCAATGGGCACTCTAATCTTCAGCAGAATCTTGGTGATTAAAGTATTGTGAGTGTAGCTAGCAGCTGAATCATTCACCCTGTTCAGCATGTTGTAGAGGATGATCCTGGGAAGGTTCATAGGCTTCTTGACACGTGATTCTTGCTTCCATGCTTGGGCAAAATGCAGCAACCTAGGATAGCATGGAGAATCCTTGCCTTTGGATGCATAAGAGAACTCTTCAGCTCACTGGGGTCTTTGATCGAGGTCGTACTCAACCAAATAAAATGAATTAAAGTACAGTAAGGGTTGGTTAACCCAAAGTCATTTCCCAAAAAATTCAATCACAAATTCAGAAATTCAAGATCAAAGTAACACACACACTCACGGGGAGATTGTTTGGATTTTTCAATTCTATGATTCTAAACAACAGAAACTTAAATTCGAAATTAACCAATTGGAGATTAAGATCATTCCTCTGCACATGCATAACCTGAATATATTATTGGAAATCAAGAGGCAATTCTATCAAACATATATGAATCCAAATTTCACCATGAATTAATCAATAAGCATCAACAACTCATGATTCAAGTTCTTGCATTAAGCATGCAATGTTCATCTATAAGGTTAGTGATTAAGCATCCCTAATTCTAATTGAATCTGAATTTAATTCGAATTTCCAATCCTCAAGCATAAAGCATACTTGAATTCAATTCTACAATCCCTAAATTCACAGTTTTAAGCAAAACCGAAATTCATGTAGGAAGAAGAACAAAATCGGAATTAGAATTGATGTGAAAGATAGAATCCGAATTACAACCAAACCTCAAGATCCAAGCTAGCATTGATACAGAGAAATAACCTTGAGAAGTTAGCCTTCTATTTCCATGGAGGTGAAATCCGAAATTGAAAGAAGAGGAAGAAGAAGAGAGAAAACCGAAATTGGAAGAAGAGATAAAAAGAGAGGGAAAGTGAAGAGTCTTTTTTCTAAAATCTGAAAAATGAGAGTAAAGTGTTCAAACCACTCAGCAACACACCTATTTATAGAGCTTAAATCATTAACAAACTGATTAGGCCTTAATTGGGCCGAAATTAATTAGAACAGACCCACAAACTAATTACAAAACTAATCAAATTCGGACTTGTGACAGACAACAACAGTAGGCGATTTTGAAACAGAAACTGCTCCTAATTTCTTCATGGGAATATGATCATATAGCATATCAAATTAAAGCCCCGGAAGTTATCTTTCCAATGCTACTAGAATCACTCAAATCGGACACCTGTAGCTCCAGATATCATCAAAACAAGACAGGTAGGTCAGTAGGCTTAAAAATCCGAATTTAAACAACATTTACAGTTAAAGCCCAATTAAGCCCAATTTGGTAAATTCCAATTAAAACAGTGGATTTAATCACAATTAGAGCCCAAGAAAGCTATGATTAATTATGCAAAGTGTGAATAAAAATGTGATCATCAGTCTTCAATCCCGTAGAGCTTCTTTGTGAACTTCTTAGTTCCACCATTTCTCAGCTCTCATTCTAGAGAGAACATCTCCCCGGAGTTTGGCACATTAGTAACCTGAGCAATGGTGTTAGCATCCACCAGAATCTTCACACCCATCACAGTATTCTTGAACCCTTGAAACTCGTCGTCCTGAGTAGAGATGTCTTCAGCATTCTTCCAGAAGTCAACCACACTTTGTTCATGCCATGCACAGTCAATGGCAGTGAAGAAGTTGGTCCATTCACAAGTTTCGAAAATCTCAGAGAGATAGATACCACCAACTTCAAGTTCGTCTAGGTTAACAGTTCTTGAAGGAACAATTTGACAACCTGCAGATTTCTTGGACGCCATTGAAGAAAGCTTGAGAAGAAGACGAGAGCTTTGAGGAGATGAAAAGCTTAGGGCACAAGGAATACACAGTGTAGCAGAAGAGAGAGTGTGAGTAGCCTGTAACCGTTGACAACACGTCCTTTAATAGCCGTCACAACAGTAATGATGGCAGTTGCAGTCTTGGAGAACGTGCAGACGTGCTGAGAGAAGTTACTCAGTGAAGGAGACAAAACGTTTCAGCTTGTCACGTCATCAGACATAGTTACTTCAGATGCACATGATATTTCAGACAATGCATGTTCAGATGCAACTATATATTCAGATGATGCATGTCCAGATGCAACCAATTATTTTTCAGACAAAGCCAAGATTTTCAGATTATCTCTAATGAATTTAAATCTATCTTCAGATAGAGGCTTTGTAAATATATTTGCCCATTGATGCTCAGTATCAATGAACTTTATATCAAAAACTCCTTTTGAACATAGTCTCTAATGAAATGATGCTTGATTTCTATATGCTTTGCCCTAGAGTGTTGAATGGGAGTTTTAGACAAAATAATGGCACTTGTGTTATCACACATAACAGGTATAGAAGACACATCAATATTAAAATCTTCTAACTGATATTTTACCCATAACAGTTGTGAACAACAACTTGTTGCTGCTATATATTCAGCTTCAGCTGTTGATAGGGCAATTGTGCTTTGCCTTTTGCTGGACCAGCTGATCATGTTATCTCCAATGAAGTGACATCCTCCACTGGTTGATTTTATTTCAATTCTATCTCCAGCAAAATCAGCATCACATAATCCCACTAACCTGCAATCCTTACTTTTCTTATAGCAAAGACCAAGATTAGTAGTACCATTCAAATATCTGAAAATTCTCTTTACAACTTTGTAATGAGTAATTCTTGGATCAGATTGAAATCTAGCACAAAGACATACACTGAACATAATGTCAGGTCTGCTTGCTGTTAGATACAATAATGAGCCAATGATTCCTCTGAACAAAGTTTGATTTACTGGTTCTTTTCCTTCATCTTTGCTAAGAACAATAGATGGATGCATAGGAGTTGACATGGGCTTGCAATCACTTATGTTGAACTTCTTAAGTATCTCTTTTGTATATTTCTCCTGATGGATCCATATACAATCAGATTGTTGCTTAATCTGAAGTCCTAGGAAGAACTTAAGTTCCCCCATCATGCTCATCTCAAACTCAGATTGCATAAGCTTAGAAAATTCCTTGCATAGTGAAGAATGAGTAGAACCAAAAATAATGTCATCCACATATATCTGAACTAGAATTAAATCTTTGTTAGAAAGTTTTCTGAAAAGAGTTATATCTACTTTTCCTCTTTCAAAACCATTTTTGATCAAAAAATTGCTCAATCTGTCATACCAAGCTCTTGGGGCTTGTTTCAGACCATAAAGAGCTTTCTTTAGTTTGAAAACATGCACAGGAAAACTAGTATCTTCAAAACCAGGGGGTTGTCTAACATCGACCTCTTCCTCAATAAATCCATTGAGAAAGGCACTCTTTACATCCATCTGATATAAGGTGATGCCATTATTTACTGCATAAGAGAGTAAAATTCTAATTGCTTCAAGCCTGGCTACAGGAGCAAAGGTTTCAATAAAATCAATACCTTCTTGCTAATTGTAGCCTTAAGCAACAAGTCTTGCCTTGTTTCTGACTACTTTTCCTTCTTCTGATAACTTGTTTCTGAACACCCATTTGGTTCCTATTATAGTTTTCCTATGGGGTTTAGGTACAAGTGTCCAGACATCACTCCTAGCAAATTGATTCAGCTCTTCTTGCATGGCTAGGATCCAACCTTCATCATGCAGAGCCTCTTCAATGCTTTTAGGTTCAATCTCAGAGAGAAGTGCAAGATTATTCAAGCTTCTGAATCTTGATCTTGTTCTTACTCCTTCTGAGGTGTCACCTATAATTTGCTCTCTTGGATGATGAGTTCGGTATCTCCAATCGCGATTGTGAGAGGGTACACACTTTGTCTGAGACTCAACAATGTTGGTCTGAGAAGGTACATCTTCAGACACAAGTTCAGTCTTTTGCTCAGCAGGTCCTTCAGATGATCCTTCAGATTTTACATCTGGGTTTATCTCCATACCTGCAAAATCATCTTCTAGATCTGATAGTTCCCTATCAATCTCTTTGAATTCATTGAATCTTACATGAATAGATTCTTCTACAGCTAAGGTTCTTGCGTTATACACTTTGTAAGCCTTAGAAGTTTCAGAAAATCTAATAAAGAAACCTTTGTCAGACTTAGCATCAAATTTTCCTAAATCATCTTTTCTGTTGAGTATGAAACACTCACATCCAAAGATATGGAAGTAGGAAATGTTGGGTTTTCTTCCTTTCCACAATTCATATGGGGTTCTTTTGAGAATTGGTCTTACCAAAATTCTGTTCTGAATGTAACATGCTGTGTGAACAACTTCTGCCCAAAAGGATCTAGGTAGATTGCTTGAAATGAGCATGGTTCTTCCCATCTCTTGCAAGCTTCTGTTCTTTCTCTCAACAACCCCATTTTGCTGAGGTGTTCTAGCCATAGAGAAATTGTGTGAGATCCCATTCTCATCATAGAACAGTCTGAAGCTTGAGTTTTCAAACTCTCCACCATGATCACTTCTGATGGCAGATATGCAGATTCCTTTTTCATTCTGCACCTTCTTACAGAATTTTGTGAAATTCTCAAATGTTTCCTCTTTGCTTCTTAGGAATATAACCCATATGAATCTTGTATAGTCAACAACAATGACCACTCCATATTTCTTTTTGCTAAGACTTTCTGTTCTAGTAGGACCAAACAAATCCATGTGAAGGAGTTCTAAAGGTCTGCTGGTTGAAACAATATTCTTACTCTTAAAAGAGTTTCTGGTTTGTTTCCCTTTCAGATAGTTTTCACATAAAATGTCAGATTTGAATGAGAGCTTGGGTGAGCCTTTAACCAGGTTGTGTTTGGTTAGCTTTGAGATCAATCTCAAGCTGGCATGTCCAAGTTTCTGATGCCAAATCTGTTTTTCATCTTCAATGGAAACAAAACACTTCACATTTTGACTTACAAGTTCCTCTAGATCAATCTTATACACATTATTGTGTCTCTTAGCAGAAAATAGAACATGATTTGAAGCATCTTTGACTATACATCCTTCTTTAGTGAAAGACACCACATATCCACTGTCACATAATTGACTTGTGCTCAGAAGATTGTGTTGTAATCCTTCCACTAGAAGCACATTTTTTATCAGGGAAAGAGGAGTCATACCTACTGTCCCAATGCCAGTGATCTTCCCTTGCTGGTTTCCACCAAAGGTGACCACTCCTCCTGCCTTGGGTCTAGTGCTTTGGAATAAACACCTTTCTCCCGTCATGTGTCGTGAGCACCCACTGTCCAGGTACCATTTGTGGAGTTTCTTTTGTCCTGTTAAACACATCTGCAATAGGAACAATCAAATTCTTAGGTACCCATACCTTTTTGGGTCCTTTTTTGTTAGATTTGGGTCTCATTTTCCTTCTGTGTCTGCATTGAGACTTAACATGTCCAGGATTTCCACAGTTAGAACACCCATTACCTTTCTTAGGTCCTTTATCGGGCATATTAAATATAAAAGATTCAGATGAATATGTGTCTGAATAACCTAAGCCACTCTTGTCAATGGAATGCCTATGAGAGCCCAATAATCTATTCAGATTATTAGTTCCTTTGACAAATCTGGCTAGATCCAAAGTTAATTCTCTAACCTTGTTTTTGAGCTTTTTGTTTTCTTTAACAAGATTATCAGAACTACTTGGATCTTGCTGAAGTAGCTTTTCTTTGAGAGCAAGGTTTTCTTTTTGCAAATTCTCATTTTCTAAAGCAGCTTGAGTAAAAGCTCTTGAAAGTTCTTTGAATTCATTAAACAACTTTCTGCTACTTTCAACAAGGTCATCATACTGATCTTGTAAGGTTTGAGGTATTACCTCAGAATCTGAACTGTCTGAAGATGGTAGGCTTGCCATCAAACAGAGATTGGCTTCTTCTGAAGTGTCATCCTCTTCTTCTGAAGTCGAGTCATCCAGATCCTCCCATGTTGCCATCAATCCTTTCTTTTTCTTAAAGAATTTCTTCTTCTGAAAGGTTGGCTTCCTTAGCTTGGGACAATCACCCTTCATATGACCTGGCTGTTTGCACTCAAAACAAGTAATTTTGTCAGTGTTAAAGAATTCTTTACCTGACTAACCTTGTTTGATATTAGGGGGTTGAGATCTTTTGTATCTCCCTTTTCTTTGTAGCATCTTTTTAATCTTTTTGCTAAGAAGAGCTAAATCATCATCTTCTGAACAACCTTCAGACTCAGTAGCACCATCTGAAATGTCCTCTACTTGCATGGCTTTCATGCTATCATGCCTAGACTGTCTGGCCTTTGAGTTCAATGCCAGTGATTTCTTCTTGGTGTCATCTTCCCCAAGTTCAAGCTCATGAACTTTGAGAGAACCCAATAGTTCCTCCATTCTAAGAGAATTTAAATCTTTGGCCTCTTGAATGGTTGTAACTTTGGGTCTCCAAGACTTTGGCAAACTCCTTAGAATCTTTCGATTGTTGTCTCCAGATTCAAAGGTTCTACCTAAAGACCTGAGTCCATTGGTTATTGTCTGAAATCTTCCAAACATTTGGTCTATAGTTTCAGACTCTTCCATCTTGAACATCTCATACTGATGTACAA
This sequence comes from Sesbania bispinosa, assembly GCA_026901365.1. NCBI lineage: Eukaryota > Viridiplantae > Streptophyta > Magnoliopsida > Fabales > Fabaceae > Sesbania > Sesbania bispinosa. Next base: position 300,003 of record QLOH01000158.1, on the reverse strand, counting down.
GCATGCTGATCTTGGATTGCTTGACAGTCTTTGTCCCTTCATGGGCAGCTGCAAGTGTCTCCCAGATCTACTTGGCAGATGAGCATCCATGAACCTTTTCATATTCTGATTTTTTCAATGAACATATCAGATAGAGTTTGGCCTTGGCATTTAACTGAACTCTAGCCTTGTGCTCTAAGGTCCATTCAGCCTTAGGTATGGGCACTCCAGCATGCATAGGAACATAGTCTCCATCAGTGACCACATCCCATACATCAATATTGTTGCTCTCAATGAACAACTTCATACGATCCCTCCAGTAGTGGTAGTCCACTCCATTGAATGCAGGGGGTCTCGTAATCGAGGCTCCTTCAGTGATGTACTGTCTGTTGCTGTTGGAAGGTTCCATTTGATCTGATCTCAGCACTGATTAGGTGATAATCCCGAGGTTAAGCTCTGGTACCAACTGAAAATACACACAGGGAAACACTAGAAGGGGGGTTGAATAGTGTTTCAATGGAAACCTTAAGTTTTTGGTAAACTTTTTAGAAAGACGTTTCAGAAAATCTTCAGACGATGAATTACGATATGAAGTTTTGCTGTATCTTCTAAACTTGAGTTCAGACTTAAAATTTGCTTGTAAATGTACCTTTGAAAAGATTAAGGTTCTCTATTTAAAATGCTTTTCACGCCCCTTTTTGGTTAGAAGAAAAACTGAATTCACAGAGTTTAAGGGAAAGAGAGAACACAAACAAATTTATCCTGGTTCACTCACTTTCACCGTGAGCTACGTCCAGTCCCAAAGGCAACCCGCCAATGGATTTCCACTATTCTTGCAAGAATTACAAGTATTCTTTTTGTCAAGCCTCTCCAGGCTCTACCACAAGTATTCTTTCTTTCACCAAGCCTCTCCAGGCTCTACTACAAGTATTATTTCTTTCACCAAGCCTCTCCAGGCTCTACCACAAGTATTCTTTCTTTCACCAAGCCTCTCCAGGCTCTCAACCAAGTATTGTTTCTTTCACCAAGCCTCTTCGGGCTCTCCGACACTTATCCAAGTGTAACCCAAGTATTCTTTCAAACAAAAAACCTCTCCAGGCTTCATAACCCAAACTGTTCTAAGTTTAATCAAGAAAGAGAATTAGTTCACTATCTTCAGATGATAGCTGTGAACTTTGATGTACAAAAAGCTGAGAGTTTCTCAGAATATGAAAATGAATGATTGTACAAAGAATATCAGAGTTTGATTTTTGTAGCGTGTAGTTTCTTTTGGTTGATAATGCTTCTCTACACTTTAATTCTTCATGGGACGTATTTATAGTCTCCAAAGGATAAATGCCCGTTAGCAAATAGCATTTAATGCATTCAGAATACGTTTGACACAGCTCTGTTCAAAGCAATCTGAGTAGAAGCAGGTGCAGCAGGTCTGCGCACACAAAGCAATCTGGATAGGAGCAGCAGCGTTGCAGACTTTCCTTAAATGTGCTAAACATTTGAACGAGGAAGAAAAGCAACACTAACTCTTATGCTGAAGTAGGTAAGATCTTGATTTGAACGTTCCTCGTACTTAGCAACGTCTTCTAAGGTCAAACCATTGTCCTGAAGACTTCATCTTTCAGATGCAAGGGATGCTTCAGATGCACTTCACTTCTTTCGAGGATAATCGCTCTTCAGACGATGTTTGATCTTCAGACGATGATAAACTTTCAGATGATGTTTCACTCTCTTATGATCTGAAATAAAACAGAGTATTGTGAAGGCATTTTGTCATAAATTTATCTGAATATTTATATTTGTTATTCATTAAAACCTATTGAGAGACTGAGACTCAAGGTAAATAATTCTATAACTTTTGAGACTCAACAACCTAGACACGAGGCACAAGTCCCTGAGACTCAAGAAAAATGTAAGACTCCTGTCTACTCTCCTCCAACTTACTCTCATCAAACTTCACTTCCTACCCTTGGGAAGTTCTTTGTGGATTCACTCTTCAAGTCTCCTCCACGCTTTGACTAGTCAGCACCACCACCATCTGCACCTACACAGTCAATTCCCACACATCTCTTTGATTCCATCAATACTTTTCTCAACCAACTACATAAGGAATAACAACAGCAATTGTAAGATCCATGAATCCCTTTGAGATGTTTTCATAATGACAAATTATCAAAGAAGAACCACTGTAGTAACACATAAGAAGAAACAAAGAAGGTGCAGATCCAATTACAAGCAACTCAAGCAGAAAAAGACGGCCACTTAATAAATATCATCTTTCAATAAAGAAAAGAAAGAATTAAGTAAGGTGAAAGTAAGAAAGCTGTTGAGAAGAATCAAAAGAAGATATTCCTGACAAAGCTTCAGAAGAAACAAATTGACAGTTAGCTCTCAAGAGATATTTGACAGGTAGCCATAAGAAGATACACTCACAGCTTGAATTAAATTCATAGAACATATTCCCAAAAGATATTTCTGTGATAAGAAGAAAGATCTCTGATTAAGAAAAAAGCTAAGAGTGTTGTTACAGTAACGGTGCCAAAAGAATAACTCTTAACAACATTCATGAGAAGAAGTAGAGATTGTTTTAAGAAGATTGTCTTAAAACATTACTGGGCATGCTCCTCATCATACATAATTACATGAAGAACAAATAATTATTTCACAAAGTCAAAATGTAATTTGGAAAGGAAACATTTTATGGAATGCATTTCCTGCTGGAGAAGATACAAGCCTCAAAAGATAGGACCAGTCAAACAAAGGAAAGAGAAAAAGCTGCACATGACAGTGACAACTGCTGCACTTCCAGCTGGTTATTTGACTTGCTCTCCAAGGCTTGTCCAACGGCTATATTCCATATCCCTTGGCTATAAAAGCAGCTTCCTTCTCCAATTTTAACACACAGCTGAACAAGCAGAAGAAGCATAAGAATTTTGTGAAATTACAATTCTACCTTCTGCAGAATTTCCACTTTCTACAAATCTTTATATTCTGAGTTAATCTAGTTAGGAAAGTGAGAATAGTGTGTGTTGGCTCAACAATTTCAGCTGTATACTATTTATTGCAAACCTTGAGCCTTTGATCTTTGTATTTTTAACACACAAGTTTGTAACTCTAAAAAGGAGGTGATCTCTTTTGAGAGATAGATAGGTTAAATTTGCAAGAGTAAGGTGTGCCCTGCTATTGGAAGATATCAACTTGGTGAGCCTGTAGAGGCTGCATAAGAATACTTGGTGAGCCTGTAGAGACTGCAGAAGAATACTGGTTGAGCCTGCAGAGGTTGCAGAAGAATACTGGTTGAGCCTGAAGAGACTGGAGAAGAATACTAGTGGTGAGGAGCACCCAAGAAGTCATTGTATCAAGGTTGATATAGTGGAAAATCCTACTGGGAGCAGGGACTGGATGTAGCCTCAAGGTTAAGAGGTGAACCAGTATAAATATTGTTTGCAATCTTCTCATCCCTTAAACTATTTATTACTATTTTTTCATTTTCATGATAACTGACCTAACATTTGCATGAAAATCTTTTAATCTATCTAATACCTAAGTAAGTTCTACTTAAACAAGGTTCAAGACAAGGGGAACCATATTTTCTGCATAATGTAAACATAACTCATTGTGAGGATTAACCTTTTAACTTCTAATATCAACCAAGTATTTAACTTGAGCAGAATTAAATATTAGAAGAAAATTACAGAAATTTAAAGAGATCACAATTCTGTTGAGTCTCAAAATATTATTAAGTGATTAATAATGTTTAAGTCTCATAACCCTAAGTTTTAATCAGTAACAAATTTGGTTAAAAAGCACTCTGAGAAATAGCACAAATTCTCTTAAGGGTATTTTATAAAAATATTTGGCCATCAGTAATGGAAATTACATTAGTAGGAATATAAGCTGAAACATCTCCTGATTGAGTCTCAACTATTGGTAAAGCAGTCATACTTCCTTCACCTAACTGAGAACTTGATTTGGCGGCTCTTTCCAAAAGACGCGAATGCAAATAAAAAACATCTCCCGGATAAGCTTCGCGACCCGGCGGTCTTCGTAATAGAAGAGACATTTGGCGATAAGCCTGTGCTTGTTTAGAGAGATCGTCATAAATGATTAAAGTGTGGCGTTCACGGTACATAAAATATTCAGCCAGAGCTGCTCCTGTATAAGGAGCGAGGTATTGTAATGTAGCTGGAGAATCCGCTGTTTCAGCTACTATAATAGTGTATTCCATTGCTCCTCTTTCTTGTAACGTAGTCACCACTTGAGCTACAGAAGATGCTTTTTGACCAACAGCTACATAAACACATATTACATTTTGTCCTTGTTGATTGAGAATCGTATCTGTGGCTACTGCGGTTTTACCTATTTGTCTATCCCCAATAATTAATTCTCGCTGGCCGCGCCCTATAGGGATCATTGAATCAATAACAATAAGTCCTGTTTGAAGAGGCTCATATACAGAACGTCTTGAAATAATACCGGGAGCCGGAGATTCGATTAAACGAGATTCCGAAGATGAAATTTCTCCCCGACCATCAATAGGTTTAGCCAGGGCATTTATAACACGACCCAAATAAGCCTCACTTACTGGTATCTGAGCAATTCTTCCTGTTGCTTTTACCGAACTTCCCTCTTGTATCATCAAACCATCACCCATTAATACAACACCAACATTTTTTGATTCCAAATTCAAAGCAATGCCTATAGTACCCTCTTCAAATTCCACTAATTCACCTGCCATTACTTCATCAAGACCATAAATACGAGCAATGCCATCGCCTACTTGAAATACTGTACCAGTATTTACAATTTTTACTTCGGTATTATATTGCTCAATCCGTTCACGGATAATTTTACTAATTTCATCTGCACGAATGGTTACCATGAATATTTCTTAATTTGATTCTTTTTTAGAAGAAAAAAATAATGCCTATATTTTATGCTATAGTAGAACGCCTAATCAGTTATTTTTTTCTTTCATCGCCCCAAACATACCAATATTAACACCTATGGTACGTAAATGTAACTCGTTATTTAAACAACTATTCAGAGTTCCTAGAGCTCCCTGTAAGGCTTGTTGTAAAACCTGCTGGCGATTAATGCGCAACTCTCTGAAGGAGCAACCCTCTGAAGTGGTACAACCTTCTGAAGAAGTAGAACCTGCTGAAGTTTTTCAATCCTCTGAAAAGTTGTGCTATCTGAATTAAGAAGAGCTGCTGAAGACTCTATACATGGCATTTGTCTAAAGACAGAAGGCTTTCTGCTCAAGACTTAATTGCACCTTCAACGTCTTCTGCAAGCTTGTCTTTTTTTTGTTTAAGGAAAGATTTACAGAGTCCTTTTCTGCACTTATTTGAATCATCGTACCAGAAAAGGAAATCTCTGTACCTGCAGCGTGTCAGAACTGAATCAAGGCCTACATACCTGCACTACTCAAGTCAGAAGCTATCAGAAGATTGTCTCACAACGGTTCTCATAACATTTAATGCTATCTCTCAACGGTGGTTTTAAGCAATCTTAAACGAACTTTATTTTTTTCCTATATATAGCTTCGTGAAGGAATTCATCAAAAAAGAGAGAGAAGATTTTTATCAAGCAAAAACGCTGTCAAAATATATGTTGCTATTCTCTCTGAGTCATTATACAACAAACTTCATTTATCCTGAGTCTTACCTAGTTACTTTGTATAAGTTCGTTTCAGTTTAAGTTAGAAACTAGTTTTGGTTCAGTAACTTAAACAGAATCTATTTGTAAACACTCTTAAGTGTCTGAGAGCCTGGAGAGGGTTGGAGGAAGAAAAAATACTTGTTGTTGAGCCTGGAGAGGCTTGTGGATAAACAATACTTGGTTTAGATCCTGGAAAGGCTTGACTGTAAAAGAATACTTGGACGTAGCTCACAGTGGAAGTGAGTGAACCGGTATAAATCTATGGCTAAGTTTTCTCTTACCCTTATCTCTTTATATTTGCTTTAAACTAACTTGGAGGGTTTTGAGTAAACTGTTTTATAAGTTGAAACTGAAAAATCAATTAAAACGTATTGAAAAACAAGTTTCCAAAATTGTTTTATTGGACCTGCTAAAGTAAATTCAACAAGTACCTCACTCCCAGTTTCAGCAAGTTGCTCATATTTCCTTGTGAAATGTTTACTTGTTAAAGGTTTTCCTAAAATCAGTTTGAAATTATAAAACACTATTCAATCCCCCTTCTAGTGTTTCTCTGGTTTCTAAAGTTGGTATCAGAGCTCAACCTCGGGTTGAGCATCTACCAGTGCTGAGGAAGAAGATCCTAGATGGAAACCTCAACAAGCTATGGTCTCTTCATCTCTGAAGGAGCATCTGTAACCAGACCTCCAGTTTTCAACAGAAAAGATTATCTTTATTGGAGAGAACACATGAAGTTGTTCATTGAAAGTCATAATCTGGATCTCTGGGATATAATTATTGATGGTGATTATGTTCCCATGAGAGATGGAGTACCCATTTTAAAAGCTGATTGATCCTTTGAGCAAAAGATCAAAGCTCAACTTAATGCTCAAGCAAAACTCTACTTGATTTGTTCTCTGAACAAGACTGAGTATGAGAAAGTTCAAGGATGCATCTCTGCTAAGGAAATTTGGGACTGGCTAGCTTCATCTATCCATGAAGATGTTATTGATAACAAGTCTATTTAATCAGATATAGAAGATTCCACCTCAGAAGATGAAGAAGACTCGTCTGAAGAGACAAACCTGTGCTTAATGGCAAATCAACTTTCTTCAGAAGGTACAAATTCAAAGGTAACATCTCTAACTCTTCAAGATGAATATGATGATTTGATAGATAGTTCCAAGGAACTTTTAAGAAAGTAGAAGAAACTCTCCAATTCATACACTATTTTGTGCAATAAAAACAAAACACTTAAAAGGGAGAATCTTATACTTAAAGAAAAAGCCTATGAATATGGATGTCAAAAAAACCCGCACTTGCGGATACCCGTCAATATACCCGCATTGGGTACCCGTATATTTATTAAATGGGTGGAGACAAATATTATACTACATGCCCCGCGGGTACCCTCATACTCATTAAAACATATTTTTTCTATTAAATATATTTGAATATTAGGATTTTGTGTTATTTTATAATGAGATATAATTTATTTTATATTGTTTTTTGATGATATTCTTAATATATTAACATGTAATGGTATTATATAATGATTGTTTATATATATAGTATGATATTATAATATATTATATAACATCTCATCTCTTTCTTTTTATAAAATTTAAAATCTTAAACATTAATGGATACCCGTGAATACCCACGGATACCCGTTACCCGCATGGGTACCCGTTAATTTTAGCGGGTATGTATACGGGTAGACACTACCCGCCCCCGCCCCGCCCCGTTGACATCCCTACCTAGGAACATGAGAATAGTAATTTAAAAAGTCTATTTGAAGAAAATCAAAATCTTCAAAGACAGATTAAGGAAATTACTATAGACCTAGCCAAATTTGTAGAAGGAACTAATAATCTTAACAGATTATTAGGAACTCAAAGAAGTTTCAAAGACAAAAGAGGCCTGGGTTTCTCTAACAAATCATCAAAATCATCAAAGTCTAATTTTCCCAAAAGGTCAAAAAGAAAGTAGATGGGTTCATTTACTGTGATAAACCTGAACATGTGTCTAAATGTAAACAGAAAGAAAAATCCACACTATAACTAACTTGAGTGGACCCAAGAATGTATGGGTACCAAAGACCTCTATTGTTTCTCTTGCAGATGTCTTAGATAAATCCAAGAAGACACCCAAAATTACAACAGAGAAATGGATGAGAGGAATCCTTGATGGAAGGAAGGTCTATGTGCCCAAAAGCAAGAGCTGCTGAAATATTAATTCTCAATATGTTTCAGAAAACAATGTTGAGTCTCACACTTGATGATTCTTTGAGAATCTCTGTTGGTAACACTTTTTATTACTGCAAACTATATATATGAAAATATATGCTTTATATAAAAAAACTGTGAAATGTGTTTTATGTGAAACTCTCTGATGTATGACATTGCTGATATATATGTGCCTGCTGAAATGATTGAACTTGCTGAACACATATACTTTCTGAAATGTCACTTGATGACGTGGCTCTCTGAATCGGTTGGCCTTTCACCTATCCTCTGATGTTCGCACGTTGCACGTCTCCCTATGTATCTGCAGCCAGTAACTGCCATCATTAATGCTATGTATGAACCTATTTATAGAGCGCGTGTGAAGCTTCTCAAAGTTACACTCTCTTTGCTCTCACTCTCTCAACTTCCATAAGCTCTTTGTACTCACAGCTCTCTGTTTCTCTTCAAACCCTACTTTCTTCGAGCTCTCCTGCAACTGCAATGTCTCCCAAGAAGAGTGATGCTGCTGCTAAGGCTGGTGGGAAGATTGTCCCAACCAGATGTGTGAACTTTGCAAACCTTGTTGAGCACGACCATGACCTCACTGAATAATTTAGAAGTGCTGGATGGCTTCCTTTCTTCGAGAATATCTTCTGTGGCTGGCATGAGGCCAGTGTGTACGAATTCTGGAGAACAACAAGAGAAGTTGAAGGTGACAGAAAATTATTTCTTAAGGCAACAGTTTTAGGGCAAGACATTACAGTAAAAACCTCAGTTTTGGAGGAGATATCTTTGTACCTGAATGGGAGGTGCGCAATGGAGGAACCAGGATGTACAACAAAATGTTGTTTGGTTCACAAACACCCTCAAACTTGAGAGGAACTGGGTTGCTGAAAACTCCCAGGTTATTATTTGCTATTCTTGGTTGTTGTGTGCTTCCAAAGGGAGGAGGCAAAGACCACATCTCTGGACTGGAGAGATTCTGCTTCATTCATCTACTACAGAAGAAGAAAATCAATCTTCCATGGATCATCCTCTACAGTATAACCAGAAGGTCACGAGACTCTGCTGCAAATCTACCCCACAACACATTGATAATGAAGATCATGCTTCATTACAAGCTTCCTGTGGACAAGATGTATGATTAGAAGCCCCCAAGCTTTTTCAATGCTACTACTGTTAAGCAAATGGGGATTGAGATCAAGAAACCTGCTTCTGGATCATCTAAGGAAGCCCATGTTGCTACCTTCCAGAAGCCTGTGCTAGAGATTATGGAGGAAGAACTGCAAGGGGATTCTAGGAAGGAGGAGTTACAACCGGCTGCTGAAACCCCTGAGAAGAAGGTGGTGAAGAAGAAAAGAACAAAGGTTTCCCAGAAGACTCTTGCACCTGCTGACTTGGAGCGTGTAAGGGAAGTGGAAACATCTTTTCAAAGGGCATCACCATCTGAAAAGGTGGCTGAGGTAACACCACTAAAAGCTTCTGAACCTGTTCAGAAGGTTCAATTTTGGGAACCTTGATCCTATTGATTTGGAGTATGATGTGAGTCCCTCCAAGGTTCCAGTAAAAGTGCTTGAGGCTGATGTGATTGCTGAGAAGGTCACTGAACCAGTTGCTGAAAAGGTTAGTGCACCCGATCCTGTTGAGAAGGTTGCAGAACCCATAGTTGTTGAACCTATTTCTGCTGAACCTTTATGTTTTGAACCTGCTGATGCTGTTGATCCACCTTCACCCCCACCTCCTACATATGTTGAAGTAGAACAAGTTGATGAGAGGATGTCTACTGAGCTTGCAATTGTTCCAGTTTTATCCAGTTCAATTGACTAGGGGACAAAAGGAAGCTATGTAAGCAAAAGGGATGGAAAATTTGTTTGGGAGGGTGATCTTACCCCCAGGGAGAAAATGTGGAAGCCCAAGTCCAGAGATCTTTCAAGAAGACCATCTTTTGACAAAATGGTTCGTATTATAACCTTTAAGGACTTGCTAAAATCTGCTGAATTTCCACACAAATTCTACTCCACCCCCTACAATCAGAGGATCATAATGTCCATGTTCCCCAACCTTTACGAAGAATTGCTTTACTTCAGAGGGCATCCACCTCTACACAACCATATTGACTTGCACGTTGATTCACTTGATGATGCTAGGGCAAAAAGAATTGTTGCTCAGAAAGATATTGGTGGTGACGTTCTGTCAGATCTATTGGAAAGGATACGACAAGGAGTTCAACCACCCAAGTGAAATTGAAATTCCAATCACAAGAAGGGGGGTTGAATTGTGATCTCTTTTTAATTTCTGCAAATTCCTTCTAATACAAATTCTGCTCAAGTGAAACTTGGCTAAGTATTAGAAGATTAGACTTAGGCAGATGGGAGTTATGATATGTATAGTATGCAGAAGATATGATTCCTTTAATAGGAACTCTTGTAGGTATCACTTACTTAGGTATTAAGTAGATTTAAAAACAATTTTATGCACGTGAGATCAATGTAAAATAAAGAGAGTAAGGGTTAGAAGATTGCACACACAAATTTTATACTGGTTCACCTCTTCCATCCTGAGGCTACATCTAGTCCCTACACTAAGTAGGATTTTCTTACTCAACTTTCAGTTTACAGTTACCTTGGGTACACCTTACCCCTAGTATTCTTCTGCAGCCTCTTCAATCTCCTAACAAGTTCCTTCTTCAGCCACTTAAGGCTTCACACTTACTACAGCTTCTTCTGCAGAAGGTACTGCCACCTTAAAACACTGCAAAATACACTCTGCAAGCTTTTCTGATTAATCTATCTTACTACACCTCAGTTAACCTCTCAATTTACAAGCTCAGGACACAGTCACAAGAGGCACTAACAATCTTAAGCCTCCTTGTGAGTTTACAGAAGATGTGAGTAGTGAAAATGATAAATACAAGGCTCAAACTGTGTTCCTTGAGCTTTCCCTATCAAGTTGCAGCTGACTCTTGCAGGTACAGGTGTCATTTTGACTGGTTATACCTTCTGTAGGATGTTTCTTCTGCAGACAGAAAAACTTATGAATTCTGCAGCCATTTCTTCTGGGAGCACATTATGGGTCTTAATTTACTTGACATAAATCATTCCAAATATATTTGACTCAGCAACAGCTACAGAAATGAGAAAAACAGAATTTAATGGATTCTGCTTCTTCTGCAGCATGTCTGACAGTAGATTTCTTCTACAAAATATCATTCTTTCTTCTGTAGAGGATTGTCATTGGCGTATGAGAATCGTAGAGGCCCTCAGAGAATACTTTTTGCTTGATTGCATCTTAGGGAAGCTGAGGAAGTCATGAATCTCAAGCAAAGTGCTGCTTCTTCACTTTTTACACAAGTGAATCTTCCTTCTAATATGTTATCATTTGGTCCAAGTCTGGGAATCTGATTTTAAGGACTTAATTGGGTTTAGTCCAATCATTTAATGTCCATGCTTCCCTTTCTTGTTCTTTGAATTGCTTCTTATATTTCCAGTCATGTTTCTTGCATAGAAATGTATCTTCTCTATCTTCTGCAGAGCTTGTTTTTCTTGAATCTTATTATAGAAGACTTTTCTCTTCATTTTCTCAACTGCTTTCTTGCTTTCTTTCACCATTTCAGTATTTCAAAGATGTTGAAAACATCTTGTAGTGTGAGAGTGTTGATTCCTTTCTTCTGGACCTTATTTCTATTTTCTGAAGATTCCTGCCTGTATCTTCTTATCATACACTCAAGTGAAATGATTAGTTCCTTTTAAATCAGAATTATGGCAAGTGAATTTTGATAGTTTGTCATCATTGAAACCACTTAGTAGGATTCTTGGAGCTTACACCAAGCACTATTGGAAGAAGATTGATGTGTACTCCTCTGACCACGTGAGGATACCTGCTGAAGACTGGATATTCATTAGGTATCTGAACATGGAAACTGAGTTGTATGCTAGATACATAGTTGCTTCTGCTGCATGTAGGAATTTCAAGCCTCCTAAGCCCCTCACTTTGAAGCCATCTACCACTATCTTTTGTTAACCTAATAGGATTGTCCCCAAGCTGCCATTTGCTGAAGGGGTCAATGACAAGAAGAAAATGCCCAAGTTTTATTTTGCATACTTGGATGATCCAGAACCCATGACCAGAGAATAGTGGGAAAGAGTTCCTGAAGATGTTGAAGCCTATGGTGGTTTAGATCATTCTTACAGAGATTGGCTGTGGAATTCTTAATGGAATGAGAGGGAAAAGGAAGGTTCTTGCTCTGGAACAAAGTTTGACTTTGCTAATTCCTTGACCAAGAGCACCTTATCAATTCAAGAATTCAGAACTTGGTTCCCTAGTACTTTCCATGGTTCAAAACATGAACTTCACGAGGAATGGACTCTGCAGAAATAGACCCTTACTATATACAGTTGTCTTATGGTCAAGCCTGCTGATTATGGTCTACCCAATGACTTTGGGGAGATTGTGTATACTAAACGACATTTATCCATCATTTTTAGATAAGCTGACCTCACTAAAGCACTTGAGGTAAGGGAAAGGGAGATAAGGAGGTTGAGGAACAAGAACCATAAGCTACAAAATTTGATGAAACAGCTGCAAGCAACTCCAACTCAAGCATCAAGGCCAAGACACAAAAGGAGCAACGGTCTGTAGAAATTTTCTAAGTGATTTTCAGAAAGTTTTTGTGTTTAGTGTCTTTATCTTATTTTCAACTTTCTGAATGATATCAATGAATGAGTTGTTTGCCTCATATGTGTGTTTATTAAATGTGCTCATGATTGTTGATTTGACTACTGTTTGTGGTGATAAAATTCAAATTCGAAAATTAACTTTTATCACTTTGATTCTAAGAACAATCTGGGGATTAGAATCAAATCCTCTTACGGGACTCTTTTTAAAGGTAGGTTTATGGTGTTCTGACTTATGAAAAGGTTTTCGAAAAGTTTGATTTCTGGAAACTTATACCAATTGATTCAGAATTTCACCAATTTAATTTTAAAATGCAGAATTCCAGAAATGATAACAATCAAGTTATATGATTCAGAATTTTATCAAAACAACTTGCTTTTCCAAAGTTTAGAACAAATTGATACAAAATTTCATCAAACAAAGTTCTAAGTTGAATTTTTTAGAAATCAAAGAGGAATCAGAATTTCAAAGAAGTAGAAAACACAAAGTTTGAAAGAAAGAAAGAAAAAGTATGCGTAATGTAAATTACAGAAATTAAATTGCAGAAAAAAGAAATGAATTGTAAGAGCAATTGCATAAATGAAAGTGGATGGGTTCATCACATGTTGTTACTCCTTGTAACCTGTTTGTTGCTGCAAGATTGGACGTGTAAGGTGTTTCAGAGTTTTGAGTATAAGTGATTTTCCAACCTTTATTACATAGAAAGTTCACCTATTTATAGATTTCTATTCCTAACGGCTACCTAATGTACATATGACACATCATCTATCCCTATGTGTTGGTAGCCTGCATGTTTGCCACGTTTTCTGCTAACCAGAAAACTACCTTTCTTCTTTGAACTTTTTCAAATTACTTTCACTGGGATGTTGCCACCTGTCCTTGACCAGCAAACTTCTGTAACTTCCAGTAACTATTTTCTTTTGTCTTCTGTTTCCTCGAAATGTCACTTTTAGATCCAGAAATCTTTTAAGTCTTCAAACATTCTGTTTTCGAGTTTCTTCCTTCTATCAATTCGAGATTTTATCCTTCCATTTCTCGAAATATTCTTCCTGGAATTCTGACTTCATATGCTCGAAAACTTCTTCCAGAATCTCGAAATTTTCTTGCAGAATTTCGAAATCTTCTTTTAACACTTAGCTTTTATTGATACTCGAATTCACTAAGTCTTTTTAGATTTTGATACTTGTTCATCCTCTTTCACCTGCCATGTGTCAAGCTTCATTTGGTTGAGTTAATGGTCATGAAGACCACCATCCACCGTCCATTCAACCCCATTATGAGGGTTCTTCCTATTGGACATTACAATTGGCTCATTTATGAACCTTAACCCTCTTAACTCCTATAAATAGGAGTTCATTTGGGTTTCTCTTCAAAAACCCTTCTCATTTCCCTTCTTCTTCTTATCTAAATCCTTCAAAGAATATGAAGAGGTATATTCCTTTGGCTACTGCGTACAATCCAATCTGGAATGATTTCATTTTTGATAGGATTGACGAAGTGGCCAAAGCTATAGGCTTTTTCAACCTTTCTTTTCTGAAATTTTTCTTTTGGGTTGAACGTAGTAGCCAATTATTAATTCATTTAGAAATAAATTAATTTGTTTGTTAGTTCCCCAAGTACACCAAGGTTGTTCGATCAAACCAACAATATATTCTTTTTGCCTTGGCTCAATGAAAGCCTGTGGGGGTCGAAGAAAAGGAAGAGGCCTGGAAGACATGAGTCAAGTACTCATTTTAGCTTAGGATAGTTTCCTTTCTAATGTATGGAGTTATTAGGGTAGTGTCCTTTTTTCCATTTCTTTAATAATAGAAATGTCTTATTCTTTGAACTCCATTATCACCCTTGCTCGAATTTCCTTTTCAAAGTTTAAACTTTAACAAAATGTCTAAGTTCTAAAACTCAATCCTCAAATTCGAGATTTAAATAATTTAACTTTTCAGGAACTTAAATTCTCGAACTTATAGGTCTTCTAGAAACTCGAAGAGCATAATTAACCTTTAACTTAGGAAATTCGAACTAGATGAAATTCGAATCCCAACAGATGCCCCCTCAAAAATATTCTCTTTTGAAAATAAGTTTGTTTGAAGAAAGAGATATTTTTGGAGCAAACCTTTGGTATTCCTAGTAACAGTTATTTGAAAAAGAAGAGGGAAAATCTGAATATCCCTTTAGATAACCTTTCACCTTCTTAATTTTTTAAGTTTTTTTTTTTAAATTTAATTCTGCAGTTATCTTATCAAAAGTAACTGACAACCTCAAACACTTAAGCTCTTAATCCACGTTCCAATAAACGTGTAATCATGGTTACCTTTTTAACTTCCCCTTAATCACTGTTACTTCTTCCTTTATAAATAGCCAAGTAAAATCATTTATTCACTTTTACCTTTGCTTCTTCATCTTCAACCTCAATCTCTCTCTCTCTTTCTCTTCGCGTGCATGATCTTTTAACCTCTCAAGGTACAATCTTTTTACCTTTTTAATGATCTTTTGCATTTTCAGAGTACATTTTCACCGTTTCATCATCATAAAGATTGAAGTTTTGCTTTTTTGGTTGAATTTCCAGCTTCTTGCCACTATTCAATAACTTTCTTTTTCTTCCAAGAACTTCTCAAAACTCCATTAATGGCTTCTGAAACTGTTGAGACGGTTCCGTTGGCTATTACCAAAGGTGACCTCTTAGCTCGGGACGACATTGTCTACATCCCTGAACCTGATAATGTTGAAGAAAAGGTTTCTATCTGGAATTCCCAGGTACTCATTCCCAACTCCATTACGAAAAAACACCTTGCCTTCTTAGGTCCTTATTCTCCCGTGTCTTCCCTTACTTCACATGATGAATTCTTTCCTAGTTATAAAGAAGAAAAAATTCATGACTTCAAGTCTAAGATTCGAATTGATCATCTCGAAAACATTTCTGATACTTTTCGAGCAACTCCACCTTCTCGAAAAGATTCCTATATCATGTGGTTTAATAGGATTGAAGGTACTATGGGTTCCTTGTGGAAGCAATTGGGTATCTTTGATCTTATTCAACTTAGTAAATATGATCTTAGTCTTGACCCTACTCTCATTCTTTCCTTATTTCTTTTCTGGGAAAGAACCACTAATTCTTTTCATTTTCCTTATGGCATGCTCACTCCCACTTTGTTTGATGTGGCTGCCATCACTGGCCTTTAACCTGAAGGCCAAATCATTCTTCCTTTCATGAAAGTTCCCGAACCTCATGTTGAGCCTTGTTGGGATAAGTTAACTTATACCCATTTTAATCAATTGAATGCCAAATTTGGCAAAGTTGCTGAGAAAGAGCATGTTGCCTTTCTCATGGTTTGGCTTTCAGCTTTCGTATTATGTTCTCGATCTAACCAAGTTCCCAAATCCTATCTCCCCCTTGCTCAAATGTTGGCCAAGGGTATCAGAATGGATTTAAGTAGATGTCTTTTGGCCAATGTTTATGACATGTTATCTGAGGCCATTTTTTCCTTAAAAATAAAAGAACCAGTTCGAAATCTTTGTGGCCCTTTCTGGTTTCTTCAACTTTGGCTAAATGCCATTTTCGAAGACAAATTCGAAAGTTCTGAACCATCTGATTCAAAATTTCCTAATTCTATTGAAGGTTTCAGACTTTCTTTTCTTACACCCTCTTCCAAGAAAAATCGTTTAGATTCTTTCAAGTCTTATTTCTCTTCCTTTCTCAAAGTCACAAAGCATACTCCTCATCTTGAGCCTTTCTCTTCGAGAAGTCGAGGACCTGAATGGTTTACTCGAAAGTTCCCTTGTGACACCCCAGGTGCACAAGGTAAAAGTTTGGAAATTTGGAAGCAATTCTTATCTTATGACTTTATCTACTGTGGCTTCCTATTAAAAAATTTTAAAGTCTTCCAGTACCAACCTCAATTGGTAGCTCGTCAATTTGGGCTAAGCCAATTTCGACCAACACCTTGCTATACTTTCAAATCCCAAATCCTGATAGAAGACATAGTGGATGGGGAAGAAGGCTTTAATGACTTAGGAAATACAAAGGCTGAAAAACCTTTGTCTTTATGCCCAGTCCCTTTCAAGCTTTCCTATTACTGCACATTGTCTTTCGAGGAATGGTGGTCACATTATTATAATGCTATTCAAGTTGATGAAACCACCTTCTTTACAAGACTAACGAAAGACATTGCTTATACGCAGAAATCAACAAGGAAACCAAAAGGTACGCATGTCAATGAAATTGAAGCTTTCGAGAAATATTTTCACGTGTTCTATAATCCTGATAAAATTTCTAGAACTATCTCTGAAGCAGCTCTTTCTTTAAAAAAAAAATTCTTCGAACAAACAAAAGTTCAAGATTATAAATCCCAAAGGTAAAACTATTTTCGAAAAATATTGCCCTAAATTTCCATCTTTACCAACTGCAAGATTTGGTTTGGCAAAGAGTTTACATGGTCCTGAATGGACTAGGCCTGTAACTCTCGAACTTCTTTTTAATGATGCCAAATCTCTTTCGAAAAGAGTTACCTTAACAAAGTATACTTTGGACAATTATCCTTTTATATCTCACGTGGATATAGAACATGTGAAAATTCTTGCTAAAGACTTCATGGTCCAAGGTAAGAGTATATTATTAATTTACTTTTATCTTTCATCATGAATTCCCACTTAATATTCTTTTTTCTCTTTTAGCTCAAGAGTTCAAACTTTCTGAGGAAACTACTAAAGAGAACTGGGACAGTGATGAAGAAAAAACTGAGAGAAAGACCAAGAAAAGGAAGACTCCATCTTCTTCAAAGAAACCTCCTGTAAGTACATGCATTCAATTTCAAAATTTCTTTCAATCTTTTTTGAATTTTTGTAATGCTTATTATTCTCTTTTTAGGTTGTTGCTTCTAAATCCCAAAAAAGAGCTAAGTCTGCGAAGGTCGAAAAGAATGACGAACCTTCTGACAACAGTCCCTCTGCTTCTGGTGGTAAGAAAGATGAAGTAGATGATTCAAAAAGTTCTTTGAAAACAGCAACACAGAAGAAGAAGAGTCAATCTTCTGGGTCCAAAGAAGAATCTCTCTCGAAGGTAGATTCAAATTCTCCTATGAATTTGAAATCTTATGAATTTGAGGTTCCTATTGATGTTTACTTATTTTTACTTTCCTATCATGACACCTCATCTGAAAAACAAATCATACCTTCGAGAGCTAAGGTTCTTCAAAAGGGCAAGAAGATTCCAAAGGTTAAGAAAAGTCTTTCTGTTGTGCCCCCTGGGAAAACCATTGCTCGAGTTGAAAATAGGGAAGAAAATGCTCCTAGAGTTATTTTAAACAGAAATAAGAATGCTGATGAAATTCTGGAAAGAATAAGAGCAAATAACTTAGGGGGCAACAAAATGTTGTTGGAATTGTCGAACAAGTCCTAAACAGACATAGGTTTAATGTAGGATTTGCAAATCATCCCTATGTAGTATCTCCTTTTACCCAAATGGTTTTACAAACTGAGTTACCTAGGGGATGGAAAGTCCCTAAATTTACTAAGTTTTCTGGTGAAGTAGGAGAATCTACTGTCTAACACATTGCTCGATACCAAATTGAAGCCGGTGATTTGGCCAATAATGAGGAATTGAAAATGAAGTATTTTCCTAGTTCCTTAACCAAGAATGTGTTTACTTGGTTTACAACTTTTTCCACAAATTCGATTCATTCATGGAATTAATTAGAAATGAGTTTTCATGAACAATTCTTTACAGGAGAAACTAAATTATTCTAATGGATTTAGTTAATATTAAAAGATCATCAAATGAATCAATAGATGATTATTTGAATAGATTTAGGCAAATGAAAGCAAGATGCTTTACTCAGATTCCCGAATATGAGTTAGTCCAAATGGCTGCAGGAGGTTTGGATTATTCAATTCGAAAGAAATTGATTAATCAACAACTTAGGGATATAGCCCAATTGGCTGATAAAGTAAAGCAAATCAAACATCTTAAGAAAGAAAAAGAAAGATTCAGGAAACTTGAGAAGGTTTTCAGAAAAGATAAAATAACATATTTAGAAGTTTCTGATGACAGTGATTTCAAATATGACTTAGAAGATAATGATGTTCACGTGGCAGAACTTAAGCCAGGACCTCCTTATGTTTGTCAATCTTTGAAACCAAATGGAAATGTTAATAATCATACAAAAGATAGATTTCCTAAGAAAAATTATGGTTTCGATATTTCGAAAGCTGACCAAATTTTTGATATATTAGTAAAATACAAACAAATAATTTTAAGTGATGATAATAAGATTCCTTCTCAGGAACAAAGAAGAGGTCAAAAGTATTGTAAATATCATCATACGTTTGGATATTGGACTAATAGTTGTGTTCGTTTCAGGGATATTATCCAAGAAGCCATTAAACAAGGGAGATTAAAATTCAAAGAAAAAACTCCAATGGCAATGAAGATTGATTCTGACCCACTTCAAGTGAATGCTAACTATGCAGAGCTTGCAAGTGTGAACATGGTTGAAGTGGAAGACTCAAATTCTATTGAGGAAGCCATTGAAATGGTTCCAGAGGAAGTTCAGGAATTTCAAGATATTTTCCCGAAAGGGGGAGAATCTTTACTTGAGTTTCTGAATAGGAAGAAATCTGAAGACGCTTCAATTGACTTATGTCCAAGATGTCATGCAGTATTTGATAGATCTTCTGCGAAGGCATTTCGTGATTCTGGGATGAAGAAGCATTATCAAGAAGTGGCTGTAAAAGGCCAAAAGAATGAAAACAAGCAAAGAAAGGTTAATCCTTCTTATGGTGGATGGATCTCGAAATCAGAGTCCATTTAGGAGGAAAAGATACCTCAAAAGGTGAATAAGTTTAATAAAGGAAAGCAACCTATGCACCCAAATTTCCATGTTAATGGAAAACCTCGAACTTTTGTGCCATCATCATCAGTTCCTCCAAACAAATGGGTTCGTCCTGGATATTCAAAGCCTCAGTACAATTATCAAGGGTTTCAACAGAGGCCTTATTATGGAAATAGGCCACAAATGATGAAAACTCAATGGAGGAGAGCACAAAGAATGAGAAAAGGCTGCTTTCGAGGAACAAGAGAAAAGAAACATGATGGTTGAAAGAAGTAATGCACAACCCAAGCCTATTCAAGCAAAGAATGCTCAAGTTATTCAAGTTCAGGCGAACTCAAATCATCCTTCATATGCACAAGTTGTAAAGAAGAAACCTTCTTTCCAAGTGATTGGGGGTTTTAAAAAAAATGAAGATGATTTGTTGACAGAGAATTTCTAAACAAGTTTCGCAGATGGTTTGGATGACATTTGCGCAGTTGTTTCTATTTTACCTGTTGAATATGCAGAAGAACATGAAAAGGACTTGGAGGATGAAGACTATAAAGAAGATGATATAGGTGAGGATCCTATTGTTGGCTTTAATTGTCAGCGTCACCCTTAGGATTCGATGGGCTTAACATCCCAACCCATGGCGCCTCTAACGGGCGCAACCCCTTAAGCTAAATGCGGCTCTATCCCTTAAGGAAATAAAGTTGCGCCCTTGCTATCAGCTATAGCTTTTGGCCTGATGGTAAGCGCTTGATCCATAAAGTGGTATCAGAGCAAGGTCATGGGTTCGAATCCCCCGGCTGACACTGGGGGGAGATTGTTGGCATTAATTGTCAGCGTCACCCTTAGGATTCGATGGGCTTAACATCCCAACCCATGGCGCCTCTAACGGGCGCAACCCCTTAAGCTAAATGCGGCTCTATCCCTTAAGGAAATAAAGTTACACCCTTGCTATCAGCTATAGCTTTTGGCCTGATGGTAAGCGCTTGATCCATAAAGATCTTCAAGATAGGTATATATATATGTTGGCTTTAATTGTCAGTGTCACCCTTAGGATTCGATGGGCTTAACATCCCAACCCATGAAGCCTCTAACGGGCGCAGCCCCTTAAGCTAAATGCGGCTCTATCCCTTAAGGAAATAAAGTTGCGCCCTTGCTATCAGCTATAGCTTTTGGCCTGATGGTAAGCGCTTGATCCATAAAGTGGTATAAGAGCAAGGTCATGGGTTCGAATCCCCCGGCTGACACTGGGGGGGATATTGTTGGCTTTAATTGTCAGTGTCACCCTTAGGATTCGATGGGCTTAACATCCCAACCCATGGTGATAGCAAGGGCGCAACTTTATTTCCTTAAGGGATAGAGCCGCATTTAGCTTTAGGGGCTGCGCCCGTTAGAGGCACCATGGGTTGGGATGTTAAGCCCATCGAATCCTAAGGGTGACACTGACAATTAAAGCCAACAATATCCCCCCAGTGTCAGCCGGGGGATTCGAACCCATGACCTTGCTCTGATACTACTTTATAGATCAAGCGCTTACCATCAGGCCAAAAGTTATAGCTGATAGTAAGGGCGTAACTTTATTTCCTTAAGGGATAGAGCCGCATTTAGCTTAAGGGGCTGCGCCCGTTAGAGGCGCCATGGGTTGCAATGTTAAGCCCATCGAATCCTAAGGGTGACGCTGACAATTAAAGCCAACAATGAAGTCTATTAATCAGTTTGAGCATTCAAACCTAACTCAAAGACTTAATATCCTTTAGTTTTAATGATTAACAAATAAGATTATATAAGAACATAATAAGAACAAATAAGATTATATAAACAGATTCCACTGAGAAAGGTATTGGTTTGTTGATTGTATTTCAGGTTGAAATATTCATAAGAAGACTTGATGAACAAAATCAGGATCAAAAGAACAAATGCAGGAGTTAATATAAAAGGTTGTCTGAAGCGTAGAAGCTGTCTGAAGTACGCAACCTGTCTGAAGCGTAGAAGCTGTCTGAAGTAAGCAACTTGTCTGAAGTGTTGAAGTTATCTGAAGTATGCAACTCGTCTGAAATATTGAAGCCGTCTGAAGTGCGCAACCTGTCTGAAGTACTAAAGTCGTCTGAAATATTGAAGCCGTCTGAACTGCACAACCTGTCTGAAGTGATGAAGTCATCTGAAGTGTTGAAGCCGTCTGAAGACTTGAAGACCGTCTGAAGACAAGAAGACCGTCTGAAGACAAGAAAGTCATCTGAAGACAAGAAGACTATCTAAAGACCAGAAGATTATCTGAATACGTGAAGATTATCTGAAGAAGTCTACAAACAGAATCAAGAATTGATCTCTTGAATATGCGGCTATGTGTAAATCACATTCTACAAAAAAGACTACACTTATTTTAGTATAAAAGCCAGACATGCTTTTATGCCTCGATCAAAGTCTTGCACAAATAAGGAAACTCTGCAATGACTTTCTCTAATGACTGTTGCACCTGCAACAAAAGGCATTTCAGTATAAAAGCTAAACATACTTTTATACCTCGACCAAAGTCTTACACAAATAAGGAAACTCTGCAATGACTTTCTCCAATGACCACTGCACCTGCAACAAAAGGCATTTTTGTGTGCGCATACCTACTGCACCTGCACCTGCACCTGCTGGTTGTCCAGAACGGGATAGAAGACAGAGTAAAAGCAACCAGAAAGATGTTTGAATAAAACATATTAAATTCAACATCTTTATTCATCTATATCTCAGAAGAAGAAAATGCAAAGAAGAACAGAGCAGCAATCGTCTGAAGAAAAGAAGAAATATATTATCTGAAGAAAAGAGCTTATTGAAAGCTTCTCAAGCTAGAGAATTAAAATAAGCTTGAAACAATTATATAAGATGAGCACATGTTGAAGCTGATAAAATTACAATGAGATAAAAGCAAGGATTTGAGTATATGTGAAGAAATCAATTGTCTGAACATATAAACTCTCTAAGTGCATGAAACAGATTTCAACATTGAAGAAATCAATACAAAAGCTAAGACTATATGATTCAACGACTATAATATCATATTTCTTTATTCAAAGAAGAAACTTCAAATAACAGCTATTGGTGAAGACATCTCAGTCAAAGAAGAAAGAAGAAATGATGTCAGAAGCACATGAAAAAGGAGCGTATACAAAATAAGCAAAAGGACAAATCCAACGGATATCTCCTCATATACACTCCAAAGGAAATCAGAGAAAAGCTGAAGAAAACAGAAGAAAATTAAGAGAGCGAATTAGCAGAGATATATCGAGAAAATCTCTCAAAAGAGCTCATCTCTAGAAGTGTCAGCATAAGATCGTCTGAACACTTATTTGCTTAAGGAGAAGCAACCGTTTGAGACATTACTACACAACGGCTATATGAGCCACATCACCAATTATCTCAACGGCATTATGAATCATCTTCTAACGGCTATATTCCAACAGAACATATAAATAGCCTCAAGAATGAATTTGAAGATGTTGTTGAAAAAGAATCAACCATGCTGCCGACCTATTGGTCAGTTAGTCAAAAAAATTGTATTTCGGAAGAACAACCAACCAAGTTGGCCAAAATGACAATGAACCAATAATGGTTTGAAGCCACAAATGTACCTTGGTTATTCCAATGATACGGGTGAGAATGTAGCCCATGGAAACCAATGGTTGGAGAACAAGGCTGGAGCTTAAAGTCAGTATCTAGCTAGCCAATTCTCAGAGGATGTTATTCCTCATATCAGAGACAGGGATTGTACTTAAACTTATATACTTGTATCACTGTCTTAACCTTGTACTTAGAATTCATTCATTGTATCCTGAGTAGTACTCAGTTAACATCTAGTACAGGAAAAGATTAAGTTTATGTTTCGTGGAAACTTAAACTTAGTTTAATTTGTAAACACTTTATGTGTCTGAGAGCCTGGAGAGGCTTGGTGGAAGAAAGAATACTTGGTGTAGAGCCTGGAGAGGCTTGACACAAAAGAATACTTGGTGTAGAGCCTGGAGAGGCTTGACAGAAAAGAATACTTGTAGAGCCTGGAGAGGCTTGACAGAAAAGAATACTTGTTGAGCCTGCAGAGGCTTGTCTGTAAAAGAATACTTGTTGAGCCTGGAGTGGCTTGTCTGTAAAAGAATACTTGTTGAGCCTGGAGAGGCTTGTCTGTAAAAGAATACTGCATGAGTTACCTGGAGAGGCAGTTGAAAACAAATGAATACTTGTTGAGCCTGGAGAGGCTTGTCTGTAAAAGAATACTGCATGAGTTGCCTGGAGAGGCAGTTGAAAACAAAGGAATACTCATTGTTAAGCCTGAAGAGGCTGTTGTAAAAGAATACTTGTATCTGAGTTCAGATAATGGAAAATCCAGTGGTGGTTTGCCTCTGGGATTGGATGTAGCTCACGGGTTTGTGGGTGAACCAGGATAAATTCTGTGTCTAAGTTCTCTTTCCCTTAATCTCTTTATTTACAGTTTTCATATTTATGTTGGGGATTGAAAAGTATTTTTCATAATAAACTTAATACAACTATTTCAATAAAATGATCTTTCATATGAACAAAACATGAAGTTGTCTCTCATATCATTTGAAGCATTACAAAGAATGTTCCTTGAAGAACTTCTGAAATAATTATCTGAAGTGAGTCTGGAAAGATCTCAGTTCAGAAATCGGGAACAGACTTCAGACAACCTCTAGTCATCTGAAGTATTTTAGAAACTGTTCTGAAAATAATCTTTGTAATAATCTTCAGGAGATACTTTGAGAAGCCTCTGTTTAAAACAATCTTAAGCTTTATAAGAAACTCTATTTTTCTTATCTTCCGCACGTTTTTACTATCTCTGATCTTAAGACTTGTTTTGAACATTGTTCATCTTCATGATTTAAATTAAAGATTTCCAAAAACAATCAAAAAGCTTAAAACACTATTCAATCCCCCTTCTAGTGTTTCCTATGGCTCTAACAATTGGTATCAGAGCTCACCTTCGGGTTGAACATCTAACAAATGCAGAAGGAGTATATCCTTAGAAGATGGAAATCTCACCAAGCTGAAGCAACTCTGAAGAATGATAATGAGAAAAGAAAATCATTTTTTAAAACTCATTATTCATACAAGGCATCTTTCAGAAGAATATAGCTGGAAAAGGAAAGTGTATCTATCTCTAGATCACAAACGGGTAACACCTTTCCTATCTTTGTTTAAATCTAAATTTAAGTATAACTGCTTATCTGCTGAATGTTTTGTTTTATTGAAATTGTTATTACATAAGTGTACGTGTGTGAAAATAAATTATTGCATGATAACCGTCCAATATATGTATGCATATCACTTGTTTTGTGTGTAAATTATCTGCATTGCATGCGTGAATATATGTGTGTAAATGAAGAGTCATGTATGTTTATTATTTAATATGAAACGACACTTTGTGGGATAATGGATCATCAAACGGTTTCTCATAATTGGCACGATGCACAACTCTCAATAACTGCTTGGGGCATGTAACCATCACTCCTCTTTGATCGAAGCAATGATCACTGCCTGTTTAAAAGGAGTTTGGATGATCATAATGGAAATCACACTTCATTCAATCATTTTCTTAAAAAGGTCAAAGCTTCCTCAAAGCACCTAGTCTCAGAAAGTTCAACAGTTCAATAGTACTCAATGGCCAACATGTCTGCATCATCAAATGACTCAAACCATCCCGTGTTTGATGAGAGAATCATATCCTCTAAAATGGTAAAACTCTCTGATTTTGATGAGGCTGGGTATAATATCACAGAGTACTTTGACGCTGTGGGGTGGACTCCTTACTTCAGCAATATCTCCTAACCGTGGCATGAAGAAAGTGTATTGGAGTTCTGGAACAACTCCAACATTGTGTCAAATGATGATTGGTCCGGGATTAAAACAGAGGTAATGGGAAAACCAATTTGTGTGAACTACAAATTAACTGCTGAGGTGATTGGTGTGCCTGCTGGAGGAGAACAGTACTTTCAGAGGTGGGAATCCTTGCATGGTGGAACTTTCATCTTTGATGAAGTTCTCTTTGGAGGAAGACGTCTAGCACCCTACCGACCTTCTCAACTTTTGAAGATTCCCAGAGCACTTCTTGCTGTGCTAAATGCAGCATCCTTCCAAAAGGACGCAACAGGTTAGAAGTAAATCAGCTGGAAAGGTTCGTATTGGGACACTTGCTGACAAAGAAGAGAATCAGTCTTCCCTGGGTGCTGATGTATCAGATGATCTTCAGACAAGATATGAGCAATGAAGATCTCTATCCTCACAACACCCTGATAATGAAAATACTGATGCACAAGGGCTTTCCAGTGGAAAGTCACTTTGACCAACCGCCTCCTCACTTCTTTACTCCGGGAATGTATGATTAGTTAGACCGGACTCTAATTGAGAGAGAAGGAGCTCCAGAGAATCAGGTGATTATTCCTCCCTTGGTTGCTCCACGCAACAAAGGAAAAAGGGCTTTTACTCATCTGGGTGCTCATAAAAGAAAAAGGATGGTGTTAGGTGCATACAATCTGAAGAGGGTGAATGACAAGATAAATCAGCTTGCAAAAAGGATGAAAGTAACAGAGAAGGAGTTACAAGAACTGAAAGCAGAAAAGGAGAATGCAAATGCCAATGAGGACCCATGTGCTGATAACCATTGATTTTCATGTGTCTGATCATTATCCCTGATATAATTTTTTTTTCTCCATTAATGATATGAGTTTCTTAAGTTATTTAGCTTCTTCTTATCCGTGTTCCTGTATGTTCTGTCTGCACATAATAATATTTAAATCTTGTTCAAATTAAGTGTTCTCTTATCTGTGATAGTTCATTTTTATATACTGTATGTGTGTAAATAAAGAATTGAATCGTTAACGTAATACACTTACCTATTTATTTATTAACAAATGGTACCGCTAAAAATAATTAATTTGCTGAAATATAATAAAATTGAAATTATTAACCTAAGACATTTGTTTTAATGATTAACTAATTCTATTAAGTAATATCAGATGCTACTGAAAGGTATTTTTAGTTTGTGTATGTTTCAGAAAACAAGTTTTGAAGATAGGTTTAAAAAAGACCATCTTCGGAAAAGGCTGATTAAAGCAACATCATCTAAAAGAATGGCTAGTGTGATATCATCTCCATTGTCTGAACCTGTTCAGAGAGTTCACAATGAACTTACTGAAATTGTGGGTCAGAAATGTTAAGATGGTTGATACACAATGCACCGAGCCTACCTCAATTCTTGAGAAGATAATTTTGACTTAGTAACATCCCTATTCTCTGAACCTGTTCAGAAGGCTCTCTATGAACCTGCTGAAATTGTGGGTCAGGAATGTTAAGGTGATTAATACTCAAGCCATTAAAGTCTATCTCAATCCTTGAGGGATAGGTCAAGATGATTGTTCAAAGATTCTCTGAAGCACAAAGGACAAAAGACTAAAAGGAGGATTTGCAGACATCAAGCGACCTTAGAAGAAGAAAAGTCTCTCAAGAAAGGTGCAATGTCAGAAAAGCATTCTTCCATCCAGAGAATAATGAGGAAATCTAATGGTAACATCACTTCATCTTAAAACTTAAATACCTGTGAAAAAATTTGTCCTCTAGTAAAGATTTTTATCAACAAATAAAATTCTAAGAAAAGACTTAAAAGACTCAAAATGTCAAAAGCTTCTCAGACAATAATAATCATAAAATCTTCTTGCTCTGATACCACAAAAATCTGTGTTAAAATTTTTTGTTTTCTCACACTTTCTCTTCTATTTTTTTTGTTCCTTTTTGTTTCTAAAAAGGTATTTCGAAAAAGTATTTTCAAAACCTGCTTTTGTAAATATCAAATGTTTTGAGAAAATTTAAACTTGTGTATTTCAATTTTTATTTCAGTTTCTCCTATTTAAAAATTATTTATTAACAACTGGCATAAGAAGTTATTGTATTTTTTTTAACAGTTGGCATTTATTCTTTAACTTTTGGTATCTGAACAATAATAATAACAAATCTGAGATTACCGTTTCTGATAAATGTAAATGAACTGAAAATAGGAATGTATATATATGAAACTCAAAAATATGAACCTTTTTAATTAATGACAAAAGGGGGAGAAATATGAAACTCATAAAATGATGTAAATACTGTATGCACTAATAACATGCTGAAAGGTTAATATAAAAGGAGGAGAAATATACAACTACGGGGAGAAATATAGAATGAGGAGAAATATAAAAACTAACAAGAATGATGTATGTAACAGGTAATTAGAAACTCAGAAGATAACAACTGTCATAACTGAAAATATAACAGTAAGAATAACTTATGATAACAATTGATATATGTAATAATAGTGTAATTATATAACAATTGGTATCTGAGATAAGTTAATAATATATGGTATTATTAGTTCTCAATGATTAACAAACAACTAATAATTGATATCTAAAGGATAAACATATAGTTTCTAAAGAAGTACTAATAATTGGTATCTAAAAGATTAAACATCTATTTTCTAAGAAGTTAACAATTGGAATCTAAAGATTAACATCTGGTTTCTAAAGGAAAAGTTAACAAAATGTATCTAATCTTGTTAGTATTTAGAATATTAACAATTGGCAACATTTAACAAACTAAAGAATAAATGTTCTTCTCAGGGGGAGTATTATAGATAGGGGAAGCCCTCTATATACTTAAACATCTTTCCATAAAACATTTTGTAAGTTATACATATCTTATTTGTCATCATTAAAAAGGGGGAGATTGTGAAGTCTATTAATCAGTTTGAGCATTCAAACCTGACTCAAAGACTTAATATCCTTTAGTTTTAATGATTAACAAATAAGATTATATAAGAACATAATAAGAACAAATAAGATTATATAAACAGATTCTACTGAGAAAGGTATTGGTTTGTTGATTGTGTTTCAGGTAGGAATATTCATAAGAAGACTTGATGAAGAAAATCAGGATCAGAAGAACAAATGCAAGAGTTAATATAAAGGTTGTCTGAAGCGTAGAAGCTGTCTGAAGTACGAAACCTGTCTAAAGTGTAGAAGCTGTCTGAAGTAAGCAACTCGTCTGAAGTGTTGAAGTTATCTGAAGTATACAACTCGTATGAAATATTGAAGCCGTCTGAAGTGCGCAACTTGTCTGAAGTGCTGAAGTCGTCTGAAATATTGAAGCCGTCTGAAGTGCGCAACCTGTCTGAAGTGCTGAAGTCGCCTGAAGTGTCGAAGCCGTCTGAAGACTTGAAGACCGTCTCAAGACAAGAAGACCATCTCAAGACAAGAAAGCCGTCTGAAGACAAGAAGACTATCTAAAGACCAGAAGATTATCTGAAGACGTGAAGACTATCTGAAGAAGTCTACAAACAGAATCAAGAATTGATCTCTTGAAGACGCTGCTATGTGTAAAGCACACTCTACAAAAGAGACTACACTTATTTCAGTATAAAAGCCAGACATGCTTTTATGCCTCGATCAAAGTCTTGCACAAATAAGGAAACTCTGCAATGACTTTCTCTAATGACTGCTGCACCTGCAACAAAAGGCATTTCAGTATAAAAGCTAAACATACTTTTATACCTCGACCAAAGTCTTATACAAATAAGGAAACTCTGCAATGACTTTCTCCAATGACCACTGCACCTGCAACAAAAGGCATTTTCGTGTGCGCAGACCTACTGCACCTGCACCTGCACCTGTTGGTTGTCCAGAACGGGATAGAAGACAGAGTAAAAGCAACCAGAAAGATGTTTGAATAAAACATATTAAATTCAACATATATATTCATCTATATCTCAGAAGAAGAAAATGCAAAGAAGAACAGAGCAGCAATCGTCTGAAGAAAAGAAGAAATATATTATCTGAAGAAAAGAGCTTATTGAAAGCTTCTCAAGCTGGAGAATTAAAATAAGCTTGAAACAATTGTATAAGATGAGCACATGTTGAAGCTGATAAAATTACATTAAGATAAAAGCAAGCATTTGAGTATATGTGAAGAAATCAATTGCCTGAACATATAAACTCTCTAAGTGCATGAAACAGATTTCAACATTGAAGAAATCAATACAGAAGCTAAGACTATATGATTCAACGACTATAATATCATATGTCTTTATTCAAAGAAGAAACTTCAAATAACAGCTATTGGTGAAGACATCTCACTCAAAGAAGAAAGAAGAAATGATGTCAGAAGCACATGAAAAAGGAGCGTATACAAAATAAGCAAAAGGACAAATCCAACGGATATCTCCTCATATACACTCCAAAGGAAATCAGAGAAAAGCTGAAGAAAGCAGAAGAAAATTAAGAGAGAGAATTAGTAGAGATATATCGAGAAAATCTCTCAAAAGAGCTCATCTCTAGAAGTGTCAGCACAAGATCGTCTGAACACTTATTTGCTTAAGGAGAAGCAATCGTTTGAGACATTACTACACAACGGCTATATGAGCCACATCATCAATTATCTCAACGGCATTATGAATCATCTTCAAACGGCTATATTCCAACAGAACATATAAATAGCCTCAAGATTGAATTTGAAGATGTTGTTGAAAAAGAATCAACCATGTTGCCGACCTATTCGTCAGTTAGTCAAAAAAATTGTTGTTCGGAAGAACAACCAACCAAGTTGGCCAAAATGACAATGAACCAATAATGGTTTGAAGCCACGAATGTACCTTGGTTATTTCAATGATACAGATGAGAATGTAGCCCATGGAAACCAATGGTTGTAGAACAAGGCTGGAGCTTAAAGTCAGTATCTACCTAGCCAATTCTCAAAGGATGTTATTCCTCATATCAGAGACAGGGATTGTACTTAAACTTATATACTTGTATCACTGTCTTAACCTTGTACTTAGAATTCATTCATTGTATCCTGAGTAGTACTCAGTTAACCTCTAGTACAGGAAAAGATTAAGTTTATGTTTCGTGGAAACTTAAACTTAGTTTAATTTGTAAACACTTTATGTGTCTGAGAGCCTGGAGAGGCTTGGTGGAAGAAAGAATACTTGGTGTAGAGCCTGGAGAGGCTTGACAAAAAAGAATACTTGGTGTAGAGCCTGGAGAGGCTTGACAGAAAAGAATACTTGTAGAGCTTGGAGAGGCTTGACAGAAAAGAATACTTGTAGAGCCTGGAGAGGCTTGACAGAAAAGAATACTTGTTGAGCTTGGAGAGGCTTGTCTGTAAAAGAATACTTGTTGAGCCTGGAGAGGCTTGTCTGTAAAAGAATACTTGTTAAGCCTGGAGAGGCTTGTCTGTAAAAGAATACTTGTTGAGCCTGGAGAGGCTTGTCTGTAAAAGAATACTGCATGATTTGCCTGGAGAGGCAGTTGAAAACAAATGTATACTTGTTGAGCTTGGAGAGGCTTGTCTGTAAAAGAATACTGCATGAGTTGCCTGGAGAGGCAGTTGAAAACAAAGGAATACTCATTGTTAAGCCTGAAGAGGCTGTTGTAAAAGAATACTTGTATCTGAGTTCAGATAATGGAAAATCCAGTGGTGGTTTGCCTCTGAGACTGGATGTAGCTCACGGGTTTGTGGGTGAACCAGGATAAATTTTGTGTCTAAGTTCTCTTTCCCTTAATCTCTTTATTTACAGTTTTCATATTTATGTTGGGGATTGAAAATTATTTTTCATAATAAAATTAATACAACTATTTCAATAAAATGATCTTTCATATGAACAAAACATGAAGTTGTCTCTCATATCATTTGAAGCATTACAAAGAATGTTCCTTGAAGAACTTCTGAAATAATTATCTGAAGTGAGTCTGGAAAGAGCTCAGTTCAGAAATCGGGAACAGACTTCAGACAACCTCTAGTCATCTGAAGTATTTCAGAAACTGTTCTAAAAATACTCTTTGTAATAATCTTCAGAAGATACTTTGAGAAGCCTCTGTTTAAAACAATCTTAAGCTTTATAAGAAACTCTATTTTTCTTATCTTCCGCACGTTTTTACTATCTCTGATCTTAAGACTTGTTTTGAACATTGTTCATCTTCATGATTTAAATTAAAGATTTCCAAAAATAATCAAAAAGCTTAAAACACTATTCAACCCCCCTTCTAGTGTTTCCTGTGGCTCTAACACCTATTTGTTATACATACATTGGTAAACAGATTTGTCAGAATACTTCTGTAGTTTTTGAAAGGCCTACAGAAGAAATGTAACTTCACATGAAGCCTTTCTTTATTAGGGCTTTGGTCGAAGATGTAAGTATAGGAAAGGTACTTGTGGATTCTGGAGCGGCAATGAATTTGATGCCGAAGTTTATGATGAAGAAGTTGATGAAGACTAAGTTTGATTTAATGCCTCATCAAATGATCATTACAGATTTCAGTGGAAAGACTTTGAAATCTGAAGGAGTGTTGTGTTTGGAACTAACAGTGGGAACCATTATGAGACCCACTATGTTTCTTGTGGTTGATTCAAAAGCAAACTATAATCTTTTGCTTGGAAGAGAATGGATTCAAGGAGTAGGTGTTGTTCCATCTTCAATGCATCAGAGGCTTTGTATGTGGACTAAAGAAGGTGTACCCATTTATGTTGATGGGGACAAAAATTATTTCAAAGTCGAAGAGGATGTTGTTGATGTGAGAAGTACTGAAAAGAAGATTATGAAGACAAGACATTATGAAATGGTTGATAATTATATGTTGGTGCCTACTGTAACGCCCGCATTTTACCGTTTTTACCGTTTTTGCCGTTTTTGCCGTTTTTGCTGTTTTGAGTGTTTTATTGGATTTTGAGTGATTAAAATTATTTTTAATCATCAAAATTCATATTTTTGAATCCAGAATTTAATTTCCTATTTTTAGGAATTTTTTTGGAATTTTTGGGTTTTTTTTTTGTGAAAAATGACCTTTTTGCCCCTCCTGTCCCTTGACCCGGGCCCGAATACTCTTCATCCGGGCCAGAAAAATTGCACAAGTCTTCCTTTCTCTCCTTAAAGACCGTGCAGCCAGCCTTGATGCATGGGAGACACTTGTCTTTCCATCTCTTCCATTCCACCAATAGCTTGAAAAGGTGAATATGTCATATAAAAAGCTTTTTTCTCCTTTTTTATTCATTTTGTTGCATGCAAACAAGGAGAACTTTCCTTTTCTCTCATCTTCTTCTCCCTTGGTCGTGGCACTCTCACCCTTTCTCTCCCAAAATCTTCATTCTCTCCATAAACACCAACCAAGTTTAGGTTCCATTTTTGAACCTAAGCTTAAAAATACTTACTTTCTAGCCTTAAAACACTTGTTGCAAAATTTCTCCCTTTTTCCTTGATGCTCTCGGCCAAGAGAGTAAAAATGGGGCTGCATGTATTCTAAAATTGTTTTGATGATTGTAATGTGTTTAGATGATGATTTGATGAACATGCATGTGGTTGGATGGATTTACACAATTGTTTGATGATTGATCTTGTGAAAGATTGGTGTTTTGAGCTTGAAATTGGAGACTATGAACTCAAAATGCATGTGGATGATCTTGGGTGATTTTTTTGTGATATTTGGCATTTAGATTGTTTATTGATGAATGTGTGAAGTTTTGGTGAAGATTGGATGTTGTGAAAAATTTGAAGTTTTGGATGAACATTCAAGGTTGTTCTTGATGTTCATGAGTGTTCTTGATGAAACTCATCAAGAATGTCCTTTTGATCCTAAAAAGATCAAAAGGATGTTTAAAATATGTTTTTGGGCTAAATTGGCCCAAAAGGACTAAAGAATAAATTTGTAACAAAAAGGACTAAATTGCAAATAAGATAAGTTTTTAAATTAAGTAATTAAATTCGGATTTTTATTTTAACTAAAATAAAAATCTATTTAAAAGTCACATTTTTTATTTATTATGAATAAAATTGGGCTCTCATGGGTCCAATAACCTTTAGGCTTTTATTTAGTCCCAAAGCCTTCAAAAATAAAGTCAAAACTCAATTTAAAAGACAACTAAAAATAATTCATGGGCTTAGGCTTAGATTAGGGTTGAACTTCAACACTAATCTAAGTTGTGAAAATTAAACTTAGGATTAATTAGTAGACTTAACTAATTTAATCACCTAAGTTGATTAGCCTAAATTACTTAAGTTAATTAATAATTAATTAAGTCTAAAGATAATTAATATTAATATAAGTGTTAATTAAGTAATTAATCTCTATCGACGGTCAAAAACTAATTAATTATAATTTAACCTTAATCAAGCATAATTAAAAACCCTAATCCAAGATTATGGAAGAGATCAAGGGATAATTAGGAATTAATTAGGATCTTAAGTAAGGATTAAGATTTAGTTAAAGAAGGATAAGATTAATTGAAATGCGATTAATGAAGACTAGTTATGATTAAAGGTTAAGCCTAATCTTAATTAGTCATACAAATAAAATTAGGAATTGTAATACCTTTCATAAGACATATCCATAAGCCTTAGTAAATTGTAGGACTTAAATGAATATGATTATCAATAAAGCTAGCACAAGCTACCTTAAAAGATTATAACCAACACCTTCTCTCTACATAAAACTTGAGAAGCTTGGCAAGAGAGCGTGATTTGGTTTTCCTTAAAAGAAAGACCTTGAATCTACGAGGTTGCACCACGGTAAAGTGGTGACGTAACAAGATTCAATGGGCTTGTCTGTAAGGATGTGATATTGTAAGTGTTTGCGGTGTGACATACATCATGTGCATCAATGATGGTTAAGGTTCAAAAGCCTTACGACCTATATGGCAATACCACTCTAGTACAGTGTGAAACTGGATGGGACGGGTGCACTGGGTTTTGCAAAGAACACCAGCGGTCCGGTAAAGGAGATCAGCCCTGAGGATAAGTCGGGTCCCGAAATGGCACAAGTGACGTAGGCTCGCCCCCTACTGTCGTGTAAACGGGGTACAGGCTTGACTATCCTGTCGCTCTCAAGTTTTCATAATCAGTGAGTTTGTTTGGAAGTCGGAAAATCGTCTTGGCCAGAGATTGAGCAATGCTTTTCGTACTATTTGCTAGTACAGACTATACTCCTGATATATTGTACATATATGGTCGAGCAGTTGTTGTGTGCTCTGCTTTTGGTGATGTTTTCCCGGGCCCTCATGCATTAGTCATATGAATCATGATTATATAAACTGCATTCTTGTGATTGAGGTTGTGTGGATGTTCTATGAATGCTCTAGTTACTGTATTCTACTTGATATGAGTTCATGTGATGTTCTCACCCTTCCTTTTCTGCTTCTGTTATTTCCTGTCGTCGTACTTCTTCGCCACGTCGACAGTTGGTATTGGAGAGATTCAGGATGTCCACTATGAGGATCACGTTGAGGTGGGAGCCACGAGGCCAGTGGCGGATTACCGACGTCCCTAGGCGATGTGTTTTCACGGGGGAGGTGCGCGTCACCATTTCTCATCCCAGCCTTCCCCTGGTATCGGAGATAGATTTCACAGTGTCGGTGATCCTTGAGTTTGAGACTCCACCCAGACTCCGCCGCTACACTACTTTTCTCAACCGTCGTCATCGCCCCTCTCCATCAGCATCGTCACAGTCCTCACGGATGGCGACCATGGGCGAGCCAGATTCCCCTCGTTACTCTCCCGGTCCAGAGGTGTCACCTCCACAACCCGTATATCCTGACGCATTTTGCCGTTCCCGTCCGAGTGAGCCAGACATGATCGTGATCGATGACACTACATCTAAGGAGGAGGACCCAGAGGAAGACCCGAAGGATGACTCTGAGGATGAGGAGCCGGAAGAGGATTCTTCCAGTGACGACCCCTCAGAAGACTTTGGGATGATCAACCTCGGAGGTACTGGAGGGAGGAGTTGTGGGTGGATTCCTGCTGAGACGGATGATGACGAGTAGGATAGCGTTACTGGGGGTAGTCACGAGTCTAGTTAGTAGCAACTCTGATTTAGTGGCCTTTTGTTTTGTTTCGTTTTGGCTGAGGTCTTATTTATTATAGTCTACTACTAGAACTCTTGTTTTGTATGGTGGTATTGTTTACTCCGGGATTACTTTGACACTATGGTTCTGTATATATGTTATGATGTTTCCTTCCCATGATCCCCTTTATATCTGAGTGTATGTATGTATGTATGCGGAATGATTGAATCGTCTAGATGTTTTTAGAAAATGAATTTCAGACTTAAGAAAAGGACGTTTTCATGAATACTTCATATGGAATTAGAATGCGATTAGTTGATGATGATTAAACTCTTTTCAAAAAAAAAAAAGAAAAAAAAAATTCGTATTTTCTAAGTTTTAAAACAGTAAATTTGACGGTTACGATTTGCAATGTGATATTCTTAGCGGTATAACTAAGGGTGTCGCACCTACAAAAGTACCTTACTCTTTAAGGTTGAATCTTGATTGCGGGTTCATGTTACAATGTGATGTTGGCCCATTTGAGGCCACAGAAATCTCTCAATGGTCAGATCCAAAATAGATTCGAGCTTTTTGGGCTCAAATTTCGGCCTACTTGGCCGAAAAGAAAGTAGAAGCGACTTTCGAAGCTGAATCTGAACAAATTAGATGTAATAATGAAATAACGGCCACTCAGACCGAATGGCAGGAAGGAAGATTAATTATTGAGGAAATAACAGATGAAGAAATGTCATCATACTTGGAAAATAAAAATTCTGAAAAGATTTCTTAAGGAAGTGAGAATTCTGAAAAAGACTATCTTGAGAAAATGATTTAGAAAGTTGAAACTTATGTTCAGGAAACTCAAGGGGTTGATTTTGGAAAATTAGATTGTATTTATGATGATTCCCCTTTGGGTTTTGAAGGAACTTTATCTCAAGGTATTAAGAAAATGGAAGCTCAAGATCTTTTAGAAGAAGTGAATTTAGGAACTGATAAAGAAAAAAAAACCTACTTTTATAAGTCAGAATCTCGAAGGAGAATTCAAGAAGAAAATAATTGACTTGTTGAAAGAATACAAGGATTGCTTTGCATGGGATTACCATGAAATGCCTGGTTTGAGTCGAGACTTGGTCGAACATAAACTTCCTACATTTCCAGAAAAGCGACCAGTGAAACAAGCTCTTAGAAGATTTGCTCCAGAAATAGTTTCGAAGATAAAAGAAGAAATTGAGCGTCTTGTAAAAGCAAAGTACATTCAAACTGCCAGGTATTTTGATTGGATTTCTAATATTGTACTTGTTATTAAGAAAAATGGATCTTTAAGGGTATGTATTGACTTTCGAGATCTTAATAATGCAACCCCAAAAGTTGAATATCCAATGTCGGTTGTTGATATGTAAATAGATTCGGCAGCAGGAAATGAACTTTTAAGTATGTTAGATGGATATTCTGGATATAATCAAATTTTTATTGCCGAAGAGGATATTTTGAAAACAGTTTTTCAATGTCCTGGTGCAATAGGAACTTATGAATGGGTGATGATGCCCTTTGGCCTTAAAAATGCTGGTGCAACATACCAAAGGGCCATGACTTCTATTTTTCATGATTTAATAGGAAAATTTATGCAACTTTATATAGTCGATGTTGTGGTTAAGTCTGAATCAAAAGACTTCCATCAAGATCATTTAAGACAAAGCTCTTGAAAGAATGAGAAAGCATGGTTTAAAAATGAATCCTATTAAATGTGCTTTTGGGGTATCTGCAGGTAATTTTCTGGGATTCCTAGTTCACAAAAAAGGTGTTGAGATTGATAAGGATAAGACTAAGGCGATTCTAGAAGCCTCTCCACCTTCTAAAAAGAAACAGTTGCAGTCTTTTCTGGGAAAATTAAATTTTCTTCGAAGATTTATTTCGAATTTATTAGGAAAGACGAAAGTGTTTTCCCCTTTACTGAAGTTAAAGAAAGAAGAAAGTTTCAAGTGGGAAAATGAACATCAACAAGTCTTTGAGGAAATCAAGAGATATCTGACAACTCCTCCGATTATGACTCCTCCTTTGCCAGGAAAACCTTTGAAGTTTTATATTTCTGCTTCAGAAGCCACTGTAGGAAGTATGTTGGCTCAAGAGGATGAAAATGGTGTAGAAAGAGTTGTTTATTATTTAAGTAGAGTCCTCAATGATGCAGAAACTAGATATTGTGCAATAGAGAAATTATGTTTGTGTTTGTACTTTTCTTGTACTAAACTCAAGTACTATGTTAAACCTCATGATGTATTTGTAATTTCTGATTTCGATGTAATAAAACACATGTTGTTGAAACCTATATTGCACAGTCGAGTTGGAAAATGGGCATTAGCATTAACTGAGTTTTTGTTAAAATTTGTTCCATTGAAATCAATGAAAGGACAAGTAGTTGTTGATTTCTTGGTTGATCATCCCCCAATTCCAAACGAAGAATCAATATATGTAGGCTTAGAGCCTTGGAAGTTATATTTCGATGGATCCAAACATAAGAATGGATCAGGAATTGGAATTTTAATAATTTCACCTAAGGGATTTCCTACTAGAATGATGTTTGAAATAAAACATCATTGTTCTAATAATGCAGTAGAGTATGAGGCTCTTATTGCTGGCCTCGAAATATTAGTTTCTATGAATTCGAGAAATGTACATATTAGAGGAGATTCCCAATTAGTTACCAAACAAGTAACTAAAGAATATAAATGTTTAGATCCAAAATTGGCTAAGCATTTGGTTCGAGCCAATAAACTTCTGGAAATGTTTGATGAAGTTAAGATTGAACACATTCCAAGAGGTCAAAATTTCGAATCTAATGAATTGGCTCAAATAGCTTCAGGATATAGAATTTCGATTGGAACTCTCAGAAAGATTAGTGATGTTCAAAAAAGGCTTCCAATGAAAGAATTCAGTATCCATAATATAAATCTTCTAGATCAAAGAAATTGTTAACCTGCATGTTTGCCACGTTTTCTGCTAACCAGAAAACTACCTTTTTTCTTTGAACTTTTTCAAATTACTTCCATTGGGATGTTACCACCTGTCCTTGATCAGCAAACTTTTGTAACTTCCAATAACTGTTTTTTTCTGTCTTCTGTTTCCTCGAAAAGTTACTTTTAGATCCAAAATTCTTCTAAGTCTTCAAACATTCTATTTTCAAGTTTCTGCCTTCTATCAATTCGAGATTTTATCCTTCCATTTCTCGAAATATTCTACCTGGAATTCTAACTTCATATGCTCGAAAACTTCTTCCAGAATCTCGAAATTTTCTTCCTGGAATTCTGACTTCATATGCTCGAAAACTTCTTCCAAAATCTCGAAATTTTCTACCAAAATTTCGATTTCTTCTTCTTTTAACACTTAGCTTTTATTGATACTTGAATTCCCTAAGTCTTTTTAGATTTCAAGACTTGTTCATCCTCTATCACCTGCCACGTGTCAAGCTTCATTTGGTTGAGTTAATGGTAATGAAGACCACTGTCCACCATCCATTCAACCCCATTATGAGGGTTCTTCCTATTGGACGTTATAATTGGCTCATTTATGAATCTTAACCCTCTTAACTCCTATAAATAGGAGTTCATTTGGGTTTCTCTTCAAAAACT
This sequence comes from Sesbania bispinosa, assembly GCA_026901365.1. NCBI lineage: Eukaryota > Viridiplantae > Streptophyta > Magnoliopsida > Fabales > Fabaceae > Sesbania > Sesbania bispinosa. The sequence goes on along the minus strand of QLOH01000158.1, from coordinate 261,216 downwards.
CTTCTCATTTATCTTCTTCTTCTTATCTAAATCCTTCAAAGAATATGAAGAGGTATATTCCTTTGGCTACTGCGTACAATCCAATCTGGAATGATTTCATTTTTGATAGGATTGACGAAGTGGCCAAAGCTATAGGCTTTTTCAACCTTTCTTTTTGAAAGTTTTCTTTTGGGTTGAACGTAGTAGCCAATTATTAATTCATTTAGAAATAAATGAATTTGTTTGTTAGTTCCCCAAGTACACCAAGGTTGTTCGATCAAACCAACAATACATTCTTTTTGCCTTTGCTCAATCAAAGCCTGTGGGGGAGGAAGAAGAGGAAGAGGCTTGGAAGACATGAGTCAGGTACTCATTTTAGCTTAGGATAGTTTCCTTCCTAATGTATGGAGTTATTAGGATAGTTTCCTTTTTTCCATTTCTTTAATAATAGAAATGTCTTATTCTTTGAACTTCATTATCACCCTTGCTCGAATTTGCTTTTGAAAGTTTAAACTTTAACAAAATGTCTAAGTTATAAAACTCAATCCTCAAATTCGAGATTTAATTAATATAACTTTTCAGGAACTTAAATTCTCGAACTTATAGGTCTTCTAGAAACTCGAAGAGCATAATTAACCTTTAACTTAGGAAATTCGAACTAGATGAAATTCGAATCCCAACAACTACGTAGTATATTTTTATTGTGCGTATTTACTTTGCTACGTAAATGACTGAATCTACACCAATAAATTATTTGGAAATAATTAATATATTTTCATCTGAATTGAATTTTTCTAAGTGTACCGGATTGATTGTTGATTGTTTACCCCATATTTATTACTATGCTACACATTTAATACTTTAACATGCTTTGTAAACCATTTTGATTGATGACAAAAGGAGAAGTAATATAAACTAAAAAAATCTGAAATATTATGTGTTTTTCAGAGAAAAGATCTTATTTTCAGGGGGAGCAATGCATTCTGCTCAAGTATCTGATTAAGGGGGAGAGTTTCTTTGAACTCAAATTTTTATTCCCTTAAGATATTTGATAGTTTAAGCAAATTTTTCATCATTAAAGAGGGAAAGAATGTTGAGTCTCAAAATATTATTAAGTGATTGATAATGTTTAAGTCTCATAACCCTAAGTTTTAATGAGTAACAAATTTGGTTAAAAAGCACTCTGAGAAATAGCACAAATTCTCTTAAGGGTATTTTATATGTTTCAGCAACTCTCTGAAGGAGCAACCCTCTGAAGTTGTAGAACCTTCTAAAGAAGTAGAACCTGCTGAAGTTTTTCAGCCCTCTCAAGAGTTGTGCTATCTGAATTAAGAAGAGCTGCTGAAGACTCTATACGTGGCATTTGTCTAAAGACAGAAGGCTTTCTGCTCAAGACTTAATTGCACCTTCAACGTCTTCTGCAAGCTTGTCTTTTTTTTGTTTAAGGAAAGATTTATAGACTCCTTTCTACACTTATTTGAATCCTCGTACCAGAAAAGGAAATCTCTGTACCTGCAGCGTGTCAGAACTGAATCAATGCTGCACACCTGCACTGCTCAAGTCAGAAGCTATCAGAACATTGTCTCACAATGGTTCTCACAACATTTAATGCTATCTCTCAACGGTGGTTTTAAGCAATCTTAAACGGACTTTATTCTGTTCCTATATATAGCTTCATGAAGGACTTCATCAAAAAAGAGAGAGAAGATTTTTATCAAGCAAAAACACTGTCAAAATATATGTTTCTATTCTCTCTGATTCATTATACAACAAACTTCATTTATCCTGAGTCTTACTCAGTTAGTTTGTACAAGTTTGTTTCAGTTTAAGTTAGGAACTAGTTTTGGTTCAATAACTTAAACATAATCTATTTGTAAACACTCTTAAGTGTCTGAGAGCTTGGAGAGGCTTCGAGGAAGAAAGAATACTTGTTGTAGAGCCTGGAGAGGCTTGTGGATAAACAATACTTGGTTTAGATCCTGAAGAGGCTTGACTGTAAAAGAATACTTGGTGTTGTAGAGCCTGAAGAGGCTTGAAAGAAAAGAATACTTGTAATCTCTGAGATTAGTGGAAAATCCATTGCTAGTTGGCTTTGGGACTGGACGTAGCTCACAGTGGAAGTGAGTGAACCAGTATAAATTTGTGGCTAAGTTTTCTCTTACCCTTATCTCTTTATATTTGGTTTAAACTAACTTGAAGGGTGTTGAGTCTCAAAATATTATTAAAAGGTTAATAATGTTTTAGTCTCATAACCCCGAGTTTTAATGAGTAACAAATTTGGTTAAATTTCCTAAAGAGAAGGAACAGTTTCTGCTGAAGGTAGTTTCTGTGTTTAAGAAAATGTCTGATACAGCAACCCTCTGAAATCATGCAACCCTCTGATGTAGTGCAACCTTCTGAAGAAGAGGAACCTGCTGAGTGATCAAGACCTACTGAAGCCAGAGAACCTTCTGAAGATGAGAGACGTCGTACTGAGACTCATATCTTTTAGAAAAAGAACTTCTCTGTTAATTCCTTTTGAAGACTCAATTCAATCGTAGCCTTTCTTAGTTGTATGTGCCTTTTCTCCTTCTGGAAAGTCAGAGGAGTTGCTTTTTGGCATATTTCAAATCTCTTTTCTCCAAAAAGGCAATGTCTGCTGTGAAAGTACACTATGCTTAGAAAAAAATAGAGTCTGCGCTGCTGACACCTATTACCTGTTGCACCTGCTACTGCAAGCTACCAAGGCTATGTGTCACAACGGGAAGAAAGCTATCTTTTAACGGGATTTAGAGAAGTCTACCGGTCTTATTTCTCTTCTCCTATATATATGAAGTCTCATGCAGAAGAAAAAGAGAGAATGAACCATTTTGCTGAAGCGCTGCTAAAATTCTCTGAAAAATACTCATTTGCTTCATTTGTACAACAATTTCTTATCCTGAGTTATACTAAGTTATTTGTACATCTTACCCAGTTTAGGATTTAAACTTGTGTAGTTTGAAAGCTTAAGCATTTTCTTTTTATACACTGGTTGTGTTTGAGCCTGGAGAGGCTTGCTGTTTAAACAATACTTGGTTTGAGCCTGGAGAGGCTTGTCTGTAAAAGAATACTTATTGTATAGAGCCTGAAGAGGCTTGATTGTAAAACAATACATGTAACTGATCAATTAGTGGAAAATCCTTTGTTGGTTTGGCATTAGGACTGGACGTAGCTCACGGTGGATGTGAGTGAACCAGGATATATCTCTTGGCTAAGTCTTCTCTACCCTTATCTCTCAATATTTGTTATTTAAACTAATTGGAGGGTTCTGGATAATCTGTTTTATAAGTTTGAACTGAAAACATATTTAAACGCTCTTTAAAAACAAGTTTCCAAAACTATTTTCTGGACCTGCTGAAGTCACTTCATCAAGTACATTTTCACCCAGTATTCAACAAGTTGCTAAAAACTCTTTGAGAAATACTTTGCTTGTAAAAAGGTTTTCATAAAATCTGTTTGAACATATAAAACACTATTCAAGCCCCCCTTCTAGTGTTTCCTGTGGTTTCTACAGAGGGTTTTGAGTAAACAGTTTTATAAGTTGAAACTGAAAAATCAATTAAAACGAAGAAAAACAAGTTTCCAAAATTGTTTTATTGGACATGCTGAAGTAACTTCAGCAAGTACTTCACTCCCAGTTTCAGCAAGTTGCTCATATTTCCTTGTGAAAAGTTTTGCTTGTTAAAGGTTTTCCTAAAATTAGTTTGAAATTATAAAACACTATTCAACCCCCCTTCTAGTGTTTTCTGTGGTTTCTAAAAATTCAATCCCCTTCTTGTGATTGCAATATTTACTTTTGCAACAACATGAGTTTGGCACAAATCAGCAAAATCTGCAAAGGAAAATCTTCAAGGAGTTGAAAAGGCACAAGCGAAGGCAAGATTCTATCCTAAATGGAATAGACATGGTACATCAAGCTATAAGAGTTTCAAATGAGTATAATCATCAGATTCGTCAACACTTGTCCAATATGCCTCCTCCTCCTGATTTGCCTCCTGATGTACCCAGACCACCTGAGTCTCCCTCTAGCTCTACTTCGTCCCCCACTACTTAATCTATGTTCTTTGATATTGGCAAGAGGGGGAGTAGTTTTAGGGATTTTAGGGAACTTAGATGTTTGTTTTGTTGCTGGTTGTATAACTTTTTAAATTTTCTTTTAAGATCTTAATTATATTTTGATTACCCGATGTAATCTTAGCATCATCATGATCAATGAACTTTAAGATCCATTGTTTTGTGTATGTCAAAATTCTTTCCATTACTTATTTCAGCTATGTTCAAATCTAAGCATTAAAAGGAAATCTCAACTATGGAATCTTAAACGCTAATTCAAAATTTGAGCAAAAAATTTTTACTAAGTATTAAATCCCTTGAACTCAGGGGGAGTTAAGACTCAGGGGAAGTTAAGATTCAATTTCTCAACCTTAGATATCCTCTAAGCTTACAAAACTTTTATGGTTTGCCATCATAAAAAAGGGGGAGATTTTTAAGACAAACTCACTCCCTAAGATTTTTAATGAAATCAAACCATCAAAAGTGAAAAAGCAAAGAAGTATATCCAAGTTGTTATGTTTTACAAACTGTGTGCTCTAGTGCTTGCAGCCCTTAGATCCATACATTGCAGGATAATTTTTTATTGAATAAGGGCAAGCTGAGATGCTAAATCAAGTTGCATCCAAAGAATAAATACTTAGGATTCAAAAAGAAGAACGAAGTTGAAGAGTATAAGAATCAAAATCATAAGACCAAAAGTTGCAAAATGCTCACACACTGAGACAAGGTCAAAGACTACAAGAGCTATGGATGTAAGACAAAGACTGAGACTCAGACACATAATTAAGTTGAGACTCAGATGACCAAGTAAAAACTGAGCTTAGAAAGCAAGACTCAGACTAAGACTCAGCTGCACACAATAGACTGAGTCTCAGTTATGAAGATAAGACTGAGCCAAAGACTAAGACTCAAACAGAGACTCAGCTTCAGACACATGCTCCAGGTGTTAAGAGAAAAGTCAATACTAGTACACTGCAACTGCTGTAAAGCATCAGAGCAAACCTGAGCCTGTGTCAGAAAAGTAAAAAGCATTCTCTCTCTCTCTCTTGTAACGGTTAGTAACGACTAGTCTTATTTGATATAAAAGGTGGAACTCAAGTCAAAGCACTGTGAGAGACACTACTGAATATTCTCTGACTTATCTTTCTCAACTAAATCTCAAGTCAAGCTCAACTCAATCTCAACTATCCTTGAGTGCATCTTAAGTCTGTATCACATATTCTCTTTCAATTTTTCATCATTTGCTTGTAACTCCTAGAAAGAGAAACACCTAGCTGAGCTCACTGTATACTTGTGCCTTGTATGTAGTCTAAGCTAGTCAAACATCATCTCTACTCCATCAATCTTTGTAATAATAGCCTCAACTGAGTTAGGAGGAGCCTAGACTCAGTGTGAGCAGTGTAAGAGCCTGAAGAGGCAAGGTAAAGAATACTTGGATCTCAGCCAAGTTAGGAGGTGCCTAAGCTTGGTGTGAGGGTGAGCCTGAAGAGGAAAAAAAATCCTTGTAATTGACAAGGTTGTCATAGTGGAAAATCTCACAAGGTTGTGAGGATTGGACGTAGCCCAAGGAGTGGGTGAACCAGGATAACTCTCTGTGCATCTCTTCTCTCTACCTTGCTTACTTATAATTGTTTTACTAATTATTGAAAGCTAAGCTAAACTTATTCAATATACTGAACTGAACTTAATCTCAACTATAAAAAAATTGTCAAGCTTAACTTTAAGTTTTTCTATTACGTATAATCTGAGATTCTCTAATTTCTTCTTGCTAAGCCAATCTGAGACTCCAAGCTACTAAGCTTGAGAACTTAGCTCAGTTTGTCCTTAAGATTTTTTAGGAATAAATTTTCACAAGTCTCTATTCAACCCCCCTCTAGAGACATTCAATCAACTTCATTCACCACACCAAGTGGGCCTCCTCCAAGCCTTGTTCATCATATCTCGAAGGTGACGAGCAATCATCTGCTCGTACACCTTCTTAATTTGGGCCTCATCAGAAGGGTCCCAAGAAACTTTGCTCTGCAAAAAAATTAAGGTAAGTTATTAGAAAATGACATAACTTAAGAAAAAAAATAAAAAGTGAAGACATTTTATTTACCGTAAACTCGGCCCACCACTTGTCCCTTACATCCTACGGGGTGACCTCCGACAGGTAGTGAGGACCCCGGAACTGCGATCGAATTGCATGATCAATGGCTGAGATGGGCAGGTTTTTAGGCACCCAACGACAAAATAAACAAATTCAATATTAATTGTTAAAACAAATAAAGATTCAATATTATCAATTCAAAAGAAGTAAAAATAAATAAACAAACTCACCCCCTGCCAAAAGATCGGATAATAACCCTACCGTGAGGGTCTACCTAATGAGGTCTACTGGAGCTGGCACCCTGGAACCGAACAGGCTCCTCATCAGACTTGGGGTTAGCCTCATTATCAATCGCAGCCTGAGCGTCCACCGCGGGGTCAGATATATGTGCATTCTCCTCCTCCACCTTAGTAGGGATCTAATGTTATCCCAGTGTACGAATGAACCTCATTCCGTTGAATGTTGGCTGGTCAGATTCAGCAGGTTGACCAGAAGGTGGAGGGGAGGAAGAAGAAGAAGAAGATTGGACGTATGTCGCCTGTAACACCCCAGCCTTGACCTGCGACCCAACTGCTAGGGCCCAGGAATTCGCTGGGAATGTTAACTAAGCTTTTCCACCCCCTGAAGTGGATTATTCCCCCTCGGGGAACCTCTGTGGATTGGAATCCAAGACCTTAGGGATGTAGTCTTAAGTTCCTTAAATCCACTACCAATTGGTATTGGATTCAAGTTACTTAAGATTATATCCTTGTGGTCTTGGGTTCGAATCCACGGGGGTTCCCCGAGGGGGAATAATCCACTTCAGGGGATGGAAAAGCTTAGTTAACACGCTTAGTGAATTCCTAGTCTGCAGCAGTTGGGCTGCAGGTCAAGACTGGGGTGTTACATGAGACACCGTGATGCGCTCTATCGTCCTGAAGACTCAAGGGATTCGTCGGGCGCGACATAATCGTATCACTTATCATGGTCTGGAGAGGTCTAGCTCCAACCATTGTGACATTGTGGACTGGGCCCTGCCCCAAGGCTACTAGTATCTGGCCAACCCTATCCATCTCTCACCAAACCAAGTGTATTCTCCCTCTCGGCTCGAAGGCCGTATGAAACCACTTTTTGGGAATCACCCTCAGGTTTCTACAAGGCAAAGTATTATGAATGATAATAATTACAATTAAACACATCCATACATGGTTTAGGTATTTACATTCTTTATGAATATTCATTTCTTCCACAAAACATTAACATCCAGATCCCTATCTATCAGAGGCCATCATTGTTCATTCTTCCTCAGGCCCGATGCTTAGTAATTATTTTGAAGAATCCATATCAACAAAATTGGTAGGTTTTGAAAGACATTGTATTCAAGGGAAAATCTCTTGAAAAAGCATCAATTTACTTAAAACCTTTTTGTAAAACTTTATTTTAGAAAAGAAAGTAAATCATTTATTTTTAAAGTAGTTTTTCCTCAAAATACTTTCTATGCATCTTTACTAATTTTAAGGATCATAACCGTGCCTATTATCATCATCATAATACTTGCTCTTGTCAAATGCTTGAATGCATTATGCATAATTCATAATTCTAAATCAAACAATTCAAACACGTGGCATCACAATCAAGTCCAATCAATCATATACTACTTCCAAAATTCATGTTTAGATTCAACATTGGTTCCAAGCAAACAATTCATCAAACACACAAGTAATTCCTTAATTCCTTGTTAAGGCTGAATTGGTACACATACCAATTAGCCATATCCATTAATTTTATTTTATCAAGAAAGGTATAGGAAACCATTAATAATTATCATAAGGTAATTTAGTTGAGTTTAGGTAGTTTCCTAAGGCTAAGGGATTTACATCCCATTTGCCAACATTAAACTATGGACCATATGGTTGATTCATCTTCAATAAAAGAAAGGAATTATTGGAATTAGAATCAAATCAATTCAATCAAGAATCATAAGAAGCAATTGAAGGAAAGGCAACAGACCAATCAAGTAGGCAAGTGACAAGCTTGTAGAATAAATAAGAATATATCAAAGGATCATAGAAGATCAAATATAAAGGCAAGAATTTAAATGAATCAAAGTAACAAGTATAGATAAAAGAACAAAGGAAATTAAATGAATCAAGGCAATATTCATTCGTAGAACCAAAATGGTAAGGAACAAGGAAAGAAGAAATAAATCAAGAAAACAACCAAGCTTGTTAGAGAATCTCAATGAAAGGGACTTGAATAAAGAGGTCCATGTAAATAGGAAAAGTAATTTGAATTAAAGTAAGAAGAGAAATCAAAATGAAGTAATTAATATTTCTTTGATAAAATCAACCATAGGTCATAGATTTAATGTAAGGTAATTATACCTTATCAATCATAAAGCTCATAAGTATATAAAAGAATGATTAAGCTCAAGCATTAAGTCTCAAGAGTTATAAACTTAGATTAGGTTCATAAAACTTTGAAATAAAATAAGGTATTAAGAATTAAGGAACATAGGAATGGACAAGGAATAAAGAATCAAGGATGAAATAAAGATTCAAGAAGTAAGTTGAAGACAATAAGTCAATGATAGGAATTTAACTAGTAATATGATAAAGAATCAAGAATCAATAGGAATCAAAAGGAAATAAGATAAGGAAATGGAGTTTGAAAGCCAATAAGGTAAGGAATCAAGAATCGCAAACAATATAGTAAAAGAATGACAAAAAGGTAAAGATTCAAGAATTAAAAGCAATATAGTAAAGGAATGACAGTAAGGTAATGATTCAAGAATAAAAAGTAATATAGTAAAGGAATGACAGTAAAGGAAGATTCAAGAATAAAAGCAATATAGTAAAGGAATGACAATAAAGGAAGATTCAAGAATTAAAGCAATATAGTAAAGGAATGACAATAAGATAATGATTCAAGAATCAAAAGCAATATAGTAAAAGAATGACAATAAATGAAAGATTCAAGAATCAAAGCAATATAGTAAATTAATGACAATAAGGTAGGGATTCAGGAATCAAAAGCAATATAGTTAAGGAATGACAACAAGGTAAAGATTCAAGAATTAAAGAAATATAGCAAAGGAATGACAATATAGTAAGGATTCAAGAATAGGCTTAATATATGTGAGATGAGTAAATGGTAACAACAATGATAATTAGAGTCATCAATATAGAATTAATAAGGCTTCAAATAAAAATCTAAGAGAAACTTGGAATCAAAATTACTAAAAGTAGGAAACTTGGTAAGTAAATAGTCTAATACCAAGATTATGAGTTAGATTCATGGTGTATCAAAATTTAATTCTTCCTTTAGTGGGTCAAGGCATGAAATCCGAATTTTCTACAAGTGTTTGGCAAGTCATTAATCAATTTATTCATGTTAAGAGTTGTTTGTCGTGATTTTTAGTAAAACAAACAAATAGATTCTTGTAAACAATCTGGGATTGGAATCAGGTCCTCATGGTGGATTCAAAAAATAAAGTTATGCAATTGACAAGTAAAAGGTAGAAAAAAGAAAGGAGTGAGAAATAAAGTAAATTGAAAGTAAAAGAAAATGCAGGAAAGTAAAAGAAAAGTAAAAGAAAATGTATTGAAAAGTTCAAGAATAATGTAAAAAGATTGACGAAATCCTCAAACTGACATACTTTTCGAGTTTTCTCGGATGAGCAAGTAGTCGTAAATATGGTAGACAGTATGCTTTTTTCGAGTACTTGTCGTAAGTATGTAGAAATGAGAAAGATCCGTCCCTAGGACTTATGACTTTGCCCTATTTATAGACTTTGGACCCTAACGGTCAACTAATTTACAAATGACACGTATGACAGAATCTAAAATGCCTAATCTAAGACCACACAGGTGTCCTGTCTTCACTGGATGTCTTCCACGTGCCTTCTCTTGTTTAAATTTGAATTATGACTCGAAATCTTCATGCAATTTATCCAAGTCTTAATTCGAAATCTTCATGGATTTTTTCTCCTTCTTGATTCGAAATCTTCATGAAACCTTGATGAGTTTTGCTTCAAAATCTTCAGGACATTTGGTTAAGTCCGAATTCGAATTCTTCGGATAATATGCTTAAGTGCAAATTCGAAATCTTCAAGTAATATGGCTAAGTTTGGATTCAAAATCTTCAAGTAATATGGTTAGACACTCTGATTCGAAATCTTTAGCCATTATGATTAACCATTGGTTCGAAATTCTTATCCAGTATTTATCAAGTTAAGGTTTGAAATCTTCCAACATTCTCAGCTCTAGGGAATTCGAAATTTTGATGACTTAGGGTTTCAGAAATATATTCTAAGTCTGAAGAATTTGTATACTTGGTTAACACAGTTAAATTCGAAATCACACTTTATATGCCTTCTTTGTACGCCATGTGTCAATCTTTTATTGGCCTTCCTTTTGCTGTACTTTTAACTACTAACTTTTACTGTTTCTTTTTGCAGTCATTAATATCATGTCTTTATGACCTTTTTCTATAAATAGCCTCCTTTCTTTCATTTTCACTTACACCTCATTTTAACCTTTCTCTTCTTCTCTCTACATTTGAATCTTGCATTCGAACTTTCTTTCTCTAGTTTTACTAGAAAGGTTCTAAGCATTCGCTATTACGTTCGATCTGAGTTTCGAGTAACTTTATTCGATTCAGGTCAACGTAATGGCCAATGTTGAGAATATTTGTATGTCTTTTTGGCCTTCAGGTCGAACGTTATAGCCAAATTTTCTTCTTCTTGAGACAGTATCTCCTAATATCTCTTCTGATTTCTCCATCAACTGGGACTTCTTTATGTCTTTTGTAACACTTCCAATTCCTCTAATCGTTTCACTCTAAATCTTTATTTCATGAGGAAATTAAAGGAAGTTTAAAAGATGTGAAGAGGTGATACTTGTCTCTTTTCTTAGGTTGAAGGGAGAAGTGAATATGTATTCTTTGAAGAAACCTTGAAGACCTCAACCTAAGGTTTATTATTTTTTCGAATGATGAGGAATATTTGATTGCTTGACCTCACTGTGCTTAATTCCTCTTTCATTCGACAAATTTACGTAGAGGCTATAGATGGTGGGGGTTTTTTAGAAGGCTTTGGAAGCCTTATCCTCCACAAATCCCGCTTCTTCTTTAAGTCTTTGAAGAAACTTAGAGGAATAGAAAATCTGCTAATGTTTTGAACTATTGTTCTTTGTGATCTCTGATTGTAATTCGAATGGTAACAAAGTTTATTTGTAATTCGAACTTCATCTTGTAACAAAACATTTTACATATTCTTTTGACCTCTTGTTCAAATCTTTTATTTGTAAGAATTTGAATTCTATAAGTCATATTCCAAATTCTATTGAAGAAAGTCAGATCCTACTGTAAAAATTCGAATTCTGATGATGTCATTCGAATTCTGATGCTAAAATTCAAATTCTGACACTGAAATTCGAATTCTGATGTTGTTTTGGAGTTAGAATTCGAATTTTTAGACATTTTACTGTCTCTATTTCGAATTTCTATGAACTTTGGGAAACTTTCACTCGAAAATTCCATCAGAAATAAATTCTGAACTCAGTTTAATTTAGTAAAATTTTCACTGTTAATATTTTACCAATATTTATTTCAAAATTGCTTTTCTGAAGGATATCTTCAGTAATTTTAACTTACTGAATTTTTTACTACCAACAGATGCCCCCCAAAATATTTTGATATCGAAATGTAAGTGAGAAATAGAATATTTTTTCTTTCCTGTGATTTGGAGGGAAATTGAAACTTTCAAATTTCAAATTGTGAATCTTCCTAAAGAAGATAACTTTATCTTTTTACCTTCCCAATGCAACTAAGCTTACTTCACACGCTTCCTTTGTAGGGATTCCCTTAGATTTTTTATCTTTCATCCTACAAAGTGACTATAAAGCTCCAAGACTCCTTTTCACTTTTACCATTCCAACTTTCATTCCTAGTAACTCTTCCTTCTCAATTTCGAATCTCTCCTAGCATCCTTGGCTCTATCTTTTCGAATTCTAAGATCCCAAATTCGAATTCTCTTACTTCTTTCTTTCCAAAATTCTTTGGTAATGGATCCTTCGAATCCCACTGTTGTTCCTGCTCCTAGAGAGATTATTCTTCAAAATCAAGAGGAATGTGTCTCCGAACCTCAAGCTTCTCCTGAGCAACTTTCTCTTTGGAAATCTCAGGTACTTATTCCTTACTTTCTTGGTGAAAAGACTTTAGCTTTCATGGGTCCTTATGACCCTGATCATCTTAGGAATTCTTCTGCTTTTTCCCTGCTCATTCGAATGAGCACATTCTTGCCTGTGAAAATCCTATTCGGATGGATTTTCTAGATGATCTTCAGCATAAGGTCTTTAAAATTGCTTCTTTTTCGAACAAAACTTCATATATTAAATGGCTTGATCGAATTGAGAAAGTTAAAAGTGAGGAGTGGAAATCATTTGTTATTTTTTATTTCATCCAACTTAGCAGATATAGCTTAAGTTATAATTACACTATGTTGATGGCATCAATATTTTTCTGGAATCGAACCACTAATACTTTTTTCACTCCTTATGGTATGATTTCACCTACTTTGTTCGAAATTGTTGCCATTACCGGGCTTTCTCCTCAGGGTCTTACTTACACTTCTGACTTAAAACCCATGTTTCCTGATATTAAGCCAAACACAGAAAAAGAAACCTACAATCAATTCATTCTAGCCAACATGGTTGCTTCTGATGTGATTTCTGATCAAGAATATGTTGCTTTTCTACTTTTATGGTTGTCTGCTTTCGTTTTCTGTTCTAGATCAGTACAAGTTCCCATGTCTTTAATTCCTTTGGCTCAAATTCTTGCTGAAGGAACTAAAATAAACTTTTCCACACTTCTTTTGGCAAGTTTATACCATTCTCTTGATGATGGAGTTTCTACTCTAAAGCAACCCAAACCACTAGGTGTCTTCTGTGGTCCCTTTTGGTTACTCCAATTTTGGTTGAATGCTATCTTTGAAGGTAAGAGTAGCATTCGACCTCCAAGTCGAATTCCTATTTTTCCTGAGGGTATTAGACTTTCTTTCCTTACTCCTCAAAATTCAAAATCTAATCCTGAAGTCAGTTTCAAGAAATACTTCACATATTTCTCAAACATAGAGAAGTATTCCAAATACTTGTCACCTTTTTCTTCTCGAAAAAATGGACCTGCTTGGTTTACTCGTCCATTTATCTATGAGACTCCAGGTGCTCAACAGGAAAATCTTGAGATTTGGCGCGAAATCTTTCATTGCCAAGTATTTGTTCATGTACCCAAAAAGATCTTAGAGTTTATGGTTATCAACCGAATTTAGTCTCTCGGCAGTTTGGAATTTGTCAAACTCTTCCTTGTCCCATGTATAAAGAATCAAATGAGATAAGTATTTCGAATACTTATCCTGACAAAGTTACAGTTGTTCTAAAACATTTTAACCGATCAAAGAAACTGGGATTTGCCTTGTTTTCTTTTGAACCATCTTTCTATTCAAGTGTTGGTTTTCGAGAATGGTGGGACGATTACTTTTCCAGCTTACAAATTTTTGTGGAGATCTGTACATCTCGAATGACCAAGAATATTACTTATGTGCAGACTGGAGATTCCAAAAAAAAGATAAAAGGTACGCATGTTCGAGAAATTGAGAAGTTTGAAAAATATTTTAAAGTATCTTATAAACCTCCTCCTCGAATAGCTGAAACAGTAAATGAGGCATCTTTAGTTTTAAACGAAAAGACCATGGAAAGGTTGAAAATATTTCATCCTTTAAACTTCCAAACCTTTTTAGATAGTAATAACCTTTCGAAGTTTTATCCAAGATTTCCCCCTTTGCCAAGTGCACCTTTTGCTTTAGCCAAACCAATACCTTATCCTTCTTAGTTTAAACTTGTCTTTCTTTTTGAATTATACAAAATACCTTTGAAAGAACAAGTTACTTCCACCAAATATAATACCTTGACTTATCCTTTTTCTTACCCAAAACATGTAGTTCATGTGGCAGAAAGAATTGTTAATTTTCTCAAGGTATCTCTTCATCAATTTCGAATTCTTTGATAATGTTTTGATTGGTAGAATGAAAATTTGCTTTATTTCTTTCAGCTATTGGTGAAAACTTTTTCACCAATCCTCATCAAGAAGAAAATTGGGAAAGTGATCAAGGTTCCCAACCTAAGATTAAGAGGATAAAGATTAAGAATTCTTCTTCTGCAGCAACAACTGGTGGTTCTGCTTCAGATTCTTCTCGAAGATCCACTGTTAGTTTTCTTCTTTCTTTACTTAGAAATGTCATCCCATTTCCTTTATTGATTCATATCTCTTACAGGCTTCTAAGAATGTAACCACTAGTCTTGCTTCAACCAAGGTTTCGAATACTCAAGAATTGACTAAGGTAACAATTTGAATATTTTGGATGATATTTTGTCATGTATTTTACTTTAGCTTATTCGAATCTTGATTTCCTTTCAGAAAAAGATTCTTAAGGGAAAACAACCTGCTGAAAAAGAATCTCAAATTGGATGGAAACAAGGTAAGTTTCTTTACCAAGTTTTGAATCTTATACATTCCAATCCTCTTTTCCTAATTTCAACTTGTATATTTTTTTTCTACAGAAATCTACTCCTGGTTCGAAAAAGAAAAAGGAATAAGCGAAGGTTGCTGAACTTACTGGTGAAGAATATAAGGCTGCCTCACATTCGACTGCAAGTTCTGAAGAAAGTCTTCCAAGTCTGGCATAGATCTTGAATTCAACTTCTGAAAAGATGCCCGAAATGATTCAGCCTCTTTCTCCAAAAAATCGTGAGGCGACTAAAGCAGTTGTTGATTCTACTCCTCAAGATGAACAACAAGATGATAAAGAAGATTCTGAATCTGAAGATTCTGAAGATAATTCTTCGGGTAGCACTTCTTCATATCAACCTTCGAATCCACAATTCTATCCAACTTCAAATGTGGAATCTGATCAACCTGTTGCAGCTACTGACTTTGACCAGCTCTTTGATGAAGATCCTATAGTTGCTATGGACAAACTTTTATCTACTGAGATTCCCATTTCTTCACATCAATCTTCAAACCAAGTCAAAGAGAAGAGGATTGGTCCTTCTATGCTTCCTTATCTTTATGACTTGAACACTATGGTTTTCTCTGCAGGTTACTTTGAGAATTTGCAGAAAAAGGATTTCAGACAAAAGTTGGACAGGTTGGTTACTGAAATTAGTTCGAAATTTAGTGAGCTCCCATCTCCTTCTGCAAACCTTTTTCATTTGATTGAGTTCTTTCATCTCTGAATCAAAGTCAGCAGTTTTGAGGTTTTCGAATGCTGAGATTAATGAAACCTCCTTTACTGAAAAATATAAGAATGGTCGTGTTGCACTTATGACTTTGAAAGAGACTTATGACAAGGCTTCAGAACATATTTCGACTGGGACGACCAAAATTTCAGAGCTTGATACTCATATCCATATTTTAGAGACTGATCTTGAGGAATCAAAGAAGAAGAAAGTTGGTCTCGAGACTGGTGTGAAGAAATGTGCCATAAAGCAAAAGGAAATACTTGCTCAAATCAATGCTAAGAATTTTGAAGTTAAAGGAGATTTGAAGCAAGCATAAGACAGTTCTCGAAAAGGAGTCAGCAACTTCAACCATTCAGCTTCTACGTGGATCCCTCGAAACTCTGAAATCTGATTTGTCTTAGCTCCTTTTTATTTATCTTTTGTCTCGAAACTTTTGGTTTATGTTTCGAACTTTTTTACTGGATTATTATAAGACTTTATTTGACAATTTCCTTTATGGAATTCGTACTTCCATCATCATGGGCCTATATTCTTTCAAGTATTTACCGTTGATAGAGATTATTCGACTAGAACTTAACTCCCGAACAACATACACATTGCTTGAAAGAATGTTTTCAATTTCAAAGGGACCATCCCAATTTGGGGACCATTTTCCATATCCAGGGCTTTTCTTGTCAACAGGTAAAATAACTTTCCAAACTAAGTCACCAACTTTGAAACTTTTTAGCTTAGCCTTTCGATTGTAAAATCTTGAAATCCTCTCTTTTTGTCTTACAATGTTTTCTAATGCAATCAATTTTCTTCATCAAGATTATTCAATTCATCATACATTAAGTTCCAATAATATTCTGACGATAATTCTTCTTGTCTTTGAATTCGAATAGATTGCAAATTAATTTCGACTGGAAGAACTGCTTCATGACCATATACCAACTTATATGGAGTAGTTCCAGATGCTTCTTTAGGAGAATTTCGATAAGCCCAAAGTATTTGGTTCAAAGTTTCATGTCAACTTCTTGGCTTTTTACCAATGTGTTTCTTTATTAAACCAATAATAATTTTATTGGCTGCTTCAACTTGTCCATTAGCCTGAGCATAATAGGGAGTTGATTTTAATAACTTGATATTTCTGGATTCTGCAAAGTTTTGCATTTTTTTCCAGTAAAAACTGAACCTTGATCAGTTGTTAAAGTTTCAGGAATTCCAAATCGAAAAATTATATTTTCTTTGATGAAATTGATAACATCTTCCTGATCAACATTTCTCAATGGAGTTGCCTCAACCCATTTCGAGAAATAATCTATAGCTACTAAGATATATTTATGAGACTTGGATGAAGGTGGATGTATTTGTCCAATCAAATCCAACACCCAACCTCGAAATGGGTAAGGTTTGATAATCGAATGCAACTCACTTGCTGGAACATGTTGAATGTTAGCATATTTTTGGCATTCTTCACAAGACTTAGAATATTTCAAACAGTCTTTTATCATTGTGGGCCAATATAATCTTTGCCTATTCAGAATCCATCTCATTTTTTCTCCAGATTGATGAGCTCCACAAAGTCCATCATGAACTTCTTCCAAAGCCAAATAAGTTTCTTTTTGTCCAATGCATCGAAGAAGATTTCCATCTACTGATTTCTTATATAACTCATTTCCTAAGATTGTATACTGGAGTGATCTGTATTTTAATTTTCGATCTACTTGGCCATATGGACTTTTTAGATATTCGAATATTTCTTTTCTCCAATCATTCGAATCCAAGTCATGACCATTATAACAGATCTGAACTTCATGAGGAAATTGTTCTTTTATTTTGATCAATTTCTAAAGTTTCTTACTCGAAATTTTATATCCTGATGCTATCTAAGCTAAACGATTAGCTTTTTCATTGTCAAATCGAGGAATATGTTGAATTGTCACCTCATCAAATTCGAATATCAGTCTTGCTGCTCGAGCAAAATACTTAATCAATCTTTCATTGATGCATTTATATTCTCTATTCAGCTGTTTTACAACTAACTGAGAATCTCCTCGAATAATAACATTTTTAGCACCTAAAGACAACAACATTTCGAGTCCTGAGATCAAAGCTTCATATTCTATCTCATTATTTGACAAAGAATACTTTACTTCAATCATTAACTTAGTAGGGATTTTATTTGGTGAAATTATCAGCACACCAATTCCTAAACCTCCTGAATGTTTCGAACCATCAAAATAAAGTTCCCAAGGTTTAGTGCCCACATAATTTATTTCTTCGAATTCTAAATTCGAATGATCAGCCATAAAATCAGCAACAACTTGACCTTTAATTGCTTTAAGTGGTTGATAAGTTAAAAAATATTCAGTTAAGGTCAATGCCCATTTTCCCACTCTACTATGCAAAATAGGTTTCAATAACATATGTTTTATTATATCAGAATAGGAGAATACAATAACCTCGAAAGGTTTTATGTAGTACTTCAACTTTGTACAGGCAAAGTATAAGCATAAACATAATTTTTCTATATTACAATATCTAATTTCCGCATCGTTCAAAACTCTACTTAGATAGTAGATAGCCCTTTCGAATCCATCTTCATTCTCTTGAGCCAACATACTTGCAATGGTCTCATTCGATGCAGATATATATAACTTGAGAGGTTTTCCTCGAACAAGAGGAGCCATCACGGGAGGATTTGTCAAGTATCTTTTAATATCCTTGAAAGCCTCTTGATGCTTAGGTTCCCAGATAAACTCTTCTTCTTTCTTCAACCTTAACAAGGTAGAGAAGATTTTAGTTTTCCCTGAAAGATTTGAGATAAACCTTCTCAAGAAGTTTATCTTACCTAACAAAGATTGTAACTGCTTCTTGGTTGAAGGTGGTTTTGTATCGAATATGGCTTGAGCCTTATTTCGATCAATTTCTATCCCTTTCTGATGAACCAAGAAACCTAAAAATTCACCTGCCATAACACCAAAAGCACATTTGATTGGATTCATCTTAAGACCAAAAGCTCTCATTCTTTCGAATGATTTTCTCAAATGAGTTAAATGATCTTGTTTCCATTTCGATTTTACTACAACATCATCTATATATACTTGCATAAAATTTCCAATCAAATCATGAAAAATAGTATTCATTGCCCTTTGATAAGTGGCACCAGCATTTTTCAATCCAAAAGGCATGACTACCCATTCATAAGTTCCTAAAGCACCAGGACATCGAAATGCAGTTTCCGAAATATCCTCTTCTTCTATAAAAATCTGATTATATCTAGAATACCCATCCAACATACTTAACATTTCGTTTCCAGCAGCGGAATCGATTAGCATGTCAGCCATAGGCATTGGATATTCATCTTTTGGTGTTGCATCATTTAGAATTCGAAAATCTATACATACTCTAAGTTTCCCATTTTTCTTTATAACAGGAACTACATTCGAAATCCAATCTACATACCTGGTTGTTCGAATGAATTTGGCTTTCAGTAGCCTCTCAATCTCTTCCCATATTTTCGAAACTACTTCAGGTGCAAACCTTCGAGGAGGTTGCTTTACTAGTTTCATTCCAGGAAACAAAGGAAGTCTATGTTCGACCAAGTCCCTTTCTAAACCAGGCATTTCTTCATACTCCCATGCAAAACAATCTTTAAACTCTGTCAAAAGTTCTATTAACTAAAGTCTAAATTGGGGTTCAAGTAATTTCGAAATGTAAGTAGGTCTATGAGTACCTTTTTCTCCCAAATTGATTTCTTCTAAAGGATCTTGAGCTTTCATACTAAATCCTTTTGAACTTGAGTCTCTTTTAAACCCAAGAGGAGGATCATCATAGATAAAATCTAACTTCTCCTCTTCTTTTATGGAAACCATGTCTTCTTCGAGATTAGATAATTGTTTTTCATCTCGAATTGGCTCTTCAATATTAACTTCGGCTTTTAAAGCCGAATCAGTTTCATATTTGGCCCATGCGGCCAATTCATTTGTTAGACTTTCGGCCTCGAAGTTCGTCTCTAACTTATTTTCGGCCAAATAGGCCGAAATTCGAGCTAAGTTCGGCTTTCAGCAAGTTCACTTCTGCAAGTTGAACTTCAGCAAGTTCACTCCAGCAAGTTCACTTCAGCAAGTTGAACTTCATCAAGTTCACTTCAACAAGTTCACTTAAGAAGGTTCTTGAAATGCAGAATTTCAGAAAATCTCTTAATAGTGCAGAAACGCAACAGAAAATAGAGGGTTTTGATTGTTGTTTAGAAATAGAGTTTCGCAAGTAAAGAAGAAGGAATAAAATGATGCAAGAAAACAGATTGATTCTCTTGTTCATTCACAATTGGATCCTTCATCAGTTAAAAATACATCAAACTCAATTTCCAGAATAGATTCGAATTAACCGAACAAGCGTCAATTAATTCAACAATAATCTCACTCAAGAACTAAGCGAACTTGCGAGACCATACTAAGTATACTGGTTATGAGATTTCTAATCCTTTACATCCTGAATTAAGCAAATAGTTGGTTGTTCATAATTAAGCAAACTAAACCAGAATTCTTAGTGAAGAACATAATTGAATCATCAACAATCGTTCAAATCCAATTCAAGATTCAAAACCAGAATTCTAAAGGAGAAGATGAAATTGAATCTACTGCAGAAATTAAAACACGAATTTGAATAGAAATAAACCTCAGAATCCGATTGGAAATCACTCAAGAATCAATCCTAAGAAAATTAACCTTTCATGAGAGGAAGAACAATAAACGAAAATGCAGAAGAAGAAGAAGAAGAAGAAGAAGAAGAAGAAGAAGAAGAAGAAGAACGAAACCTAGAAAAACCAGGGAAAAGAGAGAGCAAGCTTCTCTAAAACTTCCCTCCGTGTAAAATAATGAGTAAAGTGAAAGTTGCCCTAACAGAATCAATATTGACTCTATTTATACTATTTTTCTAAACCACAAGATCAATCTAATGGCAGAGGTAAACATGGGCCTAGACTAACAGGTTTCAGGCCCAAAATACTAAAACTACTTCAGCAACTACTTAAGAAACTTGTTGTTCCCGCTCAGCTTCAGACAGCTTCTGAACGTCAACTACAAACTGAAAATTTCACCTCGTCTCTCAGTGGAATATAGGCATATAGCATATCAAATTAAAGCCCCGGATCTTATATTTCCAATGCCACTAGAATCACTCAAATCGGACACCTTAAGCTCTGGATATCATCAAAACAAGACAGGTAGGTCAGTAGGCTTAAAAATCCGAATTTAAACAACATTTCTAGTTAAAGCTCAATTAAGTCCAACTTGGTAAATTCCAATTAAAACAGTGGATTTAATCACAATTAGAGTCCAAGAAAGCTAAGATTAAATATGCAAAGTGTGAATAAAAATGTGCTCATCAGATACCAAAGACAAATTCTGAATTGAAAAATTACCCTTGAATTTCTCAAATGTTACTTTATACACGGTGCACTGAAATTTAGTGTAGGTAGTGGTGCTAAAGGAATACATGCTCTTCTTTGCTTCTTCCATGATGACAGGAACAAAGTCCCGCATAAAACAGAACCTATCACTACCATTGCATGCCATTTATTCCACAAATTTTTTAACAGGTGAAATTCATGTTATATATATACAACATACATTAATTATAGTTTGTTTTGTAGACTTAAAACTCCCCAAAATAGACACCAAAAAGTAGAAGCAGTGACTACCTATAGATTATTGGGAACTATAAAACATATAAGCATTCTATGTCTGTTCCATGTTGAAACATAACTTTCAGCTTCTAAATGATGATGTATACATGTTTAGAGAAAGAAACGCCATTTATAGAAAAGTTTCAACTACTCATAATTGCCTAATCCCATCTGAAGTTGAAAATCCAATCACATGAAGGGGGGTTGAATTGTGATCTCTTTTGAATTTCTGTAAATTTCTTCTAATATTGATTGTGCTCAAGTGTAACTTGGCTAAGTATTAGAAGATGATACTCAAGAAGATAGAAGTTATAATATGTATAGTATGCAGAAGATATGATTCCTTTGTAGGAATTCTTTTGTATGTATCACTTACTTAGGTATTAAGTAGATTTCAAAATGGTTTTATGCACATGTAATCAATATAAAATAAAGAGAGTAAGGGTAAGAGGATTGAACACATGGATTTCATACTGGTTCACCTCTTCCAACCTGAGGCTACGTCCAGTCCCTACTTCAAGTAGGATTTTCTTGATCAACTTTTCAGTTCACAGTTTCCTTGGGTACACCTTACCACTAGTATTCTTCTGCAGCCTCTTCAAGCTCTTTACTGGTTCCTTCTTCAGCCACCAAAGGCTTCACACCTACTACAGCTTCTTCTGTAGAAGGTACAGACACCAAAAACACTGCAGAAAGCTATCTGCAGACTTTTTGCTCAACTTATCTCACTACAGCTCTGCAGTACTCTCAACTTATAAGCACAACACACTTTCTCAAGAGGCACTCATAGTATTAAGCTTCCTTGAGAGTTTACAGAAGATATAAGTAGTGAAAAAATTAAATACAAGCCTCAAAATGAATACAATCTAAGCACTGCAGAAAAGATGATGAGCCAGCTCAATCTCAATGAACTCTTGGAAGTATATACTCAGAAATATGAGGAGAGAGAAATTTTCCAGAAGATTCAGAATGTAATTTGAAGACTTAAGGCTTCTTCTCGAGAGTGGTGTGTTGAAACTTGAAAAGAGCTCCTCCTTATATAGGAGAAAAGAGGAACTAACCGTTGGAGAGGTTGCTTGCTCCTCCAGCTAAGTCTGTATGAGTTGTCTCTATCAAGTTGCAACTGTCCTTATCAGTTACAGCTGTCACGTTGACTGGTTGTTTCTTATGGAAAAGCTTTCTTCTGCAGACTTGAAACTTGTGGAATTTGCAGCCAGTTCTTCTGTAAATAGGTTGTGGGCTTTCCATAAGTTGACATAATATATTTTAATTCTTTTTAACACAACTGCAGCCTCAGAAAGGAAAGAAAAAGATTTGGGGTAGACTTTGCTTCTTCTACAGTCTTACTGTCAACAAGTTTCTTCTGCAAAATAATCTTCTTTCTTCTGTAGAGAGCTGATATAGTCATATGAAGATTGTAGAGAACTTTTGAATCTGAAATTTGCTAATTTTATAACAGATAAGCTAAAGAAGTCAAAACTGTGAAATAAATTGCTTCTTCTACATGCCCTTTTTAAGAGTGAATCTTCCTTCTAATATGTTGTTGTATTCTTCTAGGCCAATATATCTGTTTATAAGGTCTGAATAGTGATGGACTACCATTTACTACAAAGATTTCCTTTTCTTGTTCTCTGATGTGTCTTTGGTATCTGCTGTTGGGTTTCCTCTACATACAATGTTTCTTCTGCAGTCGTTGTTCTTCTTGCACTTTGTTAATAGAAGAATTCTTATGTATTTTCTCAATAGCTTTCTTGCTTTCATTAATAATTGCAGTATGTCAAAATTATTTAAAGCATCTTCTTCAACTGGTCATGATGAAAGAATGTTGAGTTCCATCTTCTGGAAATTGTCTTATCACATCTTCTGGTAAATCCTGCCTGTATCTTCTTGACAAACACTCAAGTGAAATCATTAGTCTCTTTTCGAGCAGAATTATGACAAGTGAATTTTGCTAGTTTGTCATCATTAAAACCTTATTGGAGGATTCTTGGATCTTACATTCTCCCCCTTTTTGATGATGACAACCCTTCAAAATTTGCCTTGTATGATTCTGATTTTTGATAATCTAAAACAACTCCCCCTGAATTTATGTTGTGGTTTTGAGAGAATTGATGAGCATAATTTCACACATACTTTGCACCTTCAATTGCAGCTTTCTTAGAGTATAACTGTAATCAAATTCATTGTTATAATTGGGATTTACCAAATTGGACTTATTTGGGCTTTAATTGTAAAAGTTGTTTAAACTCGGATTTTTAAGCCTACTGACCTACCTGACTTGTTTTGATTATATCTGGAGCTACGGGTGTTCGATTTAAGTGATTCCAGTTGTATTGGAAAGCTAACTTCCTGGGCTTTAATTTGATAGGTCATATGACTATATTCCACTAAGCGAGGAGATGCAGTTTTCAATTTGAAGTTGAACCTCAGAAGCTGTCTGAAGCTGAGAGGGAAACAGAAACCTTCTTAAGTAGTTTCTGATATAGTTTTGGTATTTTGGGCCTGAAACCTGTTAAGTCTGGGTCCGTTTTACCTCTGTCATTATATTAATCTTGTGTTTTAGGAGAATTGTATAAATAGATCCAGCTACAATTCTGTTAGGAAGTTTTTACTCATTTTGACACAGATTGAAGTTAAGGAGACGCTTACTCTCTCTTCTCTCTGGTTTTTCTAGGTTTCGTTCTTCTTCTTCTTCTTCTTCTTCTTCTTCTTCTTCTTCTTCTTCTGCATTTTCATTTGTTTCTCTTCCTCTCATGGAAGGTTAATTTTCTTAGGATTGATTCTTGAGTGATTTCCAATCGGATTCTGAGGTTTATTTTTATTCAAATTCGTGTTTCAATTTCTGCACTAGATTCAATTTCATCTTATCCTTTAGAATTCTGGTTTTGAATCTTGAGTTGTATTTGAACGCTTGTTGATGATTCAATTATGTTCTTCACTAAGAATTCTGGTTTAGTTTGCTTCATTCTAAACAACCAACAGTTTGCTTAATTCAGGAGGTAAAGGATTAGAAATCTCATACCAGTACGCTTAGTCTGGTTTAGCAAGTTCGCTTAGTTCTTGAGTGAGATTATTGTTGAATTGATTGGCGCTTGTTCGGTTGATTCGAATCTGTTCTGGAAATTGAGTTCGATGTATTTTTAACTGATGAAGGATCCAATTGTGAATGAACAAGAGAATCAATCTATTTTCTTACATCATTTTATTCCTTTTCCTTTACTTGTGAATTTCTGTTCTTGAACAAACAACCAAACCCCCTGTTTCTGTTACATTCTAAAATTTTGCACTGTTAAGACAATCCTTGTCTTAAGACAGTCTGAAGTCTTAAGATCGTCTGAAGTCTTAAGACAATCTGAAGTCTTAAGATCGTCTGAAGTTTTAAGACAGACTGAAGTCTTAAGACCGTCTGAAGTTCTGTCTTAAGACTATTTTAAGTCATTTGTCTTAAGTTTGATCTGAAGTTCTGGTTCTAAATTTTTGGTCTGAAATCTGATATTCTGAATTGCTATTGAATTCCTTGAGATACGACTTTGGGTTATCTAACCCTCACTACACTTTAATTCATATTATTTGATTGGGTACGGCCTCGATCAAATTTGGCGTCGTTGCCGGGGAACTTCAATTCAATTTCAGATTAAAGTTTTCAGTTCTATTTGCGACTTTCTGAATTTCTGTTTTTGAGTTTTTCAATTCTGTTTTGTGTAGTTTGTGTCTGTTCTGAGTTTATAAGGTTAGAGTAATTTTTATTATTGTGTTCCTATTCAGCTAACATTTGGTTTGTTCAGCTTGTAGTGAATCTCCATCATTCAGATTCTGGTAACACACTTCACCCTCCTCACTTACCATTTCTACTGTCTCCATGTACCCAGTTCATTGGTTTCTGCACATTTGATATAGGCTGCCTTTATATCCTAACATGTTGTTGTATGCCTCATTTTGTGCATTTTTGTGTGCATTTGGTGTATGACTCGAGCAAATCGAGGTATCCTACATTCATTTGACCCTGAAATTGATAGGACATATCATAGGTTAGTTAGAGAGTCTAGGAATTCATTAGTGCATAATTCTGTTAGTGATAGTGAGTCATTATCTGATAGTGTGTATTCTGTTGTTTCTATTAGTGATAGTGAGTCTGTTTCTGTTTCTTCTTCTACTTTTATTGATTCTGATTCTAACTCTGATATCATGGCTGAGAGGACCTTGAGAGAGCTTGCAGCACCTGATGTTAATATTCAAACTTTATGCATTCAATATCCTGATTTAGATGTACCTTGTGAGCTAAATTCTGGATTGATTCATTTGTTGCCCAAGTTTCATGGTCTTGCAGGTGAGGATCCACATAAACACCTCAAGGAGTTCCATATTGTTTGTACCACCATGAGACCACCTGGAGTTCCTGAGGATCACATTAAGCTGAAGGCATTTCCATTCTCCCTGCAAGATACAGCAAAGGACTGGTTGTACTACCTTCCACCTAGATCCATTAGTAGCTGGGACAATCTGAAAAGGATGTTTCTTGAAAAAATTTTCCCTGCATCCAGAGTGACATCAATCAGAAAAGAGATCTGTGCTATAAGGCAAATGGATAGAGAGAGCTTATATGAGTACTGGGAGAGATTTAAGAGGCTTTGTGCTAGATGTCCACATCATCAGATACATGAGCAGCTTCTCATCCAATATTTCTATGAGGGCCTTCTAAACATGGATAGGCAGATGATTGATACAGCCAGTGGAGGAGATTTGATGGATAAAACTCCAGTTGCAGCAAGGCAATTGATTGAAAATATGGCTTCTAATAACCAATAGTTCAATACCAGAAGCAATTCAGTGGCCTTGACCAGAGGAGTTCATGAGATGGAGACTACTTATGTTGCTGATCATAGGAAGCTGGAAAGCAAGCTTGATGATTTGGCTTCCATGGTCAAGCAGATGGCAGTGTCTTAGAAGGTTGGTAAGCTATGTGGGATTTGTACTTCTGCTGATCATCCCACTGATGCTTGCCCCACCTTACATGAGTCTGAAGGAGATGATGTTGTTCCTGTTCCTCCTCAGGCTTATGCAGCAAATATATATGGTTCTGGCAGACCCCCTCAGCAGCAACAATATAATCAGGATCTTTCTTCCAACAGGTATAATCCAGGTTGGAGGAATCATCCAAATTTGAGATGGGGGAATTCTTCTCAGCAGCAGCAGCCACCACAACAGTCTTATGTACCCTATCAGTCACAAGTTGTTGGTCCTAGTAGACCCTACCAACCTCCACACTTGCAGCAGCAGCAACCTCCACCACCAGCTGCTGCACCTTCCAAGAGTGAGCCTTCCTTGGAAGAATTAATGAGGCAAATGGCAGTCAACAATCTAAATTTCTAGTAAAGGACATAAGTAACTATTCAGAGCCTGGAAAATCAGATTGGTCAGATGGCTACCACTATTAATAAGCTGCAGTCACAGGTTTCAGACAAGCTTCTGCTCAGACAATTGTCAACCCTCAGCAGAATGTTAGTGCAATCACCTTGAGATCAGGTAAGAGTCTGCAAGTGTCTGAAAGACAACAGTCTGAACAAGAAGCTGAGATTATTACAGCTTCAGACAGTACAGCTTCAACAGGTCCTGTTTCAGAAAGTACTATTTCAGCAGGTACAGCTTCAGACAACCCTGAACATGAGCGAGCTTGTCCTAGTCCTTTGAGCAGCTCCAGTTCCTCAAGCACTGTGCAAGCTTCTATTCCTCTTCCATTCCCTCAAAGAGTTGTGCAGAAGAGTAAAAAATTGGAAGAGGCTGACAAGGAAATTTTGGAAACTTTCAGAAAAGTGGAGGTCAATATACCCCTACTTGAGGCCATAAAGCAAATTCCAAGATATGCCAAGTTTCTGAAGGATTTGTGCACCCATAGGAGGCGGCTGAAGGGCAATGAGAGGATAAGTATGGGAAGAAATGTCTCTGCACTTATTGAGAGACCAGTTACTCCTATCCCTGAAAAATGCAAAGATCCAGGGACATTTTCTATTCCTTGTGTTTTAGGCAGTAACAAATTTGATAATGCTATGCTTGACTTAGGAGCATCTATTAATTTTATGCCCTTATCTATTTTCACCTCTTTGTCCCTTGGTCCTTTGCAGGCTACAGGTGTTGTCATTCAGTTGGAAAATAGGAGCATTGCCCACCCTGCAGGTCTTATAGAGGATGTATTGGTTCGTGTGAATGACCTCATCTTCCCTGCTGACTTTTATATATTGGATATGGAGGGAGGAGATTCACTCACTGGTGCAGCCCCCATCATCTTAGGCAGGCCCTTCCTGAAGACAACAAGGACTAAGAATGATGTTCATGCAGGCACACTTACCATGGAGTTTGGAGATAGTGTGGTTCAGTTTAACATTTTAGATGCTACGAAGCATCCCATTGAGGACCATTCTGTTTTCCACATTGATATGCTTGCTGAACTTGTAGATAATAGTCTTTCAGAGTTTATAGGAGAGTTGGATTTTCCTAACTTGTCTGATTTCAGTGATGTCTACACTTGTGATTTATCTTCTGATTCTTCTAAGTGTAGTATGTGTGTTGAGATAGATGAGTTCATATCTGCTGATAGTTCTGATTGTGTTCATTTTTCAGCAGGTTCTGATGATGTTGAATTTTCAGCAGGTTCTGGTATTGATACACCAGCAGAGCCAATTGAGTCAGAATGCACAGGCTTAATTACAGCAATTACAGATACATCTGACTTGGTTGAGTTGCAGGTTGCAAAGGTTTCTACCAGTACCAGATTGTTGCCTTCCATTGTCCAACCCCCATCACTGGAGCTGAAGCCACTTCCTTCTCACCTCAAGTATGCATATTTGGAGGATGAGCAGAAGCTTCCAGAGATTATCTCCACTGCTTTTTCAGATGATCAGGAGCAGCGGTT
Source organism: Sesbania bispinosa (assembly GCA_026901365.1). NCBI lineage: Eukaryota > Viridiplantae > Streptophyta > Magnoliopsida > Fabales > Fabaceae > Sesbania > Sesbania bispinosa. The sequence continues at coordinate 233,224 of QLOH01000158.1, read as the reverse complement.
ATTGCATGTAATTAGAGAGCGCAGGAGAGCTCTTGGCTTGACCTTGGCAGATATTCCGGGTATTAGCCCCTTCTTGTGTATGCACCGTATCTTGTTAGAGGATGGGGTTAAACCTGTGACACAGCCTCAGAGAAGGCTGAATCCCCAGATTCCTGATGTGGTCAAGAAGAAGGTCACCAAGTTGCTACAGCCTGGTATCATATATCCCATTTCAGATAGCACTTAGGTGAGCCCGGTACAGGTGGTACCAATGAAATCTGGGATTACAGTTGTAAAGAATGAGAAGGATGAGTTGATTCCTACTAGAGTGCAGAACAACTGGCGAGTCTGCATTGACTATAGGAGGCTCAACCAGGCGACCAGGAAGGATCACTTTCCACTTCCTTTCATTGATTAGGTGCTGGAGCGCCTGGCACGTAAATCACATTATTGTTTCTTAGATGGTTTCTCTAGTTATTTTCAGATTTGTATTACACCAGAGGACCAGCATAAGACTACATTTACCTGTCCTTTTGGTACCTTTGCTTATAGGAGGATGCCTTTTGGTCTATGCAATGCTCCTGGTACTTTCCAGAGATGCATGATGAGTGTATTTGCTGATTTACTTAAGCATTGCATAGAGGTTTTCATGGATGATTTTAGTGTGTATGGCTTCTCCTTTTATGCATGTTTGAATAGTTTGACTAGAGTGCTTGATAGGTGCATAGAGACTAACCTTGTTCTGAATTATGAAAAGTGTCATTTTATGGTAGATCATGGTACAGTCTTAGGCCACATTATCTCTAGGAAGGGCATTGAGGTAGATCCTGCGAAATTAGACTTTATTTCACACTTGCCTTACCCCTCTTGCGTGCGAGAGGTTCGATCTTTTCTTGGGCATGCAGGGTTTCTATCGCAGGTTTATTTAGGACTTCAGCAAGATAGCCCTTCCACTATCCAACTTGCTTAAGAAGGATACTACCTTTGACTTTGGAGAGCAGTGCAGAGAGGCATTTGATCGCCTCAAGAGAGCTCTCACCACCTCTCCCATTATTCAGCCACCAGATTGGACTCTTCCATTTGAGTTGATGTGTGATGCATCCAACTACGCTTTGGGAGCTGTTTTGGCTCAGAGGGTTGGTAAGCTGTCTCATGTGGTTTACTATGCATCTAGGACATTGGATGCAACACAGGTAAATTACACTACCATTGAGAAAGAGCTTTTAGCAATTGTTTTTGCATTGGATAAGTTCAGATCTTATTCGCTTGCCTCTAGGGTAGTTGTTTTTATTGATCATGCTGCTCTGAAGTTTCTTTTGAAAAAGACAAATTCCAAACCCAGGTTAATTAGGTGGATGCTCTACTCTAGGAGTTTGACTTGGATATCCAGGATAGGAGTGGTGCACATAATTTAGTAGCAGACCATTTGAGCCGCATTGAGAGGGAAGCGAATGCATTTCCTATTCGGGATGACTTCCCGGATGAGCAGCTATTGGTTTTACGTGATTCCCATCCCCCTCCCCCTACCCCTTGGTTTGGTGATATTGTTAATTATCTTGTTGCATCTGTTTTTCCACCTTTGGCATCTAGAGCTCAAAGAGATAGACTTAAGAGTGATGCCAAGTATTATGTATGGGATGACCCTTATTTGTGGCGTTTTTGCAGTGACCAAGTGATTCGTAGGTGTATTCCAGATCATGAGATCCAGTATGTACTTCAGTTCTGTCATGCCTCACCTGTTGGAGGACATTTTGGACCTCAGAGGACAGGACAGAAGGTGTTGGATTGTGGATTTTATTAGCCTACTATTTTCTGAGATGCCTGGAGAATCTCCTCTACATGTGAGCAGTTCTAGAGAGCAGGAACGGCCATTTCTAGCAGGCAGCAGATGCCCCAGCAGCCTATGCTGTTTTGTGAGATCTTTAATGTATGGGGTATTGATTTTATGGGCCCATTTCCTGTTTCTTTTGGTTTTATATATATCTTGCTTGCTGTGGACTATGTCTCCAAGTGGGTGGAGGCTATAGCCACAAGGACTAATGATGCTCGAGTTGTTGTGGATTTTGTCAGGTCTCACATTTTTTGCAGGTTTGGAGTGCCTCGAGCCATTGTTAGTGATCAGGGACCCACTTCTGTAACCGGTCCATGGAGGCTTTGCTGAAGAAGTATGGGGTGGTGCATAGAGTTTCTATACCATACCACCCCCAGACTAATGGACAGGCTGAGATCTCCAACAATGAGATTAAGAGGATTCTTGAGAAGATGGTGCAACCTAATAGGAAAGATTGGAGCCGCCGCCTTGATGATGCTCTTTGGGCTCATAGGACTGCCTACAAAGCACCTCTTGGGATGTCTCCCTTCAGAGTTGTTTTTGGTAAGGCATGTCACTTACCTGTGGAGATAGAGCATCAGGCATATTGGGCAGTTAGAGCTTGCAACTTAGATTGTGACCAGGCAGGAGAACAAAGGAAACTTCATTTGTAGGAGCTTGATGAGATCCGCCTGGAGGCCTATGAGAACTCTAAGTTCTACAAGGAGAAGACTAAGAAATTTCATGATCAGTCTATTGCTAGAAAAGAGTTTGTTGTAGGCCAAAAGGTTTTGTTGTTCAATTCTAGACTTAAGCTCACGCCTGGTAAGCTTCGTTCTCGTTGGGTTGGACCTTTTCTTCTTACTCATGTTTATCCTTATGGGGTTGTAGAGCTGAAAAGTGAGTCCACCAATAAAGACCTTCAAGGTCAATGGCCACCGTCTCAAGCTATTTCATGAGAGCCCCACCTTGGTTGATGAGACGGTTGAGGAGCTTGGCTTGGAGCTTCCCCAATTCCCTCAAGTGCAAATATTTCCACCTTGATGAGGGAGTCTCTTTCCCCACTTTTTCATTATACTATGTCTCTCGTTCTCCAATTTCATTATTTTTACATTGAGGACAATGTGTGATTTAAGTGTGGGGGGAGGAGAATTGTAGTTTTAGGACTTTAGGAATTGTTTTTAGGAATTAGTATATGGTTAGGATTATATTGATTTGTGTTAGTAATTTTTAGGATTGTATAAAAAAAATTGTTTGCTGTTTTTACTGTTTCTAAAAAAAACTGTTGTTTTACTGTGTTTTTACTGTTTGCTGTTTGCTTAAAATTACTATTTACTGTCTGAAACTACTTGCTGAAATTTTACTGTTTGCTGTTTGCTTAAAATTACTATTTACTGTCTGAAACTACTTGCTGAAATTTACTGTCTGATGGATGGACCATTCTATGCCATTCTCTATTTTTCTTGTGTGATTTCGCTCATGTTTGCTTGTGCTCTAGAACTTGGCTTGACTCTTTAATTTGCAACTTTGTTCACTTGCATGAATTGAGATGATTGAGGCATTTTTGTTGATAATTGAGCTACTAGCCATATTAGCCTACCTTGATGATTTTCCACTTGTTAACCCCTTTGAGCCTATGGATTCCATTTCTTGTTAGTAAAAGCTCATTACAAGCCTTGAAAGTGAAAAACCATGATTGTCCTTGCCTTAGAGGATAAAGGAGCTTTGGAATTGTTTTGGGAATAGGTTCTTGAATAAGTGTGGGGCTGTACTTAAATTTCTTATCTCATCTCCTCAAGTGGATATCATATTGTGACCTTGGCTAGTTTAAAAAATTGGAAAAGGAATGATGGAATATTAAAAAAAAACAGAAAAGAAAAGATCAAAAGAAAAGTATATAAAAAAAAAGTAAAGAAATAAAGTGTGCTTGAAATAAATAAAAAAAATTGGGTCAAAAGGTGAAAAAAAGGAGTTTAATTGTAATCTTGAGATGTATGCTACTTGCATTCATGAGTTTATTCCCCATTGCTCCTCTATTCTCTTTGGTTTATAGCTTCTTATCCTTCATTTTCCCTACCTTTACCTTGGCCCCATTTCATCCTATTTGAAGTCCTCTTGATCTTTGCTTGCTTGTGCTTCAATTGTTGTGGATATTAGAGTCTTGCCAAGCCTATGGTAGTGTTTGCTTACATGAGTGCTTTGAGTGTATATACACAAGCCTAAACACTTGAGAGTTAGAGAGTTTGTCTTGTGAGGATTCTATCATTCTTGATTCACCCCTTTGATTTGATCTACCCTATTGTTTGCTAAATTATTGGGAATTCCATTCATATATTTCTTGAATCCATGATTCCTTGGATGTTGCATTTTGCCTACTCCTATGCATTCCTTGGATCTCTTGATAATTATGCCATCTGTATCTGCATCTTGATCCTTAGTTGATTTTTGGTCATATGGTGTTTTGCCTGGAGTGCAAAAGATTAAGTGTGGGGATATTTGATGAGCATAATTTCACACATACTTTGCACCTTCAATTGCAACTTTCTTAGAGTATAACTGTAATCAAATTCATTGTTATAATTGGGATTTACCAAATTGGACTTATTTGGGCTTTAATTGTAAAAGTTGTTTAAACTCGGATTTTTAAGCCTACTGACCTACCTGTCTTGTTTTGATGATATCTGGAGCTAAAGGTGTCCGATTTGAGTGATTCCAGTTGCATTGGAAAGCTAAATTCTTGGGCTTTAATTTGATAGGTCATATGACTATATTCCACTGAGAGAGGAGGTGCAGTTTTCAATTTGAAGTTGACGTTCAGAAGCTGTCTGAAGCTGAACGGGAAACAACAAACTTCTTAAGTAGTTTCTGATATAGTTTTGGTATTTTGGGCCTGAAACCTGTTAAGTCTGGGCCCGTTTGACCTCTATCATTAGATTAATCTTTTGTTTTAGGAGAATTGTATGAATAGATGCAACTACAATTTTGTTAGGAAGTTTTTACTCATTTTGACACAGATTGAAGTTAAGGAGACGCTTGCTCTCTCTTCTCTCTGGTTTTTCTAAGTTTCGTTCTTCTTCTTCTTCTTCTTCTTCTTCTTCTTCTTCTTCTTCTTCTTCTTTCTGCATTTTCATTTGTTGCTCTTCCTCTCATGGAAGGTTAATTTTCTTAGGATTGATTCTTGAGTGATTTCCAATCGGATTCTGAGATTTATTTCTATTCAAATTCGTGTTTCAATTTCTGCACTAGATTCAATTTCATCTTATCATTTAGAATTCTGGTTTTGAATCTTGAGTTGTATTTGAACGCTTGTTGATGATTCAATTCTGTTCTTCACTAAGAATTCTGGTTTAGTTTGCTTCATTCTAAACAACCAACTATTTGCTTAATTCAGGAGGTAAAGGATTAGAAATCTCATACCAGTACGCTTAGTCTGGTCACCAGTACGCTTAGTCTGGTTTAGCAAGTTCGCTTAGTTCTTGAGTGAGATTATTGTTGAATTGATTGGTGCTTGTTCGGTTGATTCGAATCTGTTCTGGAAATTGATTTCGATGTATTTTTAACCGATGAAGGATCCAATTGCGAATGAACAAGAGAATCAATCTGTTTTCTTACATCATTTTATTCCTTTTCCTTTACTTGTGAATTTCTGTTCTTGAACAAACAACCAAACCCCCATGTTTCTGTTACGTTCTAAAATTCTGCACTGTTAAGACAATCTCTGTCTTAAGACAGTCTGAAGTCTTAAGATCGTCTGAAGTCTTAAGACAATCTGAAGTCTTAAGACAATCTGAAGTCTTAAGATCGTCTGAAGTCTTAAGACAATCTGAATTCTAAAGTCTTAAGACAGTCTGAAGTCTTAAGACCGTCTGAAGTTCTGTCTTAAGACTGTCTTAAGTCATTTGTCTTAAGTTTGATCTGAAGTTCTGGTTCTAAATTTTTGGTCTAAAATCTGATATTCTGAATTGCTATGAATTCCTTGAGATACGACTTTGGGTTATCTAACCCTCACTAAACTTTAATTCATATTATTTGATTGGGTACGGCCTCGATCAGGAATCTTTGTTTAACTAGACAAGTTCAATTTCAGAAGATGTACAAATTATATCACATTGCAGCAGCAGAAGTTTGATTATGTAATGCTTTTCTGATTGATGTTGCATATAATCATAAGCAATTTGCAAAACAAAATATATCATTTAAAAGATTCATCAAAAGTCTTCATACATTAAATGATTCATCACATTCATTAAGCAAATGAGTCATCAAAATATCTCAAAAATCCTGACTCCTAACAGCAACAACTAACTTAACTACAATATACCACTTCTCCCCTTTTGTCATCAATCAAAAAACAGCAATGATATCCTAAGGAGAAGCAGAATCATAGAATCATCATCTTCTACTTAGATGGTGAAGAATGATCAGAATATGATGAAGTAGTTGGGTGGAGTATATTCTGTGGAGGTTAGAAGGGTACAAAAAGCATCTGAGGAGCCTGTGGTGCAATGGAAGGTAAGACAAAGTTATTAAACCAGAACTGATATTGAGTAAATCTCTCAATCATCTCATTAACTGAGTTCTGGAGTGTGTTAACATTTGAAAATAGCTTCTTAATGTCTTCCTTTATCTTCTTCACTTGTTTCTCAATGGAATTGGAGGAGGAAGGAATATCAGAGTGTGCAGAAGTCTCCTTAGCAGCTACATCAACCTTCTCTACAGGTTCAGAAGAAGGAATTTGTTCTTTTTTTTAGCTAAGCTGTTGAAGGAAGGTTTCTATTGAGGAGAGGTGAGTAGAGATAGTAGGAATATTATCCCTAAGAGGAGCAACAGCAGGAATGGTTGAATCAAGAATGGGAGAGGCAAGGAATTGGTTTACCATATCAGTTCCAAATGTGCCTGCAAAAGGAGCTGATTGGATCTCTTCCTTCTGCACTTCCTCTTCTTCTTCTTAAATGTGCAATTCTTCAGTCCCTTCCTGTGCAACTGCATCTTCTTCAAAAGGTTCAGTTCTTGCAAGGGACTGAGTCTGTAGAATTGGCAAAGAGGTATTGAAGGAGGGTGGTTCAGAATAGCTTGTAGCTAACATAGCCAAAAGGTATTGGCAACCATTCCTTCTGCAGAAGCAATGTCAGTGTCTTCTGAAGAAGCATCCCTAGCTTCTTCTTTATTTTCAACAGCTTCTGTGGAATTTTCAGTACTTTCCATAGATATCTCATGTGAATCATCCTTATCTACTCCAAGAGAGTTTCCAGAAGGAGCTTGCAGCTGAGATGCTGCTTCTTCTCCAAAGCTAGCATGAGAATTTTGCTCACTATCTCCATATGTAAAGGAACCAGGGGGAATAGGATTTGAGGATTCTTCCTTATCCTCTGTAGAAGGAATGATTTTCTGTACTTTGTTGGGTGCAGCTTCTCTAAAAGAAGCAGACAAATCTCCTTGGATTCCTTTCCTTTTTCTGTAGAAGGTTTGAAGCTCTTCCTTCTTCTTCTTGGTCCTTGGAGCTTTAGGACCTTCAGAGGTTCCTTCATCATCACTGCCGCTGGAGAAGAATTGTGAAGATTCAAGTTTCTCAATGTGCATCTTTCTCACATTGCTTCTATCAAAGAAGGTACAAGCATCTATGCTTTCTTCTCCTTCAAGGGACACTTGGTGATATCTAAAAATTTTGGTCAGTAGCATTCCATATGGGAGGCTAGCATAGGCTCTTTGAGAGTTAGCAGAATAAATCATGCTTCTAAGGATTAGATATGATAGAGATAGAGGTTTACCACATAGAAGATGGTACATCACAAGTAGGTCTTGATTAGTTACTCTCTCCAAAGTACCAGCTCTTGGTAGAAGAGAATAACAATAGATTTTATGAAATAATTTGCAGATGGGAATGAGTTTACTTGATAATAAAGGGGAATCTGGTTGGCTGAGGACCTTCCTAATGACTTCTTCTTTGGTGATGCCTGCAAAAGCATACAAATTGTCCTCATATAGCTTGTTTTCACAGAATGGTTGAACCCTTGATTTCAACTACGAGGGAGTTGCCATCTCTTTTTATATTTTCTTGCAGAAGCAAAGAAAGCTTTAACAAGCCTTGGATCAACAGGTTCTCTAATTAGAAGATAGTCCCCCCATCCTTGCTTCTGAATAAAATGACCCACATCCCATCCAACTTTCCTGATTTCCTTCAGTAAAAAGACTCTTCCTGGAATGACATTCTTCCATTCCCATTTATCATAGAACACTCTCAGTAGTTCTTTATTTTCAAATAGGTCCTTGTTGACATCTTCTGATGCTTCAGAAGAATCACTCTTAGTCTCATTACTTTCAACATCTGTTCTTCTGGACTCCTTTTCTTCACTACTGGAGGATTGAATATCTTTTTTGGACATGGAGGAAGGAGAGTCTAACCCAATGGGGTTTTCTGGTTTATTTCCAACAGAATGAATACCAACCCCTGCCCTTAACCTACCAGACCTTCTAACTTGAACTACTGGAATGGAGATAGGATTTTGAACACCTGAAGTAGAAGGAGGAGACAGTGGTTTAGCAGGAGGAGGAGTTGCAGGTTTGGGATAAGGGGGTTCTACAGACAGAGGTTGAACCTCAATCACTTCTATGAAGGGAACAATTTGCCTTCCATCTTCAGATTGATTCTCGTGGCTGCTGTAAGAGCATTCTGATGCTCTTGGTGAAGAGGCATTCTTCTCGCGTGCTGTGGATTTAATTCTCATTTTGAATTTTCAGAAAGAAATGCAAACAAAGGGTGTTTGGTTAATGAGTAGCAGAGATTTTTAGTTTGAGAAATAGGCTTTAGCAGTTTGTGGGAGATGAGAAATGGAGAGGTGAATTGCCTTTTAGTCAAGGAAAGTCTCTTAAAGCTTTTCTCAACTAGCTGTTTGATGGAGATAGGAGAAGGGAACTGCGCGCTCAGTTTTTTAGAAGCAGTTAGTTGCTTCAAACGGTCAGAAAAATAAATGCCCATTTTATGCAACAGCTTGGCTTTATCAATATATGGGACAAAAGGTAACTTTTCCCTTCTTTCATTTTGATAGCCAATGTTGACCGTGTAAGGTCACTTTCAAAGTTGACCCAAAGTCAATAAAATGACTTATAGATTAAGGTGTGGCTGATGGGGACGTTTCCTAGTATCTTGGAATAGGACAAGCATGCTGACAGGTCAAAGTAGGAAGATACTTCTGAGTATGCACTTTTCCAGAAGATGTATTCTTCTGTTGCAGAAGATATAAAACTGCAGATGCAGTTCCAGAAGAAGGATTAATTTCTTTTGATTCTAGACAGATAATCATGAATTTAATTTGCAATTAGGCAGTTTATTTCTTATGAAATTAAATCTATCTTCTACAAGTGGTTTAGAAAAAATATCAGCAATTTGTAATTTGGTTTCAATAAATTTTAACTCAATTTCATTCTTCTGAACATGATCTCTTATAAAATGATGTTTGATATCAATGTGCTTTGATCTAGAATGTTGGATTGGATTCTTGGACAAATTAATGGCACTTGTATTATCACAGAAGATAGGAATTTTGGAATACCTCAAGCAATAGTCCTCCATTTGATGCTTTATCTAAAGCATTTGTGAACATCAACTTGCAGCAGAAACATACTATGCTTCTGCAGTTGACAATGCTATTGTAGGCTGCTTTTTACATGACCAAGATATTAATGATTTTCCAAGGAATTGACATCCACCACTAGTGCTTTTTCTATCTAATATATCTCCAGCATAATCAGCATCACAGTATCCTGTAAGATCAAAGTTTGTACCTTTCTTGTACCAAAGACCAAGATCAGTAGTTCCAACAAGATATCTAAATATTCTTTTTACAGCTGCAACATGTGATTCTTTTGGAGAAGATTGAAATCTAGCACATAGACCTACTGAGAATAAAATAGCTGGTCTACTAGCAGTTAAATAAAGCAATGATCCTATCATTCCTCTACATTCCTTTTCAGGAACAGATTTTTCACTTTCATCAGAGTATAAAACTGTAGAAGGATGCATGAGTGTTGCCATGGATTTTGATCCTTCCATTTTGTATCTTCTGAGAAGATCTTTAGTATACTTTTCTTGGCAAATGAAGATTCCAGCATCTTCTTGTCTAATTTGCAGTCCAAGGAAGAATTTAAGTTCTCCTATAAGACTCATTTCAAATTCTCCTTTCATTAATTCTAAAAAATCTTGACACATTTTAACATTTGTTGATCCAAAAATGATATCATCAACATAGATTTGCACAATTAGTAAATCTTTCTTAAGTGTTTTTCTAAACAAAGTAGTGTCCATTTTTCCTCTTGTAAAATCATTTTTAAGAAGAAAATTACTTAATCTTTCATACCAAGCTCTAGGAGCTTGTTTTAAACCATATAATGCTTTTGTCAATTTAAAAACATGGTTTGGATGCTTCTGATTTTCAAAATTTGGGGGTTGGTGTACATACACTTCCTCATTTCTATATCCATTTAGAAATGCACTTTTAACATCCATTTGATATAATTTAAAGTCTTTAAATGCAGCAAATGCAAGAAGAATTCTAATAGCTTCTAATCTAGCTATAGGAGCAAAAGTTTCATCAAAGTCAATACCTTCCTGTTAGTTATAGCCTTGAGCTACTAACCTTGCTTTGTTTCTGATCATATTTCCTTCTTCATCCATCTTGTTTCTGAATACCCATTTTGTCCCAATGATGGAATAATCTTCTTAAGGAGGAACAAGTGACCAAACTGTTTTTCTCAAATTGATCCAACTCTTCTTTCATTGCTTCTATCCATGACTCATCTTCTAGAGCTTCATTTACATTTTTGGGTTCAATTTGAGATAGGAGAGGTGCACTGTTTTCATTTTTTCTTAATTGAGATCTGGTTTTTACTCCTTCTGCAGTACTCCCAATGATTTGTTCATGGGGATGAGCTGTAATTAACTTCCAGCTCTTAGGAAGATCCTCTCTTTGTGTATAGATATCTTTTGTAGGATCTTGTGTAGAGTTTTCCTGTTCTGCCATATCTTCTGGAAGGTTTTCACTGTCAGGAGGTATCTTCTGCAGCTTATCACATTCATCATCTGATTCACTATTGTACTTTCCTTGAGAAGAAAGGTTAGTATCATTGAAAATAACATGCATGATTTCTTCTATGGTTTGGTTTTTGATATTATATACTCTATAAGCTTTTGAAGAAGAAGAATATCCAAGAAAAATTCCTTTTTCGGATTTTGCATCAAACTTTTCAAGATTTTCTTTGTTATTCAAAATATAACAATCACATCCAAAAACATGAAAATATGCAATGTTGGGTTTTCTCCCTTTCCATATTTCACATGGAGTTTTGTTGAGTATGCTTCTGATGGTAACTCTGTTAAGTATATAGCATGATGTGGACACTGCTTCAGCCCAAAAGTACTTTTGAATTCCACTATCACTTAACATAGTTCTGACCATTTCTTGGAGAGTTCAATTTTTCTTCTCTACAACTCCATTTTGTTGTGGAGTTCTTGGACATGAAAAATTGTGAGAAATTCTTTTTTCATCAAAAAATCTTTTAAATGAGATGTTTTCAAATTCTCCTCCATGGTCACTTCTTACAGAAGCAATGTATTGACCACTTTCATTTTGTATCTTCTTGGAGAAGATTCAGAAAGCATCAAACGACTCATCTTTGGTGGTGAGAAATAAAACTCATGTGAATCTAGAGTAATCATCTACTATAACAAGACCATACTTTTTCCTTCCTAAACTAGGTGTCTTAGTAGGACCAAATAAGTCAATATGAAGTACTTCCAATACTCTTTTGGTGGTGATTACATTTTTAGGATAGAAGCTAGAATGAGTTTGTTTGCCTTTAGCACTTGCATCACATACTTTATCCTTTTCAAACTTGATATTTGGTAATCCTCTAACCAAATTCAATTTAGAGAGTTTTGAGATGTTTTTCATATTTAAGTGTCCTACTTTTCTATGCCAAGTCCATTTATCATTTTCAAAGGAGGCAAAACATGTATGATCAGATAATTCTACTAAGCTTATACTATATAGGTTTTTGTTTCATATCCCTGAAAACAACACTTTCTTAGTAGATGATTCCCTAATTTCACAAAATGTTGGTTGAAACCTAACTTCATAGTCACTATCACAAAGTTGACTTATGCTAGGAAGATTATGTTTTAAACCTTTCACCATTATGCCAGAATTGAGTTTTTACCACGCCTATATTAGCTCGGTTATAATAAGGAACCTCGGTGGAAAGGAGGAATTTAACAAATTACCGCGGTTCCGAATTTTAACCGTGTTAGTGGGATTAAAATTATGTTTTAATTTTTTTTTTTAGTTTTAAAAGCAATTACCGTGGTTCCGAAATTCAACCGGGATAAAAATCTTGGAAAAAAAATTAAAGCGGTTCATTTTCGGAACCGGGAAAATATCAACTTTAAATTTTTTTGTTTTTATTTTTTTAAAAAAAGCATGTTCTATTAACGCGGTTCCAGAACCAGGGTAATTTTGTTTTGCTGAAAACAAAACCCCTCTTCTTCCTTGTGTTGCAAGTAGTCTCTGAAAACTCTCTTCTTCCTCGTGAGCGCAACGCCCTGCAACGCCGCTGCCCTGTGTTCGCAACGTCGTTCTCCCCGTGCGCGCCGCTTCTCACCGCGCCGCTGTCTCAGCGTACTGTTGTCTCCACACGCCGCTGCCTCTGCGCGCCACTGTCTCGATGGGTTGCTGCCTCCTCGCCTGCAACGCTGTTGTCTATTCAGATTCCTTGGGCTATGGGCGGGGTTGAGCTTCTGCATTTTCAATTCTATATTGGGTATGAGGTCAAATTACTACCATTTGTAAGGTGAGATTTTAGGGTTCTTTCGAGATGTTTCATGGAGTTGCTGTAAAATTTTTACTTTCGCTTGAGAAAGTGTATTCATGAAGAAGATTTTAGGGATTTTAGGGGTTTTATGGATTTAGGGATTTTAGGGTCACTATACGATTGTGGGTGGTGGGTGTTTCTTCGGTTTAGTTCTTTTATAAAGAATGATAAGATGCATATTTTTTAAATCAAGTGTGAAAGAAATTTTTATAGTTATTATCTTATTCAATCTTGTATAAACAGAACTAGTTGACAGTGACTTGTAACTGATATGAGATTAATGAACCTTTGAGGTTTTATAGATTAAAGGAGAGTGTGGGATTTTCCAAAGCTCATGCATTCTGGAGCTCTGGCTTGTGTATATTCATAGTCAACAATGAAATTGGTTTGGTCCACAATAGCTCATTACCTCGTTTTAGGTGTAAAATTCTTCCTAGGGACTTAGACTTGCATCAACGAAAGGTTGCTATCAGTATCTATGATTAAGGTTTTTGCAATCTAAGTTGAGATAGACTCAACCCCACACTCGTTGTTTTATTCTTTGAAACTTGCTATATCTCATAGATTACATTTACACTGTCCTTTTCAATGGCTCTCTATCAAGTAGAGCAACCGCCTTGGATTTTCTTTATGAATCACATTCCTCATTTTATTCTCTGTTTGCTTTTGATATATATATATATATATATGCATTTGTTTAGAAAACTCAACCTCTAATGATTCCAAATGATTCCTTTATAAGATAAGAAGATGCTGAGGAGAAAACCAATTAGCTTTATGAATTATAGTCCCAGAGATGGAGAGAAAGGGACGGACAAAGGAGAATTGGAGAAGAAGCTAGCTAGGGCTGAGAAAAGGGATGCTCTTATCACAGCTCTGCTAAACAAACTACAAAGGGATGAGATATAGATTACAGTAAGATTTTAAATTGCAGTTATAGTTGTAGTTATATAGTTTAGATATAGCTTTAGTTAATTAGGTAGCAAACATTTTATTGTTTGTTTTCTTCTTCTACTGAAAGGAAGCTTAAATTTTGAAGTTAATTTTGTTCTTAGAATTCTCAATCTCTTGGAGAAAATTAATTAACTTTATGGTTCATGTGATTTTGTCAAGATGTGTTCTACTATATATGTGTTTCTTCCTGTTTTGCCCACTTGAGGCTTATTAATTTCTTTAACCATTGCAAAGTAGTAAAATTAGAGCTTCTATTTCTTTTCCCCTTTCATATTTTCATTGACGCATGCACTAAGCGATATAACGTAATTATTGCTTTTGGTCATACAACAAGGCATTAGCTCTGTTATCATTGAGAAAAGACCAATATCTCCTGTGTAATGTGTGTCCCAAAAACTTAACAATTGTTTCAAAGAGCTAGCTTCTTGGTAGTAGGTGTAGATGGATATATAAAGAGCACTACAAACTTGATCCATAACCATTGGCTTTAATACTTCTCATATTCCATGTCTTTGCTACTTTAGGCCACAGATTTTGCTAGAGATGGCCATAGGTACTTCAGAATATCCTGATCCTAAAGTCAAAGGGGAGTTCTCTGTAGAAGCTTTTGACATCATATGCAAAAGCTATATATACAGCCTAGTAAGAGTATAGTATTAAGAGGACATACATGGTACTGGTTCCTTCAATAGAGGCAGAGAGTATAGGAAAGTATGGGCATTGCTTTAGCTGCATGTTCTGCAACAATATTACACCTCCACATCAATTATTTCTTAACTACATAATTAAAGTAGGGGTAAAGGGCATTGCTTTAGCTACATATTACTTGTTTATTGCATATGGTTCTTCAAATGTGTAAAATGGCCTAGGAGAGGGATATTTTTGCATTCTTGGTTTGGTTGTGTTGGTTTGAAGAACCTAGATCTATGTAAAGACACTGTTACAAACCTACTATAGCTGGCTGCAATATTTCTCTTGATTGCTGAACTGTGTGCAGATTTCCAATTATTTAGCATCTGTTTATATTATATTTATTTAGCAGTAGCTGGATTGATTTTCTGTATTAGGGTTTGTTAGCAGGAGGAGTTACAGCCTTCTATTACAGTACATAAGGGATAAATAATAAAAAACTACATACTATTACAGTACCACAGATAATGGTACACAGTTAATAACTAGGTAGAGTTTGTTAGCAGGAGCGAACTCAGGTTGTGGTAGTGTTGAATCAGAGGGATTACTCATGCTTAAAGCCAATTTTTGGCTAAAACAAAGGTTGAGTAAATCAAAAGACCAAAGGAATTAAAAAAAGGTTTTACTTTGAGCAACAAAAGGGCAATAACTGTGATGGAATTAACCTAGACAGGAATTAAAAAAAGGTTTTACTTTGAGTAAATTTGATTGTGATCTTTGTGATGGAATTTTGGTGCGAATTGTTAAGTATTTTGGTCAGGATGCATGCTTAGCTGATAAAGTTTCGCTGTCATGATCTGCAGGATGTGGAGAGAAATCAGGCTTCTAGCTGCCTCAAAACCAGTCATTGCTTCAATGTCTGATGTGGCAGCAAGTGGAGGGTACTACATGGCAATGGGAGCAGGAGCTATTGTTGCAGAAAGTCTTACCTTAACTGGTTCAATTGTAGCAAGTGAATGTTATTTATTATACATGATTTTTATCACTTTCACCATGTTTTGTGTCAATACATTAATACATGATTTTTATCACTTTCACCATGTATTTAGTTAACAAAGTTAAGGTACCCAGCTTCATAGGCTCAGGGTCTGTTTGTTTCCATTTTCATTTCCTATTCTCAATTTTTAATTACAAAAATGTCACTTTGTTTTTACTATTTCCTACTCTTTTGATTGATTCCATGGTTGGTACTTTTCTTTTGTATCAGTTCATATTTGATTTCTGAGGTAGACAGATATGATCACTCCCCCCCCCTCTCGTATAGGCCAGATGAAGCAAAGCTATTTGCCAAGTCTGCACAGCATGTTTATAACACAATTTCGAGATAAGGCAGCTTTGCCATTTCTTGTCCTCTTCCTTTTGTGTCGTGGGGCTAATAAGGAAAAAATTTGATTAAGTAGTTGTTTTGGTTGCAGGAGTTCTTTAAAAATCATGTTGTAGCTGTCATGACAATAAGAGAACTGTTTGATTTTATTGTTAATCCATCCATTGCTGATGATGTAGTTGATAGTTATTTGGTAGAGGTATTTGTCATTTATGTAGTATTATTTACATTTTCTATACAACTTAAAAGAGATCTTTATGGTCTTAGAAAATTTCTGAACCAGTACATAAAATCAATATATACATTTATCATTTATTTTTGGGTTATTATTACTATCAAAGGATTCTAGTGTTTTTAAGATCCTTACCACTTATCATTTATTTTTCTCTATCAGGTCTTCTAATGCATACCTTTGTTATCACTCACTTTAACTTGATGCAGCCTGAGAGTGTGTTTAGATTTAGTATTGCATGAAAAGGGAAATTATGGCAGTAGGTTGGATAGGTGCATGTGATAAAAGGTTTTGTGTGGAAGGAGTTCACCTCCTTTGATAGAAATCTGATATGATAAGAATTCTAATCCTGTGTTGAAGAAACAAAGAAACACCTAAAAACTTGTATTTCATTGCATTTTTTCTTCTCATTCTTACATGCATTTTCAAGCCTTCTTCTGATTCTGCACTCTGCTTTACTCTTAATTTTCCCAACTCTCTCTCTCTTGCTTGTTTTTTGCAGGTTCAATTTGGCTTGCTAATAAAAAATTTTGGTTGTTTGTTGATGTTGAGGAACCTGTGTTTACTTCTATTTTATTTTTAGTTCTGAAATGGTGAGTTATTATGATTAGGGGTGTCCAAATTGTTTGAGAGAACCGTATTGAATATAGAACTGTACCGTACCAAACTAAAAAAAGGCCGCACTGTTATAAAAGTTAATAAAACTGAACCGGGTGTGCTCGAACCGACTCGCGAACTGCACTCCACTCACTGAAAGAGTTCGAACTGCACACGAACCACGAACCTTAATCAACCACGAACCAAAATCAGATCAAAATCGTAACCCTAATCCCCAAACACAATTCCTAACCAAGTTGCGATTCACAATCTCACAAACCCGAAATCAAATTAAAAACCCACTTCGAATTTGAATCCCTCTTTGAATCGTCTACTGCTGCAATCGTTCGAACTCACTCACGTTCGAATCGTCCCGAAGTTGTTGACGTTCGAAACGTCTTGAACTTGTTCACAATCACGGTTGGTTACCTTGCTCAAATCAATGTTAGATCTATATTTACAACATCTTTGTGTTTTGATTTTTTTTATCTATACTGTGTAGGTTTGAGTGATCCGTTTTCAAGGAGGCAAAGGAGTTGTTTCAGGTACTGATTTCTGCATCTACCATTTTTGTTTTCAAGAATGGTTTGTGTTTCTAGTGTTGTTCTGTCTCCGGTTTCTGTTTCTTCCTCACTCACTTCATTGAATTCTGATAAGAACTCCATTAGACTCTGTTGACTAAAAAAGGACTTAGCTGATAATTCCCTCTTCTGCTGTTTGACAACTGATTTTGGCATTCACTCTTTGATAGCAAATCTAGTGATGTTGTTGAGTAATTAGTTCTAATAAACCAGTTCAAAACTGGTTTTAAAGTCAGTTCAGAACACTAGATCTGGCATTTAGCTCTTTAAATTCAATCTAGTTCAGCTTTTTAATTTCAAAACTGATTCACCAAACTAAAAGAGCCTGTTTAGTTTGGTTCAAGATGTATAAAACAAATTTGGTTCATAGTTTGACCAACTATTAGTTTGGTTCAGGATGTATAAAACAAAGCAAGAAAAAAGATGAGGTTTCAAATTTCCATTACCATAAATACTATTTTGTTTCTTAATATGGTGGGGCTGAGGGAACCAATGGGGATAGGTGGATGAATAAGGAAAGGTTGGTCTCTGTCTACAACATATGCTTTCACTTTTTCTGATCAGTTTTCTCTGCAGTTTGCTCTCTTTTGGGTGCTTCCTTTCCTTTTATTCTCAGCTATTACTTCTTTTCCTCTCTTTTCTATGCACAACCCCTTTCTCAAAACATTTCTGGGATTTTGCCAATTTGGTGTAATCTACAAACCCCTCTTTATTTCTCTTTGCTTATTGAGAAGTGAGAACTAGCTAGCTACTTGAATTTCAACTTTCTTTTCTAGCTCCTGGTAAGAATCCATCAATCATTTTTGGATATATATGTTTCTGGGTATTTAGATCTTTTTTTGGAATGACATTTATTGCTACTTTTGACAAAATGTTTTTTTTTTTTACTTTGTTTCCATTGAAATCTGCATATTTGGTCTCTGGGTTTTTTTTTTTAGATGTTAATTTCTGTTTTCCATTTCATCATCCAGATGTTACAACCTTAGCATTTTTGGATTTTAAAAGGTTGACCTTTTGATGAGTTTTGTTGGAATCTTCTGTGTTATAGCTTTCTGGGTGTTCAAGTCTTGCTTGAAAGACTCAATTTTGTTGGAAATCTCTTATATTTGACAAGGCCAAGTTTCTGGGTTCATCTTACTTGGTTAGCACTCTCTTTTCAGACCATGTATTAAACTTGTTTGAAATTTAATTAAAAGTTAATAACCCAAGGAAGGAAGTAAATGCAGTGCTGAGGAAGGAGGCTGCTTACTTTGGTGATATTGTCATTTTGCCCTTTATGGACCGCTATGAGCTTGTTGTGCTTAAAACCATGGTTATCTGTGAGTTTGGGGTAAGTTCCTTTGTAAACCTGCACTTGTATAATGAATTTCTTCAGTAATACAATTTCCTATATTTTAGTGTGATGATTTTTACTTCAAAATCTGTTCACCATTCTGCAGGAATTTTCTGTTGAGAAGGCTGGTCCTGGTCCTTGTATTTGAATATCTATGTAAGGCTGGTCCTGTTCACCATTCTGCTGATTTTAATTCACCATCTAGTAACCAAATTTAGGTGAAATTTCAATTTCAATTTCATTTAGTCAAATTTTGATATTGCTTTTTTTTTCATATTTCATTTACATCATCAGAGTGCTCATTCAGTTTTATAATTACTCACTTCTTTACTAATACCCATTCTCATTATGTAACAGCTTGAGTTGCTAGCTTTTATCTTGGTAGAGCTGTCTCTGGTGGAATATGAGATGTTGGAGTTCAAACCATCTATGCTAGCTGCAGCTGCAGTCTACACAGCTCAATACTGGGTCTTGTTACACTTTGATTGATATAACTAGAATGCTTATGTATATTGCTACTGGTTCAATACTGCATTTTTTCTTGAATATGCTGACAATGTTCATTCATGAGAATTGATCTGTTTATGGTTAATATACTGCATTCTATTTATGGTTAATTTTGATGCAGGTGAATATTCAGAAAGGGAAGGGTACAATGGATCTGAATATGCTCCTACTTATGAGGACAAGGATAGTTATTGGATGCTGGTTGGAGATGTTCCATGTAAGTAAGTTCATGATCTGCTTCTCTTTTTGTTATTTGAACCATGCAGTAAGTAATTATTTATTTGTTGTATATTCTCCATGTTATTGATCTGTTTTTTGGTTATAATTACAGCATGTTCATGTCTTCCTGCAAGAGGCTGAGAATAGTGAAAGGATCAGAAGCAAAAGGGTTGGCTTGTTTATGACCAACAAGCAGGATCTCATTTGCAAAGCATGAAGTAAAACACTCAATGTTGTTGTGCAAGCAAGCTTCTGGGATATATCTCTATGAGAAGTTATATAGCACACTTTCCTTTTCCTTTATGGAGGTGGCTTTGTGGCCTGCTTCCTCTTAATTATATATTGGCTTTGTGGCCTGCAAGCAAGTTTCAATACTAATCATTAATTCATTCATCAGATCCATCGTACCCTTCTCTCAAATTTTGTTTCCAAGTTTTTCTTAATGAACTGTTTTATGATTTTAACTGTGGTATCTTAATCCTTTTTCTGGCTTTCAATTTGCAGCTACTAGTTAAAAAGTATACGATGGAGAGATTGGCTGAATTATAGAGTTCAGAAAACAGTGCTTGAAACCAGTTCAGAAAACAGGAAAATAGTGCTTGAAACCAGTTCAGAAAACAGGAAAACCAGTTCAGTAACCAGTTCAGAACCAGTTCGGTTCTTAAAATTAAAACCAGTTCGGTTCTTACAAGTAAAACCAGTTCGGTTTTTTTATTAAGAACCGGTTCACCGAACTGAAGAACCAGTTCGGTTCGGTTCGGTATTGAAATTAAGCGGTTCGGTTCGATTCTTCTGAACTGTTTTCCGGTTCAGTACGATTCGGTACAGTTCTGCAAATGAACCGTACCATGAACAAGCCTAATTATGATATAATATTGTCAATTTCCTAAATGAACAGATGAATGCCTGCTACTTGTTTGAGTTTAAAAAATTAGATCTAAAGGGTAAATAAATATTAATGGGAGTTCTCTTAATTGAATTTCCACTGCTTTTTATGTTCATTTTCCTTGTTTGAACCATGAACTCATTTATTGGGTCAAGGTTAACTTGTGCCTTTTCATCTTAGTTTATATAGTTTTTCCTTCAAGGTTAACTTGTGCTTTTTCATCTCAGTTTAGTTAGGTCAACCTTTTCATCTCAGATTTCTTCCTAGATCTTGTAGCTACATTGCCTCTTCCCGAGGTATCACATTCACAACTGCTTGAAAGAATGATTTTGTATGTTTAATCAAACGTATAGGAAATTGAAAACTAGCAATATTATTCCCACTGCTTATTGAATAATATTATTTTGGTTCCAATAATTTTAGAATTTAATCCTCATTATTATTTCATGCTACGATAATTTATGTATAGCAGGAGAGAGTATCCTAAAATATTGCTTTTTGTTAGGATTTTTAATAAAATAACTAGACATTAACTACAGAATAGCTATGATACTCTATGGCTTTTTACCGCGATTCCTTAATCCAACCACGGTAAAAAGCCCCATATTTTTTAAACTGTTCATCTTTTCTGTCGCGGTTATTTTTCGGAACCGCGGTAAAAAAGACTTATTCAATTACCGCGGTTCTGAAAAGTAACCGCGGTAAATTTCTTTTATCTCACCGCGGTAGAACGCGGTCGTAACCGTGGTAAAAAGCCTTTTTTGGCATAGTGCATATAATAGACATTATTAATTTGGGTATAATTCTTTATACCTACCCTTCCAATACCTTTGATATGTGCCTTGTTGTTTCCAAAGGTTACTGTTCCACCTTCTATCTTGTGTAACTGGATGAATTTGCTTTTGTCCCCAGTCATATGTCTTGAGCAATCACTGTCCATGATAGCAGGATGGGTGTAGGATCTAGAATTGAGCAAAACTAACCAATTAGAATCAATAAAAGGCACTTGAATTGCGAAAATAAGGTGCAGGGCAGCAGCTTATTTTGCGCAAGAAAATGATAGAAAATGAGAGAAAATGAAAGAAAAAATGGAAGAGGAAGAAATGGTAGGGACACCATTGAAGCAGGAATCCACCCACACAGATAAGTCCAATGCTAGACGCCACTAATTCAGGAGAATTAGATAAGTCTCAGTATGGTTTGAGCAACAACCATCAAGCCTCTCTCAAGTCACCAAGGGAGGAGAAAATTGGGCATAATGCCTTTACTATTTCATAAGAGTTGTCAATACAGGGGGGGTGGTCTCCTATTTATAGGAAAAGGAGGTGGCTAGGTGGGAAAGAAAAATACAAAATGAGTGGAAACTATCCTAAATGAGTTTTGAACCCATGACCTCCAACCCACTTAGCTAAGCTAACTCTTAGCCAATAAAGCCATCTAAAATAGCGCCCCTCATTAAGAGGAGGATTAGGGAAAAATTACAAATTAAACCAAATACAAATAAATCCCAATTAATCTTCTAATTAATTGGAAATCTTCATGTTGAGTTGGGTCAAGTGGTCAAAGGTCAAAGGTTGACCATGGGAAGGTTGACCAAAAATAAGGTTGACCCATGCCTTGACTCAGCTCCAAGCATTCCAACAGGTCCAAGCTTGCTAGCTCACCAGCTCCTAGCTGTCAGCTCAGAAATCCACTGACAGGTGCCATCAGTCCAAGAACCATTGCCCTTTCTTCTTGATGGTTCTTGCTTGTTCCTACTGTATAAGACAGTAGAGATTTAGGTACCCAAATTATGTTGGGTCTTGAATGGTTAAATACCTTTCTTTAGAGCTCATTTTTCTTTTGTAACAATTGTGAACAAGATGTCCAAATTTATTACACCAAGAACATTTTGGAGGTTGCCTTTTGGCAGGTATAAAGACAGTTCTGTGAATTTTTTATGCTTGGGATTGATTGTATCGAAATCCAGTTTTATCTGAGGTTTCCCTTCCATTACCTATGAGTTTTTCTAGGTTACTTGTAATATTTACAAATTTACTTAAGTCTTGTTGCAGTTCATCAATCTTCTTCTGCAGAAGATTATTTTCTTTCTGTAATGATTCAAATTTTCTTTCCTCTGCAGAATCAAATTTAATTAACTTGATTTGTTCTGATAGATTAAAATGAGATTGCTGAAGACATTGATTTGTCTTAATCAATCTCTCATTATCTTCTTTTAATCTTTCATTTTCTTCTTTAGATTTAACTAGTTGTTCTTTAAGTAGAACACATTTTTGAGCTAGTGTATGTGAGTCAGAAAGTAAGTTTTCAAATGCATCTTCTAATTCTTTATATGCAGAAGAGTTAGAATTATTTACCTCTTCATCTTCATTTCTTTTCCAGCTACGAGACATAGATTTGCTGTCTCATCTTCTGCATCTTCTTCTAAAGAGCTTTCTGAGTCATCCCATGTTGCCATCATGACCTTCTTCTTCTTCTAGAAAGTTTTCAAGTCCTTCTTTAATTGAGGACATTCTGCTTTGATGTGGCCTGGCTTGTTACATTCATAACAGATGATTTGAGTTTTGAATCCTTCACCTTTTCGTCCATCCTTCTTGAGGTTGAAGAATCTTTTCCCTCTGCTCTTTCTTCTGATCAATCTCTGGATCCTTTTGGATATAAAAGCAAGCTCATCATCATTTTCAGAAGATGATTCTTCATCAGTAGCCTTTTCTTTTGTTGATACTGTACTGTTTCTTTTTTATGTGTTGGCTTTTAGAGGAATTGTTTTTCCTCTCCTTGGTAGTTCATCCATGAGTTCTTGCTCATGAACTTTTAGAGAACCAAGAAGTTCATCCAGCTTTAGTACAACAAGATCTTTTGCTTCTTGGATTGCTGTCACTTTTGGTCTCCATATTTTTGGGAGGCTTCTAAGAATTTTTCTGACTTGCTCTTGATTGGAATAACTTTTTCCAAGAGACTTTAAGTCATTGATGATAACAGTGAACCTGCTGAACATCTCATCAATGGTTTCATGTTCAACCATGTTAAACATCTCATATTGATGAATTAAAATGTTGATTTTTGATTCTTTTACTTGATCAGTTCCTTCATGTGCAATTTTAGGTGTACCCCATATTTCTTT
The DNA here is from genome assembly GCA_026901365.1 of Sesbania bispinosa. Classification (NCBI taxonomy): domain Eukaryota; kingdom Viridiplantae; phylum Streptophyta; class Magnoliopsida; order Fabales; family Fabaceae; genus Sesbania; species Sesbania bispinosa. Next base: position 210,125 of record QLOH01000158.1, on the reverse strand, counting down.
TGCAGTGGAACAACCAACAACTTTGTCATATTCTCCTTTGCTAAAAGCACAGAGAAGAAAGAACTTAACTTTGGAATTCAGAAGATATTTCTGCTTATATTCTGAAGTCCATTCTTCTCTAGGTTTTGGTTGTGGAGGATCTTCTTGAACTTCTGATTCTCCTTCTTTGGGTTGAAGTAGAATCCTAGTTCTTTTAACTACAGGAATGAAATTTCCTCTTTCAATAATGTCCCAAAGATCAATATCTTGGGATTCTAGAAACAATTTCATTCTATCTTTCCAATAATAATAATCCTTCTCATCAAAGGCTGGTGGTCTGTTTGTAGAAGATTCTTCTGGAATGAACATTCTAGCTCCATGATTTGTCATCTTTCCTTGATCTTATTCCTCTCTCACTATTAAGTGAAGTTTAACCCTAGAGGCAAGCTCTGGTACCAATTGAAGTTGAAATTCCAATCACAAGAAGGGGGTTGAATTGTGATCTCTTTTGAATTTCTATAAATTTCTTCTAATACTGATTCTGCTCAAGGGTAACTTGGCTAAGTATTAGAAGATGATACTCAAGAAGATAGAAGTTATAATATGTATAGTATGCAGAAGATATGATTCCTTTGTAGGAATTCTTTTGTATGTATTACTTACTTAGGTATTAAGTAGATTTCAAAATGGTTTTATGCACATGTAATCAATATAAAATAAAGAGAGTAAGGGTAAGAGGATTGCACACACAGATTTTATACTGGTTCACCTCTTCCAACCTGAGGCTACGTCCAGTCCCTACTTCAAGTAGGATTTTCTTGATTAACTTTTCAGTTTACAGTTTTCTTGGGTACACCTTACCACTAATATTCTTCTGCAGCCTCTTCAGGCTTTTTACCAGTTCCTTCTTCAGCTACCAAAGGCTTCACACCTACTGTAGCTTCTTCTGCAGAAAGTACAGACACCAAAAACAATGTAGAAAGCTATCTGCAGGCTTTTTGCTCAACTTATCTCACTACAGCTGTGTAGTACTCTCTGTTGAGTCTCAAAATATTATTAAATGGTTAATAATGTTTAAGTGTCATGACCCTGAGTTTTAATGAGTAACAAATTTGGTTAAATTCCATGAAAGATGGAACAAATTATGCTCAAAGGTATTTTCTGTGTTTCAGCAGCTTTCTGAAGGAGTAACTCTCTGATGTGGTGCAACCTTCTGAAGTAGAGGAACTTGCTGAAGCCAGTGAACTCTCTGAAGACGAAGAACGTCATATTGAGACTTGTATCTTTTTGGAAAAGAGCTTCTCTGTTGATTCCTTTAGAAGACTCAAGTCTTTCGTAGCTTTTCCCAGCTGTTTGCACTTCATCTCCTCCTGGAAAGTCAGAGCTGTAGGTTTTTGGTAGTTTTCAAATTGCTATTCACCAAAAAGGCAATACCTGCTACAAAGTACACTTTGCTCAAAAAAGTAGAGTCAGCGCTGCTGACACCTACTCCTGTTGTGCTTGCTGCTGCAAGCTACCAGAGCTATGTGTTTCAACGGGAGAATTTGCATTTAATGCTATTTATCAACTGGAATCAAATGGAGTTCAATGGATTTTATTTCCAACCTTATAAATACCAGTCTCCATGCAGAAGAAAAGATGAGAACAAACCAACTTGCTGAATTGCTGCTAAAACTCTTGGAGAAATATTTTCATCATATTTCATTTGTACACCATTTCTATATCCTGAGTTATACTCAGTCATTGTACATCTTACCCAGTTTAGGCTTTAAATTTGTGTAGTTTAAAAGCTTAAGCAATCTCTTTTTAAACAGTTTTCTGTTTGAGCCTGGAGAGGCTTGTTGCTTAAAAAATACTTGGTTTAGAGCCTAGAGAGGCTTGACTGTAAAAGAATACTTGTTGTTTAGAGCCTGGAGAGGCTTGACTGTAAAAGAATAATTGTAACTGATCAGTTAGTGGAAAATCCTTTGTTGGTTTGGCTTTGGGACTGGACGTTGCTCACGGTGGATGTGAGTAAACCAGGATAAATTCCTTGGCTAAGTCTTCTCAACCCTTATCTCTTTATTTTTGTTTTAAACTAACCTGAAGGGTTCTGAGTATAAGGTTTTATAAGTTGAAATTGAAAAGGAATTCTAACGCTTTTAAAAACTAGTTTCAAAACCATTTTATTGAACCTGCTGAAGTTACTTCAGCATGTACCTTAACTCCCAGTTTTAGCAAGTTGCCAAAAACATTTGTGAAAAAGTTATGCTTGTGAAAGGTTTTCCTAAAATCAGTTTGAAATTATAAAACACTATTCAACCCCCATTCCAGTGTTTCCTGTGGTTTCTACAGTTGGTATCAGAGCTCAACCTCGGGTTGAGCATCTAACAAGTACTGAGGAAAGAAGATCCAAATGGAAACCTCAACAAGAAATCCTTACTACATTGCAGAAGGAGCCTCTGTCTCAAGGCCCCCAGCTTTTAATGGTACTGATTACCATTATTGGATGGATCGTATGAAGCTGTTTATTGAAAGCAGCAACATAGATTTATGGGATGTAGTCACATATGGTGATTACACTCCTACACATGGTGGTGTGGCTATACCTAAAGCAGAATGGACTGGTAAATAGAAGGCACGTGTACAACTTAACACTAAAGCAAAACTCTATTTAGTTTGCTCCTTAAGTAAATCTGAATATGAGAAGGTGCATGGATGCTCTTCAGCCAAGGACATCTAGGATACTTTGGCTTTAGCCCATGAAGGGACTGATAATGTCAAACAATCCAAGATCAGCATGCTTGTTAATCAATATGAGATGTTCAAGATGCAAGAGTTTGAAACCATTGATCAAATGTTTGGGAGGTTTCAAACCATAACTAATGGACTCAAGTCTTTAGGCAGAACCTTTGATATTGGTGATAACAATTGCAAGATTCTTAGGAGTTTACCAAAGGCTTGGAGGCCCAAAGTGACTGCCATTCAAAAGGCTAAAGACCTCAATACTCTAAGAATGGAGGAACTCTTGGGATCCCTCAAAGTCCTTGAGTTAGAACTTGGTGAAGATGCTCCAAAGAAGAAGTCACTGGCTCTGAATGCCAAGTCCAAACCGCTAAAGCATGGGCCACATAAAGCCATGAAAGCTGAGGAGACTTCAAAAGGTAGTGAGGACTCTGAAGGTAGCTCTGATGATGATGATGATCTGGATCTTTTGAGCAGAAAGATCAAGAGGATGCTTCAAAAGAAGGGAAAGTTCAGAAAGAGCTCATCCTCTGAAACCAAAATTGGTAAGTCAGGTAAATAATCTTTTTCTACTGACAAAATAATTTGCTATGAATGTAAACAGCCTGGGCACATGAAGGCTGATTGTCCCAAGCTAAAGAAACCCTCTTTTAAGAAGAAGTTCTTTAAAAAGAAAAAGGGTTTGATGACAACCTAGGAAGACTTAGATGATTCAACCTCAAAAGAGGAAGACGAGTCTGCTGAAGAAGCCAACCTCTGTTTGATGGCAAGCCTTCCTTCATCAGACAGCTCTGAATCAGAGGTAATCCCTCAAACTTTGCAAGACATGTATGATGATTTGCTGGAAAGTTCTAAAGAGATTTTCCAAGAGTATAAAGATTTGTCCAAAGCATATACCGAAGTTGGAACTAAAAATGAAGCTCTTGAGACTGAAAATCTTTTACTTAGGAAAAACTCGTGAAGAAATCTGAGGCTAGTAGTTTAGAAGGTTTGATTAAGGAAAATGAGATTCTTAAAAAACAAGTTGCTGAACTAACTAAGGACCTTGCCAACTTTGTTAATGGGACTGAGAACCTCAACAAAATGTTGGGAGTTCAAAAGAACTCCAAGAACAAAAGTGGTCTGGGATTTTCAGACAGTGAATCATCACATGATTCAAGTTTTAAACCTGCTGAAAAGACTAAGAAAGGTAAGGGATGCTCCCATTGTGGGAAGCCTGGACACAGTGTGTCTCAGTGCAAGCACAAGAAAAAGGGCAAACCTGCTGCTAACAAAAGAGGACCCAAAAGGATGTGGGTACCTAAGTCTCTGATTATTCCTGTTGCAGATGTGTTTAATAGGACAAAGAAGACACCACAAATGATACCTGGACAATGGTTCCTCACGACACATGACAGGAGAAAGGTCTTTGTTCCAAAACCTTAGACATAAGGATGAAGGGGTGGTCACCTATGGAGGGAACCAGAAAGGAAAGATCACATGTATTGGTTCAGTAGGTATATCCCCTTTCTCTGTCATTCAGAATGTTCTCCTTATGGAAGGACTTCAACACATCCTGCTGAGCATAAGTCAATTATGTGACAGTGGCTATGTTGTATCCTTCACTAGGGATGGATGTGTAGTCAAAGATGCATTTGATCAAGTCATTTTTACTGCCAAGAGACACAATAATGTGTATAAAATAGATCTTGAGGAACTTGCATATCAAAATGTGACTTGTCTTCTTTCTGTTAAAGATGAAAAACTGATTTGGCATAAAAAACTTGGGCATGCCAGCTTGAGATTAATCTCAAAGTTAACAAAACACAACCTTGTAAAAGGACTGCCTATGCTCTCTTTCAAATCTGACATTTTATGTGAAAACTGTCTCAAAGGTAAACAAACAAGAAGCTCTTTCAAGAGTAAAAATGTTGTGTCTACCTCTAGATCTTTAGAACTGCTTCACGTTGATTTGTTTGGTCTTACAAGAACTAAAATCATGGCTGGTAAAAAGTATGGCTTAGTCATTGTGGATGACTACTCTAGATTCACATGGGTTATATTCCTCAAAACCAAGGATGAGACTTTTGAGAATTTCACAAATTTCTGTAAGAAGGTGCAAAATGAAAAAGGATTTTGCATATATGCAATCGGAAGTGACCATGGTGGTGAGTTTGAAAACTCAAACTTCAACATGTTCTGTGATGAGAATGAGATCTCACACAATTTCTCTGTAGCTAGAACACCTCAGCAAAATGGGGTTGTTGAGAGAAAGAACAGAAGCTTGTAGGAGATGGGTAGAACCATGCTCATTTCAAGCAATCTACCAAGATCATTCTGGGCAGAGGCTGTTCACACAACATGCTACATTCAAAACAGAATTTGGTAAAACCTATTCTCAAAAGAACTCCTTATGAATTGTGGAGAGGAAGAAAACCCAACATTTCTTATTTTCACATTTTTTGCTGTAAGTGTTTCATACTTAACACCAAAGATGATCTGGGTAAATTTGACTCTAAATTTGATAAAGGATTCTTCATTGGTTATTCAGAAACATCCAAGGCTTGTAGAATTTACAACTCTAGAACCTTGACAGTAGAAGAATCTATTCATGTTAGATTTAATGATGCTAAAGAGACTGATAGGGAACTATCAGATCTAGAAGATGATTTTGTTGGAATGGAGCTGAATCCTACTTCAGAGACTCCAGAGGTAAAAAAATGAAGTACCTATTGAAGGAACCTCTAAAGTACTTGCTGATCAGCCCCCCAGTCAACCTGTTGAAACTGATTCTCTTCACAGAGTTAATGTTGAGTCTCAGTCTGAGCGTGTATTCCCTCGTAGGAATGAGTGGAGATACATGACTCATTATCCCCGAGAGCAAATCATTGGTGATACTTCAGAAGGAGTAAGAACAAGATCAAGACTTAGTGAAGTCAATAATCTTGCCTTCCTCTCTGAAATTGAGCCAAAGAACATTGATGAAGCTCTGCATGATGAAGGGTGGATCCTAGCCATGCAGGAAGAGCTAAATCAATTTTCTAGGAGTGATGTCTGGACTCTTGTTCCTAAACCCCATGGGAAAACTATTATTGGAACCAAATGGGTGTTTAGAAACAAACTCACTGAAGATGGTCAAGTGATCAGAAACAAGTCCAGACTGGTTGCACAAGGCTACAACCAACAAGAAGGTATTGATTTCACTGAAACCTTTGCACCTGTAGCAAGGCTTGAAGCCATTAGGATTTTACTTTCCTATGCAGCCAATAATGACATCAAACTATATCAGATGGATGTAAAGAGTGCCTTCCTAAATGGATTCATTGAGGAAGAGGTGTTTGTTAGGCAACCCCCCGGTTTTGAAAACTTAACCTTTCCAGATCATGCTTTTAAACTGAAAAAGGCTCTTTATGGTCTTAAATAAGCTCCCAGAGCTTGGTATGACAAATTGAGCAATTTCTTACTCAAAAATGGTTTTGAAAGAGGACAGGTTGACACTCTTTTTACAAAAATGTCTAACAAAGACCTAATTCTAGTTCAGATATATGTTGATGACATTATCTTTGGATCAACAAATTCTTCACTATGCACTGAGTTTTCAAGGCTTATGCAATCTAAATTTGAAATGAGTTTAATGGATGAACTCAAATTTTTCTTAGGACTTCATATTAAGAAAGCTTCTAATTGTATATGGATTCATCAGGAGAAATATACAAAAGAAATGCTTAAGAAGTTTAACATACATGATTGCAAACCTATGTCAACTCCTATGCATGCTTCAACAATCTTAAGTAAAGATGAAGAAGAAGAATGTGTTGGCCCAACCATGTATAGAGGCATGATTGGATCTCTGTTGTATCTTTCAACAAGCAGACCTGACATTATGTTCAGTGTATTTCTGTGTGCAAGATTTCAATCAGACCCAAGAATAACTCATTACAAGGTTGTTAAAAGAATTTTTAGATATCTCAATGGTACTACTAATCTTGGTTAATGCTATAAGAAGAGTAAGGACTGCAGATTATTAGGATACTGTGATGCTGATTTTGCTGGAGATAGAGTTGAAAGAAAATCAATAAGTGGAGGATGTCACTTCATTGGAGAAAATATGATAAGTTGGGCAAGTAAAAGGCAAAGCACCATAGCTCTCTCAACTGCTGAAGCTGAGTACATTGCTGCTGCATGCTGTTGTTCATAGCTGCTATTGGTAAAATATGAACTTGAAGATTTTAACATACCTGTTAAATCTATTCCTGTATTTTGTGATAATACAAGTGCCATCAATTTATCTAAGAATCCAATTCAGCATTCTAGAGCTAAGCATATAGAAATCAAACATCATTTTATTAGAGACTATGTTCAGAAAGGTGTTTTTGATATAAGTTTCATTGACACAGAGTATCAATGGGTTGATATTTTCACAAAACCCCTTGCTGAAGATAGGTTTAAGTTCATTAGAGATAATTTGCACATTCTTGCATTATCTGAGAATTGAACTTGCTGTCTTATGCTTACTTGCTGAACTTCTCTAGTTTATGCTGCATTTCTACTGATATATATATATATATATATATCTTTCATCATGCTCTATAACCCTTTTGATTGATGACAAAAGGGGGAGTAATAGAAACTAACAAAATCTGAAGTGAAGTGCTTTTCAGAGAAGATATCTTTTATTCAGGGGGAGCAAGACAATTTTTCTTCTAGGAGTATTCTCTGCTAGATTAAATGAGAAAGAAAGGAGGAGAATTCAGTTTTGATCAAGTATCTGAGAAAGCGGGAGAATTCCTTAAACTTATTTTTTTCCCTTTAGATATTTGATAGTTCAAGCAAATTTGTCATCATTAAAAAGGGGGAGAATGTTGAGTCTCAAAATATTATTAAATGGTTAATAATGTTTAAGTCTCATGACCCTGAGTTTTAATGAGTAACAAATTTGGTTAAATTCCATGAAAGAAGGAACAAATTCTGCTCAAAGGTATTTTCTGTGTTTCAGCAGCAACTCTCTGAAGGCATGCAACCCTCTGATGTGGTGCAACCTTCTGAAATAGAGGAACTTGCTGAAGGATCAAGCCTTGCTGAAGCCAGTGAACTCTCTTAAGATGAAGAACGTCGTACTGAGACTTGCATCTTTTTGGAAAAGAGCTTCTCTATTGATTCCTTTTGAAGACTCAAGTTTTTCGTAGCTTTTCCCAGCTGTCTGCACTTCATCTCCTGTTAGAAAGTCAGAGTTGTAGCTTTTTGGTAGTTTTCAAATTGCTATTCACCAAAAAGGCAATACCTGGTAGAAAGTACACTTTGCTCAGAAAAGTAGAGTCAGCGCTGCTGACACCTACTCCTATTGTGCCTGCTGCTGCAAGCTACCAGAGCTGTGTGTCTCAACGGGAGCATTTGCATTTAATGCTATTTCTCAATGGGAATCAAATGGAGTTCAACGGATTTTATTTCCAACCTTATAAGTATCAGTCACCATACAGAAGAAAAGATGAGAACAAACCAACTTGCTGAATTACTGCTAAAACTCTTAGAGAAATATTTTCATCATATTTCATTTGTACACCATTTCTATATCCTGAGTTATACTCAGTCATTGTACATCTTACCCAGTTTAGGCTTTAAACTTTTGTAGTTTAAAAGCTTAAGCAATCTCTTTTTAAACAGTTTTCTGTTTGAGCCTGGAGAGGCTTGTTGTTTAAAAAATACTTGGTTTAGAGCCTGGAGAGGCTTGACTGTAAATGAATACTTGTTGTTTAGAGCCTAAAGAGGCTTGACTGTAAAAGAATACTTGTAACTGATCAGGTAGTGGAAAATCCTTTACTGGTTTGGCATTGGGACTGGACGTAGCTCACGGTGGATGTGAGTGAACCGGGATAAATTTCTTGGCTAAGTATTCTCAACCCTTATCTCTTTATTTTTGTTTTAAACTAACCTGAAGGGTTCTAAGTATAAGGTTTTATAAGTTGAAACTGAAAAGGAATTCAAATGCTTTTGAAAACTAGTTTCAAAACCGTTTTATTGAACCTGCTGAAGTTACTTCAGCAAGTACCTTAACTCCCAGTTTCAGCAAGTTGCCAAAAACATTTGTGAAAAAGTTTTGCTTGTGAAAGGTTTTCCTAAAATCAGTTTGAAATTATAAAATATTATTCAACCCCCCTTCTAGTGTTTCCTGTGGTTTCTACACTCTCAACTTACAAGCACAACACACTTTCTTAAGAGGCATTCACAATATTAAGCCTCCTTGAGATTTTACAGAAGATATAAGTAGTGAAAAAAAATTAAATACAAGGCTCAAAATGAATACAATATAAGCACAGCAGAAAAGATGATGAGCCAACTCTCTCTCAATGAACTCTTGGAAGTATATACTAAGAAATATGAGGAGAGAGAAATTTTCCAGAAGATTCATAGTGTAATTTGAAGACTTAAGGCTTATTTTGGAGAGTGGTGTGTTGAAACTTGAAGAGAGCTCATCTTTTTATAGGAGAAATGAGGAACTAGCCATTAGAAAGGTTGCTTGCTCCTCCAGCTAAGTATGTATGAGCTCTCTCTATCAAGTTGCAGTTGTCCTTATCAGTTACAACTGTCATGTTGACTGGTTGTTTATTCTGGAAAGACTTTCTTCTGCAGACTTGAAACTTGTGGAATTTGCAGCCACTTCTTCTATAAATAAGTTGTGGGCTTTCCTTAAGTTGACATAATATATTTTAATTCTTTTTAACACAGCTGCAGCCTCAGAAAGGAAAGAAAAAGATTTAGGTAAACTTTGCTTCTTCTGCAGCCTTACTGTCAACAAGTTTCTTCTACAAAATAATCTTATTTCTTCTGTAGAGAGCTGATATAGTCATATGAAGATTGTAGAGAACTTTTGAATCTGAATTTTGCTAGCTATATAACAGATAAGCTAAAGAAGTCAAAACTGCGAAGTAAATTGTTTCTTCTGCAGGCCCTTTATAAGAGTGAATCTTCCTTCTAATATGTTGTATTCTTCTAGGCCAATATATCTGTTTATAAGGTCTGAACAGTGATGGACTACCATTTACTACAAAGATTTCCTTTTCCTGTTCTCTGATGTGCCTTAGTATCTGCTGTTGGGTTTCTTCTGCACACAAAGTTTCTTCTACAGTCATTCTACTTCTTGAACTCTGTTAATTGAAAAATTCTTATGCATTTCCTCAACAGCTTTCTTGCTTTCATTAATAATTGCAGTATGTCAAAATTATTTAAAGCATCTTCTTCAACTGGTCATGATGAAAGAATGTTGAGTTCCATCTTCTGGAAATTGTCTTATCACATCTTCTGGTAAATCCTGCTCGTATCTTCTTGACAAACACAAGTGAAATCATTAGTTTCTTTTCAATCAAAATTATGACAAGTAATTTTGCTAGTTTGTCATCATTAAAACCTTATTGGAGGATTCTTGGACGTTGCACCATCTACCACAAACAACTTTGAATTCCTACCATAAACACAAGTGTAAAGAAAGAACCTTCCCAAGACAGTACCAATAGTTTGGAGGTAAGTGTCAATCATTTTCTGATGGGTGGGTGCAAACACCCTCGCAATGAGCCAATGGTTGTAATCGCAAAGATTTGATAACAGATTTATGAGGTTAGAGCTAGACTTGAATAAAAAAAGGCGCAATTGCAAAATCAAGATTTGATAATGAAATTAAAAGCTTTGGTTTGCAAAGAGGAAGCCCTATATTTGGGATCTGAAGAGGGAGAGAGAGAGAGTACCGTTCAGGACTTCACAATGAAAATAGAAGAGATTTGTGGCGGCGCTAGGTGGTGGCATGGCAAAGGTTTGATGGGACGCGATATGTTAGTGAACGGCGACCAATGTCATAGAGCAGAGCGTGGTCTTAGGGTGAGAAAAAGGATGGTGACCGAACTGTGGGTCAGAGAGTGGGTGATGGTGCACGACGGTTGTGGTTTGATAGCGAGTGGGTGTGGTAGCAAGGGATAGGGTTTTGGAATGACTAGGAAGAGGGGAGGGTAGGAAGACGATAGAGAGTGGGGCAGACAAGTAGAGAGAGACAAGAGGATATTTTGGGGTCATCTCGTAGTGTTGGTGGCCCACTAGCAGTGCAATTGTGACGTCAAAGTGCACTTTTAATTCGAGGGGCACTTAGAGTGCAGTTCCACGTGGTAACTGCACTCTTAGTGGAGCCCGCGCATTCATATACTTTTTGGAGTGTGGTTCCACCTCAACAGCACTCCAATGTCATGTTTTCTTATCTCCATTCTGTTGTAGTATTATGTTTAATAACTTTATTATTGTTTACTTTAATTTACTAAAGTGGTTCCCCTTATGTTGGGCAGTGAGGATGTTGATGCTTAGGAGATTATATTCTATTTTGTTGTATTTAGTACTCTATGACTTGATGTATTTAGTACTTTGACCTGCTATTCTTTTGTAGGATATGATTGTACATGTGTAGCCTTCGAGACCTTCTATTTTGTTGAGAGCGCATGTATGGTGGTATCCCAGTTATAATTATGTATATTTGACATTATTATTATTCTGAGCCACTGATGGTGTTATATATATTGACTCAGTTCATGTGTATGTGCAAAGCTTAAGTAACATTGGATTTCCTAAAGTGTTGTGTAATTTGTGTATGCAACGATATCGATAATGGCGCGAATTAATTTCAAAACTTCGGGAATTTTGCTTCAATCAAACAGGATTGTTCATTAACTTCAGTAAGAATTAATTCAAATTTCATGAAATGGTTAGTGTGAACATTTTAAACAAAACAGAGCACTAACACTTTCAATCATAACAATTTGTAATGATTAATGAGGACACCAACAGTCACCAATTTGATTGATCAATCACAACCACCATATTATCAAAGGTCATATCATCAAGAATCTCAAGAGCATGCAACACGCTAGGCCAATTAATTACAACACATCCTCAATGGTACCAACAACTTAGAACATGGCATTCAAATGGTACATGGTATTAAGCTCAGATAAACAGATGCATTTAGACATGCAGCAGTGCAAATTATTCATGCAATGGTCAGTGTAATATTTTTAACAAAACAGAGTCCATGCTACTAACCAAAACAACTTTGCAAAACTACTGAGCATATTAAACATCAACATTTGCACCACTTAACCACAACCAACATATTACCTAAAGGCTTCATTGACATATAATACCAGAAACATGTAATTCTAAGAGCCTAAGTGTACTACCTCTTCTAAGGGTATAACATCAAAGGTCATTTCATCTAGGTAATTCCCAATTTTGAACCTTAAGCTCACTTGCCTATTCACCATAAATTCTTCCTCATCACTCACCCATTGAAGTGTATAAGGTTCTAGATATGGGGTAGTAGGTAAGTTTAGCTTGTTAACTAACTTAAGGCTAGCTAAGTTGCTACTACTTCCTCCATCTATGATCACTAAACATACCCCAATCTTCAATGTTGCACCTAGTATGGAATAGGTTCTCTCTTTGGCTCTCTTCTTTACCCAAGGGTGTTTCTAAGGCTTTCCTAAACAACAAGGTTGCTCTTTCCCCTTGCCTCCTTCCTTCCATCCTCCTAGATTGAATTTTATGTGAAAACTTTTAAGGCCCTTTCCACTCAAGCTAAGTGTTTACACTCAATGGAATGTAACACTCGTGTATGTCACTCATTTTAGGCTTTTTCTATAATGAGACTCTCTTGCCTCTTCTACTCGGTTGGAGGTTGGTTAGATCTTGCAAAGACCAACGTGAGACTAAGTCTTAACCCTTACCCAAATAGAAGCGCACTAACAAAGAAAAATACCTACTAAAGGAAGATTGGAAATTCCTAAGACAAAACAAGGAATTGATATGACAAACAAGAAAAGTTGGCACTCAAACACGCTTATACACAAGAACAGACAGCAAACAAGACAAGACAGAAGAAATTTCAAAGAGAATTGTTTTTGGTGATTTTTGAAAAGAGTTGCCAAAATTTTTTGAAAAAAAAAAACAACTAATACAACTCAATTTACAATATACAGAGAAAAGAAAAAAAAAATTACAGTAAAACTGTCACTGTATTGTTGGGATAACTCTTTGTTTTTGTTTTTCTATTTTTCTGATTTTTTTTGAATTTTTTTTTACTCTTTTTGGGTGTCTTTTGACTTTTTCTTCCTTGTTGTTGACTTTTGCACCCTTTTTGCTTTTTACACCTCTTTTTGTATTTTTGGCACGTACATACTTTTGTATTTTTCTTGCCTTTTCTTTCTTTTTTTGTCTTTTTCCCCAACAGAAAATTACAGAAATCTGTACACAATGAAAAGAAAATAAACTGTAACTACTGTAATTTTTTTTTAAATTTTCTGATAGTAAACTGGTCCCAGTGGTACCAGAAAAGCAAAAATAATGAATAAAAGAATTCTAAAAACTGTGAAAACGTAATGGCAACCTGATTTAAAAAATGACCAAAAAAATTGATTAGCACTTCCTTGTTGATTATACAAAAGCGGTACGGTCACAGAAACGCACTTGGTTCAATTTTAAGATTGGAATTAAAATTTCAAGGAAAATCAACAATTAGAATTTGTTGATCTTCTTCCAATACTATGAACCAAAAAAGAGCCTATAGGTGAGCGTTTTGCACAATCAAACAGAGAAAGTCCAAGGTAGAGATAGCAGTCAATCTAAATTTGCAATCAGAATGCCAAACAGACAGACGTAACAGGAGTAGAAAATTGAACAAAACAAGCCAGAACAATGCGCATAAATTGGCAAAAAAATAAGAGGAAAATTGCGCAAAATAAATGGCACGAAATTAAAAGGGGGAAACTGAAATTAAAAGGATGAGGAAGACAGAAATGTAAATGGCAGAAAGTAGAAGGGGATGGCAGAAAGTAAAAGGATGGGGAGAGCAGAAATGTAAAGGGGGAAGCAGAAATTAAAAGGATGGGGAGGACTGAAAGTAAATGACTGAAAGTAAAGGGGATGGCAGAAATTAAAAGGATGGGGAGGACAGAAATGTAAATGGCAGAATTTAAAGGGGAAGCATAAATTAAAAGGATGGGGAGAAGCGGAATTTAAATGGCGGAAAATTAAAAAGTGGAAAGTAAAGAGATGAATATAGGGGATGAACAAGTAATAGTGAAGGGGAGAAATGTAGGTGAACGATCTTTGGAAAAATGAAGACAACAATGCCTCCTCTTACCACACTTCACCAACAAACAAGCAGTTTATAGCAATTAAATGCAAGAATCACTCAAGAACAAGTATGAGCAATTAAGAGGCATTTAATCAAACACCTAAGGGGTGGAATTAGCGGCCCAAAAAAGGCCCCATACTAACAAGAATTCAAGCAATCAACAACCAAACAAACAATGCTGACAGCAAAAGAAAGGCACCTCGGGCCCGGGGAACAGTCCAAGTCCAAATTACAATTGAAAAGAGGGATGAAATCACACTAATTGAATGAAATTTCTGCACTAAATAGGTGCAGTACCCACGGCCTTGTAGCTCCAATTTTGCTCAAATTCAACAAGCTCTGATGACCAATTGATAGCCGGATGGGTGTAGGATCTAGAATTGAGCAAAACCAACCGATTAGAATTGAAAAACAAGCAAGTAAAGGCGCAAAATAGGTGCAGGTGATATGAATCCTGGGGGGTGGATTCGTTTTACGGATCTATCTAGGTTGGAATGCTCATAAGTAGGAAATTTGGGAAATGGTTAAAACAAGAAAATGGAAAAAGGTAAGAAGATGGAATGGAATTTGATAGACGTCACACTTTCAAGGATGAAAGATAAGCCTAAGAGTTATACACACAAAGGGATGAAGGACCTTTGATAAAACTCAATTCTTGATAAACAAGAGAATAAGAGAAACACTCTCCAATTTCTTAAAATTTCTGAATTAAACTTGTCTTGTAAATTCTGCATGCATGATGCGCTCCTTTTAAAGGTGCCTACAATCCTTGCATGGCTTTTCACATTCAGCCACTTAATTCTCCTAATAATTCTATTAAAATTTAGAAACATAACTACCAACAAGAAATTAAACTAATCAGCCTATAACTACCCATGTAGCCCCATTTATTCCTACTAATAGAAAATAAACTTAGATAATAAAACTACCAGCAATATTCAGCCCACAATCTCCACATGTAACCGCACAATTACAAGTAAATTTGTAACAACAAACAAAGATTAAAGTTACATAATTCAGCCATCAATTGGCCGCCCCTTAGGAGAAACATAACGGCTCCAATATTGAATTGTGGTTTCTTCATTCAATGTATAACCGCTGCATTGCAATGCTTGTCTCCCCCCTTAAATTTGTAACAACTCTCTTCTTGATGGTTGTAATTTCTTTGTCCCCTTGCATTGATTCAGCCGCAACAATTTTTTTGTAACTGTCCTGACAAAATAAGTCATCCAAATAACTCCAAGTTGGCCGCCCACATGTAGCTTCTTGTATAGCCTTCTTATGCCTGGTTGGATTCACATCATACCCTCCTTCTTCGAGAAGATTCGTCCCGAATCTTAAAGCTTTAAACCCACAATTAGAGCCCAAGACTAGGAAGAAAATGAAAGATGAGTAAAATTCTATCTTATATGGGAATTGAACCCAAGACTCCTAGGCCTTTTAGCAAGGCAACCTACTAACAAATAAACCTATACAAATAGCGCCCTACTCATACAAAATACAAGAGAGAGTCCTAATTAAGGTAGTACATAGGACCATGGGTCCTATTCCAGGATCAAGGGTGTCCTTCTGTAGGGTACTGGTGTCCTTCTGTAGGGTAGTGTCCTTAAAAATGTAGGTCACCAACTTTCCTATTTCCTCCTTAATCTTCTTAGCTCTTCCTCTAATCATTGGTCTAGTGATATCCTTGACTACTTCAATAGGAGGCTGCTGTGCTATGTCATCACTTCGCCACTTGGTCTTCTCGCAAGACTTGATGGAAGTTCTGAGTGATGACATTAACAAGCAGATTCGAGAAGTCTTGGCTGAACTGAAAAAGGTACCAGAAGGTATTCCTTTTGAGTTGGATGAGGCTCTTGGAGTCTTTTGTGCATGGTATGACACTCTAACTCTCACTCTGAATCGGATTCATGCAAATGAAACTCAGCAGGATGAAATTCAAGGCCAAGAAGGAGCCTTAAAGAATAAGCTCTTGGAGTACAATACTCAGTTCAGGGCTGCTTCTGAGACTTTGGAGCAAGGGGCAATTCAAATGGGGGTCTTGGATGGAGAGATGGAAGAGCTGCAGAGGCAACTGGCCTTGAAGACCAATGAAAGAAATGTCCTTGCCGCAGCGGTGAATCAGGGCAAGAAACGCCAAGAGCAGCTGAAAGACGCTGTTAAGACTGATTCTGTAGCACTTCTTAATTGCTTCAGAAACATTGAGAAAGCAAAGAATGAATATGCCACCTTCGAAGCAACATTGGCAAAGATCAAGGAGGATTATCTTGAATTTAAGGCCAAAGACTTATTTTAGGACTTTTCTTTTAGGCCCCTTTCCTTAGTTTTTTATTTGTTTATTTGTAATAGTTATTTTTGGCTTCAAACTTATCTATCTCCAATGAATTTTTACTTCATTCATGATTGGTTTATATTTCTTTAAGTGTTTGCCATTTATGGCTTGAATCACGCAATTAGAGGTAACATCTCGAATAGTATAAGCGTTGCTTGATAATACTCCTTCCACTTTGAATGGCCCCTCCCAAATGGGGATCCACTTACCAAACCTTGGTGACTTCTTGCCCAAAGGCAACTGCACTTTCCATACTAAATCCCTTTCTTGAAAAGTTTTGTTACTAACCC
This sequence comes from Sesbania bispinosa, assembly GCA_026901365.1. NCBI lineage: Eukaryota > Viridiplantae > Streptophyta > Magnoliopsida > Fabales > Fabaceae > Sesbania > Sesbania bispinosa. The sequence continues at coordinate 193,657 of QLOH01000158.1, read as the reverse complement.
TTCGATTGTAGAATCGGGCCACTCTTTCTTTCTGCTTGACTATGTTTTCCAACGCTGCAAGTCTTTCTTCATCCAAAGTATCCAACTCATCGAACTTCAGGTTGAGATAATCTTGTGTAGGCAATTCATGTTGCCTCTAGATTCGAAGGGATTGGAGGTTGATCTTTGATGACAACCTGTCAGTGGGACCTCTGAACTGATAGCTGATGGCTAGGATCAACTTGGAGCTGCTTGAAGTGCTTGGGGTTGAACCAAGCATGAGTCTTCCTTCATTAGAGTCAACCCTTGGTCAAACCATGATCATTGACCAAGAAGTCAAAGTCAACATGCAAGACTCAACTTAATTAGGAATCAATATAATTAGGGTTTATGATGTAATTAGGATTTGTGTTGTAATTAGAACATGTTTGTCATTTTTCCTTAATTAGGGGCGCTACATGTATGGTTTTATTGGTTACTAGGTTGCCTTACTATGAGGTTTAGGAAGTCATGGGTTCTAATCCCACCTAGGATAGGAAATTTACTCATCTTATATTTTCCTATGTAAAAGGGGCGCTAATTAGGAGGTTTATTGGCTTAAGGCTTAGCTTAGCCATAAACCTTTAGGGGCTTGGGTTCAAATCCCACTTAGGATGGGTTTGCACCCATCTTTTTATTTTTTCCCTTTTATTCCTTGTATTGGCCGCCCCTCCCCCCTTCAACTCCTATATAAAGGAGTCTTCTCCTCTTGTATTTGACACATGAATTTTGAAGTAAAAGCATTATGCCAAATTTTCTCCTCCCATTGTGAGTTGAGTGAGGCTTGGTGATTGTTGCTCAAACCATACTGAGACTTATCTAATTCTCCTGAATTAGTGGCGTCTGACATTGGACTTATCTGCTGTGGGTGGATTCATGCATCAGTGGCGTCCCTCCATTTCTTCCTCTCCACTTTTTCTTTCATTTTTCTCTCATTTTCTTGAATTTTCTTGTGTAATTATAGCTACTGCCCTGCACCTTTAATTCGCAATTTTAGTGCCTTTAATTGATTCTAATCGGTTGGTTTTGCTCAATTCTAGATCCTACACCCATCCGGCTATCAATTGGTCATCAGAGCTTGTTGAATTTGAGCAAATTTGGAGCAAATTGGGGCTGTTTTGGGCGCTGCATACTGCACCTATTTAGTGCAGAATTTTCATCATATTAGTGTAATTCCATCCCTCTTTTCAATTGTAATTTGGACTTGGACTGTTTCCCGGGCCCGAAGTGCCTTTCTGCTGCTATCAGCTTGTTTGATTTGCTTGCAATTGCTTGAATTAGAGGGGTTTTTGGGCCGCTAATTCCCACCCCATAGGTGTTTGATAAAATGCCTATCTAATTACTCATACTTGTTCTTGAGTGATTTCTACAATTAATTGCTATAAACTGCTTGTTTGTTGGTGAAGTGTGGTAAGAGGAGGCATTGTTGTCTTCATTTTTCCAAAGATTGTTCACCTACATTTTCTCCCATCACCATTAATTGTCATTCCCCCATATTCATCTCTTTACTTTCCGTTTTTAATTTTTTGCCTTTTAATTTCTGCTTCCCCCTTTACATTTCTGCTCTCCCCATCCTTTTACTTTCTGCCATCCCCTTCTACTTTCTGCCATTTACATTTCTGTCCTCCCCATCCTTTTAATTTCAGTTTCCCCTTTAATTTCTTTCCATTTAATTTTGCGCAATTTTCCTCTTTATTTTTGCCATTTTATGCGCATTTTTGGGCTCTTGTGTTGTTCAATTTCCTACTCTTGTTATGTCTGTTTGATTGGCATTATGATTGCAAATTTGGATTGACTGCTATCTCTACCTTGGACTTTCCCTGTTTGATTGTGCAAAACGTTCACCTATAGGATCTTTTTTGGTTCATAGTATTGGAAGAAGATCAACAAATTCTAATTGTTGATTTTCCTTCAAATTTTAATTCCAATCTTAAAATTGAACCAAGCGCGTTTCTGTGACCATACCGGTTTTGTATAATCAACAAGGAAGTGCTAAGCAATTTTTTTGGCCATTTTTTAAATCAAGTTGCCATCACGTTTTTTACAGTTTTCAGAAATCAGTTTATTCATTATTTTTTGCTTTTCTGGGCCACTTGGACCAGTTTACTGTCAGAAAATTCCAAAAATATTACAGTAGGTACAGTATATTTTCTTTTCATTGTGTACAAATTTTTGTAATTTTCTGTTGGGGAAAAAGACAAAAAAAGAAAGAAAAGGCAAGAAAAATACAAAAAGTACGTACGTGCAAAAAATAGAAAAAGAGGTGTAAAAAGCAAAAAAGGGTGCAAAAGTCAACAACAAGGAAGAAAAAGTCAAAAGACACCCAAAAAGAGTCAAAAATTCAAAAAAATTCAAAAAAATAGAAAAACAAAAACAAAGAAGTATCCCAACAATACAATGACATTTTTACTGTAATTTTTTCTGTTTCATTTCCCTGTATACCGTAATTGAGTTGTATTTGCTGTTTTCTTAAAAAACGACAATTTTGGCAACTCATTTTCAAAAATCACCAAAAACAATTCTCTTTGAAATTTCTTCCGTCTTTTCTTGTTTGCTGTCTGCTCTTGTGTATAAGCTTGTTTGAGTGCCAGCTTTTCTTTGTCATATCAATTCCTTTGTTTTGTCTTAGGATTTTTCCAATCTTCTTCCAGTAGGTATTTTTCTTTGTTAGTGCGCTTCTATTTGGGTAAGGGTTAAGACTTAGACTCACGTTGGTCTTTTCAACTTCTAATCAACCTCCAACCGAGTAGAAGAGGCAAGTGAGTTTTCATTATAGAAAAAGCCCAAAAAAGAGTGACATACACGAGTGAATACATTCTCTTGAGTGTAAACACTTAGTGAGTGGAAAGGTCCAAATTCTTAAAAATCTAAAAACTTAACAATGGGTAGTAGGAACTCACCACCTCCTTCACCTAGAACCTTGAGGTATAGGGCCGAGTTGCAACATGCAATTCAAGATATGGCCAGAATGATGAGGCGTGAGATGAGTGAACTTAGGAAAGAACTAAGTGGGAATAGGAGGGAGAGAAGGCATTCTTCTCAAGAAGGAGGAAGTGAGGATAGGTATAGTGTGGTTAGGAGTGAAGATAGGTACCATGCTGAGAGTAGTGAGGGAGAGAAACACTCTAGCCATACCTATAGGAGAAGGGAAAGGGAAAGAGAGCATAGAAGGCCTAGGAGGCGTGAGGAACCTAGAGGGTTTAGAGAAGACTACTATGAGGAAATCCCTAGGAGAGAAAGAGAGGAGTATTATGAAGAAAATCCTAGGAGGCATAGAAGAGAGCGTAGGAGAGAAGAAGAGCCTAGAAGGGAACAAGGTTTTAGAGGGGTAAAAATAGAAGTCCCAACCTTTAATGGTAGAAATGATGTAGAACAATACCTAGAATGGGAACTTAAAATTGAACAAATCTTTAGTTGCCATAGGTATAGGGAAGAGGAAAAGATTAAGATTGCCTCTCTAGAATTCAAGAACTATGCCTTGGTATGGTGGCATCAACTTCAGGCTGAAAGAAGAAGGTGCAATGCTCCTTTGGTTTCCTCTTGGGAGGAAATGAAGTCCATCATGAGAAAGAGGTTCATACCTCAACATTACACTAGGGAGTTGCACATCAAACTCCAAACTCTTAAGCAAGGTTCTAAGAGTGTAGATGAGTACTTTAAGGAAATGGAACTTTCTTTAATTAGGGCCAACATAGTTGAGGATAGTGAAGCAACTATGGCTAGGTTTATCAATGGACTTAATTTCGACATAAGGGACATAGTGGAATTGCATGCTTATGTAGAAATGGAGGACTTGGTACACCAAGCTATTAAAATTGAAACTCAACTAAAAAGAAAGGGTAGCTATAAAAGAGGAAACACTAGTTTTACAACTAGGAACAAGGAAACCCTAAAGAAAGATGAGGGAAAGAGCCAAGAGAAGGAGGAACCTAAGGGTCCTAGGGTTACTTCTAACCCCACTCCTTCTACTAAAAAGGAAGAGCCCTCTACCTCCACAAGAAACATCATATGTTTCAAGTGTGATGGCAAGGGACACATAGCTTCCCAATGCCCAAATAGGAGGGCAATGTTGGTTAAAGAGAATGGAGAGTACACTAGTGCAAGTGAGAATGAACAAAGTGAGGATGAGGAAAAAGAAACTAGTGAATAAGAGAATGAAATTAAGAAAGAAGTATATAGGGTCGAGGGTAAACTTTGCATGGTGAGAAGGTCCTTAGGAAATCAAATAATAAGAGAAGATGAACAAAGGCAAACTGTCTTCCACACTAGATGCATGGTAGAGGGACGGATTTGCTCCCTAATTGTTGATAGTGGAAGTTGCACTAACATTGCAAGTGCAAGAATGGTGGAAAAAGTTGGTTTATCTACCACTCCCCACCCCAGACCATACAAATTATCTTGGATATGTGATAATGGGGAAAGGGAAGTAAATAAACAAACTCTCATCTTTATTTCCATAGGTGATTATGATGATAATGTTCTTTGCGATGTTGTACCTATGGATGCCACACATATCTTGTTGGGTAGGCCTTGGCAGTTTGATAAGAAAGCCATCCATGATGGATACTCTAATCAAATATCTTTTAAAGTGATGAAGCTAAAATTACTTTGATGCCAATTTCAATCCAAGAAATATGTGAGGATCAAGCTCACATGAAGAGAGAGATAGAACTTGAGTGCTGAGTGGGAGGTTACTACCCGTTAGTTAACAACTCTTTTTCCCTCGGTAACGTTTCTTGTTATTTGGAACAAGAGTTGAGACTCATCATGAGACGCATCTCATCTTAGATGGATCTTGAGTCTTATCTCAATGAGACTCTGAGCTGGTCTCATTACATAAGATAATTCCTAAATTGAAAATCCTAGCTAAGAGAATACATATTTAATAATTTTAGATTCTCAACGAATCTTTCCTCCACTAAGGGCTTAGTGAAGATGTCAGCAAGTTGGTTTTTGGTATCTACAAAAATAATTTCAATATTACCTTTCTGCACATGATCTCTTATAAAATGATGCTTAATATCTATGTGTTTAGACCTTGAATGATGAATAGGATTCTTTGCAAGGTTTATAGCACTTGTGTTATCACAATATATGGGGATTTTGGAGTACCTGAGTGCATAGTCTTGCATTTGAGACTTGATCCACAGTATCTGAGTGCAGCAGGCAGCTGCTGATACATATTCAGCTTCAGTTGTGGACAAGGCTATTGTATTTTGTTTCTTGCAAGACCAAGAGATAAGACATTTCCCCAAGAATTGACAGGTTCCACTTGTGCTTTTCCTATCCATTTTGTCTCCAGCAAAATCAGTATCACCATATCCTATAAAATCAAAACTGGAACCTTTCTCATTCTAGAGACCAAGATCAGTGGTTCCAATTAAATATCTAAAAATTCTTTTAACTGCAGTAAGATGAGATTCCTTAGGATCAAATTGGTACCTTGCACAGATGCCTACAACATACTGAATATCAGGTCTGCTTGCAGTTAAATACATGAGAGATCCAATCATACCTCTGTAGAGCTTGTCTGAGACAGCCTTACCAGTCTCATCTTTGCCAATCTGAGTTGAGGGGTGCATTGGAGTCTTCATTGGCTTGGCATCATTCATTTTGAATTTTGTTAGTAGGTCTCTAGCATACTTCTATTTGCTGATGAGGATGCCATCTGACAATTGTTTTATTTGCAAGCCAAGGAAGAATCTCAGCTCACCCATCATGCTCATCTCAAATTCTCCCTGCATGAGACTTGAGAATTCTTGACAAAGAGACTCATTAGTGGACCCAAAAATAATGCCATCCACATAAATTTAAACAATTAATAGATCTTTGTTAACTTCCCTTTTGAATAGTGTAGTGTCAATTTGACCTCTGGTGAAACCATTTTTAATTAAAAGGAACTCAACCTGTCATACCAAGCTCTTGGAGCTTGCTTGAGACGATACAAGGCCTTTTTGAGTCTGAAGACATATTCTGGATGATTAGGGTCTTCAAAGCCAGGGGCTTGTCTCACATATGTTAGCACAAAAACCTTCTGAGATTTGGTTTTAATGACAACAAACCTTTTTGATCAAACTTAATGTTTTCTGTTCTTGAAGTTACTGATGTTTTGTATGTGAGATCTTAAGAAAGACAGGATTCTCATGAAGAACTCAGAAAGATCAACCACGACCAAGCTCAGACTAAGCTTGAGAGGCAACCACAGATTGAGACTAGTAGTAATCCTTAGACTAAAAATGAAGAAAAAGGTCAGCCTGAGTTTGAGCAATCAATGCAAGTCTTTCCTGAGATTCAGAAAGATCAGAATCCTATGTTAAGAAGCATCAGACTTCAGAATCATTTATGGAGTATGGGCAAAGCTTAAAATATTCTATATGCTGAAGGTAATTTCAGAAGAAGGCCTCAAGACATATCCTTTATCAGAATGTCTTCAGAAGCTTAGAATAGAAGATAGCCTAAGTTGAGAGAGGTGCACATCAGAGTGAAGTCTCAGCTACATTTTGAAAGAGTCTCTACTAGAAATGTCAAGCATCAAGAAGACCAATATTTGAGACTCAAGATGAGACGCAGACTCAAGCACAGATGCTATCTCATGTTCAGATGCAGACTCAGTCTAAGAATCAGCTTGAGACAAATGCTCAAAGAAGAGACTCATGTACAAACTTAAAAGGAAGGATCAATAATCAGATGCAAGATCTGTCAAGAGATGAGACTCTAACTTAGCTTCAGAATCAAGAGATAAGATCAGAATAGCAGATGCTAAACAAAGAAGAGATTCAAAATCAGCTTGAGACAAGCTCAAACTGTAAAGTCAGATTGAGACAGGCCCAAATTCATTGTAAGATCATACTCAGTCCAAGCATGACAATGAAGCACTTTGAAATGTGAAGCTGAGCAAAGATGAGATTCAAAGTCAGACTTGAGATGCAAACTCACTTGAGATGCAGAATCCGACTTGAGACGTTCTCAAGATCAGATGCAGTCTCAAGATCAGACGCAGTCTCAAGTTCAGACGCAGAGATTAGATGCAGATATAAGACTCAGAATTGAGACGCAAAGATCAGATGCAGACATGAGACTCAAACATGAGACACAGAGATTAGATGCAAGCATGAGACTCAGACTTGAGATGCAGACATCAGACTCAGACTTGAGATGCAGACAGAGTCTCAGTAGCAAAAGCAAGTCAACGCAAGTACACTGTCACAGCAGAGACAGCATCAGAAAAGCACCGATCTTGTGTCAGAAAAGTGAAAAGCTTTCTCTCTCTCTCCTCCAACGGCTAGTATAACGACTAGTCTAACAGCTAGTTTTTCTGAAGACTTTTGAAGGATGTCTCATTATGGTGAGACGTGTGAGAGACACAGGTGAGACTCAGCAGAGATGCTGCTGCACATTCTAAAAAATCCAAGTCTCAAGTGAATCTCAACCTACCTACCTATACTATCTTAGCTAATATCTTGTAATAGGTTTAGCTCTTGTTTTGTACTGTTTTATATACACTCTTTGAGTGATTTAGAGAGCTACCATCTAACTAAGCTCATGGTTTATCCATACTTTGTTTGTAGAATAAGCTAGATCAATCACATCTCATCTCATACCACCAAGTCTCAACTAAGTCAGGAGGTGCTTGAGCTTAGTGTGAGCATTTTAAAGCCTGGAGAGGCACTGTAACAAGAATACTCACTGAGTTTCCTGGAGAGGCAGTTGAAAATCAAAGAATACTTGTGCGCCTGGAGAGGCTGCGTGCAAAAGAATACTGCATGAGTTGCCTGGAGAGGCAATTGAAAAGCAAAGAATACTCGTGCGCCTGGAGAGGCTGCATGCAAAAGAATACTACATGAGTTGCCTGAAGAGGCAGTTGAAAACAAAGAATAATTGAGACTCAGCCAAGGTAGGAGTGCTTATGCTTGGTGTGAGGGACGTCCTGAAGAGGCTATGTAAGAATACTTGTAATTGACGGGTTTGTCAATAGTGGAAATCTCACGAGTTGTGAGGACTGGACGTAGCCCAAGGTTATGGGTGAACCAGTATAAATCTCTGTGTGCATCTCTTCTCCCTTATCTCTTTAATTACACAACACATCTCTAATACTTGAGACTTATCTGTTTGAAACTAATTACATTTGATTAAATCTCTGCACAACTAAGATCTGTCTTTGCATCTCATCTTACATCTCAAGGCTATCTCATCTCTTTTAAGGTCTTAACATTTGATGAGCTAATTAATCTTACATCTCAAATTTGTTTACTAAACTAAATCAAATCTATTAAAAAATAATCAAGTTTCATTTATCAACAAATCATCTTTACTTTATTACAAAATTATTGTTGAGACAACATCTCATCTAACCTATTTGAGACTCCAAGTGTTAAACTTGAGATCACGTCTCAACATGAATTTAAGTGTGAATTTTTAGGTACAATATTTTTAAGTTTCTATTCAACCCCCCCTTCTAGAGACGTTCAGCCAACTTCAGTTGGTATCAGAGCTTGGCCTCTTGGGGTTGAGCACACCAATGTGTGAAGAGGAGAAAGATCCAAGAAAAAAGAATGGTTGAAGCACTACAAAAATATGCCATATACTCACAGATATTGTTGCCATGATATACTCAGCTCTAGCTCTAAAAGCCATGTCAAAACATTCCAGTGGCGGTGAGTAAGTAGCACTTGTTGGATCAATCAGAATCAGAAGAAGGAAAAAGAAACATCAAGATGGAAGTTTCAGCAAAAGTGAAAAAGGATGTGCTAAAAGATCAAACCCTCTCCAAACATGTCACCATTCATGGAGAAGGTAAATGGCAAAGGTTTGCGCAGAATACAGAGCTTGCAAGATGCGTTGAATTCCAAATGCTACTGCGTAATTGGCAGTTACATGTGAATACAAGAATAGTCAAAGCTTTGGAGGGTAATTTTGATAGAGAAACCAACAAAATTCTGAATGAGAAAAAGCAGAGTTAAATTCCTATGCTACATTTGAGAATAAGCGAATTGAGCTCTTTGAGGGGCCCAATGAAGACTATGCAGAAGAAAACATCTTGCTAACTTCCTCAATGACGAATCAATAGTTAAATAGTCATCAAATGATGGATAAGACAGATCAAAGCCATTGAGAGAGGAAAGAAGGTTGTTCAAGACACGACAAATGTTGGTACAGAGACTGCAACGACTCTTAAGGCTCAGGGGCTTATGATGTTCATATTAATGCTGCAAAGCTAAGTGAGATCACATCATCATATGAACAACCTATGGATCAGCAGCAAGACATTAGAACTCCTAGAAATATTGTCTTCAAAGGGTAATATGGTTCTCAAATGAGTTAATTGCAAGAGAGCTGTTGTATACAAATTTGGGAGATGGGTACTTATGGAAGTGACTGGCCTAAATGGTAATGACACACAAAGGAACCTTGCTATAAGTATATGTTTGAACTCCTTAAGTAAGTTAGCCTTTCTGTTCATTATTTGAAGTAAGCTGGATAATTATCATCAAAAGGTAAGTTAGACAGCCTTTCCTTCTTCACCTTTTAATTGAAACAAGATAGATGGCCTTTCTTTTTTTAAAAAAAAAGGGGGGGGGGGTGAACAGCTCCAAAAATTTTTAAGCCAAAATTGGAATAACGTTTAAATCAAAAAGGGAAGGAAAACGTTATTTAATAGAAATACCAATTCCTTGTTATGTTACAGTGATAATAAATACAAATATGCATTTTGAAATGGTTGGATATTTTAGTTGAGAAATGCAATGAAATAGTTGAGTATTCTTTTTATGTTGATATTAACATCATGCATTTGCTAAATGTGTTAAAATGATAAATGTTTGATTACTAACCAACTTGGACCCAAGAGATAAATGGGTACCAAAATGTTCCCCTAGTGTTTTGATTATGCAGAAAAATTTTTCAAAATGATGAGCATGTTGGTCTAGTCAAAGAGGATATAAGACTTTGAATCAAAGCTTCTTGAATGCATAAAGTGGAACTTCTCAAAGAGAAGCAATGGATGAAGAAAATTAATTACCAAAGCTAAGCAAAAGCATTAAAGGACTTTTTCAAGATGAGAAAGGGAAATAGATGTTGTCCAAAAATGTTTGAAGCTTGAAGGTTGAAATTACTTATACAAGGAAGACCCATTGGTGTTATCAATCTCTTATCCCTCTCTATACTTAGACTAAAACATGCTTGATCAAATCATTTATAATTTCTGTTATATGTCTTTACTTATTATAATAGCATCATGGCTGTAAGTGTTTTAATATACAAACATGCTAGACTTATAGAGACCATGTTTGCAAAAGGCATGAAAATCTTTTTGATCATTATTTGATACCACTTTGGTTCTTATTTGAAACTCTAAACAACAACTCAAGAATCATATTTTTACTCCCTTTTGAATGCCTAAATGCCTCATATGCATACATAGAGCTAGGAGTATCAAATGATAGATATCCTCTTGTTAGAAAGTGCTTAATATAATCATATCCTTGAAACAAGAAGTCAATTTGAAGTCTAAATATTTTCTGGACATCTTACAGCATTCAAAGTAATTATAAAATCTACAATATCATTACTCAATGTGTAGAAGAAAGTTTACATGATAATTTTATAAGACTAATCCTACACATGAGATGAGAAAGCTTGCAGATTTGTAGATAAAATGGAATGCTTGGATCTCAACAAGAGATATATGACAAAATCTTCATATCCAAGTCAAAAGAATGTTCAGAAATTATAAAAGGCCAGAAAAGTATGGATGCACTTGAGAGAGTCACATCTGAGTCTCAAGCTGAGACTAGACTGAGACTTAGATGAAAATACATGAGATAGAACAACCAAGAGAGACTCTCGCTGCAGCTATAAATTCTTACAGTTCAAAAGGAAATCCATGAATCACAGTTAGCTTAGAAAATGGCTACTGCACAAGAGGGCAAGTGATTTCCCATAATATGAGGAAGAGAAAGAAGCTTCTAGGAGAAGAAAGCACAAAGAGATGACTCAGTTTGAAAAGAAAATGCAGAAGTTGAGCCTATCTCTACTTCAAGTTGCCAAATTCTTAAATCTTGTGGATCAAATGACAACTTGAGGAATACTTCATAAGGTACTCTGAAACTCTAATCATGATGCATATGTGATATAGATACTATGCAGAATTCAGGATTCTTGTTACAATAATAAACACATGCTTATGTGAATGATTTTGTGTTGCTTGAATGATTTTCTGTCATGATCTTAATACAGTTCTGAATCTTAACTGTTTGTGAGTATGCTGTAGTGCAACATATGCCTATGATCTTGTATCATGTGAGTATTCAAGTTTGAGGTCTATCTATAATGAAACATGTGCTGATCATATGAAAAATAGAAAATCCTTGAGTCAATTTCATGATAATCAAGAAAAGAGAGCTTGGAATTGATTGAATTGGTTAGGAGAAACATTTCTACAAGCTAAGTCTATATGCTCTCCATTTCGTTAATCAAGTCAATCTTCTAAGTGAATTATATGAAAAAGAAATTCTGAGATTAAAGGCTCATAAGATGATTTGAAATAAGTGAAATTTGGAGGCAAAGAGGTTACTATGCTGAATGTAGAAATGTTTCTGATATAGCTTTGCTAAAATGATCATAACTTGAGCTACAAAATTGATTTTTGAGCAAAACCAATTTTGTTTGAAAGTTAATTCATAAGAGTGCATAACTGGAAAGTTTGAAGCTATGACACTAAGCACAAAAGTGCCAGAAAATTTGTTAACACAACTGCAGTTTTACAAATGCTCATAGAAACTTGTTTACTTAAAATCATCATAACTGGAGCTGTAGATATTATTTTTCTGTGAGACCAATTTTATTGGAAAGATAATTGAAAATCGAACCAAACTGGAAAATTTAAGATTTTCATATTAATCACAGAAGTGCCAGCAAATCTGTGAACACAGTTGCAATGTTACAAGCTTCAATATAAACATGTTCACTTAAAAAGGTCATAACTGAACTTATAGAAATGCTTTCTTAGTGAAACAAATTTTGTGTGAAAGATATCTTATATGAGTACCAAACTGGAAATTTTGAAGATTTTATACTAACCACAAAAGTGCCAGTAAATCCGTGAACACAGTATCACTGATATAACGTTTGATATAAACCTGTTCACTTAAACAGATCGTAACTACAGCTACAGAAATGATTTTTGAGTGAAACCAATTTTGTATGAAAGCTAACTCATATAAGTATTTGGCTGGAAAGTTTCAGAATTTTTCATCATCTTCATAATTCCCAGCAAACACTTCAAGTGGACTGATCTCTCATGTGATCAAATCTGAACACATCTGTTTTGAATGCTTATATCTGGAGATAGGAAAATTCTTTTCAAATGAAACCAGTTGGATTTGAAAGATGTTGTTCAATGGTTTAACAGTATTAATTTTCACTATTTTTGGACACATAGATTGATCATAGTGAAAGAAAAACCAGATCTGTCACAGTACGTACTCTATTATAGAACTGCCAACTTTAATCACTCATATCCTATGATAGAAAACTCCAAATGGAATGAATTTTATACCATTAGAAAGCTTGTGATGTCTAGTTTATTGTGATGAAATCTCATATTTTTATGAACTAGAAATAACTCACAAGTTCAGACTAAAGTAGCTAAGTCAATGGATGTTTTCTGGTTGGTGTTGAAACTTCAAGATAAAATATCTTTAATTGTACCAATTGTGGCATTGGAAAGTTGTCATGATGTGGCTTATGTGATAGAATATAAATTTCTAGATCAACCTATGATGGGAGCAGTAATTATTCAATAATTAAGGCTGTGTGATAGAAAGTAGTGAAACTTGATCTATTAAAAGTGAGGATCATTGTCAAAGCCCCCCCTTGATTCCCAAATCTGTGATAGACTATGATATATCAAATGTGAATTGTTTGTAACAAGTTGATGTGCATATTATGATTGGATTATTGGGTGAATCAATGAATATGAAGAAGAACTTGACATAGAATATCTCAATCTTTGAAATGTTATCAGAACAAGTTTTTCAATGCTGAAAAATATGGAATGCTTATGAATCATATTGATGAATTTCTGTTCTGTTCCCCTGCTATCTAAATCTGTAATCTTGATCTTTTGTGCCTCTATCCATGTTCTACATATCTTAACTTATTATGGGCATAAAAATCAAGTTGGGGTAACATGTTTAGGGGGAGTAGCTGAACCAATCTTTGTGTTGAATGTATTCTTTCTACTGATCATGCATCAAATGAAATTCCTATCTTTCAATCTGTGTAAACAGAGATAAATCACTGTTCTGATTTAAGATTGAGTTCTGTTTTCTAATGATCAATCCTAACTGCATCCCCTTTTTCAAATGATCTTTCTACAAATTAAAAAATTTCTGCATAAGTCATTTGAAAAGTTGCTTAAACCTGCAACTTGGAAATATAAGCAGAACCCTTCTCATTTTGAGGGGGAGGGTTAGTCAAATTGTTTGCTAACACTATGCCAATTTATGGAATAAGGCCCGCGTAGTACGAGGGCGCTTCCGTGTCCATACTCTAGAAGCAGCCCCTTACATTACAACAAAATTTCTATTTTTAAAATGAAACAAAAATTTAGGGCGCTTTTATGTATGGAAGCGCCCTTAACGTTTTTTTTTATTTTTTTCCTTTAAAAAATTAAACCATGAATTCACAATTTTAGTTATTGAAAAATATTGAGCTTTAGGGTGCTTAGTTTGGGTACAACGCCTTAAGGCAGCTTTTATTTTTACGCTAAGGCCTTCACGCACAACTGTTGTCTCTCTAGGTCTCACTGCTACTGTTTTCCCTCTTTTATTCTCGTTTCTCTCTCACACCGCCAAGCACCGTCGCATTCACCGCGCGCGAGCCTCTCACCGCTCGCTATCCACTCACCGGAAAGCCAGCCACTCTCCGCTGTCGTCACTTGTTCATCTCTCTCTCACCGTTTCGCAGTTGCTTTTGAAGCTGTATGCGCGAACCACTCACCGCGGCACCGAACGGAAAGCGAGACAATCGCCGCTGTCGTCCGTTGTTCTCTCACTGTTTGCCTCTATTCTTGCTGCAACTACGCCCTGCCTCTACTATTAGCCGCAACTACATTGTGCACATGCAGGTGTGTTTGTTATGTTGGAACCCTAGCTTATTTTTATTTTCAATTTTTTTATCCAAAACCCTAGCTCTTGTCATCATCATGTCATCATAGCTTTTTCAGTGATGCTATCTTCATATACGGTGGTGCCGCTCTAGTATCATCTGATTGATGTTTTTCATTTCTCCAAGTCTTTGTGTGCTGCAATTGACTAGGAGTAGCTTGTTTTTAGTTTAATTCGGTTTGCATTGAGTTAATTGCCTTGCTGTATGAGCACGTGATGACTTCGGTTTGATGTTCTGAGTTTTTGGATATTGGTATGCATTGTTGAGTTTATGATGAATTATTTGTATCGGGGAAGTTTGGAAATTGGAGTATATTACAACTTTGATCGTTTGAATTGAAACTCTTTTGTTGTAAGAAACTTGTTGCGGCTTTTTTTTTTCCTTTCTCTCTTTCAGTTTCTTCTTGTGTTTTGCAAGAAATAGTTTAAGACAATTGATTCTATTTATTGAGCCATCGAAATAAATTATGAAATTTTGATTAAAGTTTGAAAGTGTCATAATCATATTCTTATCTCCTTGGCTGAGATATAATTAGATTAATTTAAATTTGAAGATTACTTTTGCTAAGGTGCTGTTGTTTATTTTTTGAACTGATTCTGGTTGTTCTCTTTTGCTGGGAGCTACTACTGATCTGTTGTGAGTATTTTTATCGGCATAATTCTGACTTCTGACTTCAGTGTTAGTAATTGGTAATGTGAATTCACTCTCCCTCATTATTGATGTTCTTCACTGGAGCGTGTGTAGATGGGTTTATTGGATTTGGAATTGGTTTAAGGGATCTTAAGCCTCAGTTTGCTTCTCTAACAGCTAAAACTATTGAGGCCTTATCATACGTCCAACAGCACTTTAGTATCATCTGCCTATCAAGTTACAAAGATCAGCAACATCATCATGCAGGTATATAGAATACATATTGATATTACATAACTTATTATTAACACATCTTTTTTATTTGTATATAAAAATATTCAGTGTGGTAATTAATGTCACCGGTTAATTAATAAATATATAGATCGTTCAATTAATGACATTTGGCAGGAATTAACAAGTATGTGAAACCGTTTATCGGTCGAATTGCATCAGTGACAATGAATTACATGGTAAGGCCCTTTGTAAGGGTGGGGAAACTATTCATGAAAGTAAGTGTGTGGTTACTTACGGGACTTATGGAATGGCGAATGATTTTTTTCAATGGTGTTTGGGGGGTTAGCAGCTTGCTAAGCCTAGCTAGTAGGATAATTGTAGTATATAAATGTATCATGAATGTCAATGAACTCATTAGAACTTAGAAGGATCAATGGCTGAATCATTAAATTCAAGCTATGTATAAGTTGAAGGTAGCTAGTTTCTTATTTTCCTAACACCACAGGTGCTAGTGTCTTTGAACTCTGGGTAAATCGGGCATAAAGTTTTGAAAGTCTGTTTCCATAATTGACAACGATATTATTCAATTCGCAGTGTTCGTGTATAAAATTTTCTAGGATGTAGCAATCCTCCAAGTAGGCTTAAGGCAGATGGAATTTCTTGCTAGCGTAGCTCTGTTGTTTTACAGAGGGCTTTAATTAATTCTTTCTGGTTTGAGATAAGGTTATGTTTTTCTTCTGACCAAAATGAAAATTCTTTAAAAAATTTGGTAATTATTTTATTGTGTGTTTGGTGCCTGCAAATAAATTTCATTTTTTTAATTGCAGCAGGACTCCAGTCAGGGTGGAAGGATTTGACATAGGCAGCAGCTCCGCGACATGTGGACAGGCCATAGATGTTCCTGACATTATGTTTAAAAACGTCATAACGGGTGTCTTCAGGGTACCTTGTTACTGTTACCAGTTTGGAATAAGCAGCTAGTATGTCCATTCCTGGGGCATCCAGTCAAGCTTCACATAGAAACTTTTACATTTAGTAAACATGCCAAATTGAACATAAGGAAGCGAGAGAGAAAGATATATAGAGAGAGAGAGAAAGAGAGAGAGAGAGAGAGAGATCCCTTGAGGATGTTAGGAGTGATACGTTGAGGACCTTTAGATGAAAATGAAGCAAGAAATGGAGCAGGGACTTGCGTAATGTAGAGAAGATTTGTAAGTACACTTCTTGTTGGATTAATATTCCACCAAGTTTCACCACAAATACCAGCTTGAAACTCCTCTGCCATGGCAAGAGTAAGTACTTGGTGCTATTTGTTTCAATCTTCTGATCTTTCTGCTAACTCTTTAGTACTGTTTGAGCTCTTCTTGAGTTATAAAGCTTATTGAGATCGATATAAGAAAGGGTGAAGGGGTTGAGAGATTTTATTGGTTGTGTAAGATCATAAGGTTGAAATTAATCATCCCTTGGTCTTTAAAATGTGAATTTTCTTTAAAAAAAATTTTAAACTTATAAATTGTAAACCTTTTTTGAAAAATCAAATCGTGTGAAATGAAAATATAAAAATTGGCCAAAAAATAATCACTAATAATAATTTAATTTATAGCCAGTTAATCTACCTCACTTGCCTTTTGGTTTGGACAAGAAACTTAATTTTTTTATTCTTAAGTTCTTAGATTCAGAGTATCTGAGGGCTCTGGTATGGTCCTTTTTTTTTTATGAAACTGTGCTTTAAAATTTAGCCTTATATCCATTTTCTGTCTTGTGTGATAGTAACTGGAGCTTTGCATGTTTATCTCCCTGAAGTTTAGATGCAATAATCATCATATATGGAATTGTGTGTAGTATTATCTGTATAACTTGGATTTGCAAATGCCTTTTTATTATTATTATAATTATTATTATTATAATTATTTGCATCCAGGATGTTTTCTTACTGCGTTCTTTTCAACTTTCAAATATCCTTTGGTTTCTGTTGTCTCAAGCACTTGTTTATCTTTGATGGATTTCAAATATTTGGTTTACTCCTGTGATTTTTGTCTTGAAGATGGACTCCCGTGATGGTCGCTCGTTCATGGCTTAGAAACTGGCTTGAGGGCATCTTGAAAACACCTCCAGCTTCCCATTTGCAAGTTCTTTACCATATTTATCCCTTCCAGTTATGAGCATTGTAAGAATTGCTAGGTTTGTGTTGTAGGAGCTATCCTCCTACCAATTCAATCAATTTCTTCCTATCATTTAATAATCCCTGACTTTGACATTGGGTGCTATCTGCATTGCTCTTCCTTGGGAGAACCAACTGAAATTTTGTTTTCCTAGAAATTAACATGAATTGATTTTAATAAAAAACATTCTTTCCATGAATTTGTGGAGCCTTCTCTGATTTCAAAAAACTAGCTAGTGGATTTAACTAATTATGCTTTGAATGTGGAGACAAGCCTGATTATTCAACAGTTCCGGACAAATTAAAATTCAATGATACTGAGGAAAATTTACTAAAGTTTATGTTTAACTGTTTATTATGTGATAATGTTGGTAATTAGATGAGTTAAAACTTTTAGGTTTCATTAATTTCATTATGATATCCAACATCATTGGGATTAACTAACAGGGTTTGTAGAAGTGCTTTGATCTTTTTACTTTTAGTTTACACCAAGTAGGGTTATATTTTGTCAAATTAATCTAAATTCTCTACCAAACAATCTTCCTATATGATTTTATCCACACTTGATTTGATTAAGCCAATTTCTCTGCCTCAAACTCAATGGTGTTCCAATTATTACTAATATATATGCTCCTCACTTTGGTTTCTGTTGTGATCATCCTTAACGGAGAATGTGGATGGAGGAGTGAATTAGCACCAACATTCTTGGATCCATGTGCTGTTGTTTGGAAAGGAAATGTATGGTCGCTGTAGAGGTATACATATGCCTCTTTAAATTGAAAAATAAACATTTTTCTTTATTGGTGTTTTTATAATGCTGGGTATGCTTTTAACATGGAAAATGATTAAGCCTTTTTGAACAAAAGGTTCATGTTATGTTTAAATTTTTGCTGCAATGTCAAGGAACATGATGTAATAAATTATCAGACATGCAAAGGCGATATATCTAACTTGGTCATGAGTTTCATATAGTATGTATTGTTCTAGATGTACATTCTTTCTTCTTTTGGGTATAACATGTGCACAGGGTCTGCTTATGCTGCTTTAGTTGGTGGCTTAGGTTGCTTTGTGGCCAATATAATGGACACATTATCAAATCTACCACGGGATGATCAAGTGAGTTGATATAAAATTCCTTTTGTAGACCACATTTTTAATTAGTTAATAACTTACCAAAATATAGAAATATGTTTGTTGGAGTGGGCTAGAGAGCCTTAAAGTGGGGTATAATGTTTCTGTCAATAATTTATGACTTGCTTTTAAATATACTTTGTGGCGGTTAATGGTCCCCAATACTGTACAATATAACAAATATATGCATTTATTGGCGGTCACTGATTGCCAGTAATGAACACTTTTACATATATGTGTATTTTGTGGCGGCTTTTGACCGCTAGTAACTCATTAGTGATTCTACAAAAGATTCCTAGACAGGGCGCTTAATAGGGAGAAAGCGCCCTTACTGGAAGTTCAGTAAAAGCGTTTCCTTCCCAAAAAGCGCCCACAGTGATTATTTTTAGGGCGTTTACAAAACGCCCTCTTTTTATCATAGCTATGAGGACATGGAATATGAGGGTGTTAAAAGCGCCCTTACAATTAGTGCGGAAGCGCCCTCATTGGTCTTTTTTGTCATAGTGTAATGAGCTAACCATATATGCTGACTCTGTTGGGTAGTGATCATCTATAGTATTTGATGAATGCATATACCTCTTTCCTCTACAACTCTAGAAACCACTCTTTATTCTTTTGGAGAGGAAAATGTTAAATAAAAGAGAATGGGAAAATAGCTCTCTCAAAGTTTCAATTGAGAAAGAAGATCAAAGAGAAAGTGTAAGCAAATGATTAAGAAAGAGTTTTTAGGAAGATTCTGAGCTTAGAAAGAAAAAATCTAAATATCAAGTTATGAGAAAATTCTGGAATCTATACTCTAAAAGCTTCTTCTTAACTTAGTCTTTGATTCTTCTGTTCTTCTACTATTCTGTTAGAGCATTTATCCCTCTCCATATCTTATTGGTTTATCTGGAACTCTTGGGATCATTGTTATAACCATATGTGTGATCTATTGTTGTATCATATTGCTTTTGGGAAATCAAGAATCACTACATACTTGCTCAAAACCCTTTGTTCAGATCACCCATATGCTTGATAAGTGTAAATCATGTCTTTGATGCCATTAGTACAGATGAAAATCAATATGAGGTGATTATTTGACAGATTTTTATAGAGAAGAAGTTAAGAATTTGCTGCTGTGAATTTAATATTTCTCTGCCCCATCTTTTTGTTGATGCCAAAAGGGGGGGAGAAAGAGGAGGGGAGAGAGGGGAGAGGGAGAAAAAAGATGAGAAATAGGAAAGTAATCTCCATGTGCATAATAGCATAATTTTGAATCATGTTATGATATTATTGTTTGCATTGTTAGGCATGAATCAGGGCAGTTCAATTGAGTGGATCAAACTATGAAAAATATATAGACTCTCATCATCCCTTATATGCTATTATACATGAAAACTTAATTTTGTTCAAATAGGTTTGTCATCATCAAAAAGGGGGAGATTGTTAGCGCAAAAACCTTCTGAGATTTGTTTAATGACAACAAACCTTTTTGATCAAACTCAATGTTTTCTGTTCTTGAAGTTACTGATGTTTTGTATGTGAGATCTTAAGAAAGTAAGATTCTCATGAAGAACTCAGAAAGATCAACCACGACCAAGCTCAGACTGAGATTGAGAAGCAACCACAGTTGAGACTGGTAGTAATCCTCAGACTAAAAATGAACAAAAAGGTCAGTCTGAGTTTGAGCAATCAATGCAAGTCTTTCTTGAGATTCAGAAAGATCAGAATCCTATGTTAAGAAGCATCAGACTTCAGAATCATTTATGGAGTATGGGAAAAGCTTAAAATATTCTATATGCTGAAGGTAATTTTAGAAGAAGGCCTCAAGACATATCCTTTATCAGAATGTCTTCCAGAAGCTTAATAGAAGATAGCCTAAGTTGAGAGAGGTGCACATCAGAGTGAAGTCTCAACTACAGTTTGAAAGAGTCTCTACTAGAAATGTCAAGCATCAAGAAGACCAATATTTGAGACTCAAGATGAGACGCAGACTCAAGCATAGATGCCATCTCATGTTCAGATGCAGACTCAGTCTAAGAATCAGCTTGAGACAAATGCTCAAAGAAGAGACTCATGTACAAACTTAAAGGAAGGATCAATAATCAGATGCAAGATCTGTCAAGAGATGAGACTCTAACTTAGCTTTAGAATCAAGAGATAAGATCAGAATAGAAGATGCTAAACAAAGAAGAGATTCAAAGTCAGCTTGAGACAAGCTCAAACTGTAAAGTCAGATTGAGACAGACCCAAATTCATTGTAAGATCATACTCAGTCCAAGCATGACAATGAAGCACTTTGAAATGTGAAGCTGAGCAAAGATGAGATTCAAAGTCAGACTTGAGATGCAGACTCACTTGAGATGCAGAATCCGACTTGAGACGGTCTCAAGATCAGATGCAGTCTCAAGTTCAGACGCAGAGATCAGATGCAGATATGAGACTCAAAATTGAGACGCAAAGATCAGATGCAGACATGAGACACAGAGATCAGATGCAAGCATGAGACTCAGACTTGAGATGCAGACATCAGACTCAGACTTGAGATGCAGACAGAGTCTCAGCAGCAAAAGCAAGTCAAAAGTACACTATTACAACAGAGACACCATCAGAAAAAAGCACTGATATTGTGTCAGAAAAGTGAAAAGCTCCTCTCTCTCTCTTCCAACGGGTAGTCTAATAGCTAGTTTTTCTGAAGACTATCGAAGGATGTCTCATTATGGTGAGACATGTGAGAAACACAGGTGAGACTCAGTAGAGATGCTGCTGCACATTCTGAAAAATCCAAGTCTCAAGTGAATCTCAACCTACCTACCTATGCTATCTTAGCTAATATCTTGTAATGGGTTTAGCTCTTGTTTGTACTGTTTTATATACATTATTTGAGTGATTTAGAGAGCTACCATCTAGATGAGCTCACGGTTTATCCATACTTTGTATGTAGACTAAGATAGATCAATCACATCTCATCTCATACCACCAAGTCTCCACTAAGTCAGGAGGTGCCTGAGCTTAGTGTGAGCGTTTGTAAAGCCTGGAGAGGAACTGTAACAAGAATACTCACTGAGTTGCCTGGAGAGGCAGTTGAAAACAAAGAATATTGCATGAGTGCCTGGGAGAGGCAGTTGAAAAGCAAAGAATACTTGTGCGCCTAGAGAGGCTGCGTGCAAAAGAATACTGCATGAGTTTCCTGGAGAGGCAGTTGAAAAGCAAAGAATACTCATGCGCCTGGAGAGGCTGCGTGCAAAAGAATACTACATGAGTTGCCTGAAGAGGTAGTTGAAAACAAAGAATACTTGAGACTCAGCCAAGGTAGGAGTGCCTATGCGTGGTGTGAGGGACGTCCTGAAGAGGCTGTAAGAATACTTGTAATTGACGGGTTGTCAATAGTGGAAATTTCACGAGTTGTGAGGACTGGACGTAGCCCAAGGTTATGGGTGAACCAGTATAATTACACAACACATCTCTAATACCCGAGACTTATCTGTTTAAAACTAATTACATTTGATTAAATCTCTGCACAACTAAGATCTGTCTCTGCATCTCATCTTACATCTCAAGGCTATCTCATCTCAGATCACATCTCAACTTGAGATCAATCAGTAGTCTCACTCATTCTCTTTAAGGTCATAACATTTGATGAGCTAATTAATTACATCTCAAATCGTTTACTAAACTAAATCAAATCTATTAAAAAATAATCAAGTTTCATTTATCAACAAATCATCTTTACTTGATTACAAAATTATTGTTGAGACAACATCTCATCTAACCTATTTGAGACTCCAAGTGTTAAACTTGAGATCACGTTTCAATGTGAATTTAAGTGTGAATTTTCAGGTGCAATATTTTTAAGTCTCTATTCAACCCCCCTTCTAGAGACGTTCAACCAACTTCAACATAGACTTCTTCTTCAATGATTCCATTTAAGAATGCACTTTTCACATCCATTTGGTAAAGTTTGAAGTCCTTGTGAGCAGCAAAGGACAACAAAATTCTGATGGCTTCAAGTTTGGAAACAGGAGCAAAGGTCTCATCATAGTCAATTCTTTCCTGTTGATTGTACCCTTGTGCTACTAGTCTTGCTTTGTTTCTCATAACTTTTCCTTTTTCATTCAGCTTGTTTCTGAATACCCATCCGGTTCCAATTATGGATTGATAAGAGGGAGGTGGAACCAGATCCTAGACTTTACTCTTTTCAACTGGTTTAACTCTTCTTCCATTCCTTTACCCAAGACTCATCATTGAGAGCTTCGTGTATATCTTTAGGTTCTTTCTCAGATAGAAGAGCCATCAAGTTTTTAGCATCTCTGAATGAAGATCTGGTTCTGACTCTATCTGAAGTTTCTCCAATGATTTGATCTCTGGGATGAGATCTCACTAATCTCCAGCTTCTGGGTAGTTGAGATGCATGCTCATTCTGGATTTTAAGACTCCTTGTCTTGCTCCCCTACTCTCGTTTGTCCTCTGGCTTGTCTTCTTCTTGAGGTCCATGAGATGGTCAGGATGGATGCTTCTGTGAGACACCATCTCAGATTGAGCTTCTTTCCTTGGTTCAGGTTGAGATGATCTCATTAGTTTTGTTCCGGTGAGGATCTCTCTTCAACATCCTGAGTTGAAATTCTCAATTCTCCCATCATCTCTTTAATTTCTTCATCAACTTCATTCTGAGAGCTGCCCTGCATCTCATTAAAGACTACATGCACAGAATCTTCAGTAGTTTTTGTTTTATATTGTATACTCTATAAGCTTTGGAAGTTTGGGAGTATCCTAAGAAAATTCCTTTGTCAGATTTTGTATCAAATTTTCCTAGTTGATCTTTAGTGTTTAGAATGTAACAATCACAGCCAAACACATGGAAATAGGAAATTGAGGGTTTTCTCCTCCCTTTCCACAGCTCATATGGAGTCTTATTTCAAGATATTTCTTATAGTGACTCTATTTATGATGTAGCAGGAGGTGTTCACAGCTTCTGCCCAGAAATACTTTTCAATTCCAGAGTCACATAACAAAGTTCTTGCCATCTCTTGAAGAGTCCTATTCTTTCTCTCAACCACTCCATTCTGTTGAGGAGTTCTTGGACATCAAAATGAGCATGCCATTTTTATCAAAGAATTTCTTAAATTTTGCATTCTCAAACTTTCTTCCATGATCACTTCTCACAGAACCTATTCCATATCCCTTCTCAGATTGGATCTTTTTGCAAAATATTTTAAATGATTCATAAGATTCATCCTTCTGAGAGAGGAACAGAACCCAGGTAAATCTTGAGAAGTCATCCACAATTACAAAAGCCATATTTTTTACCCTAAGACTTGAAGTCTTAGTTGGTCCAAACAGATCAATGTGGAGAATCTCAAGTGGCCTAGTGGTTGAGACATGAGATTTGGATTTGAAACTTGATTTAATGTGCTTGCTTTTTATGCAGGACTCACATATCATGTCCTTGTCAAATTTTACTTTTGGTAAACCTTTGACAAAAACTGACTTGCAAGCTGACTCATGGTTCTCATGTTAATGTGTCCAACTCTCTTGTGCCATAACCACTTTTCATGGTCATGAGACATGTGAGATCAGATAGGCTCTCAAGTGAGACTGAGTACAGGTTTTTGTTTCTTTTTCCAGAAAAGGCTATTTTCCCAATCTTAGAGTCTATGATTTCACAAAAGTGGGTTGGAAATTTACATGATAACCATTGTCACACAACTGACTTATACTCAGCAAATTATGTTTCAGACCTTCAACAAAATAAACATTCTCAATTTGAGCTGAGTTTGTCTTACCAATTTTACCTATGCCCTTGATCTGGCCTTACTGTTGTCTCCAAAGGAGACAACTCCTGTAGCTTTCTCTTCAAGTGACAGGAACTTGCTTTTGTCCCCTGTCATGTGTCTTGAGCATCCACTATCTAGCACCCACATCCTTTTTGATTTTGCTGCTGCTAGGCACATCTGTTACATCAAGAGTTTTAGCTTCAGGTACCCACTTATATTTGGGTCCTTCATGGTTACTTACCCTTCTCTTTGATCTACTTGTCTCAAGTAGCATTCTATGGTCTTGTGTCCAAATTTGCTACAGCAAGAGCATTTTTCTTCTTCCTTTTTCTTGCAGGAATGAAGAAATCTTTATACCAGATCTCACTAGAGGATTTTTCATAGCCTAATCCAGCTTGTCAAAATTCCTTTTTAAGACCCAATGAGTCTCTCAAGGTTTTTTTTACCTTTTACAAATTTTGCTAGATCATCTATGAGAATTATGTTTTGCCTTTTGAGCTTATGGTCTTCTTCAGAAAGATTTTTTAGCTCTTGCTCATCAGCTTGAGTCTTTGCTTTAACAAGTTCAGACAGTCTCATGTGAGACAGTATGAGACTACTGTTTTTATGATTCAAACTTTCATTCTCTTTTTCAAGAAATTTTACCTTTTCAAGGGTTATGTCTAATTCTGATTTTAATAAGGAGCTCTTTGAGACAAGAAGGTTTGAATTATATAGAAGATTTTCAAAAGCAGACTTAAGATCACTGAAGGAGAGTTCTGAGTCAGATTCATATACCTCTTCATCAGATGAGTCACCATTTGCCATGAGACACAGATTAGCAGATTCTTCATCTTGACTCTCATCTCCTTCTGTGTCATCCCAAGTGGCCATCATTGCCTTTTTCTTTGGACTTCTCTTTATTTCCTTTTTGAGTAGTGGGCATTCAGACTTGATGTGTCCAGGTTTTCTACATTCAAAGAAGATGAATTGACCTTTTCTATCTGACTTGATTTCTCCTCTCTTGATGGAAAGTTTCTTCTTCCATTTCCTCTAGTTCTCCACATGCGTCTGATCTTTCTTGAGATGTAGGCCAGTTCATCATCCATCTCACTTCCATCATCATCTTCATCATCTTCAGTCTCTGTATCATGAGATGAGTTAAGTGAAGTCTGTTGAGATAAGCTTACCTTCTTCCCTTTGGAGTTGCTAGATGATGCCTTTAAGGCTATTGTTTTTGCGCGTCTGATGAGATCTTCTTCCATCAGCTCTTGCTCATGAACCTTTAATGATCCAAGAAGCTCATCTAATCTGAGAGTGCTAAGATCCTTGGCTTCTTGGATAGCTGTGACTTTAGGTCTCCAGGGCTTAGGTAGGCTTCAAGATCTTTCTCACCATATCATGATTTGAGTAAGTTCTTCCAATAGACTTGAGATCATTTGTAATGACAGTGAACCGTCTCACCATGTCTTCAATGCCTTCATCTTCATTCATTCTGGAAAGCTCATACTGTCTGACCAGTATGTTGATTTTGGCTTCCTATACTTGATTGGTTCCTTCATGTTCTACTTCAAGTGCTTCCCATATTTCTTTCACTGATGCACATCCTGCTACCTTATCATATTCACTGCGGCTTAAAGCACATGTAAGCAGGTACTTGGCTCTTGAATTCAGAACATATCTTGCCTTCTCAGCATCTGTCCATGCTCCTTTGGGCTTGGCTTCTCTCAGACCCAGCTCATCAGTAGTGTAAGGCCATAAGGACCTTGTTCAATGATTTCCCATAGATCTGCATGTTGAGATTCAATGAACAGTCTCATTTTGTCCTTCCAATAGTAATAATCAGTTCCATCAAAGGTTGGTGGCCTGTTGGTGGATGCTCCTTCAGGAATAAACAAGCTTGTATTTGGTCCAGCCATGGATCTTTTCCTCTTCACACGAAGTGTGCTCAACCCCAAAGAGGTCAAGCTCTGATACCAACTGAAGTTGGCTGAATGTCTCTAGAAGGGGGGTTGAATAGAGACTTTAAAAATTTGGTCCTGAAATTTGCACACTGAAATTGAAAGTTGAGACGTTCTCATGTTTGCTGACTTGGGGTCTCTATTAAGACAGGGTATAAGCAGTTTCAATTTCAGTTGTTTCAATTATGTTCAAGTTGTCTTAAAATCTCAAATCAGATTCAGTTATATTCTAAATCAATTACTTAGTTGTTAACAGATTTGAGATGAGTTAAGTGTAAAGCAAGATAAAGAAATAAGGAGAGATGGCACAGGGATCTTATCCTGGTTCACCCACACCTTGGCTACGTGTAGTCCTCACAACTCGTGAGATTTCCACTATTGACAACCCGTCAATTACAAGTATTCTTACAGCCTCTTTAGGACGTCTCTCACACCAAGCATAGGCCCTCCTACCTTGGCTGAGCTATAAGTATTCTTACAGCCTCTTCAGGACGCTCACAACTCACTCTAAGACTAGGCACACTCCTATCTTAGATGAGACAGGTTACAGGAATATGAATAGTATGAGATGAGTCTAGCTTACAATCATACACAGTATGGATAGACAGTGAGTTTTAGCTAGAAGGTGTCTCTTTTAAAATGGATACAACATATTAAGATCAAGAAGAAAAAGAATAAGTTGAGACTACAGATGTTCTCAAGTTAAGATCAGGTCTATGAATAATAGACTTGAAAGTGGACTTTAGATGAGTACTTGAGATGAGATGAGATGTAAGGATTGTTCAATATGCAGCGTAGTCTCTCACTCTGCTTCACTGTAGCTTTCACCCTTTTATTTCAATGAAACTAGTCGTTTTATGACCGTTTCTAGCCGTTGGAAGCAGTTGTTGAAGAAAGATATTTTTCTGTTGAGAGCAAAGCAGCTTTTCAGAGTCTAAGGACACTGTGTCAGCATACTATGTACTTGGTCTTGACCCTGTGCTGACTTTATGTCATGTCTTCTTATGTTGTACTTGAGTCTCATCTTAGCTCTGAGTCTGGCTCTCATTACTTGCATCTGAGCTTGGATCTCATCTCTTACGTCTGTTCATTAGCTTGCGTCTCAAGCTTATCTGGAGTCTCTTCTTGAGATGACAGTTGCTGGATCTGATCTCTTCGTACTTAGGATCTGAGTCTTATGTGTTATGCCTTCTAGGAGGATGATCATCAAACAATTTTCTGAACCCTTATTTTGTTTTAAGAGATGATCTTTTGTTGCTAGAGCTTGCATCTGATCTTGAGATGACGTCTCAAGCTGTTCCTGAATCTCTTCCTTGCTTACTGTTTAGACTTCAAGTCTTTGTTCTTTGGCACTTGATATTTCTGAATTTTGTGTTTTGTTCCTCAAAGAACATCTTTGATCATCATCAAATACTTGGTTAAAATCTGCAAAGCATAGTCTAGAAAATTCTGCCACAGCTTGAACACACAGTTAGTAATAACAAGATGCATCTCATTCATTTTAGCACATAATCAAACTTAATGGTTTGACATATTAAAACTTTCAGGAGTGAGTTTGTCTCAACAAAGATCTCATCAGACGTCCAAAAACAATAGCTTTAAAGGCATCATCTAGCGACGCCAAAGGTAAGAAGGTAAGCTCATCTCAACAGACTTCACTTAACTCATCTCATGATACAGAAACTGAAGATGATGAAGATGATGGAAGTGAGATGGATGATGAACTGGCCTACATCTCAAGAAAGATTAGACGCATGTGGAGAGCTAGAGGAAGTGGAAGAAGAAACTTTCCATCAAGAAGAGGAGAAATCAAGTCAGACAGAAAAGGTCAATCATCTGCTTTGAATGCAGAAAACCTGGACACATCAAGTCTGAATGCCCACTACTCAAAAAGGAAATAAAGAAAGTCCAAAGAAAAAGGCAATGATGGCCACTTGGGATGACACAGAAGGAGATGAGAGTCAAGATGAAGAATCTGCTAATCCGTGTCTCATGGCAAATGGTGACTCATCTGACGAAGAGGTATATGAATCTGACTTAAAACTCTTCTTTAGTGAGCTTAAGTCTGCTTTTGAAAATCTTCTATATGATTCAAACCTTCTTGTCTCAAGATCTCCTTATTAAAATCAGAATTAGACACAACTCTTGAAAAGTAAAAATTTCTTGAAAAAGAGAATGAAAGTTTGAATCAAAAAAATAGTAGTCTCATGCTGTCTCACATGAGACTGTCTGAACTTGTTAAAGCAAAGACTCAAGCTCATGATGAGCAAGAGCTAAAAATCTTTCTGAAGAAAACCAGAAGCTCAAAAGGCAAAACAGAATTCTCATAGATGATCTAGCAAAATTTGTAAAGGTACAAAAAACCATGAGAGACTCATTTGGTCTCAAAAAGGAATTTTTGACAAAGCTGGATTAGGCTATGAAAAATCCTCTAGTGAGATCTGGTATAAAGATTTTTATTCTTACAAGAAAAAGGAAGAAGGATAGATGCTCTTGCTATAGCAAATTTGGCCACAAGACCACAGAATGCTACTTGAGACAGGTAACATCAAAAAGAAGGGTAACTAACCGTGAACGACCCAAATATAAGTGGGTACCTAAAGCTAAAACTCTTGTTGTAACAGATGTGCCTGGCAGCAGCAAAATCAAAAAGGATGTGGGTGCTAGACAGTGGATGTTCAAGACACATGACAGGGGACAAAAGCAAATTCCTGTCACTTGAAGAGAGCTACAGGAATTGTCTCCTTTAGAGACAACAACAAGGCCCAAATTAAGGCATCGATAAAATTGGTAAGACAAACTCAACTCAAATTGAGAATGTATATTTTGTTGAATGTCTGAAACATAATTTGCTGAGTATCAGTCAGTTATGTGACAGTGGTTATCATGTAAATTTCCAACCCACCTTCTGTGAAATCATAGACTCTAAGACTGGGAAAATAACCTTTTCTGGAAAAGAACAAAAACCTTACTCAGTCTCACTTGAGAGCCTATCTGACCTCACATGTCTCATGTCTCATAACCATGAGAAGTGGTTATGGCACAAGAGAGTTGGACACATTAACATGAGAACCATTAGTCAACTTGCAAGTCAGTCTCTTGTCAAAGGATTACCAAAAGTAAAATTTGACAAAGAGATGATATGTGTGTCTTGCATAAAGAGTAAGCACAGCAAATCAAGTTTCAAATCCAAGTCTCATGTCTCAACCACCAGGCCGCTTGAGATCCTCCACATTGATCTGTTTGGACCAACTAAGACTGCAAGTCTCAGTGGTAAAAATATGGTTTTGTAATTGTGGATGATTTCTCAAGGTTCACTTGGGTTCTGTTCCTTTCTCAGAAGGATGAATCTTATAAATCTTTTAAAACATTTTGCAAAAAGATCCAATCTAAGAAAGGATATGGAATTGGTACTGTGAGAAGTGATCATGGAGGTGAATTTGAGATTGCAAAATTTAAGAAATTTTTTGATAAAAGTGGCATTGCTCATAACTTCTCATGTCCAAGAACACCCCAACAGAATGGAGTAGTTGAGAGAAAGAATAGGACTCTTCATAAATGGCAACAACTTTATTATGTGACTCTGGAATTGAAAAATATTTTTGGGCAGAAGCTGTAAACACCTCTTGCTATATTATAAACAGAGTCACTATAAGAAAGATCTTAAATAAAACTCCATATGAGCTGTGGAAAGGAAGAAAGACTTCAATCTCCTATTTTCATGATTTTGGATGTGATTGCTACATCTTAAACACTAAAGATCAGCTGGGTAAGTTTGATTCAAAATCTGATAAAGGAATCTTCCTTGGTCACTCTCTTACTTCAAAGCTTATAGAGTATATAATCTAAAAACAAAAACTACTGAAGAAGATCTGTGCATGTAGTCTTTAATGAGATACAGGACAACTCCCAAAAGAAGTAGATGAAGAAATTGAGGAAATGATGGGAGAGCTGAGGATCTCAACTCAGGAAGCTAAAGAAAGATCCACACCAGAACAGAAGCACATGAGATCCTCTCAAACAGAATTAAGGAGAGAAGCTCAATCTGAGATAGGGTCTCATAGAAGCATTCAACCTGAGACGTCCAATGCCTTACAAGATGAAGATAAGCCTGAAGGACAAATTGAGACCATAGGAACAAGGCAAGGACCACTTGAGATCCAAAATAAGAATGCATCTGAACTACCCAGACGTTGGAGACTGGTGAGATCTCATCCTAGAGATCAGATCATTGGAGAGACTTCAGATAGGGTTAGGACCAGATCCTCCTTCAGAGATGTTGAAAACATGATGGCACTGAAGTTGGCTGAACGTCTCTAAGGGGGGGTTGAATAGAGACTTTCTGAATCTGTCCCTGCAATTCCGCACTAAAATTGATAGTTGAGATGTGCTCTCAAGTTTGTTAACTTGGAGTCTCTGTTAAGACAAGATGGAGTTTATCAATTTTGGTAAAGATCTTTGTCTAGACCTTAATTTAAAGTCTTATCTTGATTATCAATTCAACTGTATCTTTAGTTATCAAGCTGTATTAATTGATTCAAGATAAGCAGATATAAGAATAAGGTAAGAGACAAGAGACAGAGATCTTATCCTGGTTCACCCACTCCTTGGGCTACGTCCAGTCCCCACAACCTGTGAGATTTTCCACTATTGACAAACCAGTCAATACAAGTATTCTTACAGCCTCTTCAGGACGTCTCACTCACACTAAGCCTAGGCACACTCCTATCTTAGCTGAGTCACAAGTATTCTTACAGCCTCTTCAGGACGTACACACCTCACTCTAAGACTAGGCACACTCCTATCTTAGATGAGACAGGTTACAGATAGATGTTTGTGATAAGTCTAGCCTAAGCTCATACAAAGTATGGATATAAAAGTAAATGAGCTAGACTAGGTCTCAACTCTGGTTACAGTATTGGAATGATATTCACAGAGAGGAGATGAAAGAGACAGATGTATGATCTCAAGATGAGATGTGTCTGTGCTCAGACAGCTGGTAGATACACTTGAGATGTCTGTTGAGATGTGATAAGATGCTTAATGATTTCACGGAAGTGTAGGCAGTCTCTCTCACTTCTCAGCTCTTGATAATGTCTCTTTTATATCAAGACTTGAGAAACTAGCCGTTATATGGCCGTTACAGTCCGTTGGAGGGTACAACAGTAGGCACAGTCTTTACAGTAGGCAGACAACAGCTTTTCAGTCTTTAAGGTACTGTGTCAGTGTCCTTGTGTCCTTGTTTGTCTTCATGCTGACTCTACTTGCTGTCTTCTCAGCTGAGCTTGAATTCTTGTCTTCAGAGTCTGACTTACTTTTCTTGCATCTGTGCTAAGATCTCATCCTTCTACGTCTGACCTTGAGACGACGTCTCAAGCTGTTCTTGCATCTCAAGCTGAACTTGCATCTGTTCATGGCTTGCATCTCAAGCTGTGCTTGAGTCTCTTTTTAGTTCTAAGTCTTCTTGCATCTTAGCTGGGTCCTCATCTGATCATGAGACGACATCTGAACATACAAATCTTGCATCTCATGCTGTGTTGATTTTTGAAGTGTTTCTCATAGTCTTAGCCATAAGCTTTGGTTGCACCACATGTTCTGATTCAGATTATGTCTTAATCAGTGAAGCTCTTGTGAATTCTGATCTTGTGTTACTTTGCTTGTATCCTTGCTTTCTCAAGTGGATTAAAGGTCCTTTCTATCTTTATGTATTCCTGTAACAACTTTAGATGTAGAAAGTCTCTGCCACACTTGAACACACAGTTAGTGACACAAGATGCATCTCATCTGGATATTTAAACTTACTCAGTTTGTCATATTAAAAACTTCTTTAGGGTGAGCTTGTCTCAACAATCTCCCCCTTTTTTGATGATGGCAAACTGTAAGTTATATATCTGATGAGATCAGTGAAAGAGAGATGCATGTATGATTTTACTTTTCTTAAGATGTGCAAACTCTTGTTAAACAGAAGTAATGTAAGGAGAAGAGCTCCCCCTGAGTCATAGACTATTTTTCTGTTATGTTTTGTCTTAAGACTTAGTGTTTGAAATTTTGATTAAGATATTTAAGTGAACTGAACAAGGATATACTGCAATCATAGAGAGTCACTTCCATTAATCAAAAAGATAATTATAGAGGATTACATTCACAAAAGATGCCACTGCATCTCATCAAAGTTCTGTGAAGAGATGCAAACTGCATCTCTAGCTAAGCATAACTAATCCTCATAGACTGAAATTAAAAAAAATCCTAACACAGACTCTCATTAGATATCTAACCAACTCTCCCCCTTTTGACATTATCAAAACAAGAAAACTAGCTAAGCTAGGATGAGTGGGAAGAGGATGAGTCTGAATCAGGTCTTGATGGGCACAGCACAGTCTGAGGTATATCAGGCAGAGGAGGCAGAGTGGATAGGTGCAGATTCATCTTCTTGTGGAAATCATTTGATGCATGCATAGCTTGGAGTACTGTATCAAAGGCATCAAACAAGGCATCCTGCCTCTTTCTGTGGTGTCTCAGCTTCTTCAGAATCTTCTTCTGGTTTTGCTCAAGTCTGGCACTCAGATTTTGCTGATACTGTTGTTGTTCCTCATGCAGCTGGTTCAGAAAAGTATTAATTGAGTTGGAGAGATGTGTGGGGATGGATGGTTCAGATGAAGGTGGATCAGTTGGCTTAGGCCTTGCAGCAGATGGGGCAGACTGATCATATTTGGGCAGAGGTGAACTGTTGAATATGGTCTCAACAAAGAATTTCCCAGGAGTGGGAAATGAGGTAGGGAAGGAGTGAGTTTGTTCAGGTCTTACTGGAGAGGCTGGTTGAGTGGTTGTGACTTCCACTGTCTCATGCTCAAGTTGCTGCTCTGGAGCTGTCTCATGGCTTGAGGCAGTGGTATCCTTCTCCAAGCTGACCAAGGTCTCAGCAACTATTTTGCTCACAGGAGAGACTTCTTCTGTGATCATTTCTGGTGGAGGAGAGTGTGGAGGTGACTGATGCTGGGGTGAGTGGACCAAGGTCTCTTCTGCATTCAGAAGCTCTTCTTCTTCAGTAACAGGTGCTTCTTTTTCAGTCATGGCCATATCCCCTTCAAGCTGTGCTTCTTCTTCTTCATTTCTTATTGCTTTCTTCTGCCACTTTTTCAGGCTGTGGCTCATCTTCAGCAGGAGTCTGTCCAGCTTGAGTAGACGGCTCAGACTTGGACTTCTTTTTCTTCTCAGTCTCTGTAGAGATGGATGGTTGAACTTTTCTTTTCTTTTCTTTGACAGGGATCTCAGATCCTTCTTGAGATCCCTCAATAGCTTCCTTTGAGGCCTTCTTCTTCTTTTTCTTTTTGGCTTCAGACATCTTGGAAGAAGGAGAAGCCTGTGTTGTGGTAGGTACAGCAGGAGTGGAGTCAGTTAAGGGAAAAGTGGGGGAAGGAATAGACTTACCATCTAGACCAAGAGACTTGAGATTCTTGTTGCCAATATATCCAGGTCTCTCTTCAGACTTCTCACAGCTGCTGAAGTCAATTTTGAAATGCTTCATGATGATGGTGGTGAGCATCCCAAATGGAAGAGAGGCATTGATCTTGGAGTTGTGGAAGGCATGCTCCATGTGCCTTAGGATGAGGAATGGAAGGTTGAGAGGAATCCCATGCTTGAGATGGTACATCACCATCAGGTCTTGGTGATAAACTTTGTTGAAGGTGCCAGCTCTTGGCATGATGCACTTGGCCACCAAGTGAAACAGAAATTTTCCAAATGGGTTAAGAGATGAGGCAGCATCTGTGATGAGTCCACCTTTGAAGAGGGAGGTACCAACATTGGCTGAAGGAATTCCAATGTTATCCCACCAATGCTCCTCATGGTACAACCTGTTTCCAGTCACAGGTGCTTGAATGATGGCTCCTAGGGTCTCTTCAGTCAGCTCAATGTGGATTCCTTTGATGTCAGAGATGATGTGGGGTTGTTCCTCTGAAGATCCCTTAGCTTTGTAACAAGCAGCATAGAAGGCTCTGGTCATCTTGGGGAAGACATAATCTGTCATGGTCAGATAGTCTTGCCATCCCTGTTTCTTCAGATAAGGACTCAGGTCCCACCCTTCATCTTTCAACTCTTGGGTAGAGATGACTCTTCCCACTATAATCTTCTTCTCAGAGAATCTCTTGGTATATTTTTCTTCAACCTCACTATTAGAGAAGAGGTCAGATTGAAATGAAATTTTCTTTCCCTCTGGAACCTTCTCTTTTCCTTTCTTTGAAGATTCGGCTTGAGTTAGGTCAATGTGGACAGGGGATCTTGGTGCTGAAGTCTGGGCTACTTGGCAAGCAATTCTTTGGGATTTCATGCGAGGAGGTAAGGGAGTGCTTCTCTTGGAGGATGTGGATTTTGAGGATGGTGAAGGGTGTGTAGGTTGAGTGGTTTGAGACGGCTCTGTTTCAGTGCTGGGTTGTGGAGATGGAGAACGAGACAGGGTCTCTTGGCTGGAGTGAATGCTCAAGGATTTTGATTGCTCAGAGGAAGACATTTTGTCTGGAGAAGAGGAGGATGATGATTTATCAGAGTAAGGAAGTTTCAAGGCTGTGAACTTGATTCGCATTTGAGAGAAGAGGAGAGAGCAGGAAGTGAGTTTGGAGTGAGAGATGAGACTTAAATAGTCTTCAGACAAGAGAGGAAAGAGAGAGAGAGACGTAATAACTGCTCGTTAGTGGGGAGTTATTATGGCAGTTGTGGGAGGTTGGCTCTTCTTTTTATAGGCTAACGGCTAGTTTGCCAGGTAGTGGGCAGTTACTAACCGTTGAGCAACGCTCAATCCTTCAGTTTTGGTACATGGAAACGTCTCAATAATTTCATGAGACGTTGGTTGAGATGAATCATGAGACACGTCTGGTGACAGATGCGTCTGAACCCACGTCTCTTTACAGACGACACTTGAGTCTCATCTCTGGTGAGACTTTAATCATATAGCCCATAGTAGAGCTGGTCTCAACTAACTATTTTTATTCAAGAGAACACATATTTAGCAATTTTAGATTCTCATTGAATCTTTCTTCAACTAAAGGCTTTGTAAAGATGTCAGCTAGCTGATTTTTAGTATCTACAAAGATTAGTTCAATGTTTCCTTTTTGCACATGATCTCTTATAAAATGATGTTTGATATCAATGTGTTTGGACCTAGAATGATGTACAGGGTTCTTAGCAAGATTTATGGCACTAGTATTGTCACAATAAATAGGAATTTTAGAGTACCTGACTGCATAATCTTGCAATTGAGATTTGATCCACAGAACTTGAGTGCAGCATGCAGCTGCTGAGACATACTCAGCCTCTGTTGTAGATAAGGCAATAGTGTTTTGCTTTTTACATGACCAGGAGATAAGGCACTTTCCTAGGAATTGACAAGATCCACTGGTGCTCTTTCTGTCTATCTTATCTCCAGCAAAGTCAGCATCACTATAACCTATGAGATCAAAACTCTTTCCCTTCTCATACCATAGGCCAAGATTAGTGGTTCCAATCAAGTATCTAAATATTCTTTTTACAGCAGTGAGATGAGATTCTTTGGGATTAGATTGGTATCTTGCACATATTCCTACAGCAAACTGAATATCTGGTCTGCTGGCAGTTAAATACATAAGGGAACCAATCATACCTCTGTACAGTTTGTCTGATACTGCTTTTCCATCTTCATCTTGATCAATCTGAGTTGAGGGGTGCATAGGAGTTTTCATTGGTCTTGCCTCACTCATTTTGAACTTGCTGAGAAGATCTCTTGTGTATTTTTCTTGACTAATGAATATCCCATCAGTTAACTGTTTGATTTGGAGCCCCAAGAAAAATCTCAGCTCACCCATCATACTCATCTCAAACTCTCCCTGCATGAGACTTGAGAACTCTTGACATAAAGATTCATTAGTTGATCCAAAGATAATGTCATCAACATAAATTTGAACAATTAATAAATCTTTGCTAATTTCTTTCTTAAATAAAGTAGTATCAATCTTACCCCTTATAAAATCATTTTTAATTAAAAATGAGCTTAACCTGTCATACCAAGCTCTTGGAGCTTGCTTGAGACCATATAGAGCTTTGGATAGCTTAAGCACATGTTCTGGATGGTCAGGGTCTTCAAACCCAGGGGGCTGCCTTACATAGACTTCTTCCTCTATGACCCCATTTAGGAATGCACTTTTTACATCCATTTGATATAATTTGAAGTTTTTGAAGGCTGCAAAGGCTAGTAGGATCCTGATAGCTTCAAGTCTTGCCACTGGTGCAAAGGTCTCAGCATAATCTATTCCTTCTTGTTGATTAAACCCTTGAGCCACCAATCTGGCTTTGTTTCTCATTACTTGACCTTTCTCATTTAGCTTATTTCTGAAGACCCATCTGGTTCCAATTATGGTTTGATGAGATGGTGGAGGAACCAGATTCCAGACCTTGCTTTTCTCAAACTGATTTAATTCATCTTCCATGGCCTTAATCCAGGATTCATCATTTAAGGCTTCATGTATGTCTTTTGGCTCTATGTCAGATAGAAGAGCCATTAGATTCTCTGTGTCTCTGAAGGAAGATCTGGTTCTGACTCTGTCTGAAGTTTCTCCAAGTATCTGATCTCTTGGATGAGATCTTACCAGTCTCCAGCTTCTGGGTAGTTTGAGATGCATGTTTTGTATCTCAACATTCTCTTGTCTTGTTTCTTGAGATCTGGTTTGATTATCTGATTTATCTTCTTCTTGAGGATTATGAGGGTTCAGATTGGCTACTTCTGAGAGGTACTCCTTCAGACTGAGCTTCTCTCCTGTGTTCAGACAGAGGTGACCTCATCATCTTTTGTTCAGGTGAGAGTCTCTCTTCAGCTTCCTGAGTTGAGATCTTTAGATCTTTTATCAGTTCTTCTATCTCCTCATCAACTTCTTTCTGAGTATTTCCCTGAACTTCATTGAATACTACATGCATAGATTCTTCAGTAGTTTTGGTTCTTAGATTATTACTCTGTAAGCTTTGGAGGTTAGTGAATATCCTAGGAAAATTCCTTTATCTGATTTGGTTTCAAATTTTCCTAGTTGATCTTTTGTATTTAAAATATAGCAATCACATCCAAATATGAAAATATGAAACTGAAGGCTTCCTACCTTTCCATAGCTCATATGGAGTTTTATTTAAGATCTTTCTTATAGTGACTCTGTTTAAAATATAGCAAGAAGTATTGACAGCTTCTGCCCAGAAGTACATTTCAATTCCAGAGTCACATAACAAAGTTCTAGCCATTTCTTGAAGACTTCTATTTTTCTCTCAACTACACATTCTGTTGAGGAGTCCTTGGACAAGAGAAGTTATGAGTTATGCCATTTTTATCAAGAATTTTCTAAACTTAACATTTTCAAATTCTCCTCCATGGTCACTCCTAACAGATCCAATTTTGTATCCTTTCTCATATTGAATCCTTTTACAAAAGGTTTTGAAGGAATCATATGATTCATCTTTCTGAGATAGAAACAGAACCCAGGTGAATCGTGAGAAATCATCCACAATGACAAAACATATTTTTTACCACTGAGACTCACTGTCTTAGTTGGTCCAAATAGGTCAATGTGGAGGATCTCAAGTGGCCTAGTAGTTGAGACATAGTTCTTGGGTTTGAAGCTTGATTTGTTGTGCTTGCTTTTGATACAAGGATCACACTTCAAGTCTTTGTCAAATTTTACCTTAGGTAACAAAGACCAACGATCCGAACCGAACCGAACCGAACACTTTTGTTTGGTTCGGATTCCTTTTTCCTCTGAAACCGAACCAAACCGACCCGTGAACACCCCTACAGGCACATCTGTTACAACAAGAAGAGATTTAGCTTTAGGTACCCACTTGTATTTGGGTCCTGCATGGTTAGTTACCTTTCTCCCAGATGCTACTTGTCTCATGTAACATCTGTGGCTTTATGACCATATTTACTACAACAAGAACATCTTTCTTTTTTCTTTTTTCTTGCAGGAATGAAGAAATCTTTATACCAAACTTCATTTGATGATCTCTCATAACCAAGCCCAGCTTTATCAAAATGCCCTTTTGAGATCCAATGAGTCTCTCAAGGTTTTTTGTTCCATTTACAAATTTTTCTAGGTCATTTATGAGAGTTCTGTTCTGCAATTTAAGCTGCTGATTTTCTTCTTGTAGCCTTTTTGATCTTGCCCATTGAGAGCTTGAGTCTTAGCTTTTACTTGTTCAGACAGTTTCATGTGAGACAACATGAGACACTGTTTTATGATTTAAATCTTCATTTTCTTTTTCAAGAAATTTGATTTTCTCAAGAGTTGTATTCAAATCTGATTTAAGTAATGAGCTCTTAGGGGCAAGAAGATTTGAATCATACAGAAGATTCTCAAAAGCAGACTTAAGTTCATCAACAGAATATTCAGAGTCAGATTCATTTACCTCTTCATCTGATGAGTCTCCTTTTGCCATGAGACATAGGTTAGCTGACTGTCCATCTTGACTTTCCTCTTCATCTGTGTCATCCCAGGTGGCCATCATTGCCTTCTTCCTAGGACTTTTCTTCATTTCTTTTCTGAGTTGAGGACATTCAGACCTAATATGCCCAGGCTTCTTGCATTCAAAGCAGATAAATTGTCCTTTCTTGTCAGATTTTATTTCTCCTCTCCTTGAGGGAAAATTCTTTCTTCCAGTCCCTCTGGCTCTCCACATGCGTCTGATCTTCCTTGAGATGTAGGCTAGCTCATCATCCATTTCACTATCATCTTCCTCTTCCTCATCTTCTTCTGTTTCAGAATCTTGAGTAAGTTGAGTGAGGTTGTTGAAAAGAGCTTATCTTTTTGCCTTTTGAGTTACTGGAAGCTGCTTTCAGTGCTATAGACTTGGGGTCGTCTGATGAGATTTTCTTCCATCAACTCTTGCCTCGAGTCCTTCAGAGATCCAAGACTGTTCATCTAGTCTAAGAGTACTCAAATCTTTAGCTTCCTGGATGGCTGTTACCTTTGGTCTCCAAGGTTTGGGCAGACTTCTCAGAATTTTTCTTACCATATTTGATTTGAGTATGTTCTTCCTAGTGATTTCAGGTCATTTGTTATGACAGTGAATCTCCTCACCATGTCTTCAATGCCTTCATCTTCATCATCTTGAAGAGCTCATACTGTCTGACCAGTATGTTGATCTTGGCTTCTTTAACTTGATTTGTCCCTTCATGTTCAACTTCAAGAGCCATCCCATATTTCTTTAGCTGAGACACACCCAGCTACCTTGTCATATTCATAATGCTTAAGGCACAAGTGAGAAGGTAAAGCTCATTGTCTAG
Organism: Sesbania bispinosa; assembly: GCA_026901365.1. NCBI lineage: Eukaryota > Viridiplantae > Streptophyta > Magnoliopsida > Fabales > Fabaceae > Sesbania > Sesbania bispinosa. Next base: position 154,333 of record QLOH01000158.1, on the reverse strand, counting down.
ACCTTAATTTAAAGTCTTATCTTGATTATCAATTCAACTGTATCTTTAGTTATCAAGTTGTATTAATTGATTCAAGATAAGCAGATATAAGAATAAGGTAAGAGACAAGAGACAGAGATCTTATCCTGGTTCACCCACTCCTTGGGCTACGTCCAGTCCCCACAACCCTGTGAGATTTTCCACTATTGACAAACCAGTCAATACAAGTATTCTTACAGCCTCTTCAGGACGTCTCACTCACACTAAGCCTAGGCACACTCCTATCTAGCTGAGTCACAAGTATTCTTACAGCCTCTTTAGGACGTACACACCTCACTCTAAGACTAGCACACTCCTATCTTAGTGAGACAGGTTACAGATAGATGTTTGTGATAAGTCTAGCCTAAGCTCATACAAAAGTATGGATATAAAAATAACATGATCTAGACTAGGTCTCAACTCTGCTTACAGTATTGGAATGATATTCACAGAGAGGAGATGAAAGAGACAGATGTATGATTCAAGATGAGATGTGTCTGTGCTCAGACAGCTGGTAGATACACTTGAATGTCTGTTGCGAGTGATAAGATGCTTATGATTTCACGGAAGTGTAGGAAGTCTCTCTCACTCCTCAACTCTTGATAATGTCTCTTGTATATCAAGACTTGAGAAACTAGTCGTTATATGGCCGTTACAGTCCGTTGGAGGGTACAGCAGTAGGCACAGTCTTTACAGTAGGCAAGACAACAGCTTTTCAGTCTTTAAGGTACTATGTCAGTGTCCTTGTGTCCTTGTTGTCTTCATGCTGACTCTACTTGCTGTCTTCTCAGCTGAGCTTGAATTCTTGCTTCTGTTCAGAGTCTGACTTACTTTTCTTGCATTTGTGCTAAGATCTCATCCTTCTACGTCTGACCTTGAGACGACGTCTCAAGCTGTTCTTGCATCTCAAGCTGCACTTGCATCTGTTCATGGCTTGCATCTCAAGCTGTGCTTGAGTCTCTTTTTAGTCTCTAAGTCTTCTTGCATCTTAGCTGGGTTCTCATCTGATCATGAGACGACATCTGAACATACAAATCTTGCATCTCATGTTGTGTTGATTTTTGAAGTGTTTCTCATAGTCTTAGCCCATAAGCTTTGGTTGCACCACATCTGTTCTGATTCAGATTATGTCTTAATCAGTGAAGCTCCTTGTGAATTCTGATCTTGTGTTACTTTGCTTGTATCCTTGCTTTCTCAAGTGGATTAAAGGTCCTTTCTATCTTTATGTATTCCTGTAACAACTTTAGATGTAGAAAGTCTCTGCCACACTTGAACACACAGTTAGTGACACAAGATGCATCTCATCTAGATATTTAAACTTACTCAGTTTGTCATATTAAAACTTCTTTAGGGTGAGCTTGTCTCAACAGGCACTTCTATCTGAAGTAGAACCTAAAGATATCCATGAAGCTCTCAATGATGAGTCCTGGGTAAAAGCAATGGAAGAAGAGCTCAACCAGTTTGACAAAAGCAAAGTCTGAGATATGGTTCCTCCTCCCTCTTATCAATCTATAATTGGAACCAGATGGGTCTTTAGAAACAAGCTAAATGAAAAGGGCAAAGTAATGAGAAATAAAGCAAGGTTGGTAGCACAAGGATAGAATCAGCAAGAGGGCCATAGACTATGATGAGACCTTTGCTCCAGTTGCCAGACCTGAAGCTATCAGAATTCTCTTAGCCTTTGCTGCTCACAAGGACTTCAAACTCTATCAAATGGATGAGAAAAGTGCATTCTTGAATGTGATCATTGAAGAGGAAGTCTATGTGAGGACAACCCTCTGGCTTTGAAGACCCTCATCATCCAGAATATGTGCTCAGACTCAAAAAGGCCTTGTATGGTCTCAAGCAAGCTCCAAGAGCTTGGTATGATAGATTAAGCTCTGTCTTGACTAAAAATGGGTTCACCAAAGGACAAATTGACACTACACTTTTCAAAACGGAATTTAACAAGACTTATTAATTGTTCAAATTTATGTGGATGATATTATTTTTGGGTCTACTAATGAATCTCTTTGTCAAGAATTCTCAAGTCTCATGCAGGGAGAGTTTGAGACTGAGCATGATGGGTGAGCTGAGATTCTTCCTTGGATTACAAATAAAACAACTGTCAGATGGCATTCTCATCAACTAAGAGAAATATGCTAGAGACTTGCTGAAAAATTCAAGATGAATAATGCCAAGCCAATGAAGACTCCAATGCACCCCTCAACTCAGATTGACAAAGATGAGGTTGGTAAGAGCGTCTCAGATAAGTTCTACAGAGGTATGATTGTATCTCTCATGTACCTAACTGCCAGCAGACCTGATATTCAGTATGATGTAGGCATCTGTGTAAGGTATCAATCTGATTCAAAAGAATCTCATCTTACTGCAGTTAAAGAATTTTAGGTACTTAATAGGAATCACTAATCTTGGTCTCTGGTATGAGAAAGATTCTAGTTTTGATCTCATAGGATATAGTGATGTTGATTTTGCTGGAGACAAGATGGATAGAAAAAGCACAAGTGGAACATGCCAATTTCTGGGAAAATGCCTTGTCTCTTGGTCTTGCAAGAAGTAGAACACAATAGCTCTATCCACTACTGAAGCTGAGTATGTCTCAGCAACTGCTTGTGTGTACCCAGATTCTATGGATCAAGTCTCAAATGCTAGATTATGCACTCAGGTACTCCAAATTCCCATATTTTGTGACAACACAAGTGTCATAAATCTTGCTAAAATCCTATTCATCATTCAAGGTCTAAGCACATAGATATAAAACATCATTTTATTAGAGATCATGTGCAAAAAGGAAATATTGAGATCATCTTTGTTAACACCAAGAATCAGCTTGCTGACATCTTTACTAAACCTTTAGTGGAGGAAAGGTTTGTGAAAATTTGAAATTATTAACATGTGTGATCTCAATTAAAATACTTGTTTGAAAGATTGTCTCTAAAGCTGAGAAAAGCTCTAGATCTTAGAGAGATGAGATCCATGGAAAGTCTGTAAAAAGATGACATTTAAGGAAGCTCAGACGAGATAAGTCTCATAATGAGTCTCAACTCAAAGCTCATCCAACGTTTAAAAGACGTTACCTAAGAGAAATGTAGCCGTTAGCAAATGGCTAGTAACTGTCCACTATGTACGCTACTAGTGGTTGGGGTATAAAAAGAAGTGCCCAACCACTTCTCAACTGATCATTAACTACCCACTTAACGTTACTCATATCTCTCTCTCTCTGAATCTCATTCTCTATAAAAACCAAAAGACAAATATAAGATCTCTTTATTTGCTGCTAGTACTAGGTAATGTAATGAATCATACTCTTTGAATAATGTATTATTGCTGCTTTTGGATTATATATATTTTCTAACCTATGCAATATTACATAGGATAATAAAATAAAAGTAGAAAGATTTTATTGAAAAGTACCACTATCACAACGCTCAATGAATTGGTAATATTAATAGTTATAATTTCCAATAAAACCTTTCCACTTTTATTTATTATCCTGTGCAATATTGCACATGTTAAAAATACCGTGTGTGTGTATATATATATGTATGTATATGTATGTATGTATAAATAATTGCAAAACATACTTTTCAAATATTCACACCGTTCCTTTCGGCATATATATATAAATCTATCATCTTGCATATTATTTTAAAGGTTTTAAATTAAATGCTTTTTTATAGGAAATTAGTGTTTTTAAATATATTAGAAATCAAACCAGCAAAAAGTTTAAAATTATAACATAATTGATTTAATTAATTGAATAAATAATAAAGTGATTTAACAGTAACTAAACTTAAATGAAAAACGTAGACTATTCTGGTTTTTAAAAATATTATCACAAAAGTTCAATTTAATTTTATTATTTAGAATGAGATTATAAATTGATATATTTTGTAAATCTTTAACCCATGAATAAGTGATCTTTAACCAAACCAGGAAAGTGAATTAACCAGAACAACAATATTCTTATTGTAAGAAGATGAAGTCTTAAGCTGAATCTCAATTTTCAAAATGTTTTCCGATATTACTTGCACTGATTGACACTGACTATCAAAATTACTTTTCTTCGGCACAGACCTATGTCAAGCTAAAACATTCTTAGCAATAGACAAACAGATTTCATTGCTTATTTCTCTGCATATTACTTGAACTGAATATCAAAGTTGCTAAACTTCTTTGAAGGACTGCTAGACCCTACACAAGTAATGGTGGGTCTATGCATAGGAAAATTTGTATATTTTCTCCCATAACATATGACTCTGAGTCTCTGGCATATTCTTAGGTAAAAGGAGAGACTTTGAATCATTATGCTTCTTTACACATGATTTATTTTCTTTTGATTATGTTAGTTGAATCCATCGATAATAAGACTAGATAACCAACCACACACAAGACTTTCTCCTGGTAGATAAAGCATATATATACTATTGAGGTTTGAGGTTCCATATCTTTGTTCTGAGCTTAAATGTAGACAAATTTGAATTAGAACCATAAATTTCTAGTAATTTAAGCCCTAATATATCTGGAACTAGCATGGCTGCACCACATATAGTTGGCATTGCTGCTCTTATAAAGCAGAAGAAACATCCACATTGGAGCCCTGCTGCCATGAAATCAGCCTTGATGATAACATCAACAACTCTTGACAGAGCAGGAAGTCCTATTCCAGCACGGCAATATTCTAAAACAGAAGCTGTGAACATGGTTTCAAATTGCGGACCGCATCACCTGATGCGGCCGCAATATTGCGGTTGCGGCAGTGTCCGCAACCGCATCAGCCCGCAATTGTGTTGTGATTGGAATTCACGACAAAATCCGCATCAGGCCGCAACTCTGTTAAAAATTATTTTTTTTATTCTTTTTCTTTTTTTATTTAGTAGATTTAGAGGAAATTTTGAAGGGTTAGAGAGATTTAAAGATGATAATAGACTAATGGTAAATGAGAAATGCAATTTGGGAGGGGGAATAAGAGATGTAGGCTTATAAACATGATTCATGATATGTCACATTTGGTGCAAGAATAAAATAATTTCACACCGCAATGGCCGCAATGCATTTGCGACAGCCGCAATGCCCGCAATCGCAGCGGCCGCAACCGCGACCGCAATTTAAAACCATGGTTGTGAATAATGCAGGGGAATTTGATTTATTTCTGTATTGGAGGTTAATTTCCGGTCCTGCAATATAGCCTTAACATTTGTCTTAAGTTTTATGTGTTGATTACCAATAAATATTTATGCAGGGGAAGTTTTTCAGCCATTTTGTCACTGCATTCATGTACTAATGCTTGTTTGGTGTTACCAATTGGAGCAGCTTATCAGTGCTAAATCTTGCAAGCCATTGAGTTTGTGACTAGTTGAAGTTGAAGACAAAGAAGCAGTGGCTCTAGAATCCTTCAATCCGTTCAAATGCATCTCAACTTGTGGTACAATGGGGTGTGGTGCAGACGGTAAGTTGTTAATCTGCAGCCTAAGTAAGCTAACCTCTGAAAAAAATATTTATCAATTTGATTTATTTCCTCATTTATATTAATGATGCCTTTCTTCGCTTTATGCCTTAATATTTTGCACTAGTTTTTGTGTCCATTCAACCAATATGTCTGAACGTAGCTTACTATTTCTTCTTTAAACAACAATTATAGGAATTGCCTTTGGATTATTATTGGTATTTCAATTTCATCTGTCCATTTGACTACGGTATTAATCACTAGTAGTTATTATTATTTATGTAATAATAAATTTCATTTGAATACAAAACAAATTATGTACGGTGAATTAATGCACAAAAGTATTTCTGTGCAAAAAAAAAATTATGCAGCTACGGATTGGCTGCAAAAATATCTGTAGCTAATAACTTCAGAAAAAAGGGAGCTTAGAGTGCGCTTCTACTAATCGCACTCTAAGTGAAGATCCCGTGGCAGCAGGCTATCAACGTGGCAAAGCGCCACTTGGAGTGCGGTTGTGCAACCGCAGTCCTACTGAATCCGCACTAGGATATCACCTACTTGGAGTGCGGTTAAAACCGCACTCTTTTATAATGCGAAATCGCGGTCTTTTCTCTTTTCTGGCGTAGTGAAACCCACATCTCATCTTCTTCCTTCCCTCAATGCGCATCAAAATCAAAGCCATAAAACTTCCATACTCTGATATTTCTTCATCCTGATCATCCCCAGAAACAAACATGAGTTCATCAAATGATTCTGATCCTATGGGAAGTATTCACTCCAGCCAGGAGCATCCCCATCTCCACAACCAAGCACTGAGTCTGAACCCTCTCAGACCCAGTCTCAACCCTCACCATCTTCCAAATCCACTTCTTCCAAGAAAAATACTTATATCCCTCGCAGACCAAAATCACAGAGGATTGCCTCTAATATGGTTCAAACCACTGCACCTAAAACCCCAAAATCTCCTATTCACATAGACCTCACCAAGGCTGAGCCCTCAAAGCAAGGAAAAGGAAAGGAAACTGAGGAAGCTAGAGGCAAGAAGCTTTCCTTTCAATCTGACTTGTTCGAAAATGTTGAGATAGAAGAAAGGTTCATTAAGAAATTTGCTGAGAAGAGAATTGTAATAGGGAGGGTCATCTCCCTTAAGGAGCTTAATGACGAGAATTAGGACATTGGTCCCTATCTCAGAAAGCAAGGGTGGGAGGACTATCTGTCCATGACAGAGCCAGTCTTCCTTAAGATGACTAGGGCTTTTTATGTTGCATGTTCCAAAGCTAAAGGGGCGTCTCAAGGACTACCACATGTTATTGCCAACATCAGAGTGGTACACATTGAGCTCACAGAGGAATCTCTGGGTTCAATCATTCAAGCACCAATGGACGGAAACAGGCTCTATAATGAGGAGCAGTGGTGGAATCATATAGGTGGTCCCAGCAGCTAGTGTGGGAACCTCGCTCTTCAAAGACGCCACCATAACTGACTCTACCTCCTCCCTAAACTACTTTGGCAAGTTTTTATTCCACCTAGTAGCAAAGTGCATTATGCCTACGGTTGGCACGTTCAACAAGGTCTATACTCAAGATCTCATGGTGATGTATCACATGAAGCATAACATCTCTCTAAACCTTCCCTTCCTCATCCTCAAACACATGGAACATGCCTTCCACAATCCCAAAATCATTGCATCTCTTCCTTTTGGGATGCTCACTACTAGAATCATGAACACTTCAAGGTGGATCACAGTGGGTGGGAAGAGACGAAGGAAAGACCTGGGTATGTTGGAAAATCAAATCCGAAGTCTATCAGTTTAGATGGTAAGTCTATTCCACCCCCTACTTTTCCTCTTGATAATCCTGCTCCCATTCCTCCTACTACTGAAGCCTCTCCTTCATCTAAGATGTCTGAAACTTATAAGAAAAAGACGAAGAAGAAGAAGGCTGCAAAAGAATCTGCAGGGGGATCTCAAGAGGGATCTGAGATCCCCAGAGAAGAGAAGAAGAGGAAGTCTCAACCATCCATCTCAAATGAGACTGAGACTAGAAAGAAGAAGAAAAAGAAGACGAGCTCAGAGCATGTCTCATCTGCTATTACTCAGCGTGAACCTCAACCACTCAGTACTGAAGAACCAGTTACTACAGAACCAGCACCTGAGATGCAAGAACCAGCACCTCAACCTCAACCTCAGTCTCAACCCACCCTCACCTCATCAGACGCCACCTCCATCTCCTCAACGAATGATTACTCAACCTGAAGTCTCTCCCATCACAAAAGTTGTTGCTGAGACTCTTATCAGTCTAGAAAAGGAAACTACTACCTCAACCCTGAGGTTATGCAAGAAACACAACCTACTGTTGATGAGACTGAAGAGATACCCACTTGCTCAACAAAGGACTCCAGCTATTAATGCATTGACAAAAAGAAAGATCTTTACTAAAATTTTAAGAACATTATGAGAGAAGGAAAATTTTGAACAATTTTGACAAGAATTATTGAAAAACTGGCTTCCACTGGCTTTATCTTCTTCTTCAATCCCTATTTCTTCTCTCAACTTCGGTAGACGCTTCTGAGTCTTCTCTAGCTTCTGGCGTAGCAAGGTGTTCTCCATTTTAGCCTCTTGACTTCAGGATCTTCCACAGTTGGTCTTCTTTCCAGTGCATCATGTGCAACTGTAGCTTGACTATTTACCCTTAAGATGCTGGGACGTCTGTGGTCACAGAGGTGTTCGATGTGAACCCCGTGAAATTGGAGAAGTTCATGATAATGGTGTTGAAGGGAAGGATATCAGCATTCTCTCCCGTTCTCTTCTAATCATTCCATACAAAATGATCCAAGGTAGGTTTATCTTCCTTCTTTGCAGAAGGTTGATGACACAGAACCTCTCTACATTAGAGAGATGATTATCTCCTCCTCTTGGAAACACGCAGTATTTTATGATTTTGAACAGGACATTGGAAGTGTCTTCCATCCCATGGATCAGCAAGTTTATCCGTCCTGCACCGCCATTATGAGCTTCCTAGATCGAAGAGAATTTTTCTCCTTCGCTCTTAATTCCAAGAGCCTTTCCAATGATGTCATTGTTTACCAAAATCTCACGACCCATCACTTCGATCTTTGCAGAGATTCTTCTATCTTCATCTATTACTTTCATGGTGCTCCAGAAGTTTCTAATACTTTCTTCATGCCATTTGCAGTCCACAGCTTCAAAGAAGGGTAACCACCCAGCGCTTTCAAAAGTATCAGCAAGAGAATATCCTTCTTCGGCAAGGCTTTTGAAGTCTAACACTTGAGTTTGGAAGATGAGAGTAGAGGATGCCATAAGGGAGGTAAGAGAGATAAATCCTTTTTGGAGATTTTGAAATGAGTCAGGAACTTGAAAGAGATAGAAGAGAAGTTGCAGAGGAAATGAGATGAGTGATAAGGTTTAAACTACTTCTCTTGCCTTGTATAAATAGGCTCAGATAGCCCTTAAAGATAGCAGTTGAAGCGCCGACTTGGGAGAACGTGCGTCATGTAGCAGACAGGTGAAAGGTCGTCTTCTTTAAATATCCATGACAACAGTGTTTACAGTTTTCAAAAAAAAAACTTTTATAATTGTGTCTTTTCAAAGCACCGGTTATTATAATAATTGTCCATTTTAAAGATGAATTATTTGCAAACATGAGGGTATAAAAAAAATTCGATGCTAAGAAATTCATGCATACAAAATATCGAACAGAGGTAGTTATTTTTACGAAATCATGAGCCTAAGCCAAAAAAAAACTTAAGTTGAAAAACTTATCTGCTGAGACTCAATCTTGTTCTTCAAAGACAGTTTTGTCCTTTCCATCTTCTGAGATAGCTTGCTGTTGATCTTTGATCTTCTTGCTTTAGGCGTTTCTTCTTCATGAGCAGCAATCATCATTATCTAATCCTCAAGAATTGAGATAGACTTTAATGGCTTAAGTATCAATCACCTCAGCATTCCTGACCACAATTTCAGTAAGTTCATTAAGAACTTTCTGAACAGGTTCAGAGAATAGGGATGGTACCAAGTCAGATCTGCCCTTCAAGATTTGAGGTAGGCTTAGAGTCTTATGTATGAATCACCTTAACATTCTTGACCCACAATTTCAGTAAGTTCATTGAGAACTTTCTGACCAGGTTCAGAGAATGGGAATGATATCACACTAGCCATCCTTTCAGACGATGTTGTCTTGATCTACCCTTTCAGACGGTGTTGCCTTCTGATGTTCCATCTTCATCTTAGGATTATCTATAAAATCTGTTTTTCTGAAACATAAACAAACTAAAAATACCTTTTAGCAGCATCTGATGTTACTTAATTAAATTTGTTAATCATCAAGGAAATAACTTAAGTTAATAATTTTATTTTACCATAATTCAGCAAGTTAATTATTTCTATTTATGAGGGATATTATCATAATGTGAACGACACATTTAAACACACAAATAATATAGACAGAGCACAAATATGAAATAACACAGATAAAAAGAAACTTGTAGATTAATGCAAAATAAAAGTTTAAGTTTTTATTAAAGAAAGACAAATTTTAAGATGATGACAAGGCACTCTAAAGCAAAATCAATGACCATCAGCAGATGAGTCCTCATTGGCATGTGCATTATCCTTTTTTGATTTTAGCTCTTGTAATTCCTTCTCAGCTATCTTCATTCTCTTTTCAAGCCTATTCACCCTAGCATTTACCCTTTTCAGTATGCAACCAACACCATCCTTGTCCTTCCATGAGCACTCAGATGAACAGAAACTCTTTTCTCTTGGGCATGGGATGCAAAGAGAGAAGGGATAGCCACCTGGTTCTCTGAAGCTTCTTCTCGTTCAGATAGAGTCCGGTCTAACTCAGCAAACATAACCGGAGTAAAGAAGGAAGGAGGCGATTAGTCAAAGAGATTTTCCATAGGAAAGCCTTTGTGCATCAAGATTTTCATAATCAGGGTGTTGTGGGGAAAGAGGTTCTCATTGCCCATTTCCTTTCGGAATAACATCTGAAACAGTAGAACCCAAGGGAGACTGATTCTCCTCTTCATCAACAGATGACCTAGCACAAACCTTTCTAGCTGTCTTATAACCAAGTTGTTGCTTCCTTTTGGGAGGATGCAGCAGTTCAGTACAATGAGAAGAGTTCTGGGAGTATCTAGGAGTTGAGAATGCCTATAAGGAGCAAGACGTCGTCCACCAAAGAGTAATTTATCATAGATAATGGTTCCACCATTCACTGATTCCCATCGTTGAAAGAACTGGTCACCTCTTGCAGGAACACCGATCACTTCAGCCAGCAATTTGCAGTCAACAAATAGAGTTCTTCCCAGCACCATCGTCTTATGTCCAGTGCAACCAGGTTCAGACACAACCTCAGAGTTGTTCCAGAATTCCAGAACACTTTCTCATGCCATGAAGAGGAAATGTTGTTGAAAAATGGAGTCCAGCCGACTGCGTCAAAGTACTCAGAAATTCTATAACTAGCCTCGTCGAAGTCAAAGAGATTAACCATCTTTGAAGGAATGATTCTCTCATTGATCAATGAAGAATTTGAGTTACTTAATGCAGACATGTTAGCTAATTCAACAAGGTTGAACTGAGAGATTGATGGATTTGGAGACAATAGACTATATCTCTTGAGGATTGATGAAGTGTAGTTCTCATGATGATCTTCCAATTCTTATAAGTAGGCAAAAGGACGTGCTTGATGCATTGATGATGACGGTTACATGCACTGAGCAAACATGGAGAGTTGTGCATCGTGCCAATTATGAGAAACTGGTTGATGATCCATTGATTCACGTAGCCCCGTATCATAATTTTTTTGAGAAAATGATTTAAAAACTAAAGACTCTTCAACTACTTAACACACGATACAATAAATGGTTTTCACACATACTAAGACAATCATGCATTAACAATTTCAATAACAATTCTTAATTTTCAAAGCAGTTTAATAACTACATCCAAACTGAGATAGGAAGGATGTTACCAGTATGTAACTTGGGATGAGTGTACTTTCCTTTTATCATCATGCTCTTCTAAGAGATGCTTCTGTAGCTGAGCTTTAAGAGAACATACTCATTTCCTTGTTCTTCAGAGTTGTTTCAGCTTGGTGAGGTTTCCATCTTCTAAGGATCTACTCCTTCTGCATTTGTTAGATGTTCAACCCGAAGGTGAGCTCTGATACCAATTGTTAGAACCACAGGAAACACTAGAAGGGGGGTTGAATAGTGTTTAAGAACTTTAACCAATTTTGAAAACCTTTTGTTAAATATTAAATGAATCATGACAGGTTGTATTGAAAAACTTGATTTATAAATACTCAGAGTTATTTGTTTTGTGCGGAAGCTTAGAAAATAAGTTTTTCAAGGTTTTAGTAAGTATGCTGAAGTTGTTAAGCTTTCTAAAATACTTCAGAAATATTTTTATTAATCTTTCAATTAACTTAGTTTCTTATTTAGAAATTGAGTTATCTGAAAAACATCTCAAGGTACCTTCTGAAGATTATTTCAGAAAATCTTTTCAGAACTGTCTCTGAACTACTTTAGATGATTAATGATCGTCTGAAGTCTGTTTCTAACTTCTGAACTGGGTTCTTTTCAGACTCATTTCAGAGGGTTATTTCAGAGGTTCTTCAAAGTACATTTTTTGTAATACTTCAAATGATATGAGATAAATTAAAAGTTAGTTTATCTTTTGAAACTTGTTTTATTGAAATTGTTGAATTAGAGTTTGATATGAAAATTACTTTTCAATCCCCTTAGGAAATATAAAGCTGAAAATAAATGAGTTTAAGGAAAAGAAAACTTAGCCAAGAATTTATCCTGGTTCACCCACCAACCTAGTGAGCTACATCCAGTCCCAGGGCAAACCACCACTGGATTTTCCACTATATGAACTCAAATACAAGTATTCTTTTGCCACAGCCTCTTCAGGTGTAAACACAAGTATTCCTTTGTTTTCAACTGCCTCTCCAGGCAACTCATGCAGTATTCTTTTACAGACAAGCCTCTCCAGGCTCAAACACAAGTATTCCTTTGTTTTCAACTGCCTCTCCAGGCAACTCATGCAGTATTCTTTTACAGACAACCTCTCCAGGCTCACCAAGTACACAAGGCCTCTCCAGGCTCACCGAGTACACAAGGCCTCTCCAGGCACACAAGTATTCTTTCTTCCACCAAGCCTCTCCAGGCTCTCAGACACGTAAAGTGTTTACAACATAAACTAAGTTTAAGTTTCTGAGAAACATAAACTTAATTTCATCCTATACTTACAGTTTAACTGAGTACAACTCAGGATACATGAGATGGATTCTAAGTACAGGGATACAACAGAGATAGAAGTGTTTGATTTGAATAGGCTTAAACTGATCTCTGTTTGAGGGATAACTTCCTCAGTGAATTGGCTTGATAGGATGTTGAATTTGATATTCAGTCGGTTCACTCTTGGCATAATCTCTGCCTTGGGCTTTTTTTAATGTCGCCACCTTCAAAGTCTTTCTTGAGGCTATTTATATTCTGATGAAATATAGCTGTTGAAGGTTGTTGATAATACCGTTGAGAAGAAGTGATTTGGCTCATATAGCCGTTGTGAAATAGCATCTTAAACAGTTGCTTCTTCTTGAGCAGAATAGGTGTGCAGATAGTTTAGCTCTGACACACTTTAGATAAGCTCTTTTTCCTTGAGAGAATTTCCTTAAGTAGGTTGATATCTTCTTTCTCTTTTTGCTTCCTCATTTCTTTCTTCTTTCTTCTCTGTGAGTGTGAGGAGATATTGTATAAGGATCCGTTAAACTTGTCCTTTTCCCCGTTTTTTGCAAACTTCTTTTTGCTTAGCTTCTGACATTTTGTTGCTTTCTCCTTTCTTCCTTGATCATAGTTCCTTGCTAATATTTGAATAAATCTTCCAGTTGTTGATCATGTGATCTCTGCTTTTGTTAAGACTTCTCGTCGTTTAAGATTTGTCCACGTAGTCAGAGAGTTGAGAGTCTTCATATCTTCAGATAGTCTGATATATCTCATCATCTTGATCAAAGAGTATGTGTGTTCAGAAGATTGAATTCATACTTTCAGATGATTCATGAGCTTTCAGATGATTGCTTTGACTCAACTTGATATTAGCAGATTCAACAAATACTTCTTTCAGATGATTGCTTCAAGCCTGTTTTGGTTCTTCAGATTGAAAACACTTTCAGCAAGTTTCTTTCTCTTAGCAAAATTTCTTCTTCTTTTCTTCAGATGATTGCAGCTCTTGTTCTTTTTTGTCTCTTTCTTTTCTTCTGTGATCCAGATAGATAAACGATGGTGAATTGAATAGACTTAGTTCCAATAGCTTTTTGTTTGTTTTGCTTGTTCAGTCTGATTCGTTCTGATCAGCAGTAGATGTAGTAGGTCTGCGCACGCAATTGCTTTTGTTGCAGGTGCAGCAGCAGTTGCAGAGTTTCCTTATTTGTGCAAATTATTTGAACGAGGTAGAAAAGTGATTTTGATTCTTTAGCTGGATAAGATTAGTTCATTTGAAAGACCGTTCTTCATCCTTAGCAACGTCTTCAAAAGGTCAAACCTCGAATCTGATACTTTCCGCCTTCAGATGCACAGAGTGCTTCAGATGATCTTCAAATCTTCAGATGATAGTCACTCTTCAGACGAAATCAAGTTCTTCTATTATCTTCAAGTCTTCAGACGATGAATATGATTTAGATGGTTTAGTCTTCTTTTCTTCTCCTCTGTTATCCTTCAGAAGCAAGCTTGTCTTCAGATGATCAAGGCTTCGTCAGGTCTTCAAATTGTCTTCAAGTCGTCTTCAGATCTTCAGTGCTTCTTCAAGTCTTCAAATTGTCTTCAGATCTTCAGTGCTTCTTCAAGTCTTCAAATTGTCTTCAGATCTTCAGTGCTTCTTCAAGTCTTCAAATTTTCTTCAGATCTTCAGTGCTTCTTCAAGTCTTCAAATTGTCTTCAAATCTTCAGTGCTTCTTCAAGTCTTCAAATTGTCTTCAGATCTTTAGTGCTTCTTCAAGTCTTCAGATGACGAAAAGATGCTTCAGATGATCAAGTCTTTAGTTTTCTTCAGATTCAGTGCTTCGCTTCATCTTCTTATTCGCATTTGTTCTTCTACACTTCAGATGAGTACTTCAACCTGAGACACAATCTACAAAACAATACATTTCTTAGTAGAACCTGTTTTCTTTTAATCTAGTCTAATATTTGATAATCATTAAAACCTAAGGATACTGAGTCTTAAGTTAAGTTTGAATGCTCAAACTAATTCTTAGACTCAACAATCTCCCCCTTTTTAATGATGACAAATTAGATATGACTAACAAATATCATAAAAGATTCAAGTCACAGAATGATTATGTTATGTTTCAGATGAGTCTTTGTTAATTGTGAAAACTCCCCCTAAACTGGATATCTTTTATCATCTTATATTTCTGAAAACATTTTTACTTTCAGGAATTTTGTTTAGTTATATTTCTCCCCCTTTTGTCATTATTAAAAAGAAATAGATTAAGCAAAAGGCACAGTCAATTTCAACAAGAGTAAGCAAAGAGATTATATTCTAAGAGTTGTCAACTCCCCCATATTTATATTACTCCCCCTGAGAAAAACATTAATTCTTTAGATGCCAAATGTTAGCTTCTCAGATACCAGTTGTTAATCTTTTAGATACCAGTTGTTAATTGTATGTTAATCATTAAGATCTAGGGATTCCACATGTTATTCTTTATTAAAATTTAAGGATTCCACATGTTATGACAGTATTTTGATATAGCTTGTTGTCTTATGAGTTTCTCTCTTTCTTGACTTAAAGTATTTTGTTAGTTATATATTTTTCCACCTTTTGTCATTAATTAAGAATCATTATTTCTCCCTTATTATTATTTCTCAGATTCTGGATACCAAGATTAATGCATTGACAAAAGAAAGATCTTTACTAAAATATTAAGAACATTATGAGAGAAGGAAAATTTCGAACAATTTTGACAAGAATTATTTGGAAGGCTGGCTTCCACTGGCTTCATCTTCTTCTTCAATCCCTATTTCTTCTCTCAACTTCAGTAGACGCTTTTGAGTCTTCTCTAGCTTCTGGCGTAGCAAGGTGTTCTCCATTTTTAGCCTCTTGACTTCAGGATCTTCCACAACTGGTCTTCTTTCCAGTGCATCATGTTCAACTGTAGCTTGACTATTTACCCTGAAGATGTTGGGACGCCTGTGGTCACAGAGGTGTTCGATGTGAACCCCGTGAAATTGGAGAAGTTTCATGATAATGGTGTTGAAGGGAATGATATCAGCATTCTCCTATTCTCTTCTAATCATTCCATACAAAATGATCCAAGGTAGGTTTATCTTCCTTCTTTGCAGAAGGTTGATGACACATAACCTCTCTACATTAGAGAGATGATTATCTCCTCCTCTTAGAAACACATAGTATTTTATGATTATCTCCTCCTCTTGCTGAAAAACACTTCTTCGCGAAAAGCTTCCAAAACTCGTTAGAGTTTATAAAAACACTATTCAACCCCCCTTCTAGTGTTTTCCTGTGTTTCCTACAGGATAAACAGGCACGAAACCTGCCTGTCTATCCGCATTTTTTTTAGGAAAAGACGTAAAATTTATTTATTTACATTTTCAAATACCTTAGAGAAGGATTTGAATTTGAATTAGTAATCTATACTTTTCAAAATTACTTTAAAAATTCAAGACTTAAATGATAAGGATAATATCTTAAATTTAAATTAAGAAATAGGGATTAAAATTAGAATAGAGAAAAATAGAATCAATCAGGATTTGAATTTAAATTGTAAAAATAGGGATTAGTGTTAAAAAATTATCATTAAAAAAACCAGAATTCAGTATATCCTCAAAATATAAAGAATGATTTGAATTTGAATTATTAATCTACACGTTACAAAATTACTTTAAAAATTCACGACTTAAACAATAAGGATAATATTTTAAATTTAAATTAAGAAACTTTGATTCAAATTATAATAGCAAAAAATATAATCAATCAAGATTTGAATTTGAATTGAAAAAAATAAGGATTAGTGTTAAAAAAGTTATCATTTAAAAAACCAGAATTCAGTATATTGAAATGAAGCGTGAATCAGGGGTATTATTGTCTGGAAAAAGTGGAAACCAAGAAAAGGGAATTCCCTTTATATATAGTTATAGATTACAAGATATTACATTAGATCATTAGACAAGAAAGAATATAAAGAGTATGATGGGGTTATATAAGAAAAAAATATTAAATAAAATTTTTTAATTGAGATGAAATAAATTAAAGGTATAAACCTTAACATAAATAAGATATTGCGGAGAATCAAACAATATATGAAATAATTTATGTATATTTTTGCTAATTAAATTTTAGGGTAATGAGATAGTGTCTCATTACAGCGCAGGGATAGCCTTCGGGTACAGAGAGCATATAAAAGACTTACATTTATCGTGCCCAAGGAGACAAAAGGTGTCTCGATCCTACGACCTATATTAAAGTGGAGACACTTTTTTACTCTACTCGACCAAACAAACTCCTTTAAGTGGAAAGAATTTTTGAATATAATGTGAATCAATTATAATTTTAAAGTTTAAAAATCATTTAAAATAATTTCTGAAAAGATTGACGTAAACATAATTGATTTTTGTTATTGTTTTATATTTATAGTAACAGTACAACCTGGATGTCGTTTTAGAAATTTCAAACTCTTGAAAAATTTTATGCTTTCTTTACTTTTTTTATAGATATATAGTAAAAGTGATATTAATTAATTTTATAAGTTTAATCTCTAACCATACGCAAAGTATTTGTTATTAAATTATTTTTTACTGATTATTCTGAATTTAATATTCTTATAAGGATTTATGATCGTAAACCTCAATAAAATAATAAGATACAAATTAATTTTTAGAGGAAAATTAAAAAAAATTATGTCTTGTATGCAAAATCCAAAGGAAAAGAACCTTGCTTTGTTAGATACTTTTGGTTTAAAACCACACATACATTTCATGTTAGACAAATCTCGTTTGAGTTACGAACATTTACAACGTAATGGGGACAAACTCTCATAGTAGAGATAATTTTCTTTTATACAAATTATCAATATTGAGAATTTTCTTAAACGGAAAGAGACATTTATCACATGAAAATCACCCTTTAGTTTGTTATATTATTATTATTATTATTATTATTATTATTATTATTATTATTATTTAACGATGCTAGACCTATGACAAATAACTGAGTTACATGCGTCCTTCCAATTCCTTAAATTCATATGCGAATCAATTATGATTATTTAGTTTGTTTGCAGCCCTATTCATAAAATCTTAGTATCATCACTAGATTTAGTATCTCATTTACCTAATATCAAAACATATCCTAAATATATTCTATAGGATCTTTTGCCAGATTAAATACTTTATTACATGCTATATATGGATATAAATATAGATGAAAACCCTCCCTTACAGGGTCAGAGTTCCTCTAAATTGCATCACCCTTCGTACTCTTCCGTTCACACCATCATAGGTAATGTTGACTAGCTTTACTTATGTGAAATATCCACATGATGCTATACACATTTTCTTTCTCTATTTACTTGAAGATCAATTTTATACGAATCCCTAAATTTATTTTTATTTTCACTCACTATTTACTAATAATGGTCTAATGTAGAACAAAAACCCTGCTCATTTGCCATGGCTGACAACTCATCAAACGCAAGGGAAGAAATTGTGCAATCACACACAAAAATAGCCACTTCTAGCTTTGCTCAGCGAGGCCAACAACAAAAACCGAAGAAGAAGAAAGGGTTATCAAAAATTCTGGGGGGGGGGGGTGAAGTTATGTTTTGGTATAAAAAATGAAAGTAGAATGATATTTGAGTATGACTCAACTAGCCATGCTTTAAATTTTGATGATGGGACAGACAGGGAAGACGATGCTAATGTGCGAAGTTTCTCGCAACGATTCGCAAACCCACAACGGAGTCAGAGTTGAACAATTGTCAACAGCAAGAAAGAAATAAAATAATTTTTTTTTTTGGATTGAAATCATGCTAAACTAAAATTTTGTTTTTTAGAGATTGTTTATTGATAGGATTAGGATACTTAGAATTTATGAATTATTTTTTACTTTTTATTTTTCATTAATTATGTATAGGTTATTTTCATCATAGTTTAGGAATAAATATTGTAAATGTCGTATGGCTATTTTTTAGAAATGGAATTAATAGCAAAAGTTATTTTATTGGATGACATATTCTTATAATATTTTGACTGCATCTTACATTATTTTATATTATCTGAAATTATATTATAGGATTGGGTTTCACATTTTATCATAATTTATTTTTCTTTGTTTCCACATTTAATATATTACTACAGGTCTCTTCTAATATTTATATTTAATATAGGGAAATGTCAATTTCTACGAAGATTACGTGTACATTTTTCGTTAAATAAGTTAAAAAACTTTTTAAAAACAATCAACCTACCATGATTTATTTAAAAAGTATCTAAGTTAAAAAAAATACTTTCGTTTTGTTCCATGGTTAATTGATTCGTAGTATATACTAGCACTGTTGTTTAATATAATATAAATTAAAACTTTTTTGCCTAGAAAATCTATATCAAATGTTCATCATTATAATTTCAAAAAAATTTTGATAAATGAAATGTATGATTATGTTTGGCAATTTTTTATTCATATAATAATAGTAATAATAACTGTATTTTGTAATGTTTTTATATTTAAATATGATCATTCATAATTTCTAATATGTATAGTATTAAATAATTTTTACTATTGAATATTTTAAAAACTGAAAATTATACTTTGGGGTAAAGAAATGAATATCATGGTAGAAGCACATGACACAGAACATAAAAATAAAAACATTACTTCACAAAAGAATATTATTATTATTTTAATTAATATTATTATCACTAGCGGATAAACAGGCACTGTCGTGTCTGTCTATCCGTATTTTTTTTAGGAAAAGACATAAAATTTGTTTATTTATATTTTCAAATACCTTAAAGAAGGATTTGAATTTGAATTATTAATCTATACTTTTCAAAATTACTTTAAAAATTCACGACTTAAACTATAAGGATAATATTTTAAATTTAAATTAAGAAATAGGGATTAAAATTAGAATAAGAAAAAATATAATCAATCAAGATTTGAATTTGAATTAAAAAAAAATAAGGATTAGTGTTAAAACAGATCATTTAAAAAACCAGAATTCAGTATATCGGAATGGAGCGTGAATCAGGGGTATTATTGTTTGGAAAAAGTGGAAACCAAAAAAAGGGAATTTCCTTTATATATAGTTATAGATTACAAGATATTACATTAGATCATTAGACAAGAAAGAATATAAAGAGAATGATGGGGTTATATAAGAAAAAAAATATTAAATAAAAATTTTTAATTGAGATGAAATAAAAGGTATAAACCTTAACATAAATAAGATATTGCGGAGAATCAAACAATATATAAAAGAATTTATGTATATTTTTGCTAATTACATTTTAGAGTAATGAGATAGTGTCTCATTACAGCGCAGGAATAGCCTTCGGGTTCAGAGAGCATATAAAAGAGTTACATTTATTGTGCCCAAGGAGATAAAAGGTGTCTCGATCCTACGACCTATATCAAATTTGAGACACTGTTTTACTCGACTCGACCAAACAAACCCCTTGAAGTGTAAAGAATTTTTATATATAATATGAATCAATTATAATTTTAAAGTTTAAAAATAATTTAAAATAATTTCTGAAAAGATTCACGTAAACATAATTGATTTTTTTTATTGTTTTATATTTATAGTAACAGTACAACCTGGATGTCGTTTTAGAAATTTCAAACTCTTAAAAATTTTATGCTTTCTTTACTTTTTTATAGATATATAGTAAAAGTGATATTAATTAATTTTATAAGTTTAATCTCTAACCATACGTAAAGTATTTCTTATTAAATTATTTTTTACTGATTATTCTGAATTTAATATTCTTATAAGGATTTATGATCATAAACCTCAATAAAATAATAAGATACAAATTAATTTTTAGAGGAAAATTAAAAAAAATTATGACTTGTATGCGAAATCCAAAGGAAAAGAACCTTGCTTTGTTAGATACTTTTGGTTTAAAACCACACATACATTTCATGTTAGACAAATCTCATTTGAGTTACGAACATTTACAACGTAATGGGGACTAGTGGTGTAATCGGGTCGGGTCGGGTTCGGGGTAAATAGAAGTCCAAACCAATAATTTCACCTCGGTTTGGGTTGGTTCGGTTTCAGCTTTTTTTGTAACGTAACCTGAACCGAACCAACCCGACCATCTACGGGTTGGGTCGGGTCGGGTATTGGGTTTGATTATAATAATAATAAAATCCTTACATATGCAGAAAAATCCAAAAAAATCTGAAAAAATTGAAAAAAATAGAAAAAAATCAGCAGAACCTATTTTATACCTAGAACTACTAATTTATACACATAACTACCAATTTATATGGACTTCAACCACACATTATTTTGTTACAAATTTAAACAAAGTGCTCAAAACCAAAACCAATACACATTAAGTGTAGGCAGCATTACCATATTGTCCAAATAGATATTCTGTAAAATTGGAGACACTCAAACAAAACATATATATTCAACGCATTCTGCTGCACTTGCTTATGAATGATGATCATGAATATATATACATATATATCATCACATGATCACTTATCAAGAAAGGGAAAAAATGATTTTGAATATAACACTTGTTTACAGTTCACACAGGAATTAATTACACATGTATAATCAAAATTTCACAGGATTTCCACCACCTGGGGTCATAGCTCAAGTCATTGTGTGATGGCTATAGAATTGAGATAAATGTCATAATTAAGTTCATCACATCATGGTAACAACTCTTTGATACATCAAGAAATCAGAGCTGACAAAAACTACAAAAGATCGGTTACTCTAATAATTTTAGCCAAGATGTGAGGAGTGAGAGGAGCAGTGAAAAACCAACCCAGACCATTCACTTATATCTACAATTTATTCCTACAATCCATGTTCCAAAAACAATAAAAAAAAAGAAGTTTATTATGTAATTTTGTGTTTTTCTAGATAAACACAAACTTTAGAAAGGATTAAAGAAACAACTGACACACATTCAAAACCAAAAGCTTTTGGTAATTAGGATGTATTGATAAAATTAATAGAAAACAAGGCACTGTCATGAAAAATCAAAGTCAAGGATGCCAATTACATCTCCAAAAGTTTTAAGTTGATCAACTGGCAATGGTCGAGAGACTTCCAACTCCACCTGCACATATCCAACTGTTTTAAAACACATCAACCCTTAATTTAAATACACTAGCCAAGGAGTGACGACAAAAGACGATAAAGCAAGTAAAGGAGAAAAATGACTCAACATTAATGAAGAAGGTTAGGCTCTGTAAATTGTAATTCTAATTATAAGAAATATAACCTTCCAAGTTAAAACGCCAACATAAGCCTATTTTACTAAAATACAAGAGAACGTTAAACTTGAATCCAAGGAAACATGATAATGGTAAACTAATAAGATAAAAACTTGCTAGTTTAACATAAGCATCCAGGTAAAATTTAAAGACATTTCCACCCTAAGAATTTAAAGACATTTCCCTTTCTTGATAGAGAACGATTCTACAAAAACCAAACAAAGACACACGGTTAGGGTTACCTGAGAGCAGAAACGATCCTTGCCAAGGGAGGATAACACTTCGGGCAACCATGAGCGGCGGAGACAAGGGGAGGGTAAGCTGTAAACGGCGGCGACGGAACCAAAAACGGTGGGGGGACGGAGGACAGTACGGGACGACGACGAGAGAGAACAGGGGATGAGGGAGATTAGGGAACGAGAGAGGAGAAGACCTTGCCAAGGGGAGGAGAAGACCTTCGGCAACCACGAACGGCGACGATAAGGGGAGGAGACGCTGTTAACGGCGACGGCGCGATGAGGAACGGTGAGGGAACGAGGGAGGCTAGGGCACGGGTCGGGAAGCAGAAAGGGGGAAAAATCTGAGTGTGATTTGTGAAAGCAAGTAAGTAACCCCCTCAGGCCTCAGCCTCACACGAGCATTGTAGTTCGAGTTCGGGTTGCTCGGGTATGGAAAATGAGAACCCGATACCCGAACCAATCAACCACCGGTTTGATCTAAAAAAGACCTGAACCGAACAATCACCCAACCCAAACCATTTTTTTCAATTGGATCGATTCGGGTCGACCGGGTTGGCGGGTTAACCCGAATCCGCTTACACCCCTAATGGGGACAGACTCTCATAGTAGAGTTAATTTTCTTTTATACAAATTATCAATATTGAGAATTTTCTTAAACGGAAAGAGACATTTATCACATGAAAATCACCCTTTAGTTTGTTATATTATTATTATTATTATTATTATTATTATTATTATTATTATTATTATTATTATTATTACTTAATGATGCTAGACCTATGACAAATAACTGAGTTACATGCGTCCTTCCAATTCCTTAAATTCATATGCGAATCAATTATGATTATTTAGTTTGTATGCAACCCTATTCATAAAATCTCAGTATCATCACTAGATTTAGTATTTCATTTACCTAATATCAAAACATATCCTAAATATATTCTATAGGATCTTATGCCAAATTAAATAGTTTATTACATGTTATATATGGATATAAATATAGATGAAAACCCTCCCTTACAGTGTCAAAGTTCCTCTAAATTGCACCACCCTTCGTACTCTTCCGTTGACACCATCATAGGTAATGTTTACTAGCTTTAATTATGTGAAATATCCACATGATGCTATACACATTTTCTTTCACTATTTACTTGAAGATCAATTTTATACGAATCCCCAAATTTATTTTTATTTTCACTCACTATTTACTAATAATGGTCAAATGTAGAACGAAAACCTGCTCATTTGCCATGGCTGACAACTCATTAAACGCAAGGGAAGAAATTGTGCAATCACACACAGAAATAGCCATTTCTAGCTTTGCTCAGCGAGGCCAACAACAAAAACCGAAGAAGAAGAAAGGGTTATCAAAAATTCTGGGGGGGTGAAGCTATGTTTTGGTATAAAAAATGAAAGTAGAATGAAATTTGAGTATGACTCAACTAGCCATGCTTTAAATTTTGATGATGGGATAGACAGGGAATACGATGCTAATGTGCGAAGTTTCTCGCAACGATTCGCAAACCCACAAGGGAGTCATAGTTGAACAATTATCAACAGCAAGAAAGAAACAAAATAATTTTTTTTTTTTTGGATTGAAATCATGCTAAGCTAAAATTTTGTTTTCTAGAGATTGTTTATTGATAGGATTAGGATACATAGAATTTATGAATTATTTTTTACTTTTTATTTTTCATTAATTATGTATAGGTTATTTTCATCATAGTTTAGGAATAAATATTGTAAATGTTGTATGGCTATTTTTTTAGAAATGGAATTAATAGCAAAAGTTATTTTATTGGATGACATATTCTTATAATATTTTGATTGCATCTTACATTATTTTATATTATCTGAAATTATATTATAGGATTGGGTTTCACATTTTATCATAATTTATTTTTCTTTGTTTCCACATTAATATATTATTACAGGTCTCTTCTAATATTTATATTTAATATAGGGAAATGTCAATTTCTACGAAGATTACGTGTACATTTTTCATTGAATAAGTTAAAAAACTTTTTAAAAACAACCAACCTACCATGATTTATTTAAAAAGTATCTAAGTTAAAAAAAATACTTTCGTTTTGTTCCATGGTTAATTGATTCATAGTATATAGTAGCACTGTTGTTTAATATAATATAAACTAAAACTTTTTGCCTAGAAAATCTATATCACATGTTCATCATTATAATTTCAAAAAAGTTTTGCTAAATGAAATGTATGATTATGTTTGGCAATATTTTATTCATATAATAATAGTAATAATAACTGTATTTTGTAATGTTTTTATAATTAAATATGATCATTAATAATTTCTACTATGTATCTTATTAAATAATTTTTACTATTGAATATTTTAAAAACTGAAAATTATATTTTGGGGTAAAGAAATGAATATCATGGTAGAAGCACATGTCACAGAACATAAAAATAAAAACATTATTTCACAAAAGAATATTATTATTATTTTAATTAATATTATTATCACTAGCGGATAAACAGGTACTGTCGTGTCTGTCTATCCGCATTTTTTTTGGGAAAAGACGTAAAGTTTATTTATTTACATTTTCAAATACCTTAAAGAAGTATTTGAATTTGAATTATTAATCTATACTTTTCAAAATTACTTTAAAAATTCAGGACTTAAATGATAAGGATAATATCTTAAATTTAAATTAAGAAATAGGGATTAAAATTAGAATAGAAAAAATAGAATCAATCAGGATTTGAATTTAAATTGTAAAAATAAGGATTCGTGTTAAAACAATTATCATTAAAAAATATAGAATTCAGTATATCCTCCAAATTTAAAGAATGATTTGAATTATTAATCTACACTTTTCAAAATTACTTTAAAAATTCACGACTTAAACAATAAGGATAATATTTTCAATTTAAATTAAGAAACATGGATTAAAATTAGAATAGGAAAAAATATAATCAATCAAGATTTGAATTTGAATTGAAAAAGATAAGGATTAGTGTTAAAAAAGTTATCATTTAAAAAACCAGAATTCAGTATATCGGAATGGAGCGTGAATCAGGGGTATTATTATCTGGAAAAAGTGAAAACCAAGAAAAGGGAATTCCCTTTATATATAGTTATAGATTACAAGATATTACATTAGATCATTAGACAAGAAAGAATATAAAGAGTATGATGGGGTTATATAAGAAAAAAAATATTAAATAAATTTTTTTAATTGAGATGAAATAAATTAAAGGTATAAACCTTAACATAAATACGATATTGCGGAGAATCAAACAATATATATGAAAGAATTTATGTATATTTTTGCTAATTAAATTTTAGGGTAATGAGATAGTGTCTCATTACAGCGCAGGGATAGCCTTCGGGTTCAGAGAGCATATAAAAGACTTACATTTATCGTGCCCAAGGAGACAAAAGGTGTCTCGATCCTACGACCTATATCAAATTTGAGACACTGTTTTACTCCACTCCACCAAACAAACCCCTTGAAGTGTAAAGAATTTTTATATATAATGTGAATCAATTATAATTTTAAAGTTTAAAAATCATTTAAAATAATTTCTGAAAAGATTGACGTAAACATAATTGATTTTTTTTATTGTTTTATATTTATAGTAACAGTACAACCTGGATGTCGTTTTAGAAATTTCAAACTCTTTACTTTTTTTTTATAGATATATAGTAAAAGTGATATTAATTAATCTTATAAGTTTAATCTCTAACCATACGCAAAGTATTTGTTATTAAATTATTTTTTTACTGATTATTCTGAATTTAATATTCTTATAAGGATTTATGATCATAAACCTCAATAAAATAATAAGATACAAATTAATTTTTAGAGGAAAATTAAAAAAAATTATGACTTGTATGCGAAATCCAAAGGAAAAGAACCTTGCTTTGTTAGATATTTTTGGTTTAAAACCACACATACATTTCATGTTAGACAAATCTCGTTTGAGTTACGAACATTTACAACGTAACGGGGACAGACTCTCATAGTAGAGTTAATTTTCTTTTATACAAATTATCAATATTGAGAATTTTCTTAAACGGAAAGAGACATTTATCACATGAAAATCACCCTTTAGTTTGTTATATTATTATTATATTATTATTATTATTACTATTTAACGATGCTAGACCTATGACAAATAAATGAGTTACATGCGTCCTTCCAATTCCTTAAATTCATATGCGAATCAATTATGATTATTTAGTTTATATGCAACCCTATTCATAAAATCTCAGTATCATCTCTAGATTTAGTATCTCATTTACCTAATATCAAAACATATCCTAAATATATTCTATAGGATCTTATGCCAGATTAAATAGTTTATTTCATGTTATATATGGATATAAATATAGATGAAAATCCTCCCTTACAGTGTCAGAGTTCCTCTAAATTGCACCACCCTTCGTACTCTTCCGTTGACACCATCATAGGTAATGTTGACAAGCTTTACTTATGTGAAATATCCACATGATGCTATACACATTTTCTTTCACTATTTCTTGAAGATCAATTTTATACGAATCCCCAAATTTATTTTTATTTTCACTCACTATTTACTAATAATGGTCAAATGTAGAACGAAAATCCTGCTCATTCGCCATGGCTGACAACCCATTAAACGCAAGGGAAGAAATTGTGCAATCACACACAGAAACAGCCACTTCTAGCTTTGCTCAGCGAGGCCAACAACAAAAACCGAAGAAGAAGAAAGGGTTATCAAAAATTTTGGGGGGGGTGAAGCTATGTTTTGGTATAAAAAATGAAAGTAGAATGAAATTTGAGTATGACTCAACTAGCCATGCTTTAAATTTTGATGATGGGATAGACAGGGAAGACGATGCTAATGTGCGAAGTTTCTCGCAACGATTCGCAAACCCACAAAGGAGTCAGAGTTGAACAATTGTCAACAGCAAGAAAGAAACATAATAAGTTTTTTTTGGGGATCGAAATCATGCTAAACTAAAATTTTGTTTTCTGGAAATTGTTTATTGATAGGATTAGGATACTTAGAATTTATGAATTATTTTTTACTTTTTATTTTTCATTAATTATGTATAGGTTATTTTCATCATAGTTTAGGAATAAATATTGTAAATGTCGTATGGCTATTTTTTTAGAAATGTAATTAATAGCAAAAGATATTTTATTGGATGACATATTCTTATAATATTTTGATTGCATCTTACATTATTTTATATTATCTGAAATTATATTATAGGATTCGGTTTCACATTTTATCATAATTTATTTTTTCTTTGTTTCCACATTTGATATATTATTACGGGTCTCTTCTTTTTTTTTTTTATAAGCAAAATGAATTAATGAGAGTACAAGGGGTACTCTAACCCATATACACACAATACAAATTGAAATAAGACTTTTGTCTCAAAAAACTAGAGAGCCAAAACAAGCTCTAAACCAATCAAAGAAACAACACCCTAACATCCTATAACAGAAAGAAAGATTACCCATTACAAATGAAACCCTCACATCCAGCAACTAATATATAGATAACAAAGCTACAAAGTAATTGAAAACAAAAGCCACCCCTGTTGCTAATGACTAGGCGGAATTATAAAAAATTGTGTTATTGATGAGCCAATAAGGATTGAAAATGCTGATACCTGATGCCTTGGCCTTTTTACTGTAGAATCATACACCTAACAACTTGGAAAATTTTGTGTAAAATCTGCTGAAAGAATAATGACAGTTGGAGCAATTAAGTAAAACAGCAAGATGGATTATGAGACCATGAATAAAAGTCATAAGTGAAAGATAGACATCTACCCCTTAACCATCTCCAAGACCGTAGCTGTACCAAATTGACCATAACAAAAACTGAATTTGTTTTAGATGAAAAAATCGGTTCATTTCGAGTCAGCCATATTGTCCACATAACAGTTAACCAAATGACAACCCAACAATGTTGGTATTTGGCAGACCAGTATGTAAGACCAAAGAAGTGTTCCAGATTTTGTGAATAGCAATTATGCAACACTGTATTAAGTCCTAACCAATTAAAACATGCCATCCACAATTGATGAGATACCTCACACTCAAAAAATAAATGAGAAGTAGTTTCTTCCTTATTCCTACACATCACACATTCCAGTTGTGATGATTGCAAAACACCTCTTCTAAACAAATTATGTTTAGTTGGAATTCTGTCCAAGATGACCCTCCAGGAAAAAGCAGAGACTTTTGTTGGAGCAATACTATTCCAGATCCACCGAAAAACCACATTGGAGGAAAAAATCCTTTCATTCCTCAAGACCTTATATGCTGAGTTCACTGTATAAATCCCTTCTGATGCACCAAGCCAACTCCACTTATCAACAGCAGAAAAATTTAACTTGACTTGACTAAGCTCAAGAATAAGCATAGTCAAAAGCTGCTGCTCCCATGATAGTAGTTGTCTTCGCCAATTCCACTTCCTTTCAGCTACACCCCCCTCCCAAACAACCATATCAGCAATAAAAACATTTTTATTTTCTATTAGCTGATATAAACGACTAAACCTATATGCTAAAGTTCCATTCCCTAACCACTTATCCAACCAAAACATAGTATCACCCCCATTCCATAGTATCTTACAACAGTTACCATTGAACCACTCCGTAGAAACAATATCCCCAGAATCAATTCTATTTAAATCTACCCACCATCTCGAACCCCTTACCACTCCCCTACTTGAAAAAGGTAACCCTTCACCATATAATGATCTAAGAACTCTCACCCAAAGACTGCTTGTCTCCACCAACATTCTCCATCTCCATTTTCCCAGGAGGGCTAAATTAAAAGCCATAAGATCTTTAATCCCCAACCCTCCCTGATTCTTTTCTCTACAAACATCATGCCAAGCTACTCAATTTATTTTTCTATGATCCTGATCCCCACCCCACAAAAATGATTTAAAAAGAGATTCGAGGGAAGAGATGATACCTTTTGGAGCCTTGAAGAATGATAGAAAGTAGATCGGGATGGAATGTAGAACGGACTTTAGGAGAGTAATTCTACCACCAAAGGACAATGTCATACACTTCCAACGAGACAAACATTTTTTCACCATTTCAATAACAGGCTGCCAAGTGTTGAGCTGTCTATGGTTCGCCCCAATAGGAAGCCCAAGATAATTAAAAGAAGAAGATCCTACTCGACAATGCAAAACAGATGCCATTAGATGAAGCCATTGTGTCTCCACGTTAAAACCCATAATTTTGCTTTTAAAAAAGTTCACTTTCAGACCGGAAGCAAGTTCAAACAGCCTTAAAATTGATTTGATTGACCAAATATTTGACTCAGAAGCCTGCCCCATGATGATTGTATCATCGGCATACTGTAAGATATCCACCTGTACATTATCCTTTCCCACTAAACACCCCTTAAACCTTCCTAACTGACTGGCTTTATTGAATAGACTAAACAAACCTTCTGCTGCAATTACAAAAAAAAAAGGTGCCAGAGGATCCCCTTGACGCAGTCCCTTTGATACTCCAAATTCATCTATTGGGCTACCATTTACTAGGACAGAGATTCTTGATGTTTGTAGACATTCAGCAATCCAATTACACCATAGCAAAGGGAAACCCATCTTTGTCATCACAAATTGTAAAAAGGACCAACTCACCGAATCATAAGCCTTTTCGAAATCAACCTTGAACATCGTTCACCGGGGCATTCGACCCTGAGGCTGCTGCCAAATGGCTCAAGGATCTCAAGAGGATCTTTGGGGTCATGAGGTGTTCTGAGAAGCTGAAGGTGTCATATGCTACATACAGGCTCCGGGGAGAGGCTAAGGACTGGTGGCACGGAGTTAGTGCCCTCTTTGGTGCACCAGAAATTCCCATCACATGGGAACAATTTGAGACTGGCTTCCTTGACAAGTATTTCCCGGCCAATGTGAGGAGGCAAGAAGAGACTGAGTTTCTACAGTTCAAGCAGGGGAGTCTGACGGTGGGGCAGTACGTGGCAAGATTTGAAGAATTGGCCAAATACTCTCGCTTCCTTCAGGTCCACCCTGATGAGGAGTGGAAGTGTAGGCAAATAGAGGAAGGTCTTAAACCGGAAATCAAGAGGGCAGTGGGGTGACTGTTGTCCAACCTGCACAAATTATAATTATAATTCTCCGATCTGCAAAATACTTGTAGTAGAATGGTATAAACCGGGTCAAACCCTGAAGATCCACTCAAATTAATCCTTCTTTGGGGGGGGTTTGATTGATTGGAATAAACTGAAGAAAATAAAAGATCAAGTTAAAAGCAAAGGTTGAATCAATTCAAGACAATATCAATCCAAGGAATTTAGAGGCTATTTTCGTGGTAAATCATTGGTTATTAATAACATGCATTTAAGAGATTAAATGTATCAACTTAGAATCATGTGGAACCCATACAATGATCCCAGATTCACTACTGAAATAATTTCCAGAATTCAATTGATTAAGATTAACAAGATTAAATAACCATAAAATCTTATGTTAGATCCAAATCAATTTTATAAACGGAACCCAATTGAAGTAAATAATTAAATGAACACCTTCAATTTAATTCCTTACTCTATTGTTTTTAATCGTTGTATGATGATTAACCAATCAAGAGTACAACATACATCAATAACAAATTTCATAACCAAAACATGTTAACCAATCAAGCTTTGATAAAAGAAATATGACATTGAAGCAAGTAGAGTAGAAAAGCAAGGTAGATGTAATTCAATGAGCATGTAAATGAAGACCAAACCTCAAAACCAAGATGAAAATAAGCTTGACCCCTTAAATTGAATAAAAACTTAGCCTTTCATAAAGACTTTACAAAAAGATGAACAAAACTAAATGAAACTCTTAGTAATTTCTACTACAACTTGGATGCTCTTCTCCCTAGCAAGCCCTCCTATTTATAGGAGGGGTAAAGATGTCATTCCAAACATGATCACTCGGTCATGACTAAGCATGTTTTATCCACAAATGGACTTATTGATCAATTACCTAATGCATTTGTCCATTACTTTGAATTGTTCACCTACTCTAGCTATCATTCACCTACTTGTCTCCCACTTGCATCGAGCATATCATCCTCAATCTGGCAGAATCCAATAGAGTTGTCTTCAGATGAAATCAAGCCCTGGATCTTAGCTTTCAAATTTCGTTGGGTTGAGCCCAAAAGGAGTTTTATATTCCAAGTTATGGCCCAATCATTGAGTGCTAGTCAGGTTTTCATGTGATGCTGACTATTTTGTCTTCCAAGCCCATTTGGACTCACTAGCCATCCGATTTAGCTCTTAGGTTCTTCATCAAAGTTGTAGGGCTTTCTTTTATCTTTCCTAAAATATAAATAACATAATTTTTAGATGTCTAGAACTCATGTTATGCTTGAAATACGAAAACAGTTTAATGCTGAAAAATGTAATTAAGCCTAATATGAACCTGAATTGGCATAATATGCTTATGACTTGTTAGTTAAGCATAAAAGATGTATTAAAAGGTTAAATTTGAGCAATGATTAATGTGTATAATTTGTATTTATCATGGGGACCTTGGAGATCAGGGATTTTCCTACCCTGGTCAGCAAGTGCCTCATTGTTGAGGATCACCAAAAGGAGGTCGAGGCATCCAAGCCCTCGGATCCTAAGGGCAAAAGGAAGATAGAAGACCCTGTTCAGGGAAAGGGCTCTAGGCCCAAGTTTCAGAGTAACCCCACCCTATCCATCTGTCCCGCTAAGAATCCGGGAGAGATGCCTACTTGCTCCACACATTTTTATATTTGTGGAACCAAAAATGATATCATCAACATAAATTTGGACAATAAGTAAATCTTTCTTACAAGTTCTTCTAAATAGTGTAGTATCAATTTTTCCTCTTGTAAAATCATTTTTAAGAACTAAATTGCTTAATCTTTCATACCAAGCTCTAGGAGCTTGTTTTAATCCATATAAAGCTTTTGATAATTTGAAAACATGATTCGGATGCTTATAATTTTCAAAACCTAGAGGTTGGTGTACATATACTTGCTCATTTATAAAACCATTTAGAAAAGCACTTTTAACATCCATTTGGTATAATTTGAAATCTTTAAATGCAACAAATGCAAGAAGAATTCTAATAGCTTCTAATCTAGCTACTGGTGCAAAAGTTTCATCAAAGTCAATACCTTCTTGTTGATTATAGCCTTGTGCCACTAACCTTGCTTTGTTTCTGATCACTCTTCCTTCTTCATCCATCTTGTTTCTGAAAACCCATTTTGTTCCAATTATGGAATGGTCTTCTGGAGGAGGAACAAGTGTCCAGACCTTGTTCTTTTCAAACTGATCCAGCTCTTCTTTAATGGCTTTTATCCATGAATCATCTTCTAGAGCCTCATTTACATTTTTGGGTTCAATTTGAGATAGAAGAGTTGTACTATTTTCATTTCTCTTCAGCTGGGAACTGGTTTTTACTCCTTCTATGGTACTCCCAATGATTCGTTCATGGGGATGGGCAGTAATTAGTTTCCAGCTTTTAGGAAGATCATCCTTATGTGAGCATGTATCTTCTGTAGAATTTTCTATAGGATTTTCCTGTTCTGTTGTATCTTCTGATGGGTTCTTACTGTCAGAAGATATCTTCTGCAGCTTATCAGACTCATCATCTGATTCATTGTTGTACTTTCCTTGAGAAGAAAGGTTAGTATCATTGAAAATAACATGCATACTTTCTTCTATGGTCTGATTTTTGACATTGTAAACTCTATAAGCTTTTGAAGTAGTAGAGTATCCAAGAATAATTCCTTTTTCAGATTTTGCATCAAACTTTTCAAGATTTTCTTTGTTATTTAAAATATAACAATCACATCCAAAAACATGAAAGTATGCATTGTTGGGTTTTCTCCCTTTCCATATTTCATATGGAGTTTTGTTGAGTATGCTTCTGATGGAAACTCTATTAAGTATATAGCATGATGTGGACACTACTTCAGCCCAAAAATACTTTTGAATTCCACTATCACTTAACATAGTTCTTGCCATTTCTTGGAGAGTTCTATTTTTCCTTTCAACAACTCCATTTTGTTGTGGAGTTATAGGACATGAAAAATTGTGAGAAATTCCATTTTCATAAAAAAATATTAAAAGAAAAGTTTTCAAACTCTCCTCCATGGTCACTCCTTACAGAAGCAATTAATTGACCACTTTCATTTTGTATCTTCTTGGATAAAATTTTGAAAGCATCAAATGACTCATCTTTGGTGGTGAGAAATAAAACCCATGTGAATCTAGAGTAATCATCTACTATGACAAGACCATACTTTTTTCCTCCCAAACTAGGTGTCTTAGTTGGACCAAATAAGTCAATATGTAGTAGTTCTAAAACTCTTTTGGTAGGGATTACATTTTTAGGATAGAAGCTTGAGTGGGTTTGTTTCCCTTTAACACATGCATCACATACTTTATCCTTTTCAAACTTGATTTTCGGTAACCCTTTCACCAAATCCATTTTAGAGAGTTTTGAAATACTTTTCATATTCAAGTGACCTACTTTTCTATGCCAGATCCATTTATCATTTTCAAAAGAGGCAAAGCATGTATGATCAGATAATTCTTCTAAGTATATACTATAGAGGTTTTTATTTCTAGTTCCTGAAAACAGAACCTTCTTAGTAGATGATTCTCCAATTTCACAAAATGTTGGTTGAAAACTTCATAGCCACTGTCACAAAGTTGACTTATGCTAAGAAGATTATTTTTTAACCCTTTAACATAGTAGACATTATTAATTTGGGTAGAATTCCTTATACCTACCTTTCCAATACCTTTGTTGTGTGTCTTGTTGTTGTCTCCAAAAGTTACTGTTCCACCCTCTATTTTGTGTAACTGGATGAATTTGTTTTTGTCTCCAGTCATATGTCTTGAGCAGCCACTGTCCAAGAACCATTGCCCTTTCTTCTTCAAGGTTTTTGCTTGTTCCTACATCAGAAAATAGGAAGGATTTAGGTACCCAAATTCTGTTGGGTCCTGAATGGTTAGATACCTTCCTTTTAAAACTCCTTTTTATTTTGTAACAGTCATGGACAATATGTCCAAATTTGTTACACCAAGAACACTTGGGAGGTTGCCTTTTGGCCAGGACAAAGATAGTTCTATCTTTTTTGATGTTTGAGTTTGATTATATCCTAGTCCTGTTTTATCAGAAGTGTCTCTACTATTTCCAATTAATTTATTTAAGTTACTTGTACTGTTTACAAATTTACTTAAATCTTTTTGTAGTTCATCAATCCTTTTCTGCAGAAGATTATTTTCTTTCTGTAATGATACGGATTTTGTATCCTCTACAGAATTAGATTTAATCTGTTTGATTTGTTCAGACAGCTTAAAATGAGATTGTTGAAGGCATTTATTAGTATTAATTAATCTTTCATTATTTTCTTTTAGACTTTCATTTTCCTCTTTAGACTTAACAAGTTGTTCTTTAAGAAGTGCACATTTTTTAGCTAGAGTATGTGATTCAGATAATATATTTTCAAATGCATCTTCTAATTCTCTATATGCAGAAGGGTTGTAAGTAATTACCTCATTGTCTTCATCATTATTTCCAACCATGAGACACAGATTTGCTGTCTCTTCTCCTGTATCCTCTTCTGAAGAACTTTCTGAATCATCCCAAGTATGTTAGGAATATGCACTAGAGACTTATATGTTTTTGGAACATCCATCACATGTACATATTATTTTATAAAGGCAATTCATTCTTTTAAAGAATACAATTAATGTCCTTAGAATAGTAAGCTTAAGCTTCATAAGAAATCAAGTAGATGACTTGATCGTGAGACCTTTTGAAGAACTATTCTTAAAATAGTCCCTAGTCAAGTATCGCCTTAGGACAAAGATGCATTTAGACTAGTATGTGAGTTCATTGATGATCAAATCTCACGGATCATGGATATGAGATATCATGTGCTCACATAGGTACACATTAAGAGTAATGGTGTACTGGACAGACCCACCTTAAGAACGTTGCATGGATTGTTACATAAGTGTCATGAACGTTTCTTAAATTGATAAGTGTTATATATGAAGTCCTTCGACCTGAAATCACTACGATTCCTACATAAGGAATTATATGTTTTAATTATCATCAAACGTTACCTGTAACAGGGTAATCATAAAGTTGGTTTTTGGACATATAATAAATTATGTGGTGGGATGTGAGTGTCCTAGATGGGATTTGTCCCTCCTATGTAACAGGAGTTATATCTGTAGGCCTATTGATAAAGTGAGACTGCAAAATGCATGGCCATGCTCAGGAGGATAACATGAGATGTTTATTTTCTGTACAGTCTACTTGGGGATCAAGAAAACATAAATTGAACTATACAAGGTTGACACAATCCATGCCCTTGTGTTCAATTAGATATTTGGACAAATGGACAGATCATATAAATTATTATCGTAAAATAAGATTTATCAAAGTTATTGATAATCTAATATTTGGATAGTGATGTATTGCTAGATACCGCACACTATTTATGATATTAAATATAAAAGGATTTTATTTAATATCATAACCAAATATTAAAAGCCTATTGGGTCACACGCATACAACATGCCACTAGGAAAGGATAATAATTCTAATTTAATTTAATTAGAATTGTAACATGATGGGCCAGGCCCATAAGTGTGTGGGTTAAGTTAGTGAGGGGGTAAAACCCTAGCTACCACTTTATAAATAGAGCATGAGATGCACTACCCTATGTACATAAGTAATCGTCTTTTACTCTCTATGGCTACTAGCAGAGTTGAGGAGGGTTTCCTAGTTCGGCTGTTGGCGTGGACACCACTAGAGACGTGGTTGCTATTGCCTCGTTCATAATCCTAATAAGGTACGACCTTTCGTTTTAATACCTTTTATGCCTTGATTCGTGTTTTCGCAAAACGATTATAACAAGGAAGGGAATCCATTTATTTCCACTGCAGCCTGACCACATGCTTGATTCCTTTTCAAAGTAGCCATCATGGCTTTTTTATTCTTCTGATGTATCTTTAAGTCCTTCTTTAATTGAGGACATTCTGCTTTGATGTGTCCTGGCCTGTTACATTCATAGAAGATGATTTGAGCTTTTGATCCTTCAAATTTCTGTCCTTCCTTCTTGAGGTTGAAGAATATTTTTCCTTTGCCTTTTCTTCTGATCAACCTCTGGATTCTTTTTAAGATGAATACCAGTTCATCATCATTGTCAAATGACAATTCTTCTTCATCAGAAATCTTTTCTTCAGTTGGATTTGTGCAGTGTCTTCTGGATGTGCTAGCTTTTAGGGCAATTGATTTTCCCTTGCTTGGCAGTTCAACCATGAGTTCTTGCTCATGAACTTTTAGTGAACCAAGGAGTTCATCTAATTTCAGAACAGCAAGATCCTTAGCTTCTTGAATTGCTGTCACCTATGGTCTCCAAATTTTTGGAAGACTTCTAAGGATTTTTCTCACTTGCTCTTGGTTGGAGTAGCTTTTGCCAAGAGACTTTAGGTCATTGATGATGACAGTGAACCTACTGAACATTTCATTTATGGTTTCATGTTCAATCATGTTAAACATCTCATATTGATGAATCAAAATATTAATTTTTGATTCTTTTACTTGGTTAGTTCCTTCATGTGCAATTTTGAGTGTGTCCCATATTTCTTTTGCAGTGGAACATCCAACAACCTTGTCATATTCTCCTCTGCTGAGAGCACAGAGAAGGAAGAACTTGGCTTTGGAGTTTAGAAGATACTTCTGCTTATCTTCTGAAGTCCATTCTTCTCTGGCTTTAGGTTGAGGAGCTACTTCTTGAACTTCTCATTCTCCTTCTTTAGTTTGAGCCAGGATTCTTGTTCTTCTTACTACTGGAATAAAGTTTCCTTTTTCAATAATATCCCAAAGATCAATGTCTTGGGATTCTAGAAATAGTTTCATTCTATCCTTCCAGTAGTAATAATCCTTCCCATCAAATGTTGGTGGTCTGTTCGTAGAAGATCCTTCTGGGATGAACATTGTAGTTCCATGGTTTGTCATTTTCCCTTGATCTTTTCCTCTCTCACTGTTAAGTGAGTTCAACCCTAGAGGCAAGCTCTGGTACCAATTGAAGTTGAAATTCCAATCACAAGAAGGGAGGTTGAATTGTGATCTTTTAAAATTTTATGCAATTTTCTTTTAATACTTAATCTGCTCAAGTTAGACTTGGCTTTGTATTAAAAGGTTATACACCAGAGGATAAAGGTTATAGACTATACAGTATGCAGAAGATATGGTTCCTATATGGAACTTTAGTTTGTAACACTTACTTAGGTATTACTTAATTTTTCAAAGTAGTTTTATGCACATGTAATCAATCATAAAAAAAGAGAGTAGGGATTAGAAGATTGCATACATAGATTTTATACTGGTTCACCTCTTCCAACCTGAGGCTACGTCCAGTCCCTACACCAAGTAGGATTTTCTTGATCAACTTTCAGTTTACAATTTCCTTGGGTACTCCTTACCACTAGTATTCTTTTGCAGCCTCTTCAGGGTCTCAACTGGTTCCTCCTATAACTAAGAGGTGCCTTACTCTTACTACAGTTTCTTCTGCAGAAGATACAGACAACAAGAATCTACAGAAATCTTTCTGCAGAGTTTTCTCTTAACTTATCTCACTAACACACAGTGAAATTCTCTACAAGCAAACACACACAACTTCTCAAGAGGCACTCAATGTGACACCCTTCTACCCCATACTCTTACATATTTAAGAAATTGTAGTTTAGAAAAGGGAAAGTCCCACATTAGGTAAAAAGGTTCACAATTACTCTTATAATATCTCATAGTTCAAAAACGACTTTATTAAAAGAAATTAAACTTTCAAATATAATTTAAATAATAAGCAGCGGAATCTCCAATTCATAAAAAGAACTACTATTAGTCTACTGCCATACAAGGCATCCAAAAGTTCACAAAATACTCCTAATCTAGAAACATATTAAAACATCCTGAATACACCCTGATGTCACATCTATCAGAGCATATCCTTTTAATCATAGTCGACACCAGTCGTGTCCTCCTCAACACCTGTAAAATATATCCACAGAATACGGTGAGGAAAAAGAATACTACCTATACATACACATAGAGAATACCCATCCTTACCCACAACATCATTACATCATGCCATCAATACATTAAATCACCAATGAATAACATTCATCTAAACTCAACATATATTTAACCATATATATCAACATATACATTCCATACTATCATTTCTATTTTTAACGCATAGATACATCCATTATACATTCACCAAGCTCATCATCATCGTAACATCATTCATATATCATCATATAGTTCTCATACCATCATTCACCCAAGTAATCATATATTCTATTCTCACACATAATACTCATCATCATCAATCATTATTTAATAACACAATTTCGTCATCATATATCACACACCAATACTCCTCTCATCATCTACCCAAAGATCATGACTTGGAACTCCACACAATGGGCGCACCTCGTCAATCACTCTAGTTAGTACCAAGGTGGTCTACCGGTGTTACCACACACTATCGTCAATCACTCTAGTTAGTACCAAGGTGGTCTACCGGTGTTACCACACACTATCCGATAGGTTGTACCCCCTCTATGGGCTCGTACAATCACTCCTAGGT
Organism: Sesbania bispinosa; assembly: GCA_026901365.1. Taxonomy (NCBI): domain Eukaryota; kingdom Viridiplantae; phylum Streptophyta; class Magnoliopsida; order Fabales; family Fabaceae; genus Sesbania; species Sesbania bispinosa. The sequence continues at coordinate 115,456 of QLOH01000158.1, read as the reverse complement.
TGCACCCCCTCTATGGGCCCGTGCATTGAACGCCCCATCTTGATCCCCTGAGTCGTACCCCCTCTATGGGCCCGCACAACTTAGTTCACCTCCCGAATTGTACCCCCTCTATGGGCCCGCACAATTCAGGTCCCATCACATATGCTCAAGGCATCTCTCCCAAGTTGTACCCCCTCTATGAGCCCGCACAACTTAGATCACATCATCATCAAAAGGTGATATACACCATCATCATAATCATCATTATCATGCGTTAACATGCTCATCATCAAACATCATCATTATAAAGTGATATACACTCATCATCATCATCATACATCAATATGTTCATCATTAAACATCATCATAATAAGGTGATATACACCGACATCATTATCATCATCACACTCATCATCAATTATCATCATAATACATCATCACACTCATCATCATGATACATCATCACACTCATCATCAAATATCATCATTATTCATCATCATAAGCATCACAATCCTTATCAAACATCATTAATCATCAACACCATACTCATTATAAAGTACTCTCAAACAACATCAATCATCATCAAACAGTTAAGATCTCAAAATCCACTCTGGTAATCGATTACCAACCTCTAGTAATCGATTACCCGCAAACAAGGTCTCTGGTAATCGACTACAACCCCTTTGTAATCGATTACCCGCAAGCAAACTCTCTGGTAATCGATTACAGCACCCCTGTAATCGATTACCCACAGACAAACTCTCTGGTAATCGATTACAACACCCCTGTAATCGATTACCAGCAAGCAAACAGTGCTTCTGGGTTGCCCAGAACACTCTGGTAATCGATTACCAGGAGTGGTAATCGATTACCCGCGACGCAGATCGTAGAGTTCACGATTTCAAACCTCTCTAAACTCATCCAATCAATCCCTAATCAATCTTTTACGTCTAAACATCATGCATAATCATTATTAGCATCCAATATTCCGTAATTCAACAATCAATTACAGATTATACCATCAATTCATCAAAATTCCCAATTTCCCAATCCCTAATCACCCCTTTTTCCATTATTCTCATTATCATGTTTAATCTCATCCAATACTCTTCAATTTACATAAAATCAATCATCAATCAACAAATTATATCATCGTTCTAGGTCATACATTCATCAATTCGAAATTATACTCTTAGATTACTACCCAATCATCCCTACATGCATATACAGGCAATACCCTCTCCCCCACCGTACCTTAAGCAAAGCTTGATCACAGCAAGGAAGTCCTTTCTTGGATTCTTGGCGTTCACTCCACAGCAGCTCTCTCTTGAGACTCCGTTTCTCCCCTCCTTAGCGTTTCACTTACTGACGAATGATACGAATAAGGATTAGGGTGCTCTGTTAACCCCTCCTTACTGAAATAACTAATTGGGCTTGGGCCCACTCTCACCCCCCATTATTCTATTTTCAATTAAAATTATCTTTACGAAATAAAACTAATAATAGCAATACTCCTATTATTTATTTTCCATTAAATTAATTATTTTCATAATTAATCTATTTAATTTAATTAATATTTATCCTAATAAAAATTAAGATGTTACACTCAACACCTTTTAGCCTCCTTGAGTGATTACAGAAGATATGAGTAGAGAAAGGGTAAATACAAGGCTAAAAATAAATACAAATTAAGCACAATAGAAGGTACTCGAGCCAGCTTTCTTCTCTTGAACTTTTAGAAGCAGAATATCAGGTATTTCTGAGAGAGAGAATTTTTCCAGAAGGTAGAAATGGTAAATATGAACTCTGTTGCTTCTTCTGGACTGTGTTGTTTTTTTTCATGAAGTAATGAACTCCTTTTATAGGCAACTTGAATTTTTAGCTGTTGCAATCCCTGGGCAAGGCTGAGACATTTCCAACTGTGTGTTAGGAGTTGTCTTTATCAAAATCAGGCTGAATAACTTCATGTGCAGGCTGTCATAGTCAAAGACAACTGCCCTTTGACTGATTATTTCTTCTGGAGAGCATTTCTTCTGCAGGGATCAATTCCTTCTGAATTTTTTCCTTCAAACTCATGGAGAAGATCATTTCAAACATATTCAAATGAACGAATTTGATTAATTAAAAATATTTTGAACACTTGCAGATGGAGAAAAATTGAGGAATCTAAATTTTCCAGAACACAGCTTCTTCTGCAAATACTTTGACAGTGAATCTTCCTTCTAACGCATTGTTTGTGTGTTATGTCTTTCTTCTGGGCATATCTACTTAGAAGAAAAAGTCTCAAAACATTTAGAATCATTATCCTTTGTAAACTAGAGCATCTTGCTTCTTCTGTCATATGATTTTGCTGATTTGACAGTTGCTATGCTTCTTCTTAGGATGTGATTCTTATAATAGAATGTGCTAAGCCTTCTTCTCAACGGCTTTCTTGCTTTCTTAAAATATGATATATCTTCTGATAGTCTTCAGAGGCTAATAATGATATCTTAAGTTGAATCTTTATATCTGCACTTCCTTACCATACTTGAATAAAATCATTAGTACCTTGAATCAGAATTATACTAACTGGACTTTGATAAGTTTGTCATCATTAAAACATTTTTGGAGGATTTTGAACCTTACAAAAACTAGGCTTCGGCTGTTAGGTAACGGTGGCGACTTTATGTCCCCAAGGGAGATATCCCTTATAGTCTGAGCTCAGTCTAACTGCATGTCAATATATGAAGGAATTTATATATATTTTTGCTAATATAAATTTTAAGGTGAGGAGATAGTGTCTCATTCCAACGCAGAGAAAGCCTCCAGGCTCAAAGAGCATACAAAAGACTTGCATTTATCGTGTCCAAGGGAGACAAATGGTGCCTCAAACCTACGACCTATGTCAAATTTGAGACATTGTCTTACTCCATTCAACCAAAGAAATCCCTTGAGGTGGAAGGAATTTATATATATAATGTGAATCAATTATATTTAAAGTTTAAAAATCATTTAAAATAATTACTAAAAAGATTGACGTAAACATAATTGATTTTGTTTATTGTTTTATATTTATAGTAACAGTTCAACCTGGAGGTTGTTTTAGAAATTTCAAACTCTTAAAAATTTTATACTTTCTTTAATTTTTTATAGACATATAATAACAATGATATTAATTAATTTATAAATTTAATCTCTAACCATACGCAAAGTATTCGTTATTAAATTCTATTTTTATTACTGGTTATTATGATTTTAATAGTCTTATAAGGATTTATGATCACAAACCACAATACAATAATAAGATACAAAGTTATTTTTAGAGGAAAAATTACAAATAATTATGCTTGTATGCACGGAATCCAAAGGGAAAGAACCTTGCTTTGTTAGATTTTTTGGTTTAAAACCATACATATATTTCATTTTAGACAAATCTCGTTCGAGTTACGAACATCTACAACATAATGGGTATAGGTTCTCATAGTAGAGTTAATTTTCTTTCATACAAAAGAATCAATATTGTGAATTTGCTTAAAGGGAAAGAGACATATATCACACGAAAATCACCATCTAGTTTGCTATATTATTATTATTATTATTATTATTATTATTATTATTATTATTATTAGCGGAAAGACAGGCACGGGAAAGACATAGAATTTGTTTATTTATATTTTCAAATACCTCATATAATTTTTTTGTATGAATAAATTAAAATTATATTTAACATTCTAAATTAAACTAAATTAATCATAATGTAAATGTAGTTTGTATATATTTAAAGATAAATAAATACAATTTATGTTCAATAGTTAATTAAATTAAGAGAATGAATGATATCTCTGCATTTAAGACAATGTAAAGTAGTATTGTTTATTTACAATTCTTGTTACTTTGTCAACTATGTCTCTTCCTTAATTGAGAGACCAAATAGTAAATGAATTTTTGGAACATTGTTTTCCTCCCTGCATTTTAGATGAAAAACTTCCTATGTTAATATTCATAGTTAATCCATAAAAAATATTTCATTAAAATAAAATAGCAAATTAAATTAGGGATATGAATCATTGTAAATTTACATGCAAATCAAATTCTCTTGAAATTCATTCCCAATAATCTATAAAGTAATAAGAGTAAGTAATTTTATTCAATTTACATGCATTTTAAATATATTCTTATATATAAATTTAAATGTAATCCTAATTTATTTTAATAAAAATAATAAATTATATTACTTTCTTCTTAAATATACATATGAATATTATATTATCTCTTTAAAATATTTAATGCATTTCACTTAAATATAATCATATATTCATCTATTTCAATTAAATGCAGTCCTATTTGAAATAACTAAAAATCTTCACCGTATCCGTACAAAAATTTAATAGTGTTAAGCAAATATTTCATTATATGTTTGAGCAAACTTAAATTAGGGATATGAATCACTGTAAATTTAGATGCAAATCAATTTCTCTTGAAATTCATTCCCGGTAATCTATAAAAAATAAGAGTATAACAAATTTTATTCAATTTGCATGCATTTTAAATATATTCTTATATATAAATTTAAATGTAATCCTAATTTATTTTAACAAAAAATAATAAATTATATTAACTTCTTCTTAAATAAAGAGATGACTATTATATTATCTCTTAAAATATTTAATGCATTTTAATTAAATATAATCATATATTCATCTATTTCAATTAAATCCAGTCCTATTTGAAATAACTAAAATCTTCACCTTATCCGTACAAAAATTTAAATCTAATCCTATTTTATAGTAATATGTAGTCTACAAAATAATTTATTTTATTTTCTTAATTATTTATATTTCAATATTATAATTGAAAATTTAATTACCTTGATCTCACTCACACTCTATTTTGCTCGTATCAATATTTGTCTATTTTGATTATTTTACCATGTACTAAATCATCAAACAATTAACTATTTGAAGAAAATTCCTGAGATTAATCAATCTCATTCATACTAACTCAACATTTAAGCATAAGAAATGAAAATAAGTAGAACAAATATAAGAAGCATGTAAAACAAAATAGAACCTGGAGATTATGCTCTTGCTAATTTTTAAATTTCAGATCCTTCTATTTGTGACTTATCTTTGTTTGATCTCTCCGTTCTATTTTTTCGCATCACAACCTCTTGTATGTAATTTCTTCAGAGCGTTAATTCTTGCTGTTGCAACGTCTTTCTGTTGATCTCTGCTGCAATGTCTATGTTGATCTTGTCAGTATTTATAAATCCTTTTTCCTTCAATGTCTTTCTCTTAAAAAAATTTACAAAAGGATATTAAAAATTCACGACTTAAATGATAAGGATAATATTTTAAATTTAAATTAAGAAACAGAGATTATAATTTGAATAAGAAAAAATAGAATCAATCATAATTTGAATTTGAATTGTAAAAATAAGAGGTATAATGGGAAAATAAATGTGGACACCAAATTGAGACATCGCCTTTATATAAAGGTATAGACAGTGTTATAAAAATCGGCTCGGACCGGCCGGTCGAACCGGTTCGACCGGAAACCAGTAATATGACCGGTCCAAGCCGTATGTTAGATCGGACATGCAATGGAACCGTTGAGAACCGGTTTGACTCGGTCGATTTTAGTACCGGTGTTGTGGTTGAACCGGTCGAGTTTTGAAAAAAGAAAAACAGAAGAAAGTTTGGTAGCAGAGATGGCTTCCAACGAACAGATCTCGGTGGCAATGGAGGGGGATTAGTGGCTGAGAGTAACGTGAGATAAAGAAGAAGCTTCAATAAATCTGGAAGTACCTTCCTTTTTGTGGTCGTTGATGCCATATTGTTGCAAGCAAAATAAAAGCCAGAGAAAACCAGTAAACACACATCCACCGTCTCTCGAAGTTCATAATGTGCGTATGAAGTAGAAGATGAGAAAGGTAAATAGTCTTCTTAGAAGTTGCAGTATGGGAAAGGTCTATAAGTTTCTTGGAAAAAGAAAAAGCATTGGAAAGGAAACCACCACCTATCAATTGTCAAGTCTCATGAGGTTGAATAAATTTGTTTGATTATTTTTATTTATTTAAAAGAATTTAACCATATATTATTAACTATCCCTCTTTAAAGCTTGCTGAATCATTTTCGGATAAGTTTCAACTATCCCTCCTTAATTTTATTTGTTTTTTTATTTCCTATGTAATAAAAAAAGCATTTCACATATGTTAATAATTATTAAATTTTCATTTCAATAATATATATAATCAATTTAATACATATTTATATTAAAATTGGAATTATAAGATTTAATTATATTTGATATAATATATAAAATCTATCAATTTTTATAAATACCGGTTTAACCGGTTCAACCAGTGACCCACCGGTTCGACAGGTGACCCAATGACTCAGTAACTTGACCGAGTTGAGTATCGGTCTGAGTTTTATAACACTCAGTATAGATTATTATTATTATTATTATTATTATTATTATTATTATTATTTCATGGAGCTAGATCGATGACTAATAACTGAGTTACATGTGTCCATCCAATTCCTTAAATTCATATGCGAATCAATTATGATTATTTGGTTTGTATTTAACCCTATTCATAAAATCTCAATATCATCACTAGATTTAGTATCTCATTTATGTAACATCCCAAAAACTAGTGCCTGGAAACTATAGTGAGAGCTTTAGGTTGTGGTTCCGGTCAAGTAACAGAGAATTGGAAGTGGTATGAGATGTTGGGGAATTGAATGAGAATTTAGATACGAATTTGGGAAAGGAACTAAGAGGATAAGGAATTGATTTCAGGGTTTCTAGGGAAGGTTTGGGGGGTTAGAAAAGCTAGAATGAGTAAAAGCATCAAAAACCATAAAATTGGATTCTGGTGGTTGCACGCTCAAGCGGTGCACAGGTAGCACGCTTCAACGTGCTGTAACAGAGAGTGAGCGCTAGAGCGGTGCACTGGACCCACGCTCGAGCGTGCGCGCGACAGAAGCCTTTTAAAACGCGTTTTCCCCCTTTCTTTTCTCATTTTTCCTCCGTTCCTTGAGTTTTTAGAGTGAGAGGGAGAGGGTTTTAGAGAGAGAGGGGGCTTGGAGATGGAGAAGGGCTTGATTGAAGGTGCTCCATCATTCCTAAGGCTTGGATTTCCACCATTCCTCCATCATCTTCTTCCTCCTCTTCCTCCATTGTTGCTCCTTTGAGGTGGGTGTGGTTCTCACTCACTTATTTCTTAGTTATTCTCCTATGTATGCTCCTTATTCTTCCTCCCCTTGCTATTATAGTTGATTATGTATGAGTTTATGCAAAACCTAGGGTTGATTACTAGATTAATTGAATATATGAATTGTTGGCCAAACCCTAGGTTAGGAAATTGGGGATTTGAGGATTTTCTTGCATGATGGATGATTGAACCTTGATTATGTGATTATTGGAGGTTAAAAAGAGGATTTATGTATGGATTGCCTTGGATTGCTTGATTTTGGATAAAATCCATTTGGGGGTTTCACGAAATTGGAGGTTTGGGATGTTGATTATGCCTATAGTTGCTTATGTTCATTCTTATTATCATGTTTATGCACTGAATGAATGTTTGTACATGTTTCTTGTAACGCCCTAATTTCTAAACTTAGAAATAATGTCCATTGGAGACACTACCCCTGAAGTTCTTGAAATCATTACGTTAAATTTTCGATATTGTCACACATTCGCTTAAACTTTTCAACGATTAGCTTAAGCAATTTCAATACAACATCAATTTCATGAATAATAGTAAATCTTACTTAAACTTTAGGGAAGAATCCACACTTGAAGAAGTGTGGTTCAATGAACTCATACCGGAAATTCGGCAGAGTCTCCCCTAAAAACCGGACTATTACCAGAATTCAGCTTAACCTGAAAATCAGCAAAACCAGTACATCTCAATATTTAAACCTATCATAACATTAAAACAAGGCCTCAGCGGCCAAATAAAGAATAATTACATTTATACAAGATACAACAATAGACCTAAATGAGTAACCAAATAACAACAACAAATACATTAAGAAATAATCCTATTAATGAATCTTCCAACCGAAGTAAGATCCAGCTCTATCCTCACCATAACTGCCTCAACATCACCAAAGGCACCTGCACAACTAGAGTAAATCCCCGCAACGTGGGGTGAGATAATAATCTCAGGGAGTATAACTAAACATGCATAAAGTGTGGGGGAAGATCAACCTAACTAACTAATATGTAGCCAAATATCATACTCATATTCATATCAATTAAAGATAATTAACATAACATATTCATGAACTTAATACTCAAATCATTAAAATGCAATAATAATGCAACTCACTGCTGTGCCCAGCAGGCATGAACTTATTACTGAAACTGGAGTTAGACCTGAGCTCAGACTACGGGAAACGTCTTTCCCGGGGACGTATCCCACCCAATACTGGACCGAAGTCAATATCTTTACATAATCAATCAATTTCTTAACTCACAGCACAAGGCCAGCTTAATTAACTCACGGTCGAAACCGGTAAACATGAATTGATAACCCAAAACTAGAATTTCGAGTATTTCGAGTGTTTCGAAAACTTTCGTAACTTCAAAATCCAAGGGATTTATAATCAATTCCTAGCATGAATTATTCAATTCCAGCATAAACTTCATCAATTCAATCATATTAACTAATTAGAAAGGGAATCGAAGAGGTAGGGTTCATACATTAAGCATTTTGTAATCTCGCTACTTTCGTAAATCTCGCTACCCTAAGGTTTTCAACGAAACAACCAACCAAACTACTCAAATTCATGCATACATTACTAATCTAACCACAATTATCATAAAAGAGGGATTAAAGAGTAGGGTTCATACATTGGGGAGAAATCAAACTCAAAGAGAAAAGTGGGTGTGTGAATTATACTCACCAATCCTTGGGAATCAAGAGTAGGATGGAAGATTGAAGTGTTTCACTTGATGATTCTCCGAATCCCTTCCCAAGCTCCCAATTCAGCTTTCTCTCACTAGGTCCACACACTCTCTCTCTAAAATGCGTGAAGGAAGAAGAAAATAGCTCCATTCAGATTTTGCATGTCCAAGTATTTATACTGGATAGAATGCTGTAATCGATTACTAGAGGTAAAATTTACACTAAGAAACGTTTCTGGGAATCTGGTAATCGATTACAACCCTTGGTAATCGATTACCAAAAACTCAGCCCTCAGGTAATCGATTACAGCCCTGTGAGTAATCGATTACCTAAAACTAGCTCTCGGGTAATCGATTACAGACCCTCTGTAATCGATTACCAGCAACTCAAAATTCTTCATTTTAACCCGAATGGAATTCTAACTTAGTTTCTATAATCCACTTTCAATCTTTAATTCCTCTACTCAATTCCCTTAATTACCAATACACAATTAACTTATTTTTAGCCTAATGAGTTATTAAAACTTCTAATTTTGCCAGAACCCATATTCCCTAAGTTCACTTAAGTTAAAGCTTAAAACTTGGTTTTATACTTGAGTTTTAACCCATAGTTCCTCAATTACCTTAATTCCTCAACTTATATTCCCTTAATTACTAATACATAACCCTCTCATTTTATGCCTATTAAGTTATTAAAGTTCCTAATTTGCGGGATGTTTAATTCTACCCCCCTTTTAGCAATTTTGACCTCAAAATTGTTCAAGAAATAGAATTCAAGAATTACCTGAACTAAAAATTCTGGAAGTCGTTCCCGTAAGCCTGGTGAAGTGCATTCCAGAGCCTAGAAATGAACTTAAGGTCCCTATCTGATATGATGTTAGAGGGAATGTCATGTAGTCTGAAAAACTCCTTAACATACAACTCTGCTAATCTTGCTAAGGGAATAGGTACTCCTAACTGGTAGGAGGTGAGCTGACTTGGTCAGTTGGTCCTCGAACACCCAGATAGCATCAAAACTAGTTTGAACACGAGGCAATCCTACCACAACGTCCATAACTAAACTCTCCCACTTCCACTCGGGGATATCTAATGGTAAAAGGGTTCCAGATGGTTTCTGATGTTCTATTTTGACCTGTTGGCATACTAGGCACTTAGAAACACAATCAGCTATGTCCCTCTTCATACCATCCCACCAAAACATCTTCTTTAGATCCTGATACATCTTGGTAGATCCAAGATGTACAGAAAACTTACTCCTATGAGCTTTCTCCAAAAACCTGTTGTTTGAGGCTAACCCCCCTTAGGGACACAGACTCTCCCTTAGAAGAGAATCATCCCATCTCCTGACTCTAAAAACCTTAACTGTTGTTTTCTCTATTGAAGGTTTGAGTCCAAACTCTGAGCTTCCTTGATTAGAGCTCTTAGCTCATTAGTGATCTTAATTCTATGAAGTCCAACACTATGCTCTCCAATTGTTACACCTAAACTTAGGTTTTTGAACTTCTCTGACAAACTCCTTTCATGTATCATCACGAAAGACACATGAAAAGACTTTCTACTCTATTTGAGTATACTTGACTGGCTTGGTTAAACAATACACTAGATAAAGTCTATTAATAGGAAAAGATTCCACGCAGCGACTAAGTAAGGATCCTAATTCCATACCCAAACCCATCAACTACCGGTTAGTTCCAAGTCTTATGTTCTTAATAATCTAGCTAGTTTTGAGAAACTTCTAAGTGATTTACATGTTTATATTCTAACTTCTACTATATTACTATCAATAAGTTATTACACACGTAATTACTCAATCCCTCGAATCACTAAGTTTGTGTTGGTGAAGTAATCCAACACTCATGTCATGTTCAAAGAATTAAGTTCACATAATCACATAGACAAACACCGTACCCAAGTGAGAGTAAAGTCACACATTCTTCTGAGAAAATAACGGAATCCTAACAACACTCATGCCATAAACGTAGGTATAATACCTACCGGTTACAACATGAACACGGTAAACTCTCGTAGTCTCCTATCTTCCCATAATGGGATCTTTCTCTATCCCATCCTACCGATCAAGGCTTGTACTTAATTTGGTTCTAAGTTTCATTGAAAAGGAGAGTGACATAATGTCATCCACACCCTAGTCTTCCTATAAGTACAGATTTCTAAATGCTTTAAAGTTCTAACCTAGTGAGTGTGCCTAACAATGTCCCAATCCTTCCTAACACTCTGGCCAGGCCTAACTATACACAATCAAATCTAACTTTCAGGGTGGGTACAACTTAGTTGTGCTCAAGTATCAAGTGCCTTCTATGGATTCTCATGACCTGCCTATAAAACTACCCCCTTTAAGGCTTCAGGCTCTTCCTAATATTTCTCAGTGTTATATCTATTATGGTGTGAAATGGAATTTCCTATTTCTGTTTGGGATATGAACATATGTAAACATGGTCACACTACCATATATAGGTATATAGTGTTCTAGTATTTCCCTCCTGGGATTCATGGATAAGGCTAAGTATTTGGGTGGCTAGGAAAACATCTATAGCTACTTGATAAATCCTTGGCTAGCTCTAGAGTCGTCTGTTAATCTACCTGTTCTATTCATTTCCCATTAGGACCTCAACTATAATTTCCTCCCCTTTTCTATTAAATTCTAAAAGTCTATGTTATTCCCGCTACTTTTTTATCTTTAACTAAGATATTAGGTTCACTCACTTTCTCTCAGGTGATTCCTAACTCCTTTCTACAGGACTACTCCTAATATGACTTAATTGGGAACTTCCTGTCCTTACCTGGGTTGTAGGTAAATCTACACTACCTTATGTAATCTATACTAGAATTCTAAACTTTCTTGATTAAGGTTCCTCTCCCTTAAGAGAGTTATGGCTAAGGTTTCTCTCTATTGGTGGTAAAGAGTTGAACTGGGTGATTTTGTATGGTGGAACTATTGAGTTGGATATCCAAGAAAATCTGGTTTGTTCTCTCTACCCTGACTAGGGACTCTTACCTCATTCTTTTCTCTGAGTACTTCTCTGAGTCCTTGCGGTTAAAACCGATATGGTTAGACTGAAGGTATGGTGAAGTATTCTCATGTGATAATTTCTAGATTTTCAGGCTTATAAGATATTACTTCCTAATATCATTAAGTATTTCTAAAGGTGAAAAGAAGAGTGAAGGTATGGTTCTTTCAAGATAACTTACTTAATCGGTGGAATATAAGGATATTACTAATTGTAACTCCTGACAATATGATAATAGAGTTGTAAGACTTTGGCTCTAGGGTCACTAAGTGTTCTCTAAATATGAGATGAAAATGTGAGGAAATGGTAGTCGTCATGACTACCTACCTGTCTGGTATAGTCTAAAGATCTGTTCATGTAATCCATGGACAAGGCAAAGAATAAGGTGGCTGAAAGAATTCTCACTCGCCTGACAGTTTCCTAACTACCCTCAAGGTGGCCTAGGAAATACACCTGTTCCTATATTGGCTCAAAAGAAACCTCAATTTCCTAACCCTTCTAAGTTTAGGTCCAAATGTCTATATGTCCCTGCTAAGTTTGCTGACTTTAGGTAAGGTCTTAAGCCTACTTAAGTTAAAGTCCTCTATATACTTTCCCACTGGTTTGGAATCCTTTTGGGTGCCTCTGCAACCACTGGTTTAATCTAAGTAGAGTTTCTATCTTAACTTGGACTACAGTCTTGCATTCCTTCTAACGTGACCTCCCAAAAGTTTGTCTCAAAAGAAGCTTTAACTATGTGAATTACTACCTAACAAGTACACACACATTCTAATAGAATATGACATAAAATCACTCATACAAATCAATGTCACAAAGAGATAGCAATCACACAATACATTCAGATTATACAATCAGAACTACTTTATAAGTCAAACAACAACCATCCTCTAGAAATAACGAATCAAACTTAACTAACCGCCTTAAGAGTGCCTAATGCTTACTAGGGTTTCAGGGTCACATCCTCTAAAGCACCTAAGGTAAGGGTTCTATTTTCAAAATTAACCTAAGTTACTCTCTTTCTAATACAAGAATGGGTGGCTTTAACTTTGTTAAGGAAGTATCCTAACTTCCGGACCAAAGCATCCTACTCACATAACTGATCATAATCACCATATACAATACACACCATAGGAGTGATCAGTCCCTATAATGAGTACATGTACTAGAAGATTATGATAAGTCACGGGCAACTAACCTAACCACAGTCCAATTGGATTGAATTGCTCTGATACCAAAATGTAACGCCCTAATTTCTAAACTTAGAAATAATGTCCGTTGGAGACAATATCCCTGAAGTTCTTGAAATCATTACGTTAAATTTTCGATATCGTCACACATTCGCTTAAACTTTCCAACGATTAGCTTAAGTAATTTCAATACAACATCAATTTCATGAATAATAGTAAATCTTACTTAAACTTTAGGGAAGAATCCACACTTGAAGAAGTGTGGTTCAATGAACTCATACTAGAAATCTGGCAGAGTCTCCCCTAAAAACCGGACTATTACCAGAATTCAGCTTAACCTGAAAATCAGCAAAACCAGTACATCTCAATATTTAAACCTATCATAACATTAAAACTAGGCCCCAGTGGCCAAATAAAGAATAATTACATTTATACAAGATACAACAATAGACCTAAATGAGTAACCAAATAACAACAACAAATACATTAAGAAATAATCCTATTAATGAATCTTCCAACCGAAGTAAGATCCAGCTCTATCCTCACCATAACTGCCTCAACATCACCAAAGGCACCTGCACAACTAGGTAAATTCCCGCAACGTGGGGTGAGATAATAATCTCAGGGAGTATAACTAAACATGCATAAAGTGTGGGGGAAGATCAACCTAACTAACTAATATGTAGCCAAATATCATACTTATATTCATATCAATTAAAGATAATTAACATAACATATTCATGAACTTAATACTCAAATCATTAAAATGCAATAATAATGCAACTCACTGCTGTGCCCAGCAGGCATGAACTTATTACTGAAACTGGAGTTAGACATGAGCTCAGACTACGGGAAACGTCTTTCCCGGGGACGTATCCCACCCAATACTGGACCGAAGTCAATATCTTTACATAATCAATCAATTTCTTAACTCACAGCACAAGGCCAGCTTAATTAACTCACGGTCGAAACCGGTAAACATGAATTGATAACCCAAAACTAGAATTTCGAGTATTTCGAGTGTTTCGAAAACTTTCGTAACTTTCGTAACTTCGAAATCCAAGGGATTTATAATCAATTCCTAGCATGAATTATTTAATTCCAACATAAACTTCATCAATTCAATCATATTAACTAATTAGAAAGGGAATCGAAGAGGTAGGGTTCATACATTAAGCATTTTGTAATCTCGCTACTTTCGTAAATCTCGCTACCCTAAGGTTTTCAACGAAACAACCAACCAAACTACTCAAATTCATGCATACATTACTAATCTAACCACAATTATCATATAAAAGAGGGATTAAAGAGTAGGGTTCATACATTGGGGAGAAATCAAACTCAAAGAGAAAAGTGGGTGTGTGAGTTATACTCACCAATCCTTGGGAATCAAGAGTAGGTTGGAAGATTGAAGTGTTTCACTTGATGATTCTAGCTCCGAATCCCTTCCCAAGCTCCCAAATCATCTTTCTCTCACTAGGTCCACACTCTCTCTCTCTAAAATTCGTGAAGGAAGAAGAAGAAGAAAATAGCTCCATTCAAATTTTGCATGTCCAAGTATTTATACTGGACAGCTGGTAATCGATTACAGTAATGTTGTAATCGATTACTAGAGGTAAAATTTACACTAAGAAACGTTTCTGGGAATCTGGTAATCGATTACAACCCTTGGTAATCGATTACCAAAAACTCAGCCCTCAGGTAATCGATTACAACCCTGTGAGTAATCGATTACCTAAAACTAGCTCTCGGGTAATCGATTACAGACCCTCTGTAATCGATTACCAGCAACTCAAAATTCTTCATTTTAACCTGAATGGAATTCTAACTTAGTTTCTATAATCCACTTTCAATCTTTAATTCCTCTACTCAATTCCCTTAATTACCAATACACAATTAACTTATTTTTAGCCTAATGAGTTATTAAAACTTCTAATTTTGCCAGAACCCATATTCCCTAAGTTCACTTAAGTTAAAGCTTAAAACTTGGTTTTATACTTGAGTTTTAACCCATAGTTCCTCAATTACCTTAATTCCTCAACTTATATTCCCTTAATTACTAATATATAACCCTCTCATTTTATGCCTATTAAGTTATTAAAGTTCATAATTTGTGGGATGTTACATTTCTAACCCCCACCATGTTCATGGAAAATGTTTTGGGTCTTTGACCTCATGAAAATGGAAAAGGAAATGTTTTGGGTCTTTGACCTCATGATAATGGTAAAGGAAAATGATTTGGGTCTTTGGACCTCATGGAAATGGTTTTGGGTCTCATGACCTCATGAAAATGTTTTGGATCTTTAGACCTCATGTAAATAATCATGTTTTGGTCCCTGGACTCATGTTTTTGAGACTCTGTCTCCGGTCCTTGGACTCATGTTACTTAAGCAAGATTTGGTCCCTGGACTCATGTTTTTGAGACTCCGTCTCTAGTCCTTGGACTCATGTTAATTAAGCAAGATTTGGTCCATGGACTCATGTTTTATGGCCTTGCTTGGTCCATGGACTCATGTTAAAGAATTAAGTAAAATTGTTTGAATCTATCACAGTTAATGGGTTAAGGTCTTATGGCCTTCAGGGACGACGGTCTCTGTTAGTCTGAGCTCAGTCTAACCTCACAGATAAGTGGAAAGACCCCTTGGGTGTTGGGTAAAACACTTCATGACTGACCCTGCATTTATGATTGTCATTGGATGACTAACATTACATGTCTCTAATTGTCATTACGAATGTTTTCTTAATTTATCAAGTGATGTATATTATTTTATATCTTGTGCTTTGCCTCCCCACACAGCACACACTGTTATCACACTCACTGGGACGTAGTCTCATCCCACATCGTGGGAAATATCTTTCAGTGTGCAGGTCATTGTTCTGGTACTTAGCAAAGGAGCTGATGACTGACTTGAGGTAGATTATGAAGACGGTCATTGGAGTTCTTTTAGTGTAGTTATTGGTTTACTGATGTAAATTAATATAATTCTTCAGTAAAGGATTAAGTGTAGTTACAGTTAATTGGTAATTGGTGTAGAAACATGTAGTTGGCCACGGAGGCCCATTTTCCTTGGAATTAGATTAGAAATCATATTATTATGAACTGTATTGGTGGTTTTGTTGGTTTTCAGGTGAAGCCGAAAATTGGGAAACGTCTAGTTTTCAGGGGAAACTCTGTCGGATTTTCGGTAGGAGTTTTGGGGAACCATGACACTCCGTGTCTAGGTTCATTTCCCTTAGATTTGAATATAATGTTTCATGTTGTATTGTAGATTGAATTGTAGTGAAGGCTTAAGTAAGCATTGGATTACCTAAGCGATTGTATGATTTGTTCACCAATATCGAAAATGGCGCGAAATAATTTCGGAAATTCGGGAATAGTGTTTCCAACGGACATTATTCTTGAATTGAGAAATTAGGACGTTACAATTTACCTAATATCAAAACATATTTGAAATACATTCTATAGGGATCTTATGCTAGATTAAATATTTTATTACATGTTGTAACATCCTAATTTCTGGATTTAAGAATAATGCCCATTGGAAGCACTATTCTCAAATTTATGAAATTATTTCGCACCATTATCGATATCGACATACAATCGTACACATTAATTGCTTAGGTAATCCAACATTACCTAAGCTTCAAAATAATTACATTTATGGTTAGATATGGATGATTTATAAATGATTTTTCATTTGTCCTAGAATTATTATTTTTTAAAGTATTTTCATTTTCTATTTGATTTATTATGTTTATAGTTAATAAAAGTGCGAGTAATGGGTATGTATTTAAGTACCCAACGAGTAACCAAATAATGGTTGGTCTCGCAGTTGAAGTGGATTGTGACCCGACTTTACCTGCAAGGTCAGGTTTGAATCTTGGAGTCATCATTCTTGGAATGGCTTTACCTAACAACCTCGTCCCAAGGGTTAGACCCACTATGTCTGTGAGGGATTCCCGGTAAAAGACCAAAAAGCACCCAGCAGGGAAGGCATGAGTATTAAAATTGCCACTTATGGGATGGATCTAAAATTGTCACTTATGGGATGGATATAGATCCGAGTACGTACGAGTATTTTTTTTAAATACAGGTATGTGGATGGGTACTATATAATACTTTACTCAAAACCTACCCATTGTCTTTCTTAAAGGACGAGATAGTGAGTAGTGTAGGGACCCAATTAAATTAATTAATGATAGTTATTACAAAAAGAGAAACACGTTGTTGCACTATATTGTATTATTGGTTCCAGACTTACATCACAAATGTGAAACTCCTAAATCTAAGACTTTTCATCCATGAACGCGACCCTTTTTGGCAAGAAAGCAATCACATAGCTAACGCTTTTTTACCAGAGTGGTGTAATTCCCTTTCGAATTTATCACTCTGGTATAAATTTTAAAAAATCTATCAATTTAGTATAATTGTGGTTGTGAAGCATGATTTTGAAATAAAAAATCATACACCCTAAATACGATTCATTAAAATAATATATTTTCACCATAAAATCATATATTTTATGGAATATACGATTTATTATTTTTATTATAAAATATTAAACATCGTATCTCAAAAATACAATTGAAATATTTTATATTTTTTAATTATAAAAAAACTGAATTTTACGTTTTCAAAAATAAATATATAAAATCAATATTTAGATACGATTTATATTTTTTTAAAATATAAATCGTATCTTAAGTATACAATTTATATTTTTTAAAATGTAAAATGTAAATCACGTTTTTTTTTTTAAAAACCACAACCAATAATTTTAGTTTTTTAATTAAATAAATTATGTAATGATGATACGATTTATGTTGTAAATCTTATATCTTTTAAATAAATGTGATATTAATAAATTTTTATAAATATCATACATATATATGTGTATGTAATAAATTTTTATTAATATTAATTATATATAATATTAACTATAATTATTTTGAAAACTTCATTTTAATAAACACCTAAAAATAAATTAACATTACAAGAAACTCATAATTGTTTACACGAGTTAAAAACATAATGATTAACACATATAATAATAACATAATTTAAAAAGCCCTATACCCTACATTACATAGATATATATATTTAAATATCAGTTTGTTTATATGGACAATGACTACGATTGTGACCTGTGCATCAACACAATGTGTATTTTTTTTATTCTATTTGTATCCAGTGCATCTATCTCGTTATGTATACGAGAAGTCTTAGGTCTTCCTAAAGTGTCTCGTCGCATGGTAGGAATAACATAATTTAAAAAGCCCTATACCCTACATTACATAGATATATATTTAAATATCAGTTTGTTTATATGGACAATGACTACGATTGTGACCTGTGCATCAACACAATGTGTATTTTTTTTATTCTATTTGTATCTAGTGCATCCATCTCGTTATGTATACGAGAAGTCTTAGGTCTTCCTAAAGTGTCTCATCGCATGGTAGGATTAGGCTTGAAACTCGGACCTGAATGTGGTGGCCAATATTCTTCATTTCCCAGGGAATGAAACTCATAATGGTAAGCATTGTATACATTATCTAGTCTGTATACGGGGTCAACAAATAAACTAAAATCTAAATTGCAGTAGGCACTTGGAGTAATTACCACTAGTACAAAATATGGATTTTACAACAGGGATTTACATTGGTTATTTAACAAACGATGTAAAAAAAGGAGGTGGTGTAACGCCCTAATTTCTAAACTCAGAAATAATGTCTGTTGGAGACACTATCCCTGAAGTTCTTGAAATCATTACGTTAAATTTTCGATATCGTCACAAATTCGCTTAAACTTTCCAACGATTAGCTTAAGCAATTTCAATACAACATCAATTTCATAAATAATAGTAAATCTTACTTAAACTTAGGGAAGAATCCACACTTGAAGAAGTGATTCAATGAACTCATACCGGAAATCCGACAGAGTCTCCCCTAAAAATCGGACTATTACCAGAATTCAGCTTATCCTGAAAGTCAGCAAAACCAGTACATTTCAATATTTAAACCTATCATAACATTAAAACTAGGCCTCAGTGGCCAAATAAGGAATAATTACATTTATACAAGATACGACAATAGACCTAAATGAATAATCAAATAACAGCTACAAATACATTAGGAAATAATCCTATTAATGAATCTTCCAACCGAAGTAAGATTCAGCTCTATCCTCACCATAACTGCCTCAACGTCCCCAAAGGTACCTGCACAACTAAAGTAAATCCCCGAAACATGGGGTGAGATAATAATCTCAGCGAGTATAACTAAACATGCATAAAGTGTGGGGGAGATCAACTTAACTAACTAATATGAAGCCAAATATCATACTCATATTCATATCAAATAAAGATAATTAACATAACATATTCATAAACTTAATACTCAAATCATTATAATGCAATAATGATGCAACTCACTGCTGTGTCCAGCAGGCGTGATCTTATCACTTAAACTGGAGTTAAACCTGAGCACAGACTACGGGAAACGTCTTTCCCGGGGACGTATCCCACCCATTACTGGACCGAAGTCATGTTTTACTTAGTTTGCTTAACTTTTTACTCACAGCGCGAAGGCCAGCTTATATTACTCACGGTCGAAACCGGTAAACATGAATTGATAACCCAAAACTAGAATTTCAAGCAATTCGAGTGTTTCGAAACTTTCATAACTTTCGTAACTTCGAAATTCAAGGGATTTATAATCAATTCCTAACATAAATTACTTAATTCTAGTATAAACTTCATAAATCCAATCAAATTAACTAAATAGAAAGGGGAATCGAAGGGTAGGGTTCATGCATTGAACATTTCATCAATTTCGTAATCTCGCTACTTTCGTAAATCTCGCTACCCTAAGGTTTTTCAATGAAAATGCTAACTAACTACTCAATTCCATGCATACATTACTAAACTAACCACAATTATCATATAGAAGAGGGATTAAAGAGTAGGGTTCATACATTGGGGAGAAATCAAACTCAAAGGGGGAAAGTGGATGTGTGAGTTATACTCACCAAATCCATGAAATCAAGAGGAGAATGAGAAGTGGAAGTGATTCAATTGATGATTCTAGCTTCAATCTCCTTCCCAAGCTCCAAAATTAAGCTCTCTCTCTCTAAACTCACTCTTTCTCTCTCTAGGGTTCGAAGGGGAGAAGAAGAAGAAGAAAATGAGTTTTTGATTTGCATGTCCGAGTATTTATACTGGACAGCTGGTAATCGATTACAGTAATGCTGTAATCGATTACCAGAGGTAGAAATTACACTAGACAACGTTTCTGGGAATCTGGTAATCGATTACAACCCTTGGTAATCGATTACCAAAAACTCAGCCCTCAGGTAATCGATTACAACCTATGAGTAATCGATTACCTAAAAACTAGCTCTCGGGTAATCGATTACATACCAGAACCCAAAACTCTTCATTTAAACCTGAAAATAGAATTCTAAGTTAATTTCCATAATCCCATTCAACCTCTAATTACCAACACAATAATCTTATTCTAAATCCCTAAATTCACTTAAGTTAAAGCTTAAAACTTGGTTTTATACTTGAGTTTTTAACCCATAGCTCCTCAAATTACCTTAATTCCTCAACTTATATTCTCTTAATTACCAATACATAACCCTCTTATTTTCAACCTAATAAGTTATTAAAGTTCCTAATTTGCGGGATGTTACATTCTACCCGCCCTTTAGCAATTTTGACCTCAAATTTGTTTAAGAAAGTAGAGATTAAAGACTACCTCAACTAAAAGTTCTGGAAGTTATTCCCATAAGCCCGGTGAAATACATTCCAGAATCTAGAAATGAACCTAGGGTCCCTATCTGATATGATGTTAGAGGGAATGCCATAGAATCTGACAATCTCCCTAACATACAAATCTGCTAATTTGCTAAGGGAAAAGGTATTCCTACTGGTAGGAGGTGAGCTGACTTGGCTAGTCAGTCCTCATTCACCCAGATGGCATCAAAACCAGCTTGGACTCGAGGCAAACCTATCACAATGTCCCTAACTATATTCTCCCACTTCCACTCAGAGATTTCTAATGGTAAAAGGGTTCTTAATGGTTTAGATGTTCTATATTGACCTGCTGACACACTAAACACATAAAAACATAATCTACTATATCTCTCTTTAAATCCTGATACATCTTGGTAGAGCCAGGATGTACAGAAAACTTACCTCTATTAGCTTCCTCTAACACCTGCTGCCTGAGGCTACCCCCCTTAGGGACACAGACTCTTCCTTGAAAGAGAATCATCCCATCTTCTGATTCGGAAAACCCTAACTGTTGTCTTCTCTCTTGGAGGCTTGAGTCCAAACTCTGAGTCTCCCTGATTAGAGCTCTCAGCTCACTGATGATCTCAATTCTATGAGGTCTGACATTATGCTCTCCAACTGTTACACCTAAACTTAGGTTCTTGAACTCCTCTAACAAACTCATTTTATGTATCTTCACGAAAGACACATGGAGAGATTCTCTACTCTATTTGGTATACTTGATTGGTTTGGTTAAACAACATCCTTGATAAAGTCTAATCATAGAAAAAGATTTCACACAACAACTAAGTAAGGATCCTAATTCCATACCCAAACCCATCAACTACCGGCTGGTTCCAAGTCTTATGTTCTTAATGATCTAGCTAATTTTGGGAAAATTCCAAGTGATTTACATATTTATATTTTAAGTTCTACTATATTACTAACAATAAGTCATGCACACAATATTACTCAATCCCCCGAATCACTACGTTTGTGTTGGCGAAATAGTCCAACACTCACGTCATGTTCGAGGAATTAAGTTCAAACAGTCACACAAGTGACATCAAACTAAAGTGTGACAGATGGTACACACTATTCTAAGAAAGCATTGAAAATTCTAACAACACACTCACGCCATGAACATAGTTAAAATACCTACGGTCATAGCATGATCGCGGTAAACTCACTAATTTCCTAACTTCCCTTAATGGGATCTTTCCCTATTTCTATCTCACTTTACCAGTTAGGCTCGTACTTAGCTTGGCTCTAAGTTTCTACTGAAAAGGAAGGCGGCTTAGAGTTTTATCCACACCCTGGTTATCCTAGGGGTAAGGAATTCTAAATGTCTTGGCGTTCTAACCTGATGCGCAATCCCACAAACCTTCAATTTGCTCCTGACCCTCTGGGTTGAGTCTAACTACCCATTCTTAATTCTAATTTTCAGGCTAGATATAATTTAGGTGTGCTAGCGTACCAAGTTCCCTTTATGACTTCCTATGTCCTTTCTATAAGGTTACCCCCCTTTAAGGCTTTAGGCCCTCCCTAACATCCTTCAGGGTTCTAAATCTTGATTTCTCCACTGGAGGTGTCAAACATACATTCAAATTTCTAAACTAATTTATGCTTCCCCCCTTCCTACGCTCCTGGGTTATTTTCATTATGGACTAATATTCCCATATCCCCTCTAGTGTGATTTTTATCAAGTGTATGCCTAAAAGAAATTTTAACTATGTGGACTACTACCTAACAAGCACACACACACACACACACACACACACACTCTAATATAATATGCCATGAAATCATTCAACAAACCAACATTACAATCAATTAATAGGACACACAAAACATTCGATTATACAAGTTACACAATCAAGACCACATATAGTCAAACAACAAACCAACCTCCACAAGTAATGAATCTATCTTAACTAACTACCTTAGAGGTGCCTAATGTTCACTAGGCTCTAGGGTCACATTCTATAAAGCTTCTATGGTGAGTATATTGTTCTTAGGAATAAACTTAGGTTACTCTCTTTCTAATACAAGATGGGTGGCTCTACCCTTGTTAAGGAAGTATTCTAACTCCTCGACCAAGGTAACCTACT
Source organism: Sesbania bispinosa (assembly GCA_026901365.1). NCBI lineage: Eukaryota > Viridiplantae > Streptophyta > Magnoliopsida > Fabales > Fabaceae > Sesbania > Sesbania bispinosa. Next base: position 92,473 of record QLOH01000158.1, on the reverse strand, counting down.
CACATAACTAACCATAATCTCCATGTACAATGCACACACTATAGGAGTGATCAGTCCCTATAATGAGTACATGTACTGCAAGATCATAATAAGTTAGGGGCAACTAGCCTAACCACAGTCCAAATGGATTGAACTGCTCTGATACCAAAATGTAACGCCCTAATTTCTAAACTCAGAAATAATGTCCGTTGGAGACACTATCCCTGAAGTTCTTGAAATCATTACGTTAAATTTTCGATATCGTCACACATTCGCTTAAACTTTCCAACGATTAGCTTAAGCAATTTCAATACAACATCAATTTCATAAATAATAGTAAATCTTACTTAAACTTAGGGAAGAATCCAAACTTGAAGAAGTGATTCAATGAACTCATACCGGAAATCCGGCAGAGTCTCCCCTAAAAATCGGACTATTACCAGAATTCAGCTTATCCTGAAAGTCAGCAAAACCAGTACATTTCAATATTTAAACCTATCATAACATTAAAACTAGGCCTCAGTGGCCAAATAAGGAATAATTACATTTATACAAGATACGACAATAGACCTAAATGAATAACCAAATAACAGCTACAAATACATTAGGAAATAATCCTATTAATGAATCTTCCAACCGAAGTAAGATTCAGCTCTATCCTCACCATAACTGCCTCAACGTCCCCAAAGGTACCTGCACAACTAAAGTAAATCCCCGAAACATGGGGTGAGATAATAATCTCAGCGAGTATAACTAAACATGCATAAAGTGTGGGGGAGATCAACTTAACTAACTAATATGAAGCCAAATATCATACTCATATTCATATCAAATAAAGATAATTAACATAACATATTCATAAACTTAATACTCAAATCATTATAATGCAATAATGATGCAATTCACTGCTGTGCCCAGCAGGCATGATCTTATCACTTAAACTGGAGTTAGACCTGAGCTCAGACTATGGGAAACGTCTTTCCCGGGGACGTATCCCACCCGTTACTGGACCGAAGTCATGTTTTACTTAGTTTGCTTAACTTTTTACTCACAGCGTGAAGGCCGACTTATATTACTCACGGTCGAAACCGGTAAACATGAATTGATAACCCAAAACTAGAATTTCAAGCAATTCGAGTGTTTCGAAACTTTCGTAACTTTCGTAACTTCGAAATTCAAGGGATTTATAATCAATTCCTAACATAAATTACTCAGTTCTAGTATAAACTTCATAAATCCAATCAAATTAACTAAATAGAAAGGGGAATCGAAGGGTAGGGTTCATGCATTGAACATTTCGTCAATTTCGTAATCTCGCTACTTTCATAAATCTCGCTACCCTAAGGTTTTTCAATGAAAATGCTAACTAACTACTCAATTCCATGCATACATTACTAAACTAACCACAATTATCATATAGAAGAGGGATTAAAGAGTAGGGTTCATTGTAACGCCCTAATTTCTAAATTCAGAACTTAGTCCGTTGGAAACCAAATTCTGAAATTTCGAAACTAAAACATACAATTCTGGATATCAAACCTCACGTTTACATAAGTATCCAACAAAACTCATATAAATGTGAATAACTTAAACCTTAATTTCATAATCAGAGTCCATAATATACTTAATTATATACATCTGGTCCAACGATTATAAACTAACATCAACAAAACTATATATATATATATGTATATATACGTCAGGCCCGAAGGCTACAAACTGAGCAACTTAAACAAAATCCAAAGAGATACTTCTTTTATATACAATCCAAAAAGAGAAATATCTAAACCCCACGATTCCGACTCTAAATCACTTATTATCTCCTGGAGGTACCTGCGCACCTAGATTATATCCACAAAGCGCGTGGTGAGACTAATGCCTCAGTGAAATATAACTAAACATACTTAGTGTACAGGAAACAAACACCAATCAATGCATACCAACTAATAGACATCAATCATCAATATGTATTCACGATTCATAACATATCTAACTTAATCATGAGTAGTAAAATGCAACTCACTGCTATACATAGCAGGCATGATGTTTTCACTTAAACTGGAGTTAGAACTGAGCTCAGAGTACGGGAAACGTCTTTCCCGGGGACGTATCCCACCCATTACTGGACCAAAGTCAAGTTTCACATAATTATTTAGTTTTCTTAACTCACAGCGCAAAGGCCGGCTTGAATAAACTCACGGTCGAAATCGGTAACATGAATCGATAGTTAAACCAGAATTTCGAACATTTCGAGTGTTTTCGAGACTTTCGCAAGTTTCGTAACTTTTGTAACTTCGAAATTCAATAGCTTTACAATCGATCCAAGCATAATCTAATCAATCTCATTGCAAACATCATAATTCCATTCATTTTAATCTCAAAGAAAGGGAAACAAAGGGTAGGGTTCATACATGGAGCAATTTCGAAATCTCGCTACTTTCGTAAGTTTCGCTATCCTAAGGTTTTCAACGAAAATCACCGATTAAACTACTCAATCTTACACCACTATCAATGATCTAACTATAATATGCATATAGAAAGGGAATCAAGAGAGTAGGGTTCATACAATGGGGAGAAATCAAAATCAAGGAAAAGTGAGAGTGTGTGAGTTATACTCACCAATTTTCTTGAAATTCTCAAGAGGAATTGATTGATTGGGAGTTCCTTTGATGAATCCTAGCTTTGATCCTCCTTAACCACTTCAATATCCCACTTTTTCTCTCTAGAAACACTCTTTCTCTCTCTAGGGTTCGAAGGGGAGAAGAAGAAGAAAAATGAGCTGCTGATTTGCATGTCCGAGTATTTATACTGGACAGCTGGTAATCGATTACAACAATGCTGTAATCGATTACTAGAGGTAGAAATTACACTAGACAACGTTTCTGAGAATCTGGTAATCGATTACAACCCTTGGTAATCGATTACCAAAAACTCAGCCCTCAGGTAATCGATTACACAAAATTCAGCTCTCGGGTAATCGATTACAGACCCCCCTGTAATCGATTACCAAAAACTCAGCTCTCAGGTAATCGATTACACAGAATTCAGCTCTCGGGTAATCGATTACAGACTCCCTGTAATCGATTACCAGAACTCAAAACTCTTCATTTAAACCTGAAAATAGAATTCTAAGTTAATTTCCACAATCCCCATTCAACCTCTAATTACCAACACAGTAATCTTATTCTTAACCTAATGAGTTTATTAAAACCTCTAGTTTTGCGGGATGTTACATTCATACATTGGGGAGAAATCAAACTCAAAGGGGGAAAGTGGGTGTGTGAGTTATACTCACCAAATCCATGAAATCAAGAGGAGAATGAGAAGTGGAAGTGATTCAATTGATGATTCTAGCTTCAATCTTCTTCCCAAGCTCCAAAATTAAGCTCTCTCTCTCTAAACTCACTCTTTCTCTCTCTAGGGTTCGAATGGGAGAAGAAGAAGAAGAAAATGAGTTTCTGATTTGCATGTCCGAGTATTTATACTGGACAGCTGGTAATTGATTACTTGAGTTTTTAACCCATACTCCTCAAATTACCTTAATTCCTCAACTTATATTCTCTTAATTATTAATACATAACCCTCTTATTTTCAACCTAATAAGTTATTAAAGTTCCTAATTTGCGGGATGTTACATGCTGTGGCAATTTTGTAATTAAATGAACTGTGTTCACTACAACATTTTTAGCTTTTGGCAACATTCTTTTCTCCAATGGTTGAAAACGGTTGTCTAAGAATACAACACACATTTTAAAACTGTTGCCAAAAGATCTACGTTTTAGGCAACATTCATTTTGCATTACTAAAAAACTGTTCCCTTAACTTCAACTGGCAACAGTTTTAAACCGTAAGATTTTTTTCTAAAAAGGCTACATTTTTGAAACTGTTGCTTTCAAATATAACAACTGACAACATTTTTAAATAGTAGCAATTTTATTTTAATATATTTCTACATTTCCGAACCGTTGTCTTGAAATTTTAATACGTGTTAATAACTTTTTCCCTCAAAGTTTTTTTAAAAAATAATTATATTATCAAAAGTTAAGATTATATATAAGTTTTCATTAAAAAAAATATTCAGACCAACAATTAATTTTTAAAGAAAAGTTGCAGGATAAAAAATACACAATAGTCCCAGAGGATTTCAAAGACCCGCTGATGAAACCCTAAAATAGTGTGAAATTTTAAAAACACAAAGAAAGCATCTCCATTTAGATGCTTCTGGACCATATTTGAACGGAGGGAGAGGAAGGAAGAGCTTCAATGACGGGGACATACGACTGCGGCCGCTACTGGACAACGAGGCGAAGCGTCGAATGGTTGAAAATCGTGACTTTGCAACAGCGGGAGCGGACGACCGTTTCTTAGCCTGCATTTGACAGTTACGTGTCTCGAGGTTCTGAATCTTCCTTCAAAGCTGTTTAACATACTCTATGGTGTCCCTTAGTATGGAAGCCTTGTCCATTTTGGTCACCAAGGGTACAAGGGACCTCAAAATGATGAACCTCTTATTCAGCATCTCACGATGGTGGCGCTTCTCCAAAACATGGTTGGCACGTTGCTCGTCTTGCGGCACCCCTTTTCGCGTAACAGGGGCGGTGGGTCACTTGATGTAGTGGTGGCTATCTCGGGTTTGGGGAGAATGACGAGTTCTCTACAACTTCCACCAGAGTCCCAATTGGGTTTGTGATTCTCGCTCACTAGTTTGATAGGGATTTCTTTTTCCTTTTTTCCTTTAGATATTTGGGGAATTGTTTAAAAATTAGAATTATGGGTGAATAAAATTGGAATTCTAAGTTTTTGGTTTCTTTGGGAGATAAACTTTATATTTAATTGATCTTGGTACAGTTTGAGGTTTTACATTTCTAGAGTGTGTTTAGTTGCTTACAATACATAAGCATTTATGCAAAGTGTGTGTATCTTCACTCATGACATTTGTAAGAGATTAGTTGACTAGTGAGGGTGGAATAATTACCAATGATTTTGTCACTTATGGGGAGATTTGATTTTAATGTATGTTTTGCTTGTGATTAGCTTTGTAAATATCTATAAGGAGCATGTGAATGAATTTGTCTCTTTCCCTCCCTTCATTTTATAGCTAGTTCTGTGCAACTTGGATTTGTAACCTTTTCATAGGGTTGGATTTTATTAATGCGGAAACTTCTTTGCAAGTTAGATCATTTAGTTTCACAAAGAATTGTGAATCAGGTGCTAACAATTAAATAATACTACACACTTCCTTATTTTGGTTCTTCTCAAATCTGTCTGAGAACTCAGTGGACAGATATGTCATATTTGTGAGCATGAGATAGAGGTTACTGTGGCTGGTGAGCCATTTGTTGCCTACAATGAGTGTGCTTTTCCAGTTGCTGAACTTTCTACCAATATGACAGATGAGAAGGGAATCAGGCTTGCCCACATTGTAAGGCTAGATACAAATGCATCAAAGGTGAGATAAATTTTGTATTCCTTTCTGACTTTGATAACTTGCTTCTGTTGTAGACACTCTCTTACACTCCTCACTTTTGGGTTGGAGGTATATCTTCAAATTTCCATTTTGACTTGTCTGATTTTCCTTCAAAGTATGTATTACTACACACTGGCAACACTGGTCCTACATAATAGGTTTTTAACTTTTTATAGGATCTTAAGATATCTTCTTATATGAATTTAGGTACCATAACTCTACTTTTTAAATTGTGAATTCACAAAATGAATTTCGCTTGTACTATCTAAAATTCTATACAACTTGCTTTTAATTTTCTCAATTCATGATAAGCAAAGTTAGTCCTTTTTAAAACTGAAACTAATTAGTCTGCTCTTAGTATCTGAGTATCATTTCATCTTATTTCATTAGAGTTTTAATTGTTATATATTGAATATTCCAAAACAAGATCAAGTCAAACTAATCTATAAGAAATCTTTCTTCTCGTGGTTGTTTCCATTGCTCTGTTTGAGTCAGTAGCTTCTCTTAATCAAAGTGGTTTCCCCTGCAGGTTTGGTACTTGGAACAACCTCTTCAGCTTACTGGCCAGGTTTTATTATAGGTTCTAGTTAGCAATTCGATTATTTTGTTATTTTACATCTTTCAATGTGAAGGATTGGATCTTGTTTGTTTTGATTTTTTCCTTCTATCTTTCAAAGGCCCAAGCATACGGACAATAACTAGTTAATTGCCACTCAACAACTTTAAGTTAATATTAATAATGAAACATCTATATTGAACCAATTATACTTAGATATGAACTCTACAAGCATTTAGGTACTGCACGTAAACAAATTAATTCCTATTTTAGTATTATTTTTTGAAGGTTAAATTGAAATATGGTAAAATGATCTTTTTTATTTAATACACCTATGTTAAGTAAAATGGTTCTACTGAAAAATGCCTATTTTATTCGAATGTTAAGAACCAATAATTTCTTCTGACACATATAGAGATATAGACCAATTTATCAATAATAAACAAACTTTATATGATTTTTTTTAAACCCGACTTCATATAAATTGAAGTATGAATATGACAATTTAATCATCATCTTGCATTGCTTATTCATAGCCTAATTGGTTCATTAATTGATCCTAAGAGCTGCAAGAGTTCTATGTAGTAAAGTGGAATTCCAATTCATGAGAACTACTATAGTTTCTATTTGTATACATTTCTTCTTTTTATGTTATATGACAAGAGATAGTTTGATATTATATTTATACTTTGCAGCAAGGTGACCTTAGTAGAGGAGATGCAAATGAAGACTTGGAAGATGGAATGTTTTGATCTAAACGCTTGTTTTAGGAATTTTTTCTTTGCTATGGTCATGTTTGACCATTTAAATTTGATCAAGCCAATTACTTATCTTTTTTATTGACTATTATGTATAATGTATGCATATGAATTATTTTTAAATTTAGTTTCTATTATCATTCTTATAGAACATATTATAATGTTATAATTCATCAACTTAGTATTTGTGATTTGTCTCTTTGTTTTTTAATATATAAAATTATTTTAAATAAGTGATTCTATATATAGTATTTATTGAATTTGTGGGATTAAAATAAAAATTTAAATATATTAACATTTAAAAAATTCACAAATTAATTATTTTTGTATTTATAAAAGTTAAATTATATAGTTACAATAAGAATTGTGGCGTTTACTTACGCTTACATTTAGTAAATGTTGCATTTATGTTAAACTTTACAATTCAAAACCGTTGCACTTCAAATTTTAGGCAACATGTGTAAATTGTATTAAAAATGGCAACATTCTAAAACTATTGCACTAGACTTAGGTAATAATTGTAGCCTATATTCAGAGTATACGGAACAATTTTTGGAAGTGTGGCCAAAAAGTGAAGAAAACCGTTGCCTAAACGAACAGGTAACGCTCGAATATACTACCATTAAAAACTGTTGTCTATACTTTTAGGCAAAAGTTTTCCTATTTCTGACTACATTTTTGAACCGTTGGGTAACAGTAAAAATGTTGTAGTGGTTTGTTAGTATATGCACTAGAGACATATATGTTTTTAACATCCATCACTTGTATCATGTTATTTTATAAAGGCAATTCATTCTTTTAGAATGTGATAAATGTCCTTAGAATAGTAAAGTTAAACTTCATAAGAAATCAAGTAGATGACTTGATCGTGAGATTTTATGAAGAACTATTCTTAAAATAGTCCCTGGTCAAGCATCTTCTTGGGACAAAAGATGCATTTAGACTAGTATATGATTTCATTGATGATCACATCTCACGGATCATGGATATGAGATATCATGTGCTCATATAAGTACATATTAAGAGTAATGGTGTACTGGAATGACCCACCTTAAGAACGTTGCATGGATTGTTACATAAGTGTCATGAACGTTTCTTAAATTGATAAATATTATATGAAGTCCTTTGACCTGAAATCACTACGATTCCTACATAAGGAATTATGTGTTTTAAATATCATCAAACGTTGCCTGTAACAAGGTGATCATAAAGTTGGTATTTGGACATATAATAAATTATGTGGTGGAATGTGAGTGACCTAGATGAGATTTGTCCCTCCTAGGTAACAAGAGTTATATCTGTAGCCCTCTTGATAGAATTAAACTACAAAATGCATGGCCATGCTCAGGAGGATAAACATGAGATGTTTATTTTCTGTATAGTCTACTTGGGGATCAAGAAAACATAAATTGAACTATACAAGGTTGACACATTCCAAGCCCTTGTGTTCAATTTGATATTTGGACAAAGGGACAGATCATATAAATTATTATCATAAAATAGGATTCGTCAAATTTGTTGACAATCTCAATATTTGGGTAGTAGTGATGCATTGCTAGATGCCGCTCACTATTTATGATATTAAATATAAAATGGTTTTATTTTAATATCATAACAAAATATTAAAATCCTATTGGGTCACAAGCATACAACAAGCCGCTAGGAAAAGATAATAATTCTAATTTGATTAGAATTATAACATAATGGGCCAGATCCATATATGTTAGGGTTAATAGAGTGAGGGGTAAAACCCTAGCCACCACTCTATAAATATAACATAAGATGCATTACCCTAGACACACGAGCAATCGCTCTTACTCTCTAAAGGCTACTAGCAGAGTTGAGGAGGGTTTCCTAGTTAGGCTGTTGGCGTGGACACCTCTAGAGACGTGGTTGCTATTACCTCGTTTACAATCCTCTAAAGGTATGTCATTATGTTTCATGCCTTTTATGCCTTAATTCGTGTTTTCGCATTAACGATCATAACAAGGGAGGGAATCCATTTATTCCGCTGCACCCTGACCACATGCTTGATTCCCTTCAATTGGTATCAGAGCGTTGGTTTGCGATAAACACGTTTTAGGCTTTTAATCTTTTGAATATTGTGATATTCTGTTTACTGTTTAAAGCGTAGAACGATGTTGAACGTTGTTATCTGCTCTTCACCTGCGCGCAGCACACAGGGTTTTGATTCTGATATCTGCGCTTCACTCACGCTGAGCGCAAGTGAAGCGCAACTTACAGAATTTAAATCTGGAACCTGCGCTTCACCCACGCTGGGCGCAGGTGAAGCGCGGATGCGCGTTTCAATTTGTTTTTGATTCCTTTATTGATTGTTTTGTGTGCGATGTATATATATTTATATGTTTTGGTGTTAGAGGATCCCGTGTAACATGAAGAGTTCATGTCTTGGGCGTCAAAGGGTTCAATTGTTGAAGCCTTGCATCGACTCAAATGTTGGCTGCAATAAACATGCCACTTATCAATTTGCTGATAAGAGCGTATTTGAATGATACGATGGACTTACCTATTTACAGGTTCGTGAAGTATTCGTTTGATGCGAGACACTTATTGATGATTGGTTAAGGGTTTATCAAATCCAATTTTTTGGGCCGGGGCACTGCCCCGCACCCCGTGTTGACACTACGTAGTGTGTTATTTCGTATGCGCGTAATCAAACCTCGCTCTATATATACATCTAAATATATCACTCGTTTTACAATCAAAATGGATGTTGGTATTGCATGATGATTGGTTATGGCCTTAGTTATTTTATTTAAATACGACCTGTGTGTCGTGCCTTACCTATTTATATTCCATTTGTAATTCTTTTCTCATCTCTATCCCCTCGTATGTTAAACGAGGTTTCTTCTTGTTATGAAATATAACCGGGAGGATGTAACACCCGCGTTTTTACCGTTTTGCCGTATTTTGTGTTTTATTGAGTTTTGAGTGATTAAAATTATTTTTAATCATCAAAATTTATATTTTCGAGTTTAGGAATAAATTTCCTATTTTTCTAGAATTTTTGAGAATTTTTGGGATTTTTCTGTGAAAAATGACCCTTTTGCCCCTCCTGTCCCTTGAACCGAGCCCGAATACTCTTGATCCGGGCCAGAAAAATTACACAAACCTTTCTTTTTTTTCCTTCTAGAAGCCGTGCATGTGTAGGCTCGGTGCATGAGAGACACTTGTCTCATCCTTTCTTCCTTCTAAGACAAGTGTCTAGCTTATGATATTATGGCATTAAAAGACTAAAACATTTATTTCTTTCTCCTTTCCTACATGCAAGGTTCCTTTTCATTCTCTCATTTCTCTTTTCTCTCCTCATTGAAGCCGTGAGTTCCCCTCTCTTTTCTCTCAAAATCTCCAATTTTCCTTCTCACACTTTCAAGCTTAAGGTTCCATCCTTGAACCCTAAGCTTACACTAAGCCTTCTAGCCTTGCAAAGCTTTGTTGGTGACCAAAAGGAGAGATTTTGGGCTGTTTTGTGAGCTGATTCTGCACCTATTTCTTGAGGTTATTTCTTAGGTAAGGGGGGAGAACTTGAACTCTAGTAGGATTGGTGACTAGAGTCAAGGATTTGCCCTTAAATCCTTGTCCTTGCTCTTGTTTTTCCTTTGAAAAAAAATCATTTCTTTGAGCTTTTTTTTGAGTAAATGTTTCGGATTCTTGGAGCTGGGTTGTTTATATGTTTTAGAGTTTATTTTGATGCTTGGAATGTGCTTGGATTATGATTGTTGATGCATGAAAGCCAAGAAACAATTTTGGAAAAATTTTCCCTCTTTTCCTCTAATAGCTCTCAGCCTTGAGGGATTTTGGGGCTGCATGTGTTTCAAAATTTTTTTGGTGCTTGGAATGTGTTTGTATGATGAATCTATGAACATGCATGAAGTTGGTTGAATGTATACAATTGTTTTGGATGGTTGATCCTTGAAAAATAGTATTTATGAGCTTGAAAATGAAATTATGAACTTAAATGTGTATGTGGATGATTTTGGGTGAATTAGTATGATATTTGACATTTAAATTGTTTGTGGATGATTGTGTGAAAATTTGGTAAAGATTGGATGTTGTGGAAAATTTGGAGTTTTGATGAACATTCAAGGTGTTCTTGATGTTCTTGAGTTGTTCTTGATGAAACTCATCAAGAATGCTTTTTGATCTTAAAAAGATCAAGAAGTTTTGGAAAATATGTTTTTGAGCTTTGGTGGCCCAAAAGGACTAAGGAAAAATTTTACAAACAAAAAGGGTTAAAGTGCAAATAAGGAAAAACTTTTACAATAATAAAAGAACTAAATTCGGATTTTTAATTTAACCCAAGTAAAAGTCAACCCAAAAGTCAATGTTTTGAGTTGTCATGAGTAAAAATGAATTTCTAAGAGTTATCAAACCTTTGGGCCTTTGGTTTAGGCCCAAAACCTTCAAAAAGGTGAGTCAAGGACTCATTGAAAGTCAACCAAAAATAATTTATGAAATTGGGCTTAGATTAGAGTTGGACTTCAACTCTAATCCAAGTTTTTAAAATTAAAACTCAAGAATTAATTAGTGGACTTGGCTAATTTAATTATCTAAGTTAATTAACCTAATCTACTTAAGTTAATTAAGTAAAGAAAAATTAATTAAGGTTAAAATTAATTAACCTTAATCAAATATAATTAAAAGCTTAATCCAAGATTTAGGGAGAGATTAAGGAATAATTAGGAATTAATTAGGATCTTAAGTAAGGATTAAGACTGAATTAAAGAAGATTAAGATTAATTATAGTTCAGTTAATGAAGACTAATTATAATTAAACTTAATCTTAATTAGTTATACAAGAGGAATTAGGATAAGTAATGCTATCCATAAGACACAATCATAAATCTTAGTAAATTATAGGACTCAAGTGGAAATGATTATTGATTCAAAGAAGAACATTAGTACAAACTATCTTAAAAGATTATAACTAACATACTCTTTCTACATAAGACTTGAGAAGCTTAGTGAGAGAGTGCGGTTCCAACCCAAGATAGGGTTCGATTTTCCTTGAAGGAAAGACATTGAATCGGGCCGTACCACGGGTAAGTGGTGACGTTTGATATGAATCCAACCAGGCATAAGAAGGCTATACAAGAAGCTACATGTGGGCGGCTAACTTGGAGTTATCTGGCTGACTTATTTTGTCTGGACAGTTACAAAAATTGTTGGGCTGAATCAATGCAAGGGGACAAAGAAATTACAACCATCAAGAAGAGAGTTGTTACAAATTGAAGGGGGGAGACAAGCATTGCAATGTAGCGGTTATACATTGAATGGAGCAGCCATAATTCAATATTGGAGCCGTTATGTTTCTCCTAAGGGGCGGCCAATTGATGGCTGAATTATGTAACTTTAATCCTTGTTGGTTGTTATGTTTCTAAATTTTAATAGAATTATTAGGAGAATTAAGTGGCTGAATGTGAAAAGCCATGCAAGGATTGTAGGCAACTTTAAAAGGGGCGCATCATGCCTGCAGAATTTACAAGACAAGTTTGAATCAGAATTTTATTTTATATTGGAGAGTGTTTCTCTAATTTTCTTGTTAATTCAAGAATTGAGTTTTATCAAAGGTCCTTCATCCCTTTGTGTGTATAACTCTTAGGCTTATCTTCCATCCTTGGAAGTGTGACGTCTATCATTTTTCCATTCCATCTTCTGCCTTCTCCATTCACGCATTTTTCTTGTTTAACAATTTCCCCAATTTTCTTACTTATGAGCATTCCAACCTAGATAGATCCGTAAAACGAACCACCCCCCATGGATTCTCGTCATTTGGTATCAAAGCTTCGGCTCTGGGTTTGGAATGGCGATGAAAATTTACTATACCAGGTGTTCTTTCGAAGGTCATTTGTTCTTGGTTGCAGTAGATCAATTCAACTTTAGAAATGTTGTGAGCAGCAGGGTGGTTGAGAAGTTACACCTGCCTACTGCAAATGGACAAGCAACGATTAAATTCTCTATTGGGAAATATGAAGACGAAGTTCTTTGTGATATTGCACCCATGGAGACATGCCATATGCTATTAGGGAGGCCATGGTTGAATAAAAAAAGTATAAATCCTGAGAGGCCTTCTATTTCTTTTATGCATGGTGGACGAAAGATTAAGTTGATATGTCTATCATCTGACGCTGTACATGCTGATCAGCTGACATTGAAAATAAAAATAGAAAAAGAAAGGAAAGAAAAAGAAGCAAGAGAGAGTGAAGAAAAAATGAGAGAAAAAGAAGAAAAAGAAAGAGAAGAAAAATAGATAGAAGAAATAGAAAAAGAACTACAGAAAAAGAGAGAGGAAATTTTATTTGTTAACGATTGTTCTACTGTTTGTGATGTTAAATTACAGGAACAAGAGGATGGGCATGTGAATGCAATACACCAACCCCTATGTTTGAAGAGGAAGCTTGTTGATATTGTTCCAAGTGCTCCATTGTACATCCAGCCCGATGTTGAAACACAACCTCTTGAGGATGATGAAAACCAACACATGGAGTTATTTGTTTTTACGAATAGTATCCAAGCTGCACATTTTCATAAACATTTTGGGGCTGAATCATATGTGCTTGACAAAGAAATTTTGCATACTTTGTGTATTGGTAATCATTATTGCTTGCAGGAAGGTGAGGGAGTGTTGACAAGAGAGGTGCTCTACGGATTGCAACCATTGGAAAGGAACAAATCTGAATTTATTCAAGTTGTATTTGATCTAGGAGGAAGCTTTTGAGTTTCTGCAGTAGTTAGTAAATTAAATTAAGCAAATAAATAAAGCTTTAAGATTCGGGACGAATCTTCTCGAAGAAGGAGGGTATGATGTGAATCCAACCCGGCATAAGAAGGATATACAAGAAGCTACATGTGGGCGGCTAACTTGGAGTTATTTGGCTGACTTATTTTATCTGGACAGTTACAAAAATTGTTGGGCTGAATCAATGCAAGGGGACAAAGAAATTACAACCATCAAGAAGAGAGTTGTTACAAATTGAAGGGGGGAGACAAGCATTGCAATGTAGCGTTTATACATTGAATGGAGCAGCCATAATTCAATATTGGAGCCGTTATGTTTCTCCTAAGGGGCAGCCAATTGATGGCTGAATTATGTAACTTTAATCCTTGTTGGTTGTTATGTTTCTAAATTTTAATAGAATTATTAGGAGAATTAAGTGGCTGAATGTGAAAAGCCATGCAAGGATTGTAGGCACCTTTAAAAGGGGCGCATCATGCCTGCAGAATTTACAAGACAAGTTTGAATCAGAATTTTATTTTATATTGGAGAGTGTTTCTCTAATTTTCTTGTTAATTCAAGAATTGAGTTTTATCAAAGGTCCTTCATCCCTTTGTGTGTATAACTCTTAGGCTTATCTTCCATCCTTGGAAGTGTGACGTCTATCATTTTTTTCATTCCATCTTCTGCCTTCTCCATTCACGCATTTTTCTTGTTTAACAATTTCCCCAATTTTCTTACTTATGAGCATTCCAACCTAGATAGATCCGTAAAACGAACCACCCCCCTTGGGTTCTCGTCATTTATGATGTGAGTCTAACCAGGCATAAGAAGGCTATACAAGAAGCTACATGTGGGCGGCTAACTTGGAGTTATTTGGCTGACTTATTTTGTCTGGACAGTTACAAAAATTGTTGGGCTAAATCAATGCAAGGGGACAAAGAAATTACAACCATCAAGAAGAGAGTTGTTACGAATTGAAGGGGGGAGACAAGCATTGCAATGTAGCGGTTATACATTGAATGGAGCAGCCATAATTCAATATTGGAGCCGTTATGTTTCTCCTAAGGGGCGGCCAATTGATGGCTGAATTATGTAACTTTAATCCTTGTTGGTTGTTATGTTTCTAAATTTTAATAGAATTATTAGGAGAATTAAGTGGCTGAATGTGAAAAGCCATGCAAGGATTGTAGGCACCTTTGAAAGGGGCGCATCATGCCTGCAGAATTTACAAGACAAGTTTGAATCATAATTTTATTTTATATTGGAGAGTGTTTCTCTAATTTTCTTGTTAATTCAAGAATTGAGTTTTATCAAAGGTCCTTCATCCCTTTGTGTGTATAACTCTTAGGCTTATCTTCCATCCTTGGAAGTGTGACGTCTATCATTTTTCCATTCCATCTTCTGCCTTCTCCATTCACGCATTTTTCTTGTTTAACAATTTCCCCAATTTTCTTACTTATGAGCATTCCAACCTAGATAGATCCGTAAAACGAACCACCCCCCATGGATTCTCGTCATTTGGTATCAAAGCTTCGGCTCTGGGTTTGGAATGGCGATGGAAATTTACTATATCAGGTGTTCCTTCGAAGGTCATTTGTTCTTGGTTGCAGTAGATCAATTCAACTTTAGAAATGTTGTGAGCAGCAGGGTGGTTGAGAAGTTACACCTGCCTACTGCAAATGGACAAGCAACGATTAAATTCTCTATTGGGAAATATGAAGACGAAGTTCTTTGTGATATTGCACCCATGGAGACATGCCATATGCTATTAGGGAGGCCATGGTTGAATAAAAAAGTATAAATCCTGAGAGGCCTTCTATTTCTTTTATGCATGGTGGATGAAAGATTAAGTTGATATGTCTATCATCTGATGCTGTACATGCTGATCAGCTGACATTGAAAATAAAAATAGAAAAAGAAAGGAGAAAAAAAGAAGCAAGAGAGAGTGAAGAAAAAATGAGAGAAAAAGAAGAAAAAGAAAGAGAAGAAAAACAGAGAGAAGAAATAGAAAAAGAACTACAGAAAAAGAGCGAGGAAATTTTATTTGTTAACGATTGTTCTACTGTTTGTGATGTTAAATTACAGGAACAAGAGGATGGGCATGTGAATGCAATACACCAACCCGTATGTTTGAAGAGGAAGCTTGTTGATATTGTTCCAAGTGCTCCATTGTACATCCAGCCCGATGTTGAAACACAACCTCTTGAGGATGATGAAAACCAACACATGGAGTTATTTGTTTTTACGAATAGTATCCAAGCTGCACATTTTCATAAACATTTTGGGGCTGAATCATATGTGCTTGACAAAGAAATTTTGCATACTTTGTGTATTGGTAATCATTATTGCTTGCAGGAAGGTGAGGGAGTGTTGACAGGAGAGGTGCTCCACGGATTGCAACCATTGGAAAGGAACAAATCTGAATTTATTCAAGTTGTATTTGATCTAGGAGGATGATGACATCCTAACAGCTGACAGCTAATGGCTTACTTGGAGCTGCTTGAAGTGCTTGGGGCTGAGCCAAGCATGAGCCCTCCTTCATGAGGGTCAACTCTGGGTCAACTCTTGACCATTGACCAAAGTCAAAGTCAACATACAAGACTCATGTAAATAGGATTAGATGATGTAATTAGGACCATAGGATTTTATGATGTAATTAGGGCCATAGGATCTATTAGGGGCGCCCATGTCATGTAAGTGGGTTTAATGGCTAAATTAGTGACTTAGCTACATGGGTTAGAGGGTCATGGGATCAATTCCCATGTAGGATGAATTTTAATTCTTCTTTTCCATTTTATGGAGAGTGGGGCGCATAAGTGAGTGGATTAGTGGCTAAAAGCTTAGCTTAGCTTAATGCCTTAGGTGAGTGGGTTCAAATCCCACCTTGGATGAGTATTCACTCATCTTTTATTTTCTTTTCTTATTATTCTCTTTTCCTTGAAGTCCCACATCGCCCAAGATGGCCACCCCCTCCCCCTCCTTCTCCTATATAAAGGAGCTCTCCCTCATGTAACAAGACAACTTGAATTTTGAAGTAAAGGCATTATGCCCATTTTTCTCCTCTTTGTGAGTTGAGAATCTCCTTCCTTGTGAGTTGAGTGTGCTTGGTGGTTGTTGCTTAAACCATGGATGAGTCTTATCTAATTCTCCTGAATTAGTGGCGACTGGCGATTGATCTTATCTGCTACAAGAAAGGACTTGCATCAGTGGCGATCTTCCACTTCTATCCTCTCCATTTTTCTTTCATTTTCCTTCACTTTCTTTCATTTTCCACGTGAATATAGCTGCTGTTCCAGCACCTATATTTGCCTTTTAATTGCTTAATTTTGGTCCTAATTGGTTTGCTTTGCTCAATTCTAGATCCTTGGCAATTCCTGTCATCAGAGGAAGCTTTTGAATTTCTGCAGTAGTTAGTAAATTAAATTAAGCAAATAAATAAAGCTTTAAGATTCGGGACGAATCTTCTCGAAGAAAGAGGGTAAGATATGAATCCAACCAGACATAAGAAGGCTATACAGGAAGCTACATGTGGGCGGCTAACTTGGAGTTATTTGGCTGACTTATTTTGTCTGGACAGTTACAAAAATTGTTGGGCTGAATCAATGCAAGGGGACAAAGAAATTACAACCATCAAGAAGAGAGTTGTTACAAATTGAAGGGGGGAGACAAGCATTGCAATGTAGCGTTTATACATTGAATGGAGCAGCCATAATTCAATATTGGAGCCGTTATGTTTCTCCTAAGGGGCGGCCAATTGATGGCTAAATTATGTAACTTTAATCCTTGTTGGTTGTTATGTTTCTAAATTTTAATAGAATTATTAGGAGAATTAAGTGGCTGAATGTGAAAAGCCATGCAAGGATTGTAGGCACCTTTAAAAGGGGCGCATCATGCCTGCAGAATTTACAAGACAAGTTTGAATCAGAATTTTATTTTATATTGGAGAGTGTTTCTCTAATTTTCTTGTTAATTCAAGAATTGAGTTTTATCAAAGGTCCTTCATCCCTTTGTGTGTATAACTCTTAGGCTTATCTTCCATCCTTGGAAGTGTGACGTCTATCATTTTTCCATTCCATCTTCTGCCTTCTCCATTCACGCATTTTTCTTGTTTAACAATTTCCCCAATTTTCTTACTTATGAGCATTCCAACCTAGATAGATCCGTAAAACGAACCACCCCCCTTGGATTCTCGTCAACGTTGAATGATTCGATGGCCTTTGCCTGTAAGGACTGTGTATACTGAGAAAGCATTGTCTGGTTTTCCTTGAAGGAAAGACATTGAATCGGGCCGTACCACGGGTGAGTGGTGACGTTGAATGATTCGATGGGCTTTGCCTGTAAGGATGTGAGTGCTGTAGGCATTGTTGTGTGATATGCATCATAAAGCATTGTTGATGATCAAGGTTGAAAACCTTGCGACCTATATGGCAGTGACACTCGGTACAGTGGGAAACTGGTTGGGACGGGTGCACTGGGTTTTGCAAAGAACGCCAGCGGGTCCTCGAGGGGGGATGCCAGCCCTGAGGATAGTCAGGTTCCAGAAAGGCTCAGGTGGCGTAGGCTCGCTCCCTACTGTTGAGTTGCAAAGGGGATCAGGCTTGACTATCCTGTCGCTCTCAAGGTTTCGGGGTCAGTTGAGATTGTCTGGAAGTCGGATAAAATTGGCCAAAAGAAAAATATAAGTACCGCGCTAGTACGGACTCTAACTCCTGATACGTTGTGCATATATGGTCGGGCAGTTGCTGTGTGCATTGCGGATGGTGATGTTTCCCTGGGCCCGCATGCATTAGTCTATATGCATCATGATGATATAAACTGTATTCATTATTGATTGAATTGTGTGGATATCCTGTGTGTGTGTATGATCTAGTTTACTGTACCCTACATGCTGTGAGTTCATGCGATGTTCTCACCCTTCTTTTCTATCTCTTGTTGTTGTGTTCTTCTCGTTACGTCGATAGCCGATATCGAGGACTTCAGCTATGACGTCAATGCAAGTGCGAATACGGTGGATGCCGAGGGGCACCTGGAGGGTGACAGACATCCCTCGCAGATGTGAGTTTTCGGGGGAAGTCCGTGTCATCATCTCTCATCCCGGACTTCCGTTTGTACCAGAGTTGGATTTCATTGTGCCTGTGATTCTCGAGTTTCCGACGCCACCTAACTTGGTGCGCTACACTACCTTCCGTCCTTCACGTCGTCGCCCCGCTTCTTCTTCGTCGTCGCGGTCATCTCGGATGGCTGACATGGTCGGACTAGACTCTCCTAGGTACTCACCTTCTTCTGAGGCGTCAGATTCTCAGCCTATGCGTCCTGATGCGCAAGGCCACTCTCTCACAAGTAAGTTAGACCTGATTGTGATTGACGACATCTCGGGTGAGGAGGAGGCCCCGGGAGAGAATTCAGAGGAGGATCTAGAGGAGGAGGAGCCGGAGGAAGATCCGTCTAGTGACGAGTAGGACTAGTGTGGTTTTGAGTCTAGGTAGTAGCAGCTCTGATTTAGTAACCTCTTATTTTGTATTTTGATTGAGGTCTTGTTTATTTTGGTCTACTACTAGAACTCTTACTTTGATATGGATATCTGGATGGCTCGAGAGATACACTGATGTTATGTTGTATGTATATATTCATGTTGTTTCCTTTTCTTATGCTGGTTTTATAACTATGTGTATGTTGTGTATGTGCGTGAGGTAATAACCGTTTAGATGTTTTCAGAAAACGAGTTTCAGATTAAGGAAAGGATATTTCATAAATACTTAAAATGAAATTAGAGATTTAATAGGTTAATGACACCTAACCCTTTTCAATGAAAAAAAAAACTTCTGCATTCTTGACGTTCTATTTCGTTGGTCACGTGTAACACTGTGACATTTCTAGTGGTAACTAGGGGTGTCGCAGAGGACATGGAGTCAATGGGCATGTGGAGACATGTGGATGGAGGCTTCCAGATTATATATGTGATGTAATTTTGTATTGGAATTTTAGGAGGCCATAACCATATCATTTA
Organism: Sesbania bispinosa; assembly: GCA_026901365.1. Classification (NCBI taxonomy): domain Eukaryota; kingdom Viridiplantae; phylum Streptophyta; class Magnoliopsida; order Fabales; family Fabaceae; genus Sesbania; species Sesbania bispinosa. The sequence goes on along the minus strand of QLOH01000158.1, from coordinate 72,967 downwards.
TTTCTATGAGATGCATGCTTGTATGTTTTGTTAAATAGTTTAACAAAGGAATAAAATTAAAGCGATCAAATCCCTCAAAGAAAAATATTAAGTCATATTTTTTCTTCCAATGAATGACACTCGTTAAGACTAGTATCGACGAAGTGTGGGTCTGCCAAAGCAAGGTACCTTTATCTATACTAGTAAAACGCGATAGGATAAAAGTAATATCCGACTGTTAATCATTGGGTTTTGACTTAACTAAGTATATTCAATAGGATTGAAAAAACCTAGAGGCATTAAAGCGATCAAATCCCTCAAGGAAAATATTAAGTCATGTTTTGCCTTCCAATGTATGGCACTCGTCAAGGCTAGAATTGATTAAGTGTGGGTCTGCAAAAGCAAGGTACCTTTATCTATTCTAGTGAGGCGCGACAGGATAAAAATAATATTCGACTGTTAATCATTGGGTTTTGACTTAACTAGGTATATTCAATAGGATTGACAAAAACCTAGAGGCATTAAAGCGATCAAATCCCTCAAGGAAAATATTAAGTCATGTTTTGCCTTCCAATGTATGGCACTCGTCAAGGCTAGAATCGATTAAGTGTGGGTCTGCCAAAGCAGGGTACCTTTATCTATTCTAGTGAGGCGCGACAGGATAAAAATAATATTCAACTGTTAATCATTGGGTTTTGACTTAACTAGGTATATACAATAGGATTGAAAGGTTTGTAAACCTTTATCTATTCTTGTCCTTGTTTCTTTCTTTTTCTCCTACATTTCCTTCTTTAGAATGAAGTGCAGAATTTTATAAGTTTTAGCCCTTCCATCACCTTATGTTTATTTGATTAAATAATTTATATTTGGGAATTGTTTCCTTCAATGCTTTCCCAATGCTGAAAGCTATCTTATAACGGTATCTTTTATTTTATTTACAGGATAGGAAAAGGAAGGTATTTCTGTGCTTTGTAATATCTACAATTATGAATGCCTAAAAGATGAAGTCAATTACCTCACTGCTGTTTCTGAGCAAGAACTTAGGAATCGGAAGAACATTAGATACACGGATGTTATTATTTGTCTAAATGGAATATAATTTCAGGTTTGTACTACAATCTCTTTGTGTATTATGAATTCCAATAGACGATCTTTTTCTTTGCAAGAAGTCCTATTCAGTTTGGTCATACTTTTATTAATAACTTGGTTTTTATACAATTTTTTCATAGACCTTCAAAGTTAATTAAGACATGAAGACAATTAATAATAACTTGGTGTGACATATCATCCTCCATTTTCTATGTATAAGAAGCAGAGTAGCATAATGTATATAAATAATTATTATAAGACAAGAATATAACTACTTAACTTTGGATATGCGTACAATAAGAAAGTCGGGGCTTTATGAATAATTGGATGTTACTTTCACATATTTAAATGGTCGACTTTTAAGACAACATTTCACATATGCTAGTGCTATATTTATATTATTTAATTTTATTTCTTAATTTTATATGATCATATTTACTTTGTTGTTTGGTGCATTTTCTCCACCAAATTAATCTGAGTAGAACTGCATGCACTCTTTAATTAGTTGTGTTTCATCACATTTAATTTACATGAAGAAATCTCTCATACTATGTTTACTTAAATAATATCTCTCTCTACAATAGCTTAAAATCGTGACATGACATGACCTTATTATTTTGTATCCTACTGTATTGCTTGGCCTAGTTGTTATAATGGGTTTTTAGGAAGTATTATGTAGCTTTAGCTTTTAAAACTAGGCATTATCCTGGTGCTTCTTCATTCTTTTTTTTTTATTATGCATACATTCCAAAACAACTTTAAGTTTGTGTATTTCTTGGTAATACTGTAAGCTTTCTTTCTGGTTAAATTGAGTCAATCTGAAATGAATGTTATTTACAAAAAGTGGCTCCTAGAAGATTTATTTTTGGAAAGGAGAAGCTAGAAAAATGATTAACAGATGAGAGAAAAAAAGGATTAACAAATTTAAGGAATCAGACTGGAAATGTGGTACTTTTGGCCTTGTAACAAGCATAAATTTTTTGTTGATTTACTATTAGGAGGGTACAGAAATTTTCTCTCTCTAATAACTACCTTAAAAAGGTTATTTTTTACATCAGTTACTCTCATAACCGATGTGAAAACTTTGACTTTCTACATCGATTTTTAGTGACCGATGTAGAATTATTTGACATTCTACATCGGCTCTATACACATCGTTTGTAGAACCGATGTAAAAAGTCCATTTTAACCGATGTAAAAGGTGTTTTTTGTACAAGTGTACATGTGAACAAGTAAGTCTCAGTGCTTGAAATTTTTCACAATCACACCACCAGTCATTCAATTTGACCGTTCAAATCATTGCATGACGCCCAACCTGGGGATTTGCAATCTCTTCAACCTCAAACTCTCTCGACTCTCTAGTGTATTTGCGAACATAATGAGAGGTAGCTATCCGCCGATTTTCCTGTAGTATCGTACACAACTCTTAACAAAACACATGTCCCGCTCTCATCATGTCAAGTGCTTTCAACCCTTTATCTACAGACATTGAATTCAACCTGTAAAATGCAGTCTTCACCAAGGCAGATAGAGGCAATGCTCGTGCCCCTTTCAAGATAGAATTCAAACACTCAACAAGATTAGTAGTCATGTGTCTGTATCTTTCCCCCCCATCATAAGCTTGAGTCCATTTCTCCTTTGGTATTCTGTCTAGCCACTCTGCAGCTTGCCGAAATTGTGATCTTAAAGCAAGAAACTTTGCTTCAAACTGTGGCTGCATCACTTCATATCCTGTAAAAAAAGTTTTAATAAAATGAGTTATATAGTAATTTATTACAGTAAATAAAAAGTAAAAAATAAATCTCATTACCCATATTGATGACATCTTTCTTAAGATCAACATTTTGAAATCGTTTATTAAAATTACTGGCGATGTGTTGAATACAATAGACGGAGCGTGCATTTGGCTCACCCCACCCAACTTCGTCTGATTGTAAAGTCGTGAGTAAACCTTTTCCTCTATCTGATATTATACAAAAATTTAGTTGTGGTGTGACAAATGTCCTTAGATTGTACAAGAACCACTTCCAAGCTTCTTTCGTCTCTCCTTCTACAAGTGCAAATTCCAGAGGAAGGTTTTCACGATTTCCATCTTGAGCAACAACAACTAATAATGTACCACAATATTTTCCTGTCAAGAATGTCCCATCAACTTGAACAACTAGTTTGCAATATGGAAAGCCCTCAATTCATGGCTTAAATGACCAAAACACACGATCATGAATCAGACTATAAGGTTCTTCCACTCCGTCTACTATACAAGGTGATGTTTGATATTTTACAATTGTACCTGGGACAAAGTGTTGAACAACATCCATCCATCTAGGTAATTGGTTGTATGATTCCTCCCAGTCACCAAATGCCTTTACAAGTGCTTTTTGTTTTGCCTTCCAAGCCTTGCTGTAAGTTACACTGTAACCAAAACGAGTTCGTACCTCTTCAATCAAGGTCTTTATTGGAATTTCAGGATTTGTACTCAGTAACCTAATAATGCATTCAACAATTAAAGAAGAGTCTAATTTTTCGTGATCTTTTGAAATCACTGAAGTTGTGCAAGTGTGGATTCCATTAATTTTTCGGATCTCCCATCTTTTGTGTCATTGACTAAAAGATGCACGTATCCTCCATTCGCACCCACTACCAGAATTTTTACATTTTCCAACATATCTGTCTGGTTTTGACTTTTCAACAACATAATCAAATAAATGTTGAATATGAAATTGCTTAATTACATTGATAGTTGATTCTTTTGAGTCAAATGACATGCCAACCCAAAGGTCATTGTTGAGATTTTCACTGCTACTTCCTCTCCCATCTTTTGCGTCATTGACTAAAAGATGCATGTATCCTCCATTCGCACCGCACCCACTACCAGAATTTTAACATTTCCCAACATATTTGTCTGGTCTTGACTCTTCAACAACATAATCAAATGAATGTTGAATATGAAATTGCCTAATTGCATTGATAGTTGATTCTTTTGAGTCAAATGACATACCAACCCAAAGGTCATTGTTGAGATTTTCACTGTTACTTCCCCTCCCCGGTCCTTGAGCATAATTTGTTACCTGGCTACTAAAGTTAGTAAAAAAAGATGATGTTGCAAAATCTTCTGCATTAACAAATTATGCACAAGCTTTATTGGCTCCTTCTTCAAGTCCATCATGCATTTCATCACCTTCTTCTTCACTGAATTCACTTACAATGTCTCTCACAACTAAATTTGAATCATAAGACATATGTAAAAGTTAAAAATTAAAATAATTATATTGTTTAATAATTTTGTTCAACAAAAATTTTTTGGCACTATAACACCCACATTTTTGCTTGTATGCTTTTCTATTGTGTGATTTAGTGAATTTTGAATTATTAAATATTTTTAATCATCAAAATTGGTTTAAATAAGATTATGAATGAATTTCCTATTTTTCTAGAATTTTTGGGAATTTTTGGTAAATTTTGGAATTTTGGTGCAAAATTACCATTCTACCCCTACTCTTTTTGGAACCGGGCCCAAATACCCTTGATCTGGACCAAAAGAATTTGTAACATTTTAGCAAAATCCCTCTCTTTTACTCTCTCAAAACCGTGTGTCCATGTGGGACACATGTTGGCTTCGCACACTTCCTAAAAGTCATAAAGTGAGAAAAGACTTAATGGTGTCATGAAAACCCTTAACACTTGGCCTTATTCTCCTTACCTACATGCAAACCACTTTCCATTTCTCCTTTCCTCTCTCAAAAAAAAAAAACCGTGAGCTTCTTCTCCCTTCCTCTCCATTTCTCCATTTTTCTCCTTCACTTTCTAAGTTAAAGGTTCCATTTTTGAACCTTAAACTTTAAAATCTAGCCTACATCCTTTGAAGAAACTTGCTTGGGTGATCAAGAGGAGCACCAAGAGAGAAAAATACTTGAAGTTGCTGCACCTTTGTCAAGTGATTTTCCTTAGGTAAAAGGGGGGAGAACCTTGAACTCTAGTAGGATTGGTGACTAGAGTAAAAGGATTACCCTTGATCCTTGTCCCTAACCCCTTTTCCTTTTCAAAAATGAATTGTTGGAACCTATTTCCTTGAGAAAATGGTTCGGCTATATGAGGATGATTGTGTATGAAAGTTTTAAAATCTTGTTTGTTGGTTAAAAATGTGTTTGTGTGATGACTTTGAGTGCATGCAAGCCATGGTTGTTGACTGAAAAATTTCCTCTTTTCCCCTAAATAGGTTCGACCAAAAAGCACTTTGTGGGGCTGCATGTCTTTAAAAATTTATTTGATGCTTGAAATATGTTTATATGATGAATCTAAGCACATGCAAATAGTTGTTTGAAATTATGAAATCGAGTGGTGTGATTGGATCATGAAAATGACACTTTTTGGGCTTATTTAAAAATATGAACTTTATGATGATGTTTGACATGTTTGGATGAATTAGCATAGAATTGTTGGCTTAGAATGTTTGTAGATGACTATACTTGAGTTTGGTAATTTTTGGAATTTGTTGGATTTTTTTGTTCTTGATGACATTCATAGTGTTCATCATATTCTTGATGTTCTTGTTCATATTCATGAGAAACTCATGAAAAGAATTTGTTTGATCTTGAGGTGATGATGAGGAAAGTGTTAAGGTGTTTATGGGCCTTAGTGGCCCAATAAGTTAAAAAGGGTAACCATTCAAAATGATAAGTAAAATTAAAAGAAAACATTTTTTGGGTAAAATATCCAAGTTAAATTCGGGTACAAAAATAAACCCATCTAAAAGTCACCTTAAAATTCATAAAACTTGATGGTAATGTGAGAAAATGGACCCTTATGGGTTACCTAACCATTGGGCCTCTAGTTTAGGCCCAATACCTTCAAAAAAATTCATAAGACTCATCACAAAGTCAAACAAAAATATTACACGGACTTGGGCTTAGGTTAGTGTTGGGCTCCAACTCTAATCCTACCCATTAAAAAAAATCAAGACTCAAAGTTTAATTAGTGGACTTATTAATCCAACTCACTTAAGTTGACTAAGTCAATTCACTTAAGTTAATTAAGTAAGGAAGAATTAATTAAGATTAACTTTAATTAACCCTAATGAAGATTAATCTTAATCTTGATCATTAATCACTAATGTGGTATTAATAGTATGATTAAGACTTAATGGTGATTAAGAACTAATTAATTATGATTAACCTTAATCAAGTATAATTGAAAGCTTAATCCAAGACTAAGGAAGAGATTAAGGGATAATTAGCAGTTAATTAGGACCTTAAGTAAAGATTAGGACTTAATCAAGAAAGATTAGGCTTAACTATAGTCTAATTAAAGAAGATTAATTATGATTAAGGATTAAACATAACCTTAATTATACATACAAGGTAAATTAAGATATGTAGCACTATTCATAAGACACAACCATAAGTCTTAGTAAGCTATAGGACTTAAGTGAAAGTGATCATTGATTTTAAGAAACACATGAGTACAAATTACCTTAAAAATTTATAATAAACACACTCTTCTTGCATAAGACTTGAGAAGCCTAGTGAGAGAGTGCGGATTAACCCGAGATGGGGTTTGGTTCTCCTTCTGAAGGAAAGACATTGGATCGGAGCCGTACCACGGGGAGTGGTGACGTGAAAGGATTCAATGGGCTTTGTCTGTAAGGATGTGCACGCTGAGAAGCATTGATTGTGTGACATGCATCATGAAGCATTGATGATGTTCAAGGTTGAAAACCTTACGACCTGATATGACATTGACACGATTGGTACTGTGTGAAATTGGTTGGGAAGGGTGCACTGGGTTTTGCAAAGAACTCCAGCGGGTCCTGAAATAGGACGCCAGCCCTGAGGATAGTCGAGTTCCAAATTGCGCATCAAGAGACGTAAGCTATCTCCCTACTGTCGAGCTCATGGGGATCAAACTTGACTATTCCTGTCGCTCTCATGATTTCGGGGTCAGTTGAGATTGTCTGGAAGGCTTATAAAAGAATTTGGCCAAAAGAAAATAAATGAGCAAGGCTCTTCGTACCGATGCTAGTACAGACTCTAACTCCTAATACGTTGTACATATAGGTCGGGCAGTTACTGTGTGCACTGTGGTGGTGATTTTCCCCGGGCCCTCATGCATATATATAGTGTCATGATTGCAGGTATATAATAGGTTATGTGCATCATAATGACAATGTGTGTGTGTATTGTTTGGCTGGATTGTGTGAATTTTCCTTATGTATGTACTCTAGACACTATATCCTATATTACATGAGTTCATGTGATATGTTCTCACCCTCTTTTTGTTTATTGGTTGGTTTCTCCTTTTTGCTACGTCAATAGCCGGTATTGGAGATCTACAACATGATGTCGATGAAGGTGGAGCTGCGTTGGGTGCCCAGGGGTTCCTGGACGGTGACCGACATACCTAGGCGGTGTGTCTTCACCGGAGAGGTCCGAGTCATTATCACTCACCCCGACCTCCTTCTGCTGCCTGAAGTGGATTTTGTTGTCCCTGTGACGCTCGAGTTTCAGACGTCACCTAACTTGGTGCGCCATACTACCTTTTGCCGGTCTCATCTTCGTCAAGCTTCTTCAGTGGCATCCCGTGCATTGCGCGTGGAAGATTTGGTCAGATCGGATTCTTCGAGATACTCACCTGCCTCTGAGGCTTCTAGTTCACCTTCCTTGCGTTCTGATGCACGAGATCGTTCTCTCTCGGATGAGTTGGAGATGATTATCACTGAAGACTCGTCAGAGGAGGAGGAGCCAGAGGAGGATCCCTCCCAGTCCAGCGATGATGAGTAGAGTAGTTATGTTTGAGTCTAGTAGTGACAGCTCTCAGTCTGTGACCTCTCTTTTGTATTTTGTTTGAGGTTACCTTGATTATTTGTTTCACATCTAGAACTCATATTTTTATATTATGGTTTGTAAGCTCGAGGGGTACACTGGTTTATGCCTGTAATTAAATGTATTGTTTACTTTATCTGTGATGTTATGTTAAATGTATGTATATGGATGCAACGTGGTAAACGCTTTGACGCTTTTTAAAAATAAATTAACAAGTAAGGAAGGAATATTTTATAACACCTAAAATGGAACTAGAGATGTGGTAAGTTAATGGCTACTAATCTACTTTCAAAAAAAAATCTATCCACATTTTTACCGATTTGTATAATACTTCCGTTGGTCATGTGTAACACATGTGGCATTCTTAGTGGTAACTAGGGGTGTCGCATTAGGTGGTATAAGAGTTGTTCTTTCCTTTTGGCCTCGGGTATGGCCTAAGATACCTTTCTCTTTGTGTCTACTCTGTGAAAGATTGCTTGTTTGTGTGAATTGGATTGCCTTGAGTGAAATGTTTGCTCTTGTATTACTAGTTGTATGAAGGTAGTAGTATGAGAATCTGTGTAGTGTTGCTTGTTCTTGCTTGAATGGTTCTGCATATAGAAGAAGAAGCTGACTTGTTCTGTGAATGCAGGATTTCATGGCAGGAAGAGGTAACCCTGTGATGAACGATCTTCTGGGGAGGATTGTTAACGTGTTAGAGAACCAGCAACAGACGTTGGATGAGATTAATCAGGGCCGTAATCAGAACCAGAACAATGTCCCTGATGCTTACCGTGGGTTTTCCACCTTCAAGAAGAACAATCCACCTCAATTCAAAGGGGGTCATGATCCTGATGGATCCCAGTTGTGGCTAGAAGAGCTAGCGAAGATTTTCTTGGCTATGGGTTGTCCTGATGAGCAGAGTGTAACACTAGCTGTGTTCATGTTGGTTGGAGAAGCTCAGCATTGGTGGGAGTATGCTAGGCATCAACTAGAAGCCGCTGGGAGGCTAATCACTTAGAATCTGTTCAAGGAGACTTTTCTCCAGAAGTATTTTCCTACCGATCTGAGGAAGCGCAAAGAAGTAGAGTTTCTGAAGTTGGAACAAGGAAGTATGACTGTTGGGGAGTATGCTGCAAAGTTTGAGGAGCTGTCCAAATTCTGCTCGTACTTCCAGAATACTGTGGATGAAGGATCCAAGTGCTCGAAGTTTGAGAGTGGCCTGAGGCCAGAGATTAAGCAAGCTATTGGCTACCAGCAGATCAGTGAATTCTCCAAGATGGTCAACATGTTTCGTATCTTTGAAGATGATACCAAGGCAAGGCAAGCTCATTGGAAGAGCTCCGGCCCGCAGAGGAACAAACCCAAGGTTACACAAGAAAGGAGGAAGCCTTACTTTGTTCCTAAGAACTATGGATCATCATCTGGGAGCGCTGGAAGGCCACAATCCATGGTTGCTAGTGGGGAAGTCCAGCAAGCAGTACCGGCAACAACTATGTTAGTTGTCCACGCTGTAAGAAGAACCATCTCCTGAAGGACTGTCCGTCCAAGAACCAGCCTGCAAGCTAGTCCGCGCGGACCCACATGTTTTCATTTTGGACGAGGTGGCCATATCAGGAGGGACTGCCCTGTATTGAAGGGAAGTGGTGGTAGTGTGGCAAGTGCACCTGTTCCAAAACTGAATGCACAAGCTGGAAGGCCCAGAACTAGAGGTAGAGTGTTCACCATGAGTGGTGCTGAAGCTGCTGAGTCAGAGGATCTGATCCAAGGTAAGTGTATAATAAGTAGAATTCCTTTAATTGTATTATATGATTCGGATGCGACACATTCTTTCATCTCTCTGGGTTGTGTGAAACAATTGAAATTTCCTGTTGTTAAATTACCTTATGATCTCATTGTTTCTACTCCTACTTCTAAACCTGTGACTACTTCTTTAACTTGTTTGAACTGTCCAATCACCATCAGTGATAAGACTTTTTCTGCTGATCTGATTTGTTTGCCTCTTTCTCAACTTGACATCGTGTTGGGAATGGACTGGTTATCTTCCAATCGAGTCCAACTAGACTGCTATAATAAATCTGTTGTGTTTGATTCTTCTTCTCCCTCTTCTCTTAATCCTGTGAGTCTGAGATTCTTGTCCACCAACCAAGTGAATGCTTCTTTGATAGAAGGAGCTCAAATCTACTTGATACTGTCTTCTGTGGAGGTAGAGCGGGAATCTGATATCAGTAAGCTGCCTGTGGTGAGAGAATTTCCTGAGGTATTTCCGGAAGACATTCCTGGTTTTCCACCTGAGCGAGAGATAAAGTTCAACATAGAGTTGGTACCTGGAACTGGACCTATTTCTATAGCTCTGTATAGGATGTCCCCATTAGAATTAGCTGAGTTGAAGAAGCAGCTAGAGGAGTTGTTAGATAAGCAGTTTGTGAGGCCGAGTGTGTCTCCTTGGGGAGCGCCCGTTCTGTTAGTTAAGAAGAAGGATGGAAGTATGAGACTGTGTGATGTGAACCCAACCGGGTAAGAATAAAGAAGATGGTGACATGGCTTTAAATGAAGTGATAGTTGCATTTAATGCAACTACCAGTTGAAGAACCATCATCAACAAGGGGTGGGGCCATGGTGGGCGGCCAACTTAGCCACCAAGTTGCTGAATTATGTTGTTTAATTGCTTTCAATAAGATGCTAGTGGTTACAAAACTTGGAGATTAATTTCCTGGTGGTTACAAGACAAGGTTATAATTGCATTAAAATCTTGTCTACTAGCCGTTAGGAAGTGTGTGTTTTCTGGTGCATGAACCTGGACCTTTTTCAAGCCACATAGAGACCTTCCAACAAGCAAAATGGGGCGGCCAACATGTGAGTAAATGGCTGAGTTATATGCCATCAAGTGGGGCAGCCAACATGTGATTAATTGGGTGAGTTAAGTGCCATCAAACATGGGCCAACAAGTGAGTAAATGGCTGAGTCATATGCCATTACTTGGGCGGCCAACATGTGCAATTCATGGCTGAATTATGTGTCTTCAAAGAGGGTTTATGGAGGTTGTAATTGGCTGATTCAATTGCCATCAAAGTTGCAGCCACATTCATGAGATGGATGTTACAAATTGAAGGCAATCTTGATTATTTTGTGCTGTTTTGGGCGGCCACTTCAATGGCTGGTTCAATGGCCATTTTAATCCATGTTGAGTGGTTACATTCCATGTTTTATTGCAGCCACATGTGCCAAGGAATCTGGTTGAAGTTTGTGGCCAAATAGCTACCCAGAGTTGCATTTCTACTAGTTAAATTAGTTTCTTTAATTAAATAAATTGTGGTAGTGTTAATTAGGGTTGCATGGGAATTGTGTATGGGGTATTTTGGGAGTATTTGGGCGTGAATATGCAGCTGATTGCATGGCCCTAATTTACCTTGTAAACTCTTATAAATACATGCTTCATGCATGCAAGAAAGTTAAGATGTTTTATGCCAAGTTTATCAATATAAGTGAAAGTGATTTTCTCTTTAGTGAAAGTGATTTTCTCTAAATTTCTTGCTAGTCAAGAGTAGAAAATTATCAAAGGTTTTTCACCTTTGTGTGTGTATCTTCAAGGACTTATCTTTCAAGTCTTGAAAGTGTGACGTCCACCTTCTATCCCTTCTACTTTTCCTATCTTCTAATTTTCTTCATCCTTTTTCTTCTACTACGTTTGTCTTGAACAAAAACCTATTTTCCTTCATGTGAGTGCTTGAAATATATGTGATTTATTTTTCAAGAATTCAAGGTTGATTATACGTTTTCGACAAGAAATTTTTGGTTATCTTTATTTCTTGATTTTAGTATCAAAAGAAAAGAAAAATAGAGAAAGAAAAAAAATAGCAAAAGAAAAATATTGAAAAGACAAGAGAAAAATTGATTGCCAAGGAAAGTGTTATTTTTATTCAGAAATTTTCTAAGGTCCATTCAAAATAGAACCTCAAGGTTCATATCACTATGTGTGGATTATCGTCAGCTAAACAAGGTGATGGTAAAGAATAGGTATCCCTTGCCTAGAATAGACGACTTGATGGATCAATTAAGAGGAGCAACTATATTCTCAAAAATTGACCTTAAGTCAGGTTACCACCAGATACGTGTTAAGTCCGAGGATATTCTGAAGACGGCTTTTAGAACACGCTATGGGCATTACGAGTACTTAGTGATGTCATTTGGTGTAACCAATGCACCCGCAGTTTTCATGGATTATATGAACCGAGTTTTCCATCCTTATTTGGACAAATTCGCTGTGGTCTTCATAGACGACATCCTCATATATTCCAAGAGTGAGGAAGAGAATGCAGAACATCTTAGAATAGCCTTGCAAACCCTAAATGATAAAAAGTTGTACGCTAAGCTGTCTAAGTGTGAATTCTGGTTGAGGGAAGTGAACTTCCTAGGTAATGTGATCTCGAGCAAAGGAGTTAGTGTGGACCCAGCTGAGGTAGATACTGTGTTGTTGTGGGAAGCACCTAAGACTGTGACGGAAGTGATGAGCTTTCTAGGGTTAGCCGGTTACTATCGTAAGTTTATTGAGAATTTTTCTAGGATAGCAACATCATTGACCCATCTGATTAGGAAAGATCAACCTTTTGTTTGGAGCCAGAAGTGTGAAGATAGTTTTCAAGAATTGAAAAGGAGGTTAACTTCTGCGCCCGTCTTAGTTTTGCCTGACCCGCAAGAGAGTTTTGAAGTGTATTGTGACGCTTCAAAGCAAGGATTAGGATGTGTGTTAATGCAAAAGAGGAAAGTAGTGGCTTGTGCCTCTAGGCAGCTGAGAACACACGAGGTGAATTACCCTACTCATGATCTAGAGTTGGCTGCTATAGTTTTCGCTTTGAAGATTTGGAGACACCATTTGTATGGAGCTAGGTTTGAAGTCTTTAGCGACCATAAAAGTTTGAAGTATTTGTTTGATCAGAAGGAGTTAAACATGAGGCAGAGGCGATGGATGGAGTTCTTAAAGGACTACGATTACAGTTTGCAGTACCATCCAGGAAAGGCCAATGTAGTGGCTGATGCACTAAGTAGAAAATCTTTGCATGTGTCGGCAATGATGGTTAAGGAACTAGAATTGATAGAGAAGTTTAGAGACCTAAACCTAGTTGTTGAATTTACTCCTAAGAGTGTGAGATTGGGAACATTGAAGATTTCAAATGATTTCTTGGAAAATATTCGTTTAGCTCAAGAGGTAGATCAACCTTTGCAAGTTATGAAGGATCTAGTACCTAAGAAAGGAGAATTTGAGTTCAGTAAGGGCACTGATGGTATTATTAGATTCAAGGGTAGGATATGTATACCCAGTGATAAGGAAATGAGAGGATTGATTCTTGAGGAGGCCCATAATAGTGGATTAAGTATTCACCCTGGAGTGACTAAGATGTATCAGGATTTAAAGAAGAAGTTTTGGTGGTCTGGAATGAAAAAGGAAATAGCTGAGTATGTAGCCTCTTGTTTGATTTGTCAGAAAGCTAAGATTGAACACCAGAGACCGTCGGGAGAGTTGCAGCCTTTAGATATCCCTGAGTGGAAATGGGATAGTATATCGATGGATTTCGTGGTAGGTTTACCTAGAACTCCTGCAGGTTTTGATGCTATATGGGTAATTGTTGATATGTTAACAAAACCTGCTCATTTTCTATCCATTAACATTAAGTTCTTCTTAGAAAAGCTAACTCAGTTATACATCAAGGAAGTAATAAGGTTACACGGGATTCCGTCTAGTATAGTGTCGGATAAAGACCCTAGATTTACATCCAGATTTTGGGGTAGTTTGCAGCAAGCATTAGGAACAAAGCTAAGGCTTAGTTCAGCTTACCACCCTCAAATGGATGGTCAGTCCGAGCGGACTATTCAGTCTTTAGAAGACTTGCTGAGAGTGTGTGTGTTAGAACATAAGGGAAGTTGGGATCAGTTGTTGCCACTGATCGAGTTCACCTATAACAATAGTTTCCATTCTAGTATTGGAATGGCACCATACGAAGCCTTGTATGGTAGGAAGTGTAGGACACCCTTGTGTTGGTTTGAATCTAGTGATGGCCTAGTGTTAGGGCCTGAGATGATTCAACAAACCACAGAGAAGATTAAGATGACTCAGGAAAGGATGAGGATATCCCAGAGCAGGCAAAAGAGTTACCATGATAAGAGGAGGAAACCCCTCGAATTCCAAGAAGGAGATCACGTATTTTTTAGAGTTACACCAACGATTGGGGTTGGTAGGGCAATGCGATCTCGAAAGCTCACATCTAGATTTATTGGTCCCTACCAAATTTTGAAAAAAGATTGGTCTTGTTGCTTACCAAATTGCTTTACCACCTTTTCTTTCAAATTTTCACAATGTATTCCATGTTTCACAATTCCGAAAGTATGTTCCTGATAAGTGAAAATTAGTTGATAAATTACAGCACTTCTTAGTTCACTTATCAAGGATAAAATGGTAATTTTGCCCTAGTTTAATCCCTTTTTATTAAATATTAGATAAATTGTATTTATTAATTTGAGATTAGAATTTGATGCTATTTTGATAGAAATATTGCTGTTTTTTGCAGGATATTGCAAAGATTTGATTTGAAGGAAAGAAAACATTAAATAAGGGAGATATCTGCAATATTTGAAGTTTAATTGAAGGCATTTAATGAAGATTTGAAGATTATCTGAGAGCAATTAATGAAGATATCACTGCCAATTAAACAAGGATTCTGCAGACAACCTTCCCAATTAAATCCAAGGTGCTCAATAAATGCAAAGATTTCATCAAGAAAAGGGAAATAAGGAAAGACAAATCAACCAAAACCAGTCTCGGGGAGAGATCAAGTTAAAAAGAGAAAGTTTGAAGTTGTAGGACGCATTTTGCGCTTCAACCTGCGCTGTAGCGCAGGGTGAAGTGCAACTCTCTGGAACCTGCGCTGCAAGCTGCGCTGTAGCGCAACTTGAAGCGCAGATCACACAGATTTGTTCCCTGTTGCCGTTTTTAGATAGATTTCTCCCCAATTTCCTTTGTCTTTCCTTAGCCTATAAATAGGAACCTCTTGCACCAGATCAAAGTGTGTACGATTATTGTAATTCAGTTATATTCCATTGATAATGCACCAGTTCTAATTTTAGCGTAGGAGAGGATGAGCGCTTCACAAGGATTGAAGATGGTGACAACATCTTCGGCGGTTTGTACGGCTACCATGTGTAGTTAACTCTCCATTAGGATTGAATGTAATTGATTCCATTTCCAAGTGAATGTTAAACTCTATCTATTTATTTATGCAGTTCCCTAGCTATAATATTGGTAATCTTGTTCTGTGCTTAATTCCTAACTTCCGCGCTTGCTCCGGAGTTATAGGCTAGTTTGTAATTAACGTTACGACTAGGATTGAGTTTGGGGGAGCCTAGACATAGGAAACTCAACCTCTGAGTGAATGAGAATACTCGGTAGCTAGTGAACCGAAACATGGGAGTTGCTAGTGATTGATGGGTAGTGTGAGTACTCTAATGAAGGGCGTTTACAGGATAGGCATGGTTATTAAATTACCGATAGCAAAGGATTAGTTGATTGTCAATCCAGGAAGCGAAACGTGGATGTATTCTAATGAGTGATGGGTAGTGACAATACTCTAGCGAAGGTGCATCCAAAGTAGTAGGCCTCGTTTATCAATTAATTCTTTTACAAACGGAATAAAGAAAGCAAAATAAGCCGAGGGTAAGTCTGTCGCTTGGGAGAAGCCGCATGGATTACCTTTGAGTGTGAGTGGCGCCAGGTAACTCGGGGTCTTAGCAATATAGTTTGTCTACAGTGTTATAGTTCAAAGCCTATAAATAATAGGTAGTCTCGACATACATGAGGGGTGTGATGAGATGAAGTTCAATCCTAATCTAAGTAAAGTGTCTCTAACTCTTCCTTTCTAATTCATTAATTATTGAATTTCAGTGTATAATTTCCGCAACAAAATTCTCAAAAATCGTTGTTTTCCCTTGATAAATAGATCACGAGTATATGTGAATTGACCGTTCCCTGTGGATACGATATCTTTCTTACTATTATACTACTGGATTTTTGGTTCGCTTGCCAGAAACCCATCAAGTATTTTTGGCGCCGTTTCCGGGGAACGGTTTCCAATTTGTGTAAACCTTGACGGTCTAGTTATCAAGAATATCTATCTTAGGATTTTTCTTATTTTTATCTATCTTAGGATTTCATTTATTTATTCTTATTATTTTAGGAAAATTTTATTATTTAGGAAATTTATAGTTTTTCTATTATTATTAAAATTCTCTTCCACACTTACCCTTTTCAAGTTTTCTTGTTTATTTTTTTGAGAGGCCAGGTGTCCCCAAATCAACTACAATTTGATCCAGAAATAGAAAGGACATCAAGGAAGAACAGGAGCAGAAACAAGAAAAGGAGACAAGGGAGAAGTCGAGAAGAAAATAAAAATATTTTATTTATTTTATTTTAATTATTTTCTTTTTTTTTAATTAAAAAAAAAGATAATAATTTTTGTTCCACTCTCCTGAGCTAACATTTGTTTGAGATCCTTGAGAGGACAGGTAACAGGAAAACGAGCAGAGCTCAAGGAGACAATCTCAACACTCTCTGTTCAACCACCCCAAGTGAAGTTAATGTTGAATGGCTTATGAATGGAAAAATCAACCAAGAAGAACCCTTGGAGATTATGTTAGGCAGCAAGAACCAAGATACTCCTCTCATGCACCGATTCAAGGTAACTTCTCTAATTACAACAATTATTCTAACAATTTTTCACATGATTGGGGAAGTTACCAAAATCAGAATTTTGGATGGCAACCTTCTTTTCAACAGCAACAAAGTTACTCAAAATATGATGAGTTTTTGGAAGAACTCGATCGATACAATATACAATTTCAGAAGGAGAGAGAAGAAGCAAGAAGAAAAAATGATGCTTTGATAGCGCAGCTAGCAGAACAAAGGGAGTTAAGACTTCAAAAGGAAAGAGAAGAAGCAAGACGAAACACTGACGCTTTGTTAAAGCAGATGGCGAAACAAAGGGAGTTAATACTTCAGAAGGAAAGAGAAGAAGCAAGAAGAAACACTGACACCTTGCTAGAGCAATTAACAGAAACAGAAGCCAACCAACAGTCAGAACAAATCTCAGCAAGGCATTTAGATGACGATTTTATTGAAGAAAAGTGGGATGAATTTATACAATTTCAGTTGTATTGTGAAAGAGAAGGACTATCTGCTGACCTCGTACTAGATGAGATAGACAGTATGATCAACTGTTGGAACAAGCAATCTTCAGCAAACGTTCAACCCAACCCCGTAGAACTTTGTCCCACCATAATTGTTAAATTGACAGGGGAGGAAACCAATGGTGATCTGGCTGATAAAGAGGAGGGATCTGAAGAAACACAAGAAAGTGGAGCAGAAGTAGAAGAAGAAAGAGAGGGTGAAACAGAAAAGATGGTGCTTGAAGAAGAGATTGACTGTGAAAGGGAGAAAGAGAACAACACATATGGGGGTGTACATGATGAAAACGATCAAGAAAATGAGAAAAAGAGTGAACAGGGAGATGGAGAATCAAAGCCCGAGGAAGGAAGGGAAGTAGTACCAAGCCCAAGGACCTTGCCTTATCTAATTAGTCCTCTAAAGGAAGATCAAGAAAGGTATGGTGCAAGTGATAAACCTTCCAGACCTCACAAAAGAAAGGCCTGCAATCACACTGACTAGGACAAGGCAAAGAGAAGAAAAGTCAAGCTAGAATCAAATTCAGAGCCTAGAGCTAGATTGAAGATCAAGTGGTCAGTTGTGTTCCATATCAAAGACCCCCTGAAGCAAAGAAATTGAGAACAATCAATTGTAAATCATCAAAGCTTCACAGTACAGGTTGTTCCAAGGCAATATTATGGGGAGGTATATGGGCCAAAAAAAGGAAGGGTGCAGCACATAAGCTCACCAAAATATTTCAGTTTCAGCCACCTTGAAAGAACAAGCGTCGAGCTAGAAGACGTTAAACAAGCGCTTCCTGGGAGGCAACCCAGAGATTTTTAAGTTTTTAATTGTTTTAGTTTTATTTTGTTTTTATTAGGATTTTTCATTTTTTAGGATTTAGGAAACTTTCAAAATTGATTGGAATAAGTTGGTGGAAAATAAAATTTTTAAATAATAGGAAGTAGCAGAAAACGTGACTAAAAATTGCAAAATTGCATTCTGTTTTCTGCGCTTCACCTGCGCTGTAGCGCGAGTAAAGCGCAGAAATGAAATTTTAGTCACTGACTTCTGCGCTTCACATGCGCTGTAGCGCAGGGTGAAGCGCAGCAGTACAAATTTTTTAAAAAATCTTCTATTTTCTCATGTACTGTTTCTCTACTTTCTAAGCTCTTCTTTTCACTCTTTCCACTCACAAACTTCCATCAATTTTGAAACTTTCAGTTATGTTTTCTTTTATCAATTGAAATCTTCATTCACTCTATGATTTGAATTTTAGGATAGCAACTTTAGGATTATGAATGTGTATAATGTTGATAATTGCTATCTTGAATATGATTATGACTATGTGGAACATGAAGAACAAGTTGCTTGATTGGAATGCCCTTTGTTTTGTGAGTTATTGAATTTGAAAGTGTTATGCTCTGTTTCTTTCAAAAATCTTGAACTTTCACTTTCCATGGATTGATTGAATGCTTGCAAAATAAATGAGTATGATTTGTTTTTAGGAAGTCATGACCAAGTGCACTGAACTTTTGTTGTGAAAATATTAATTCTTTGAATTATGCATGCAAATTGGTTAATGATAGCCTTCCATGTTCTTCATGAATTGCACAAACTGCTGCAAAGTATAAAGACCAGTTGACCTCAAACCAATCAGGAGTTCTAGACCCATACCCAAGCATGCTGCTTGAAGAGTTTCAGATATTCTTGCAGTGGCCTGGGGACAGGCCTATTCATCCAGGGGGAGGTGGAACAGCAGCAGGACAAGGACTTACAGGATACAGAGGATGAAGATTGATACTGATGTTTTCTTTCTTTTAGTTTTTCTTTTATTTTTATTATTTTATAGAATTTTTTGTAGTTAATTAGGATTTTTATTTGGTATTTCATTTTTTTAGAATTTTTAAAATTTTTAGGACCTTAGGAATTAGGATTTAAGGCAACTTTTTCAAAATTCTCTGTAATTAAGTAGTTTAACTAACCAAACTAGGAAAGATGATGGGGTTTTGTGATTAATTCCATAATCAGTTAGGATTAAGATATTTCTCAAGAGAACCTATCAGGATAGTTAATTAAAACCATTAAGTGCTTTATCAAGGAATTTTAGCCAATAACCGGTGAGCTGAGAGCCCAAACACTGAAATTGAGAGCTTTTCACCGTTGCTTGTCAACTGTTATTGCTTGAGTTTCTGAATTTTGTCTTGCTAGTAGAAGGTATGGAAGTGACAAAGGCATATTTTGTGATTATAATATTTTGCTTGTTCACTTAAACCGTCTAGATTCCATTCACATATATCCCCCCCAGAAAAAGAGTTTTGGACAAACTCTCCTCTTTCTTCAAATTGAACATCAGCTGGGGAAGGCCTTGGATAATAGTTTCTTAATTTAGGAAAATTTCTTAATTTATTAACAGATAATTCTGGGTCTTTATCTATTGTATTTATTGTAAATTTTTCTAGATTTAATTTTTCTAACCTTTCTCTTATTTCTTCTACTTTAATATCAGTTTTACTTTCAAATTTTATGGCTTCTAATTCTTTTTGAGGAACATTAAATAATTTATAAATAGGCTTAACAGGAGGCTTTACTATTGAACTAGTACTAGGGACATCCTTATTTTGTAGTGTTTCTATTCTAGTTAAATGTTTAGATACTACTTCTAGCATAAGATTTGAGTAATTTAATTAAGAATGTAATTTCTTAATATCCTTTTTTTCTACAGGTTTCTCTTCATTACTAATGTCTTTATAAGGACTGGCTTCAATTTCTAAATCTTTAGTTACTTGTAAATTTATCCCTTGATTAGGAGGGTATTCTGATTCAATTACTTGATTAGTTATAGTTTTCCAAGTATTGGTGGTTTTATTTAAAGGATACAAATTTTTTAATTCATTTTCTAACGTTTCTCCACTATAATTTTAAACCAATCAAAGAAATAAATATTTATTTTATTTTCTTCCATATAATTATAATATCTTTCTCTAAATAATGTTACTTGTTCTTTATTGTATGTTGAAAAGTACCAATTCCTTAAGTCTTTATTATATTCAGCATTAAAATCCTCTCTAATCCATTTTTTATCTATCTCAAAAGGTAATTCTCTAGACAATACATTTAATATTTGGGATGCAGTAGGTGAGTATTGGGGTGATTCAGATTTGGTCGTCTCTTGATATAATGGTTTTGATATCTTGGGAATGGAGTTATCTAATCCCCTTAAATCTATATTAATAGTAGATCCATCTACTGAATGCCTAGAAGAGGTGGGTTTTAATGTTTGAGGTTCACAAATTTTTAAAGATGTTGACCTATTCATTCTAAGTCTAATATTAGATCTTTCTTGAATTATTTCTCTAATTTGAGTATTATAAATATTGGGTTCAGAGACCACGTCTTCTAAAATCCATTCTTCTGGAATTTTATTCATTATTTCTTTATGACTTAGTTTTTTAGGAATTTGTACTGATGATTTTCTTAAATTGGCTTCTACTAATATTGTTTCATCTTTTGGGGAAGATCTTAAGGCTTTATAACTGTAATCTATTTTTGTTATTTTATAATAAATTCTGTAAATTATTTGTACATGTCCTGATGCCTCGTCTATTATTTCTTCAGGAATTTTAACATATAATTTAATAGCATTACTTGTCTTATCATTTCTTATATCCATTGAAAAATTAGGATAACAATTAAAGAAGGCAGGACCATCATGTAAATTGCTTTCTAATATAGCTATCACTGAATCATTAAAGTTTTTAAGTCTTATATCTCTTAATATCATTAAGATGGGACTATTAATTCCTAATCTGTAGTTGGGCTTTGCTGCTACTTGTATTAATCCTAGATGAAGAAAATTATATCCTTGTCTTATATGTTCATTTAATATTGATTGTTCTAGAATATTAATAACTTTATTATTTCTTGTTCCTGGATAACTGTATTCTAATACATGAATTTCATCTTGAGAAGTAGACCACATGCTATGTTATTTATAAACTTCACATTTTTTAACTATAGGTATTGACCAATTATGTAATGAGTTTTCTATTTCAGCTATTTGTAATTCTTTATCTTTATTATTGTTTTGAAAGGAAGATTCAGCTTGAGAGGTCCTAATTACTATTTCTTTATTCTTATTTTTTATCCTTAAATCACTCAATGTTCTTAATAATCCAGCCATTTTATATTTTCTTAGTGTTTTATGTGACGGGACCACATCCTAACTTATCTAGCTGACCAACGGACTTACTACCCCTAAGGTTTTAATGCCGGGACCACTAGATCTAGATGCTGACCAACGCCTAAACACCTCTCAGTGCTACACTCAACACTAATATAAAGATAAAATGTCTTGATTATAAAAACACTATAATTTAAGTTAAAAAATAAAGAATAAAGAAAAACTAGTAATTAAAACCAGAAACCTCTTCCCTTTTGGGGAAAAGGCTCTGATACCAGTACTGAAGGCGGAAGAAATATACTTGAAATAACTTACAAGATTAAGCTTCAGAATTGAGAAAGTCGGAGAACTGGAACTTCAAGTGTAAATATACAACTCAGAAAATTGAAAACGAAATACTGAAGATACATTGCTTAAAAGAAAGTTTGAAAATATAGGGATTTTGTTGCTCTAAGTTCGCTCTGCCTTCAGGAGAAAAGGATCCTTCCTTATATAGGCAAGAGAGCCTTCTACAAATTACATTGTTGTCCTAGAAAAGTAAAATAATGGAAGGGCAAAACAGGAAAGCCCAAAAGTAATACAATAATTTAAAGTTACAAATTATTCTGATTCTTTTGCTAGTGCTCACACGTGCTTTTTATTCTTGCCGACATTTTGTCTGCTGCCGACACTTCTGATTGGTTCTTTTAATCAAACATATCTCCATTGCGGAGATATGGATTTGACTGAGACGTGCTCTCATCTGATTCTTCTTGAACCGAAGGATCTTGTATTGCTCTCACCAACTTTAATCTTTCTTCAAACTCTTCTTGTGAAGTAGCGGATGCAAGTTCTGCCATAATTTTTTGCTTTTCTGCTAAAAATATTGCTTCTTTTGCAGCTTCCTTTACTTCTGGTAATTTTGCTTCTTTGTGGAACTTTAACCACTCATTGATTTTTTGTTTACTTAACAGCTCCAGGTTGAACTTCTTCCACCATTTTATTTTAATTTGTCTTGCTAGCACCTTTAAGTCAGTATTATCATATTTCAAAGCATAAACATAATCCCAACTCAAGATCCACGCAATACCTTGAGTGGCTATGAAAGAGATCAATCTATAACCTTGTACAAATGTTGAATTCTCTTTAAAATATTAATAAACTTCTTCTGCTTGTGGAGGAAAGAAGGATGGTAATGGTCCATAATCTATAAACCAACTCATAAACCATTTTGGAAACTTTAATGATATTCCTCTTTTAAACCAAATAAACCAAGAATGGCCATCTGGACTTAAATAGAGAACATTTCTCCAGGCTTCCATATAATCATAATAATTATATTGCTGAGGATTGAAGATTCTTGACAAAGACTTATACTTATACAGAGGTTGGTTCCAGTCTGATGGAGACAAAATCTGTAAAATCTTAATCTTTGAAAACTGAATATTTCCTTTATCATCTTTATTATGAGTAATCTCTATTGAGTCTGTGTCGACAAGGATAAACTCATAAAAGGTTCTGGTTTTAGAAGGGTGATGAGGGAGGTAATGGAAATTTGGAGGGAATAATGAGGAGGCTAATTGCTTTGGAGAGTGATTATTCCAGGCTTTTTCTAGGGGTATTATTTCTAAAACATCATCTTTTTCAATGTAATGGTCATCTTCTTTTTGTTGAGGGATAAAGTCTTTTGGTCCGATAAGAGTATTGTGGTAAGACAGAGGAGTAAATTTATTGGAGAGGTTAACTAATGGACTATTGAACACACTGAGAGGTAAAGGAGTATTGATTATTGAGGACATGGTTGGACGTATGAAGTCTTTTCTAAATCGTGGAGTCATAGTAGGAGTAACTGGTGATGGAAATAATACATTTTTACCTTTAACTGGTGTTGAAGGCGTTGCCTTATTTGTAATAGGAGAGGAGACTTTAGGGGATCCCAGTGGGGGACCGTATTGATCTTTTTCTGTGGGTTTGCTCATTTTGTTCCCTGTAGAAATTCTCTTGTTAAAAAATCAGGTAAAAAGTTGTTTTTCCCTTTGATATGTTCAATATCAAAATCAAAACAAGATAGTAAAGATTGCCATCGAGCAAAAATATGTTTTGAAACTAAATTTTTAACATCTTTTTGTATAACACTAGGAGCCGCTTTACAATCAGTCCGTATTAAAAACTTTTTGCTAAATAGATCATCTTGAAATTTTTGAACACATAAAACTATTGAAAGAATCTCTTGTTTAATTGTAGAATACTTTTGCTGTGAAGAATTCCAGACTCCAGAATGATATCTTACTATCTGTTCTTTTCCTAGACTCTTTTGTTTTAAGATTCCACCATAACCTATATCTGATGCATCAGTTTCAACTATTAAATATGCATTGGGATCAAGTATACCTAGACATGGGAGTTTCTTAACTATTGACTTTATTTTTATTATAGTTTGCGTTAGATTCTCATCCCAATTTGGAGGGTTCTTCTTTAATCTATTATATAAAGGGGCACAAATAACTCTTATATTAGGAATAAAATCTGCAACATAATTGACACATCCTAAAAATCTTTGTAATTGGGTTTTATCTTTAATTTCATTTGGAAATTTTTCTGCAAATTCTAATGACCTTTGGATTGGGGTTATAGTTTCTTGAAATATTTCAAAACCTAAAAATCTTATTTTTGTTTGAAATATCTTAATCTTTTTAGCAGATACTACTAATCCATTATCTTTTATAAGTTGTATAAATTTGTTTAAGTGTTCTATATGTTGATTTATATTTTTTGAAAAAATTAATACATCATCTAGATAGTCCTTGTATTTCTTGTTTTAATATTTTTATTTCTTCTTGCATATCTTTTATAGTTATTTGATTGTTATTATTTTTAAATCTATCATATATTTCTTTCATATTTACAACTTTTACTTCTCTTGATCTTTCTTCCTTAATTATTAAATTATTTAATTGTTGTAGGAATTCATCTTTTAATGGAGAATCGTCTAATTTATCTATTATTGATATTAATGTTGAAGTTTGGTCTTTTGTTAACATATTAATAGTTTTACAATTACTACAAGTACATAGTTCAGGTCCTAAGCAATTTTCATTGTTATCTGAACTTTCTTCTATTTCTGAGGAAGATTCTGAAGTAATTTCTAAATGATATATTGATTTTTCACTATCAGACCCTTCTTCTACTTCTGAGGAATTTTCTGATTCTGAGTTAAGTAAAATATTCATGAGACCTTGTTTTAACTCTTCATCTATTTTTAATTCATTAATTTTTTGTTCAACTCTACATTTATTTGCGTAATGTCCTATTCTTCCACATTTCCAACAGGTATTATTTTTCTTATAAGTCTTTTTGTTACTTGCTTGTTTTTTAGCTTTATGATTCTTTTGATTTTTATAATAGTCTTGTTTGTTAGATTTTTTATAATTTTGCCTATAATTCTTTCTTTTATGAGAGGTTTGATTATAACTTTTATTTTTTCTTTTTAGATGAGCATTAGGGGCTTTAATAACTTCTACACCATATTGTTGGCAAAAAGTTCCTAATTCTCTTTTATTAGTCATATTCTCTTTTCTCATTTTATTTTGTAATTTAAAATCTGCACAAACTTGTATTCCGGTTTCTACTATAATATTATGAATTTGACCATATGTTAGCATATTATACATAACAGGCTTACCAAAATGTTTTTCTAAATTTAATTTTACCTTTTCTGAAAATAATTTAGGGAGTCCAGCTATAAATCTTTCTTTCCAAAATCCTGCAAATCCATCTTCTCTCATAGTTATTTTAGATAAAAATGTATCTTTATACCACCTATAATCTGACATTGTTGGACAATATAAATTAGCTAATTGGCTAGCAGCCCTTTCTTTAAATATATTTGGATCTCCTACAAAGTTTTGAATTATTGAATATATTAGCGTAGCGACTACATCTTCTTCATTGTTTTCTGTTTTTATACTATTTAATATTGCATTTCTATCTTCATCATTACACAAATTATCCCACCATCCTTTTATCTGTCCTGTAAATCCATGAATTATTGCTAAAGTCGCCCTCTTGTCTGTACTACCTTTAGATTTATAGGTTGTTGCTGCCATAGACATTTGGCAAGTTAGATCCAATATTGCTTGTTCACTTAAACCGTCTAGATTCCATTCAAATAGCCAACCTTGATTACATTATTCCAATTTTTTGATTGCCCATTTGAGCCTTAATATTTCCTTTGATGCACCCCAGCCATGATTAATAATCATACCATGTCCCTTCACACTTGGGATAGAGAGCAAGGTGCAACACAACAAAATGGGATAAAAGGTTGGTGAATTGAAAGATTAAGAAAATTCAAAGAGCAGACACAGGAATTCAAAAAGAAGAGTACTCCCTCATGAAAAAAAAAATCTACACAAAAAGTGTGGAAATTGAATAAGTTGGGGGAGTACTTCTTCAAACAAAGAGGCCAGCTGAAAAGGGTGACAATTCAAGAATAACTTGGTGAATTGAGAGAAGTTCCAAAGAACAATCACAAGATGCTCTCTATTCAAAGTGTTCTTTGCATATCCAGAAAAACCATGATTTCTTGATAGCCCAGCCTCATTACAACCAAAGAAAAGACCTTTTGATCCAATGTTAACTACTTGCAGGTTCAGATGTTGGAAACGACTATCAATTCTAGTTGTTCAACGGTGGTGAAAAAGATTGAGGGAAACACTTACCCGTGAGAATGAGATATTTCCTTGGTTTATCACTTACTGTTTTAATTGCTATTTTTGAGAAGTTTGACTGATGTTTGTGTTCTATTCTGATTGAGGATTGGTAACATCTCTTAATTCTGATTTTTTTCTTATGTTTGGAAAGTGACTGCTGCTTAATAAGGAGATGATGAAGAGTTCCTTGAATTTGTTTTTGAATTGTTTGAATTACACAGGGAATAGAATTGATGTTTTGATTGCAAAGAGGTCTCTTGCTTGAGGACAAGCAAGAAGTTAAGTTGGGGGGTATTTTGATAAGTGAAAATTAGTTGATAAATTAGAGCACTTCTTAGTTCACTTATCAAGGATAAAATGGTAATTTTGCCCCAGTTTAATCCCTTTTTATTAAATATTAGATAAATTGTATTTATTAATATGAGATTAGAATTTGATGCTATTTTGATAGAAATATTGCTGATTTTTGTAGGATATTGCAAAGATTTGATTTGAAGGAAAGATAGCATTAAATAAGGGAGATATCTACAAGATTTGAAGTTTAATTGAAGGCATTAAATGAAGATTTGAAGATTATCTGAGAGCAATTAATGAAGATATCACTGCCAATTAAACAAGGATTCTGCAGACAACCTTCCCAATTAAATCCAAGATGCTCAATAAATGCAAAGATTTCATCAAGAAAAGGGAAACAAGGAAAGACAAATCAACCAAAACCAGTCTCGGGGAGAGATCAAGTTAAAAAGAGAAAGTTTGAAGCTGCAGGATGCATTCTGCACTTCAACCTGCGCTGTAGCGCAGGGTGAAGCGCAGCTCTCTGGAACCTGCGCTGCAAGCTGCGCTATAGCGCAGCTTGAAGCGCAGATCGTGCAGATTTGCTCCCTGTTGCCGTTTTTAGATAGATTTCTCCCCAATTTCCTTTGTCTTTCCTTAACCTATAAATAGGAACCTCTTGCACCAGATCAAAGCGTGCACGATTATTGTAATTCAGTTATATTCCAGTGATAATGCACCGGTTCTAATTTTAGAGTAGGAGAGGAGGAGCGCTTCACAAGGATTGAAGATGGTGACAGCATCTTCGAAGGTTTGTATGGATACCATGCGTAGTTAACTATCCATTAGGATTTAATGTAATCGATTCCATTTCCAAGTGTATGTTGAACTTGATCTTTTTATTTATGCAGTTCCCTAGCTATAATATTGGTAATCTTGTTCTGTGCTTAATTCCTAACTTTCGCGCTTGCGTCGCAGTTATAGGCTAGTTTGTAATTAACGTTATGACTAGGATTGAGTTTGGGGGAGCCTAGACATAGGAAACTCTACCTCTGAGTGAATGAGAATACTCAGTAGCCAGTGAACCGAAACATGGGCGTTGCTAGTGATTGATGGGTAGTGTGAGTACTCTAATGAAGGGCGTCTACAGGATAGGCATGGTTAATAAATTACCGATAGCAAAGGATTAGTTGATTGTCAATCCAGGAAGCAAAACGTGGATGTATTCTAATGAGTGATGGGTAGTGACAGTACTCTAGCGAAGGTGCGTCCAAAGTAGTAGGCCTCGTTTATCAATTAATTCTTTTACAAACGAAATAAAGAAAGCAAAATTAACCAAGGGTAAGTCTGTCGCTTGGGAGAACCCGCATGGATTACCTTTGAGTGTGAGTGGCGCCTGGTAACTCGGGGTCTTAGCAATATAGTTTTTCTACAGTGTTATAGTTCATAGCCTATAAATAATAGGTAGTCTCGACATACATGAGGGGTGTGAT
The DNA here is from genome assembly GCA_026901365.1 of Sesbania bispinosa. Taxonomy (NCBI): domain Eukaryota; kingdom Viridiplantae; phylum Streptophyta; class Magnoliopsida; order Fabales; family Fabaceae; genus Sesbania; species Sesbania bispinosa. The sequence goes on along the minus strand of QLOH01000158.1, from coordinate 45,272 downwards.
GAGATGAAGTTCAATCCTAATCCAAGTAAAGTGTCTCTAACTCTTCCTTTCTAATTAATTAAATATTGAATTTCAGCTTATAATTTCCGCAACAATATTCTCAAAAACCGTTGTTTTCCCTTGATAAATAGATCACGAGTATATGTGAATTGACCGTTCCCTGTGGATACGATATCTTTCTTACTATTATACTACTGGATTTTTGGTTCGCTTTCCAGAAACCCATCAGTTCCTGATCCTTCGCACGGCATAGAGCCTGACGTAATACAATTAAAAGAAAATTTAACTTATGGAGTATTACCTGTGCGCATCGGAGACCGAAGGATAAAGCAGTTACGAGGAAAAGAAATACCGGTAGTCAAAGTTATATGGAGCGCAACTGATGATGGAAATGCAACCTGGGAATTAGAAGATTAGATGAAGATGTCTCATTCTCATTTATTCCAAGAAGGTACGCGCAAATTTCGAGGGTGAAATTTCTTTTTAGGTGGGGAGAGATGTAACACCCACTTTTTTGCTTATATGCTTTTCTATTGTGTGATTTAGTGAATTTTGAGTGATTAAATATTTTTAATCATCAAAATGGGTTTAAATAAGATTAGGAATGAGTTTCCTATTTTTCTAGAATTTTTTGAAATTTTGGTGCAAAATTACCATTCTACCCCTACTCTTTTTGGAGCCGGGCCCAAATACCCTTGATCTGGACCAAAAAAATCTGCAACATTTTAGAAAAATCACTCTCTTTTATTCTCTCAAAACCGTGTGTGTATGTGGGACACATGCTGGCTTCACACACTTCCTAAAAGTCATAAAGTGAAAAAAGACTTAATGGTGTCACGAAAACACTTAACACTTAGCCTTATTCTCCTTACCTACATGCAAACCACTTTTCATTTCTCCTTTCCTCTCTCAAAAAAATCGTGAGCTTCTTCTCCCTTCCTCTCCATTTCTCCTTTTTTCTCCTTCACTTTCTAAGTTAAAGGTTCCATTTTTGAACCTTAAACTTCAAAATCTAGTCTACATCCTTTGAAGAAACTTGCTTGGGTGATCAAGAGGAGCACTAAGAGAGAAAAATATTTGAAGTTGTTGCACCTTTCTCAAGTGATTTTCCTTAGGTAAAGGGGGGGAGAACCTTGAACTCTAGTAGGATTGGTGACTAGAGTAAAAGGATTACCCTAGATCCTTGCCCCTAGCCCTTTTTCCTTTTCAAAAATGAATTGTTGGAACCTATTTCCTTGAGAAAATGAATTGTTGGAATCGTTCTCTCTTGGATGAGTTGGAGATGATTATCATTGAAGACTCGTCAGAGGAGGAGGAGCCAGAGGAGGATCCCTCCCAGTCCAGCGACGATGAGTAGAGTAGTTATGTTTGAGTCTAGTAGTGACAGCTCTGAGTTTGTGACCTCTCTTTTGTATTTTGTTTGAGGTTACCTTGATTATTCGTTTCACTTCTAGAACTCATATTTTTATATTATGGTTTGTAAGCTCGAGGTGTACACTGGTTTATGCCTGTAATTAAATGTACTGTTTACTTTATCCGTGATGTTATGTTAAATGTATGTATATGGAGGCAACGTGGTAAACGCTTTGACGCTTTTCAAAAATAAATTAACAAGTAAGGAAGGAATATTTTATAACACCTAAAATGGAACTAGAGATGTGGTAAGTTAATGGCTACTAATCTACTTTCAAAAAAAAAATCTATCAACATTTTTACCGATTTGTATAATACTTCAGTTGGTCACGTGTAACACATGTGGCGTTCTTAGTGGTAACTAGGGGTGTCGCAGGCACAAGTTACAATATATTTACCTTTTGCAACTTTACTTTGGCGAGCACAAAATTCTTCTCTTCAGAGTTGTTATTTTGACGATGAAGTCTCACCACTTTGCAAAATGCCTTCACGTGTGAGATATATATAAACACAAATGTGTAAGAATCAAAGTGAAAGATTTCAAAATTCCTTTGAATTTTTTCATAACAAACAGTTAGTTTAATAAATTTCTAACATAACAAGCACTATCTTTTTCAGTACTTATTTGTCCGTCAAATTCATAATATCATTGCCTCACTGTGAGCACCCAATTTTGTCTGGGATACTTTATTTACTTATTTTTAAGATAAATCTTTTCTTTCTAATATCTTCTAAAAAAAAGCAATGACAACATTCTTCTCTTTACTTTCTGTTTTCCCCCTTTTTTTTCTTCTTTCTTTTTCTGAAATTCAAAGCCAAATAATTAATGGGTTAATTAATAGTTATTTTCTTTTACCTTTTTTTTCTTTTCTTTTTGGGCCATGTTGTTACTTTTTTGTTGTTTCTTTACCTTTTTTTGAGCTGAACCAGCAGCTAAGCCCATTTTGTTTGCAAGCCATTATTATAAAAAATATAAAAAAACAAAATCAATAAAAATAAAAAAATATATAAAGAATGAGATGAAGTAGAAATTCCAATCACAAGAAAGGGGGTTGAATTGTGATCATTTAAAATTTCTGCAATTTCTTCTAATACTATTTCTGCTCAAGTTTATCTTGGCTGAGTATTAGAAGATAAAACTCAAGAAGAAGGAATTAAGATATATATATATATATATATATATATGGCATGCTGAAATTATAATTCCTTTGAAGGAACTCTCTTGTTGATGCAACTTGCTTAGGTATTAGATAGTTTTTCAAAATAGATTTATGCACATGAAAATAAAATAGAAAACTGAATGAAAAAAGAGTAAGGGTAAGAAGATTGCACACACAGTTATATACTGGTTCACCTCTTCCAACCTGAGGCTATGTCCAGTCCCTACTTTCAATAGGATTTTCTTGATCAACTCTTGATTTTACAGATTCCTTGGGTACACCTTACCACTAGTATTCTTATGCAGTATCTTCAGGCTCTTCACAAACTTCTTCTGAAGCCTTTACAGATACTGCAGCTTTTTCTGCAGACTGTGCAGACTCAAAAACAATTTGCAAAACCTTTTTTTGCAAGTTTTACACCTCAGTACAGCTTACTACACAATCAAGTAGAAACTTACAAGAACTGTTACACACCTTCTCAAGAGGCACTAACACTCTTAAAGCCTTCTTGAGAGATTACAGAAGATATAGGTAGTGAAATGATAAAAACAAGGCTCAAAACTATTAAAGATTTAACACAGCAGGAAGATGTTGAGCCAACTCTCTCTATTCTAACTTTAGGAAGCAGAATCTCAGTGTTTGTGAAGAGAGAGAAAGTTTCCAGAAGATGGAGATTGTAATTCTGAATTCCGGTGCTTCTTCTGGACTTGGTGTGTGTTGAAATGAGAAGGGAACCTCTCCTTTTATAGGAAAAATGAGCTACTAGCCGTTGAGGTAGCTGTTTGAACCTCCAGCTATAAAGGCATGAGTTGTACCCTTCAAGAGCAGTTGTCTCTTTCATGAACAACTGTCTTCTTTGACCGGTCATATCTTCTGCAGGATGTTTCTTCTGCAGATTTTGATTTCTTCAGAAAATTAACCCTTTTTCTTCTGGAGAGTATTATTTGAGTAATTTGAAAATGAAAGAATAATACTTGGATGAATTTCAGGGGCTGCAGCACAAATTAGCTTGAAGAACATGTATTTTTGGAAAATAACATCTTCTGCAGACACCCTGACAGTGAACTTCTTCTGCAGCAGCTTCCTTCAACAGAGTTATGAGTTCAATTTTTATGCAGACACTGTCACAACAATATTGTTGCAGTTTTCTGTTCTTAGAGGAATTCATTTAGTTAAAAATTCAACTTCCTTATCTTCTTCAATCTTGCTGCATCTATTTCTTCTGCAGACTTGTTGCATTTGTTTCTTCTGCAGTGAATCTTCCTTCTAATATTCAGTCACTATTATTCTTCTTGACAAAATGTTTGTTGTAACTTCTTTCAACTACTTTCTTGCTTTCTTTTATAGTTGTGATTTTTATAATGTGAAAGCATCTTCTTTGAAGGATGTTGAGCTCTACCTTCTGAACAAGACTAACCCTTGAATCTGTTCCTTCTTGAAAACACTCAAGTGAAATTGTTAGTACTTTAATCAGAATTATATCAAGTGAATTTTGAGAGCTTGTCATTATTAAAACATCTTAGGAGGATTATTGGACCTTACAATCTCCCCTTTTTTTATGATGACAACCCTTCAAAAATTAACTTGTATGATTCTGATTTTTTATAAAACAAATTGATAACATCCCCTTAATTTATGCTTGGGTTTTAGGGGATATGTATGTGATATTCATTATACATGTAGTCAATTCAAGTTGCAGAAGATATATTCTTGACAGATTATCATATGACTCAATTATATGTTGCAGATTATCATAACAATTCACAAACTATTTGCAAGGAAAATATATCATTGATTCATAAGTCAAAATACATCTATCAGCAGTTAACAAATCATAAAAAATCACAAAATATCAAAGATCCTCAACCTAACTACAATACTACTTCTCCCCCTTTGTCGTCAATCAAAAAATAACAATAGCAGCCTAAGGAGAAGTAGAATCATCATCTTCAATTTGGATGGAGAAGAATGATCAAAAGATGATGATGAAGTAGTTGGTTGTAGAATGTTTTAGGGAGGCTGAAATGGCACAAAAGGCATAACGGGTGCTTGAGGTGCAATGGCAGGCAAGACAAATGTGTTGAACCAGAATTGATGTTGAGTGAATCTCTCAATCATCTCATTAACAGAATTCTGGAGAGTGTTGACATCTGAGAACTATTTCTTTATGTCTGCCTTTATCTTTTTGACTTGTTTCTCAATGGAGTGGGAGGAGGAAGGTTCTGCTGCATTAGCAGGCTCCTTAGCAACTTCATCAACCTTCTCAGGATGTGCAGAAGAAGGAATTTTCCCTTTTTCAGTGCTAAGCTGATGGAGATAGGTCTTCATTGAGGAAAGAGTTGCAGAGATAGTGGGAATATTGTCACTGATAGGAGCAGAAGAAGGAAGAGTTTAATCAAATATGGGGGAGGCAAGAAACTGATTTACCATATTAGTGACAAAGGTTCCTACAGAAGGAATAGATTGAGCTTCCCCTTTAGGTTCTTCCTCTTCATCTGTCAGATGAAGTTCTTCTGTTCTAACAGGAGATTGAGTTTAATTTGCATCTTCTGCAATATCTTCAGGTCTTGTATGGGATTGAATTTGGAGAATTGGTAAAGAGGTGTCAAAAGAAGGGGTTTCTGAGTAACTCTAGCCAAGCATGGCCAAGGCATTTGCAACCATACCTTCTGCAGAACCAATATCAATACCTTCCAAAGAAGCTTCTCTAGCTTCTTCTGTAGAGGCATTCTCAGCACCTTCCATGGAGATATCCCTTTCAGCTTCTACTTCTTCACCAGGGGAATTTCCAGAAGGAACTTGCAGCTGAGAGACTACTTCTTCTCCATAACCTGAAGAAGACTCTTTCTTATCTTCTTCATATGTAAAAGAACTAGGAGGTTCAGGAATTGAAGATTCTTCTTTATCTTCTCCAGAAGTCTCAGTTTTCTGCACCTTGTTGGGTCCACCTTCTTCAGCAGAAGCAGAAAACTCTTTATGGATACCTTTCCTTTTTCTGGAAAAGGTTTGAATCACTTCCTTCTTCTTCTTTGTTCTTAATCCACTTGGGGCTTCATAGGGAACTTCATCATCAGAATCACTGTGAATGAATTGTGAGGGCTCAGGCTTACTGATATGCATCTTTCTTACATTACTCCTGTTAAAATAAGTATGATCTTATATTCTCTCCTCTCCTTCATGGGCTACTTGATGATGCTTGAAAATTCTTATCAGCACCATTCCATATGGAAGACTTGCATAGACCCTTTAAGGATTTGCAAAAGAAATCATTCCTCTGAGAATGAGATAGGAGAGGGATAGTGGCGTACCACTCAGATGATGATGCATGATTAAAAGATCCTAGTCAGTCACTCTTTCTAAAGTTCCTGCCCTAGGGAGAATGGAGTAACAACAGATTTTGTGAAACAATCTGCATATAGGAATTAGTTGGCTTGACTGAAGCTTGGAATCAGGTTGACTGAGAACTTTCTTAATGATGTCTTCTCTGGTAATGCCTACAGAAGCATACCAGTTCTCATCAAATAGATGGTTTGGGAAAGAAGGGATTCATATGGCTTCTTCTATGGATTCAGGAGTGAGAATAATGGTTGAGCCTTTCAATTCCACCACTAGGGAGTTTCCATCACTCCTATACCGACCTGCAGAAGCAAAGAAAGCTTTCACCAGCCTTGGATAAATGGGTTCCCTAATAAAAAAAAGTCTCCCCATCCTAGCTTCTGTAGAAAGTGTCCTACATCCCACCCTTCCTTCCTTATTTCTTCCAGCAGAAATACTCTTCCAGGAATTACATTTTACCATTCCCATTTATCATAGAATATCTTCAGAAGCTCCTCATTGGGAAATAGATTTCTGTTAGCATCTTCTTATGCTTCAGAAGGATCACTTTCTGAGCTACTTCCACTGTCTGGAAGATTAAGTGTCGTCATGTGATATAGGAGAAGGTGAATCTAGTCCAATGGGATTGTTAGGTTTTTTTCCAACAAAGTGAGAAGCTATTCCAACTCCTGCCCTTAGTCTTCTTGACCTTCTAACATGAACAACAGGAATGGGAGCAGGGTTTTGAGTTTTTGAGGTAGAAGGAGTTGAGGAAGATTATGGTTTGGAAGGAGAAGGAGATGGAGGTTTAGGATAAGGTGGTGCTGCTAACAGAGGTTGTACTTTAAGGACCTCTGTAAAAGGAACACTTTGCATTTCTGATTGAGGAGGGTTCTCGTGGCTACTGTAAGAGCATTCTGATGTGTTTGAAGATGAAGCATTCTTCTTGCTAGCAATGGATTTGATCCTCATGGCCAATCTTTGAGAGAGAATCGAAAAATAGAGAGTATTGAGTTTAGGCTTTGAAGCTGAGATTTTGTAATTTGTGAGAGATGAAGAACAGAGGGTATTGAAGCTTCAATTCGTGAGAGGTGAAGAGTGAATAAGCGAAATGATTCTCTGGAGTAGAAGGTCTCTTAACACATATCCTCACTAGCCATTTTAGAAGAGAGAAGGATGGAGAGAGAGAGAAGGAAACGCGCGCTCAATTTTTGAGGGATTCAATTGGAGCTACAACGGTAAGAAATTAATTGTTGTTTGTTGAGATCTTGGCAAGCGTACCAATATCACAACAGTATAATAGTAAGAGAAAAGGGTTGAGAAGATTGCAATAGTAAATCAAAATAAAAGATGAGAGAGAAAATAGGGATAAGGTTGAGCAAATGAAGGAAACTAGGATTGGACTTCGTCTATCGCACCCCTCTTGTATTTGGAAATCAATGATATTTATGAATTTGTAATTATAAATATTGAAGCACAAATAAATATTACTTCATAAAAGGTTCCCACAAATATGAAATACTCAGAAACAATTCATGCAGGTTCCCACTGCCACAAATTGCCCCGCTTGAAGATCAGTTGTTAAAGTTATCAATTCATCCTGGTTCCCACAGTGACGAATTGAGTGTTTTGACCAATCAGATTTCATAAACCCTATTCCTAGCGTATTTAAGAAATCGCATCATAACTCTGGTACAAAGACGGAAGTTAAGAATTAAGAGTAGAATAAAAACACCAATATTATAAAAACAGGGATTCATAAATAACAAAAAGGATCCAAAATACAATTGGGGATTGAATCGACTACATTCAATCCTAAAGGAGAGTTTAGCTACTCATGGTAGCCATTACAAACCAACTAGAGAGACTGTCACACTTTTCTCTAGCCCCAGATCTGCTCAACGGCTCCGTACGTCTCTGTCTGTCTTCTCGATCCCTAAAAGTGCCTTTATAAACTGTTCTGATGAGCTTTTGAGACTCTGATTGCAACCCAATAAAAATTAGGTTACGTTTCCTGCGCTCTGCCTGCGCTCAGCGTAGGTGAAGCGCAGGAAACAGAAACTAGAACGTCATTTCTACGCTCCACTTGCGCTCAGCGCAGGTGGAGCGCAGGAAACAACTTTTTCTTTCCTGAATTGTCCTCTTTTGAAGCTTGTTCCATGTTGTTCTTGTCCTTGTTTGTTGCTCTCTTGATGCTTTATTTATAACTTTGCTTTTTACCTGCAAAATCAGCAGATTTTCTATCAAAATAGCATCAAATTCAAATTTGACTTAAATAAATACAAGAATTGCATTTTAAGCCAAAAAGGGATAAATTGGGGTATAAATTCAGCATTTTGCCCTCAATAAGTGTTGTAATCATATAGGAATTTTACGTAAATTTAAAACTTATCATTGTTTCAGTGTAACAGTAGAGCTTTCCTAATGCTAGGGACAAAAGGTCACTTTACATAGATTCATTATGTAGCCAAGCTGACCAAGTTACGTCCCTTTCAAGGTTGACCTAAAATAAATCATTTTTCTAATAAAATTACTTTATTGATCATGGTGAGAAGGAAAGACCTTGGATTAAGATAAACATTCTGACAAGTCAAAGCATGGAGATGCTTCTGACTATATATTTTCCAAAAGATACATTTTCTTCAGTAGAAGATGTAAACTGCAGTGACAGTTCCAGAAGAAGGACTAATTCCTTCTGTGTTTAAAAACAAAACAATCATGAATTCAATTTGCACATATGTAGTTTATCTATTTTAAAATTAAATCTATCTTCTACAAGTGGCTTAGTAAAAATGTCAGCAATTTGCAATTTGGTTTCAATGACTTTTAGCTCAATTTCATTCTTCTGAACATGGTCTCTTATAAAATGATGTTTAATATCAATGTACTTTGATTTAGAATGTTGGATAGTATTCTTGGACAAGTTGATGAAACTTGTATTATCACAGAAGATAGGGATTTTGTAATACCTCAAACAATAATCCTCCATCTGATGCTTTATCCAAAGCATTTGTGAGCAGCAACTAGCAGCAGAAACATATTCAGCTTCTGCAGTTGACAATTCAATTGTAGGCTGCTTTTTACATGACCAAGATATGAGTGATTCTCCAAGGAATTGACATCCACCACTTGTACTTTTTCTATCTAATCTATCTCCAGCATAATCAGCATCACAATATCCTGTAAGATCAAAGTCTGTACCTTTCTTGTACCAAAGACCAAGATCAGTAGTTCCAACAAGATATCTAAAATTTCTTTTCACAGCTGCTACATGTGATTCTTTTGGAGAAGATTGAAATCTAGCAGATAATCCTACAGAAAATAGAATATTTGGTCTACTAGCAGTTAAATATAGCAATGATCCTATCATTCCTTTATATTCCTTTTCAGAAATAGGTTTTCCATTTTCATCTGAGTTCAAAATTGTGGAAGGGTGCATAGGAGTTGTCATGGGTTTTAATCCTTCCATTTTAATTCTCCTAAGAAGATCCTTGGTGTATTTTTCTTTGCAAATGAAGATTCCAACATCTTCTTGCCTGATTTGTAATCTTAAGAAGAACTTAAGTTCACCCATAAGACTCATTTCAAATTCACTTTTCATCAACTCAGAAAATTCTTGGCACATTTTTTCATTTGAGGATCCAAAAATGATATCATCAACATAAATTTGTACAATCAGTAGATCCTTCTTAAGTATTTTCCTAAATAGAGTAGTATCAATTTTGCCTCTTGTGAAATCATTATTAAGAAGAAAGTTACTTAATCTTTCATACCAAGCTCTGGGAGCATGCTTTGGACCATATAATGCTTTTCTCAATTTGAAAACATAATTTGGATGCTTTTGATTTTCAAAACCAGGAGGTTGGTGTACATACACTTCCTCATTTATGTAGACATTTAGAAAAGCACTTTTAACATCCATTTGATATAATTTAAAGTTTTTATATGCAGCAAATGCAAGAAGTATTCTAATTGCTTCTAATCTAGCTACTGGTGCAAAAGATTCATCAAAGTCAATACCTTCTTGTTGGTTATAGCCTTGAGCTACTAACCTTGCTTTGTTTCTGATCACATTGCCTTCTTCATCCATATTGTTCCTAAATACCCATTTTGTGCCAATGATGGTATGATCTTCTGGAGGGGGAACAAGTGTCCATACTTTGTTTCTTTCAAATTGATCCAGCTCTTCTTTCATGGCATCTATCCATGAATCATCTTCAAGAGCTTCATTTATATTTTTGGGTTCAATTTGAGATAGCAAAGTTGCATTGCTTTCTTCTTTTCTCAATTGGGATCTGGTTTTTACTCCTTCTGCAGTGCTTCTAATTATTTGTTCATGAGGATGAGCAGTAATTAATCTCTAGCTCTTTGGAAGTTCTTCTCTTTGTGTGTAGATTTCTTCTGTTGAGTTGTCAGTGTGATTTTCCCTTTCTGCTGTATCTTCTGAAGGGTTTTTACATTCAAAAGATATCTTCTGATGCTTGTCAGATTCATCTTCTGAATCACTTTTGTATTTTCCTTGAGAAGAAAGGTTAGTATCATTGAAAATAACATGCATGCTTTCCTCTATGGTTTGATTTTTAATATTATATACTCTATAAGCTTTTGAGGTAGTAGAGTATCCAAGAAAAATGCCCCTTTCAGATTTAGCATCAAAATTTTCAAGATTTTCTTTGTTGTTCAAAATATAGCAATCACACCCAAAAACATGAAAATATGCAATGTTGGGTTTTTCTCCCCTTCCATAGTTCATATGGAGCTTTGTTGAGAATGCTTCTGATGGTAACTCTGTTAAGTATATAGCATTATGTAGCAACTGCTTCAGCCCAAAATTATTTTTGAATTCCACTATCACTTAACATAGTTCTGGCCATTTCTTGGAGGGTTCTATTTTTTCTTTCTACAACTCCATTTTGTTGTGGAGTTCTAGGACATGAAAAATTATGAGAAATTCCATTTTCATCAAAGAACTTTTTAAATGAAAAGTTTCAAATTCTCCTCCATGGTCACTTCTTACATAAGCTATATTCTGACCACTTTCATTTTGTATCTTCTTAGAGAAGATTTTGAAAGCATCAAATGACTCATCCTTAGTGGTGAGAATCAAAACCCATGTGAACTAGAGTAATCATCTACTATGACTAAACCATATCTTTTGCCTCCTAAGCTAGGTGTCTTAGTAGGACCAAATAAATCTATATGCAATAATTCAAGTATTCTTTTAGAGGTTACCTCATTCTTAGGATGAAAACTTGAATGAGTTTGTTTACCTTTAACACATGCATCACATACCTTATCCTTGTCATATTTGATTAATTTTAGGTAATCCTCTAACCAATTCTAATTTAGAAAGCTTTGAAATGGTTTTCATGCTTAAGTGACCTACTTTTCTATACCAAATCCATTTGTCATTTTCAAATGAAGCAAAGCATGTATGATTAGATAATTATTCTCGACTAATGCTATAAAGGTTTTTGTTTCTTATTCCAGAAAATAGTAATTTCTTAGTAGATGATTCTCTAATTTCACAAAATGTTGGTTGAAACATAACTTCATAGCCACTGTCACAGAGTTGACTTATGCTAAGAAGATTATGTTTTAAACCTTTCACATAACAGACATTGCTAATTTGGGTAGAATCTCTTATACCTACCTTTCCAACACCTTTGATGTGTGCCTTGTTGTTGTCCCCAAAGGTTACTGTTCCACCTTCTATCTTGTGTAAATGGATGAATTTTTTTTGTCTCCAGTCCTATGTCTTGAGAAGCCACTGTCCAAGAACCACTGCCCTTTCTTCTTGAAGGTTCTTGCTTGTCCCTACATCATAAGACAGTAGAGATTTAGGTACCCAAATTTGGCTAGGTCCTGGATGGTTAGATACCTTTCTTTTAAATCTTCTCTTTCTCTTGTAACAGTTATAAGCAAGATGTCCAACTCTGTTACATCAAGAACAATTAGGAGGTTGTCTTTTGGTAGGTACAAATACAGTTTTATAGGTTTTTGAATTTTGAGATTGATTGAATCCCAATCCTGTTCTGTCTGAAGTTTCCCTTTCATTACCTATGAGTTTTTTCAAGTTATTTGTACCATTCACAAATTTACTTAAGTCTTGATGCAATTCAGCAACTTTCTTTTTCAGAAGATCATTTTCCTTTTGCAGTGTTTCATTTTTACTATCTTCTGCAGAATCAGACTTAAGTAATTTTATTTGTTCTGATAATTTGAAGTGAGATTGATGTACACATTGATTTGTTTTAAACAATCTTTCATTATCATCTCTTAATCTTTCATTTTCTTCTTTAGATTTGATTAATTGTTTTTTAAGTAAAGCACATTTTTGAGCTAGTGTGTGTGAGTCAAATAATAAGTTTTCAATTGCATCTTCTAATTCTTTATATGTAAGAGAGTTAGAATCATTTACCTCATCTTCTTCATCTTCCTTTCCAGCCATGAGGCACAGGTTTGCTGACTCTTCTTCAACTTCTTCTTCTGAAGAACTTTCTGAGTCATCCCAAGTTGCAATCATAGCCTTTTTCTTCTTCTGGAAATTTCTTGAGTCCCTTTTTAATTGAGGACATTCTGCTTTTATATGGTCGGGCTTGTTGCACTCAAAACAAATGATTTGAGCTTTAGATCCTTCATTTTTCTGTCTTTCCTTCTTGGGAAAGAAACTTTTTCCTCCGCCCTTTCTTCTGAGCATTCTTTGGATTCTTTTGGAAATGAAGGCAAGCTCATCATCATTTTCAGAAGATGATTCTTCTTCATCAGGAGCCTTTTCTTCTCTTGATGTACTAGCCTTTAGAGCAATTGTTTTTCCTCTCCTTGGTGGCAATTCATCCATGATTTCTTGCTCATGAACTTTCAGGGAACCAAGAAGCTCATCTAATCTTAGAACTGCAAGATCCTTGGCTTCTTGGATGGCTGTTACCTTTGGTCTCCAAATTTTTGGAAGACTTCTGAGTATTTTTCTGACTTGCTCTTGATTGGTGTAGCTTTTACCAAGAGACTTTAAGTCATTGATGATGATTGTGAATCTACTGAACATTTCATCAATGGATTCATGTTCATCCATATTAAATATCTCATATTGATGAATCAAAATATTCATTTTTTATCCCTTTACTTGATCAGTTCCTTCATGTGCAATTTTGAGTGTATCCCAGATTTCTTTAGTTGTGGCACATCCAGCAACTTTGTCATATTCTCCTCTGCTAAGAGCACAGAGAAGAAAGAATTTAGCTTTGGAATTTATAAGATATCTCTGTTTATCTTCTAAAGTCCATTCTTCTCTGGATTTTGGCTGTGGAGGTTCTTCTTGAACTTCTGATTCAACTTCTTTAGGACGAACCAAAATTCTTGTTCTTCTAGTTACAGGAATGAAATTTCCTTTTTCAGTGATATCCCAAAGATCAATGTCTTGGGATTCTAGAAACAATTTCATTCTATCTTTCCAATAATAGTAATCCTTCCCATCAAATGTAAGGGGTCTGTTTGTAGAGGATCCTTCTGGGATGAACATTCCAGCTCCATGATTTTCCATCTTCCCTTGATCTTTTTCCTCTCTCACTGTTAAGTGAGTTCAACCCTATAGGCAAGCTCTGGTACCAATTGAAGTAGAAATACCAATCACAAAAGGGGGGTTGAATTGTGATCTTTTAAAATTTCTGCAATTTCTTCTAATACTATTTCTGCTCAAGTTTATCTTGGTTGAGTATTAGAAGATAAAACTCAAGAAGAAGGAATTAAGATATATATATATATATATATGGTATGCTGAAATTATAATTCCTTTGAAGGAACTCTCTTGTTGATGCAACTTGCTTAGGTATTAGATAGTTTTTCAAAATAGATTTATGCACATGAAAATAAAACAAAAAACTGAATGAAATAAGAGTAAGGGTAAGATGATTGCATACGCAGTTTTATACCGGTTCACCTCTTCCAACCTGAGGCTACGTCCAGTCCCTACTTTCAGCAGGATTTTCTTGATCAACTCTTGATTTTACAGATTCCTTGGGTACACCTTACCACTAGTATTCTTATGCAGCCTCTTCAGGCTCTTCGATCACAAACTTCTTCTGAAGCCTTTACAGATACTGCAGCTTCTTTTGCAGACTGTGTAGACTCAAAAACAATTTGCAGAACCTTTTTTTCAAGTTTTACACCTTAATACAACTTACTACAGTCATGCAGCAGCTTACCACAATTGTTACACACCTTCTCAAGAGTCACTAACACTCTTAAAGCCTTCTTGAGAGATTACAGAAGATATAGGTAGTGAAATGATAAAAACAAGGCTCAAAACTATTAAAGATTTAGCACAACAGGAAGATGTTGAGCCAACTCTCTCTATTCTAACTTTAGGCAGCAGAATCTCAGTGTTTGTGAAGAGAGAAAGTTTCCAGAAGATGGAGAGTGTAATTCTGAATTTTGGTGCTTCTTCTGGACTTGGTGTGTGTTGAAATGAGAAGGGAACCTCTCCTTTTATAGGAAAAATGAGCTACTAGCCGTTGAGGTAGCTGTTTGAGCCTCCAGCTGTAAAGACATGAGTTGTCCCCTTCAAGAGCAGTTGTCTCTTTCATGAACAGCTATCTTCTTTGACTATTCATATCTTTTGTAGGATGTTTCTTCTGCAGATTTTGATTTCTTCAAAAAATTAACCCTTTTTCTTCTGGAGATTATTATTTTAGTCATTTGAAAATGAAAGAATAATACTTGGATGAATTTCAGGGGCTGCAGCACAGATTAGCTTGAAGAAAATGTATTTTTGGAAAATAACATCTTCTGCAGACACCCTGATAGTGAACTTCTTCTACAGCAGCTTCCTTGAACAGAGTTATGAGTTCAATTTTTATGCAGACACTGTCACAACAATATTGTTGCAGTTTTCTGCTCTTAGAGGAATTCATTTAGTTAAAAATTCAACTTTCTTATCTTATTCAATCTTGCTGCATCTATTTCTTCTGCAGACTTGTTGTATCTGTTTCTTCTGCAGTGAATCTTCCTTCTAATATTCAGTCATTATTGTTCTTCTTGACAAAATGTTTGTTGTAACTTCTTTCAACTGCTTTCTTGCTTTCTTTATAGTTGTGATTTTTATAATGTGAAAGCATCTTCTTTAAAGGATGTTGAGCTCTATCTTCTGAACAAGACTAACCCTTGAATTTGTTTCTTCTTGAAAACGCTCAAGTGAAATTGTTAGTACTTTAATCAGAATTACATCAAGTGAATTTTGAGAGCTTGTCATTATTAAAACATCTTAGGAGGATTCTTGGACCTTACAGGAGAATGGCGGTGGAGTGTGAAAAGGAGTTGGGCTCCTCAATCCTCCTTTCCTGCCGCGTTAATAGGGCAAAACTCAGTCTCTCTAAATTTATGGAGACTTTCACTGCGTAAAAGAGGGGAGTGGTTACAGGGTTGGTTCCCTTGTGATATATATACATAAGTTGTATTAGATTGAGGGGAGAATGCTTTCTAAAATTCCAGTCAAAGAGTTGGGACCAATTGATGAGGACATCAATCAATCAGTCAAGAGTCTAGGGAAATTCATGACAGGGGCACAAGCAAGGAAGGAAAAGGAGGTTCTACAGCTTGCAATCAATGCTGCACAACTTCAAGTCACCAAGAGCATTAATGGAACTGACCAGTTCATTTATTGCACTCAAGTTGAAGAGGATGAAGCCAATGATGGAGGTTCAGTTGCCATTAAGGCAACAGCAAATTGAGGACCAATCATGTGCCATGGAGGTTGCCATGTGGGCGGCCAACTCGTGCAAGTTTTGCTGAGTTATTATGTTTAATTGCTTTCAATAAAGTTAGAGAAGTTATAAAGACAATGGAATAAATTTCTGGTGGTTACAAGACAAGGTTATAATGTTGTTTAAATTGCATTAAAACCTTTGTCTAATAGCCGTTAGGGAGACTTACCTACTGTGCATGAATCTGGTCTGATTTGAGGCTACATGGAGAGTCTTCAACAAGTCAAAGGGGGCGGCCAACATGTGATTGAATGGCTGAGCTATATGCCATCATTGTAGCGGCCAACATGTGCTTGAAATGACTGAGTTATATGTCATCAAGAGGAGCCAACAAGGTTGTAATTGGCTGAATGAATTGTCATCAAAGTTGCGGCCAACATTCATGAGATAGGGGTTACAAATTGAAGGCAAACTTAACCACAAGGGGCTGTTATGGGCGGCCACTTCATGACGAATTCAATAACCCAATTATTCCATGTTTGGTGGTTAGAATTCAAGGGTCAATGCAGCCACATGTGCCAAGAAGCAGCCAAATAAGCTAGGAATAGGCCTAGTTTTAGCTAGTTATTTTACCACTTTCCTTATTTACTTTTTTAGTAATTTAATTAGGGATGCATGAGAATTGTGTAAGGGGTATTTTTGGGAGTATTTGGGCGTGAATATGCAGCTGATTGCATGGCCCTAATTCACCTTTTAAACTCTATAAATACATGTTTCATGCATGCAAGAAAGTTAAGATGTTTTATGCAAAGAAATATTTTATACTTTGACAGTGTTTCTCTAAGTTTCTTGCTAGTCAAGAATGAAGATTATCAAAAGTTCCTTACCTTTGTGTGTGTATCTTCAAGGACTTATAAGTCTTGAAAGTGTGACGTCCACCTTCTATCCCTTCTACTTTTCCTACTTCTATTTTTGTTCAAAAACTTATTTTCCTATACGTACTACTTGAATTATATGTGATTTATCTTTGAATTTCGTTTTTGTCAAAATTAAAATTTGTTATCTTCTATCTTATTTTATTTGTTGCTTGAAAACAAAGGAAAAATAAAAGAAAGAAGAGAAAAAGAAGAAAAAGAAAAGAATTGAAAGAAAAATATTGAAAAGACAAGAGAAAAATTGATTGCCAAGGAAAGTGTTGTTTATTCAGAAATTTCAAAGGTCCATGCAAATTCGAACCTCAAGGTTCACATCACCAATCTCTGGACCCAATTCAAACACAGACAAAAAAAAAGGAAAATGTAAAAACGGAGTGTAAAAAAGAAGAAAGATTCAAGAGAGGGGGAGATAAAATAAAAGTGAACAAGAGAAGAAGGGGATGGTCGCACACTTAAAGTCTTGTGAAGAGGTTGGCAATTGGGTATAACCTTTTAACTATGCAACCTGCTTGAATTCATTTGCTGTTTTAGGTCTATTGTATGAACTGATGCCATGCTTTCTTGAATAAAATCATCACGCTTTCTTGAATAAATTCAAAAACTGAAATCCAATGCAATAAATATAAAATGCCAAATGTTCACAGCAGTCCCATTTACATACATTAAGTTGTCTAAAAAAAATTTATAGTCTCAGGTAGAAAATCTCAGAACCACTTCACAACCATAAGGATCAATAGATTGGAAAGGAAAAAATCATGTAGAAAGCCCATAAATAAAAAGCCATTCTAGAGCTACTCTTACTGTTTTTTCCTGTTCTTTCCTCACCACCGTGAGCTAACCTCGCTGCCCAGTCATTTATCACAGCAGCTGCGGCCACTGCCACAGCGGTGCGCCACCCCTTTCCTCACCCCATCCTTGTCACAAGACCACAGCCAGTAAGATCACAAACATAAAAACATAGATAAAAAAAAAAGCTGAGAGAGGATTGAAATCAGAATAAAAAAGGTGAGAAACAACAACCATTCCGCACCGTCGTGAAGCCACCGCGCCACCGTCCCCGTTCGTCTCCGGCCGCGGCTGCGCGCGCCGTGAAGCCGTCCCTGGCCATCCTCCGCTCGTCGTCGTCTTCATCCTCCCCCTAGGCCGCTCCGTGTGCGCCGTTCAGGCAGCGCCTGCCACCCAACTCCGTCGTGCCATTCGCTGCAGCGCCGCGGCCAGGCGAGTCGCGCCTCCGTGGCCTCTTCTTCCTCATCCTCGCGACCGTGCTACCGCTACCCTCCATTGCGCCCCCCTGTCCAGCCGCTGTCCTTGTGCGAGACCATCGCCCACCGCCACGCGAATGCCGTCCTGGCCGCACCACCGCCGCGTCTCATGGCGGCCGTGCGCCTCCATTCCACTGCGCAGCGCCTTCCCCCTCACCTCCATGACCGCACCATCATGCAACCCTCTCTCCTTCACCTCTGGTTGTGCCTTCCCTTTTTTTCACCCCTAAATGTGAACCCTAATGAGCCTAATGAGTAAATGGGGTGCCTCTGCAGTTTCTGGACCCTGGGCCTGAGCCCTTCCCTTTTTAAATCTCTTTTGCTATTGCAATATGTTTGAACATTTTTTGGTGAAACAATTTGTTTGAACTATGTGAGGCCTTTTTTCTTTTTTGGTGGATGTTGGGCCAACGATGCAACCTGAGGCCAAACCTTTAATTTCAGCTACATTTAATTTTTTTCTCAACAAATTTTATTTCATTTAAAAGCCAAAAATTTTAAATCAATCAAATTTCTAATCACCTTCTTTAATATTTCCCAATCAATCAATTTTGTTTATGTGTATGTATAAAATATTTTCAAAATTAATTCTCTAAAAAATCAAAAAATATTAATTTTCTTTCACAATTCAAAATTCTCTTTTAAGCTACAATCAATCAAATATCAATCCCAAGTTCACGTAGTGATCCATGGCTTTGATTGTGCACTTCGTTGCCCTTCAAGTGTTGTGAGTATCGTAAGGATTTTTTGTATAACAATGATATTATAAGCCTGTGCAATGTGAACTCCTTTAAATAAATCTCGTTTTCAAGTTAAAATTCCCTTAACCTTCTTTTCTTCAAAGAAAAAAAAATTCTAAAAATCCCTCAAATCTTTTTCTCTTTAAAAAAAATCAACAAAATCCAAAAACTTTTAGAATTACGTGGCTTTGATTTGTCCATTGAACCCAAAGATACGTAGGAGTGGAAATGGAACCCGTCAAGCCAAATAAATAAAAAATGTTTTTCCCTTTAATACAAAATTCATTTCTTTTTTATAACTTTGTTATTTATTATAAAAATACAAAAATATTTAAAAGTAAAAATAACAAAAATAAATTTTATTTTCATAGGAAAGAGGTCAAATTAATATTTTTTAAAGTTAACAAATTTTGTACAATTAATTAGAGGTAACCGTCTTAGGACGGATGTTGCAGGGCGCTAACACCTTCCCTACACATAAATGACTCACGAACCTAAATCTGACTTCGAAGACCATTTTTCTTTTAAATGGTTTTTCCAAATGTTTTCTCTTAAAATAAACTTTGGTGGCGACTCCATTGAAATCTAATTTTTCCTAATTTGTTCGCCGACCTGAGTGACCCCGGTTCCAACAATCACCTACTGCCATGGATCATCCTGCTGAAACTGTACCGTCCAAATTCCGTGAACCCCAAATAATGTTCGTTGGAGACACATTTCCAAGTTTATGAAATTATTTCGCTCCATTATCAATATCGACATACAATCAACCACATAAACAAGCTTAAGTAATCCAACGTTTATTTAAGCAGAAGTCAACCATACAAAACTCAAGTGGATACTTTAAATGTCACTTGGTGGCTTCAAATAATGTAGGAACACAGGGAAACACTAGAAGGGGGGTTGAATAGTGTTTCTAAATATTTTAGAAAGCTTTTCGTAAACAGGTACAAAGAACACGATTTCAGACAAGCTTTTAAGGGGCTGTCTGAAGTTTTCAGACGGCTTGTAAAAACTAATTTTAAAAGATGTTTTGTGCCTTTATAAAATATCAGATTAATTATTCTGACCCCTTGATTAGTATAAAAGGAATTGATAAGAGATAAGGGTAAGAAAACTTAGCCAAGGAATTTATCCTGGTTCACTCACTACCACTGTGAGCTACGTCCAGTCCCAATGCCAACTAGCAATTGGATTTTCTCTTAATCTTTCAAGATTACAAGTATTCTTTTACAGTCAAGCCTCTTCAGGCTCTACAACCAAGTATTCTTTTGCAGTCAAGCCTCTCCAGGCTCTACAACCAAGTATTCTTTTACAGACAAGCTTACCACCGTTTAGAGATAGCATTAAATGCTATTTAATCCGTTGTGAGACATGCTTCTGAGAGCTCTGATATTTCTGACATGGTACAAGGTTGCTCCTGCCATAAGGCTGCTACAAATGTTGCTGCAGAGGCTGCGTTGCAGAGATTTCCTCAGTGGTGTATGAAATTCAAAAACACCAGGAAAGGTCTCTGTGTTCCTTGCTATAAACGTGTTTGAAAAGGTACGTGCATCAGAGGTTCAAAAAAGTCTTCACAAACTTCAGCAGATGGTGCCACGTCATAAATGAGACTTCAGACGACTTCAATACTTCAGACTAGAGGTGCCACGTCATCAAAAGACTTCAGACGGCACTGATACTTCAGACAGGTTGAACTACTTCAGACAGCTTCAACTCTTCAGACGAGTTCTGCTTCTTCAGACAGCTTCAACACTTAGTCTTTTTATGTAGGCTCATAGTGACTCTTGCTGAAATCATAGATAAAACATTAAAGCATATGTGTATCTATGATAAGTACTTTAAGTCAAATTTGTCAACCATTAAAACTTAGGAATCTAGTTGTCTTAAAACATCATAAACAACCTTATGATATTTTTGAGACTCAACGTTCTCCCCCTTTTTAATGATGACAAATTTGGTTAAAATATACAAATCTGTAATCAGTTTTTAAGAATAAGAAAGCTCCCCCTGAGATAGAAATATCCTTTAACAGGTTCTGTTTAAGGTATATTTCACTCATTTGCTCAAATTTCTCAGAAAAACATATGTACTCCCCCTGAGTCCTGTAACCACTTCAGATTCAGATTTGGTTAGTTTAATACTCCCCCTTTTATCATCAATCAAAAGGGAATATCAGAGCAAAACAGTAACAGAGCAATAAATTCAGATAAAACATATATATCATAGCACTAACAATCAACTCAAAAAAAATATGAGATAAGCCACTGATTGTATTTAATGAATGTTCAAATAAAGAAAGAGACAATCAGACACTTGTTATAAACATGAAAATAAGCAAAGACAATGGCTAAAGTAGCAGTTTAATCCTTCTTCTTCAGCAAGGCCTCAATCAGAAAGGAAATCAAGTCTTCCTTGGCCTTGTCTATTGCTGCTTCCACTGAGGTTTTCAATTCTTGTTGACTAGATCTGATAAGTTGTTGTTCTTGAAGAATCTGCTCTTGTTTAGCAATTAGATGCCTAGTTTTCTTCTCTTGATCGACATACTTTTTTTCAAGCTTCTTAACTTTGGTCTTCAGCTTCAGATTTTCCTCAGACAAGTCTTGCTCAGATTCATAGAAGATTAGCTGGATGTGGGGGCAAACAAATCTAAGCACTCCAAAGCCTGGCTCCAAACTGTATTCAGAAGGTTTGAACACAGGGCAAAAGAAGGTGCCAATGGGGTTCAGTACTACCCAGTCTTCATTAAAAGAGTCAACAGGTGGGGGAAAGTGATCTCTCAGATAGTGATAGGTGACATTGGTTGTCTTTCCAAGTCCAACTTCACAATCAGCTTTAGGACCAGTTGTTCCGAAGAAGATCCAGCATCTTCTCTGATCTTCCAGTAAGAAGACCACATCCAATCTAGAAGTAGGTGATCCAGGCCTCCTCCTTGGTTATTGATGAACTCTGGTAAAGATTCCCACTCTAAAGAACTCATCATTTCAGACAGGGGTGCAGATGCAGAATAAACTTTAGCTTCTTTGAATTTCTCACCCTGACCTTCCTTTAAGGGATACCTAGGAACTATTCTATCAGGTTTCACCAAGATTTTAGTGGTTGGCCTGATTGAACAAGTTCTAGGAGGCCTGTAGCCTCTTATCCCAACTCCCTTGTGCAGATCCCTCTGAAACAGCTCAGACTCAGTGTTCAGCTGCCTCACAAAACTCCATTCATCATTATTCAGCCTAAGGGAATCATTTGAGAATGGATTGATGGGAGCCCAAGTATGTGCAGGAGGGACAACACCCTTCCTGATCTTTTCTAATCCTCCTGAAAGAGCACTGTATTGA
The DNA here is from genome assembly GCA_026901365.1 of Sesbania bispinosa. NCBI lineage: Eukaryota > Viridiplantae > Streptophyta > Magnoliopsida > Fabales > Fabaceae > Sesbania > Sesbania bispinosa. The sequence goes on along the minus strand of QLOH01000158.1, from coordinate 23,417 downwards.
TTTCTAACTTCAGCAGCAGTTTTCCTGATTAAGCCATGATGCAAGGATACAGCAGGTGTTGGCCTGAAATACTGTAGCTCTTCAGACAGGGTGCCAAACTTGGGCAATGAGCAGGGATCCGAAGGAAGGAGAGATAACTGTAGAGCATCAGCAAGCACTTGCTCGTCTTCAGCAAGGATCTCTTCTGGTTGTGAAGGTGGAGGAGATAAAGGTGGTGAGGGTATAGGTGGTGGTGGTGAAGATGGTGATGGTAATTGAGATTGAGGAGGTGAAGGTTCAGAAGGTTGGATTACTTGAGGTGATGGGGGATCAGATGGTTGATTTTTTTAAGGTTGTGATAGAGGTTGAGATGTTGGTTGAGGAGAAGGTTGAGAGGGTTGCTGAGGTGTTTGTTTTTCTGGTGAGGAGGGTGGTGAAGGAGTTACATTATCAAATCTCACCTTAATTCTCTTGTAGGGAGGCTTGGTTACCTCAGATTTTTTTGCCTTTGCTTCTTCCTTCTCCCTTTGTGCTTGTTTTTCTTCCCTTTTTCTTTTAAAATACTCATGTGCCTTGACATAATTTTGGTATTTCCCATCCATATCCTCTGCTTCCAGCTGAGAGGCAATACTTCTAGTCACCCTAGGTTCAGGTGCAGTCTGAAGTAGCTTGCTTTTGGTCTTCCTTCTCTGAGGTGCACTTGACCTCTTCCTTTTCTTTGCTCCCTCAGCTATGGTTGCTTGCCTATCATCTTCAGCATAGGCCAATTGTGAAGCAATAACAAGAGCTCTATCAGTCTTCTCTTGTTCTGCTTTCATCTCCAGCTCCTCCTGCTCCAAAGCAGTAGCCAATGTTGCCACCTGAATGAGTTCAGGATCAGATGGGCATGCAGCCAATGGCTCAGCTACAACCGCATCAATTTCATCTGCCTCTTGAGCCTGTCCTTCCATTTCAGAAGTAGGTTGTGGAGTATGTACAGGTTCAGACAACTGACCCACAATTTCAGATGGCCTTTGTGATGCCTTCTGAACAGGTTCAGACACCTGACTCTGCACAGATGCAGATGCTACCTTAGCAGCACTCCTTACAGGTAGCTTTTTCAATTTTGCTTGAGGAGAGGGTTTTGATGGCTTGAACTCATGCCTCCTTATGTCTCCTCTGAGTTCATTCTCAAGAACCTCCATTGTTGTCTTCCTTCTTGCAGCTTTCTCAAGAAGAAGGCTCTTCTTCATGGACGGAGAGGGAGGTCTTGGAGTCAGCTCCACTCCCATGCTCTTGAGGTTTGATTCACCAAACACAGGTTGTGAAAGGCGATCAAAAAGCCTCTCAATGGGGACTTTGAAATGCAGCAAGATCTTGGTGATGATGGTATTGTGAGGGAAGCTCCCAGCAGAGTCTCTAAGACGCTTCTGCATGTGGTACATTATGATGTTGGGGAGGTTCACCTTTTTCTTCTGCAGTAAATCAGACAAAATCTCTCCAACTCAGAAACATGGTTTCTACTTCCACTCTTAGGGATTACAGAGCACCCTAAGATGGCATGCAAAACCCTAGTCTTGTCTGACATATGCTTTGCATCCAAGCTTACTGGTTCATAGGTGCCATACAGAAACTCTGTGAACTGCTTCTGTCCACCATTTCTTGCTTCCCAGCCAGGAGTGAATATAGCTCCTTCAGTCCTGACCTCACAGATGTGAGCAAGGATATCTTCATCAATATTGACAGGGACACCTCGTACTGTGGCCTTGATGCTAGTGTAGATACCCTGAGGATTGGGTATTCCTCTGGCAGTAGCCCAGAAATCCAACACACTCTGCTCATGCCACTGTGTCAAGTTGTGATTGAAATACGGAATCCACCCAGCTGCATCGAACTCAGCAAATAAGTCCATTCCCAGAGATTGAAGATCCTCCAGGACTACACCCTTAGTCTTCACGATGTTGCTTCCAGCAGATATCTTAGAAGCCATTGAAGAGTTTTCTGAAGAACTTGAGAGAGAAATAAATTGCTTGTAGAAGAAGGATCTCAAGAGGTGAATACAGAATAGTGAACGGTGAAGTTCTCTGACACACGATGGTCTTCAAAGGAGGGGTATTTATACCCAATCTTCAATCCGTTGAAATACCACCGTTTAGAGATAGCATTAAATGCTATTTAATCCGTTGTGAGACATGCTTCTGAGAGCTTTGATATTTCTGACACGGTACAAGGTTGCTCTTGCCATAAGGCTGCTACAAATGTTGCTGCAGAGGCTGCGTTGCAGAGATTTCCTCAGTGGTGTATGAAATTCAAAAACACCAGGAAAGGTCTCTGTGTTCCTTGCTATAAACGTGTTTGAAAAGGTACGTGCATTAGAGGTTCAGAAAAGTCTTCACAAACTTCAGCAGAGGGTGCCACATCATAAATGAAACTTCAGACGACTTCAATACTTCAGACTAGAGGTGCCACGTCATCAAAAGACTTAAGACGGCACTGATACTTCAGACGGGTTGAACTACTTCAGACAGCTTCAACTCTTCAGACGAGTTCTGCTTCTTCAGACAGCTTCAACACTTAGTCTTTTTATGTAGGCTCATAGTGACTCTTGCTGAAATCATAGATAAAACATTAAAGCATATGTGTATCTATGATAAGTACTTTAAGTCAAATTTGTCAACCATTAAAACTTGGGAATCTAGTTGTCTTAAAACATCATAAACAACCTTATGATATTTTTGAGACTCAACAAATAAAACATCACTATTCCACATGGAATTTCCAATTAACATTATACAATTATACTATAAGTCTCCCTGAGAGAGCATAGGCCACCCGGAGGGCCAATCCCGTCGTTAAGCCTTCAAGCTGTCTCGCTCTACTTTTAACAGAAACTTCCTGCACACTAAGATGAAATCCAAAACATGTAGTGAGACTTACGTCCCAGTGAATGTGATCATGCAAGCAGTAGGGATTACAGGAAAATGGAAATGCAACATCTCGACAAGTAAGTATCTAATCATATAATCATGCATAATGTTTAGTCTCAAAATATTATTAAAAGGTTAATAATGTTTAAGTCTCATAACCCTAAGTTTTAATGTATAGCAAATTTGGTTAACATCATTATGAGAAAGAACAGTTTTCTCCTTAAGGTAATCTCTGTGTTTCAGAAGGTATCTAATGCAGCAACCCTTCGAAAATATACAACCCTCTTATGAAGAGCAACCTGCTGATGAAGAGGAACCTGCTGATAGATTAAGACCTACTAAAGCAAGGAAACCTCCTGAAGCTGAGAGTCATTGTACTGAAGCTTGTACCTTTTTGGGAAAGTGCTTCTCTGTTAATTCTCATTGGAGAATCAAAGTCTTTCATAGACTTTCACAGTTGTTTGTGCTTCTTCCAGAAAGTCAGATCAGTTACTTTTTTGGCACATTTCAAATTTTCATTCACCAAGGAAGCAAAGTCTGCAATAAAGTACAACATGCTCAGGAAAAGTGGAGTCTGCGCTACTAACACCTACTACCTGCTGCAACGGGAGCATTTGCATTAAATTCTATCTCTCAATGGTAATTACATCAAAGCTAAACGGATCTCTTTCCCAATCCTATAAATACAAGTCTCATGCCGAAGAACATAGAGAAGAGAACGAACCTACTTGCTGAAACGCTGCTCAAAAATACTATCTGTCATTCTTACATTCGTTCCATTTGTACAACACTTTCTTATCCTGAGTTCTACTCAGTTATTTGTACATCTTACATAATATAGGCTTTGAGCTTCTATAGTTTAAAACCTTAAGTAATCTTTCTCTTTATACACTGGTTGTGTGGTGAGCCTGAAGAGGCTTGGTGTTTAAACAATACTTCGGTTTGAGCCTAAAGAGGCTTATCTGTAAAACAATACTTGGGTTTAGAGCCTGGAGAGGCTAGGTGTGCAAACAATACTAGTATCTGATCAGATAGTGAAAATCCAGTGGTGTGTTTGCCCTAGGACTGGACATAGCTCACTGTGTTAGTGGGTAAACAAGGATAAATTTCTTGGCTAAGTTTTCGCAACCCTTATCTCTTTATATTCAGTTTTTATTAACAAAAGAAGGTTCTGAAAAGTGACTATAAATCTGCACAGCAAAACAACTTTGTCTTTTGTAACGCCCCCGAGCCACTTACAGGAGTGATGAGGGTCCCCATAAACCAACACGAGTCTTTCCAGCATGCTTTGTCCTTACTTGCACACTTTTCGGGAAACTTCCCAGAAGGTCACCCATCCAAGAATTGCTCCAAGCCAAGCACGCTTAACCTTGGAGTTCTTATGTTATGGGCTTCCGAAAAGAAGATGCATCTTGTTGGTATAGTTCTCAACAACAATTTCCTTTAAGTTATCCTCAACTATACAGTCCCATACCTGATCAGCCTCTGGATCCCTCTCATTCGGGTGTGGGTTCGGTTCATCCATGTGTGCTTAGAAGCCTGCCAGGAGTCGCTCCTTGTCCGTGCCTCTTTGCACCGGCGATCACTCCCCGCCCTCATCAGCCTCCGGCTCTCACATGCCCACCAGCTTCCGCCTGGTTCGTCCCCGAACCACACCGTACTAGGAGAGGCTCGACTCTGATACCATTTTGTAACGCCCCCGAGCCACTTGCAGGAGTGATGAGGGTCCCCACAAACCAACACAAGTCTCTCCAGCATGCTTTGTCCTCACTTGCACACTTTCCGGGAAACTTCCCAGAAGGTCACCCATCCCAGAATTGCTCCAAGCCAAGCACGCTTAACCTTGGAGTTCTTATGTTATGGGCTTCCGAAAAGAAGATGTGTCTTATTGGTATAGTTCTCCACAACAATTTCCTTTAAGCTATCCTCCACTGTACAGTCCCATACCTGCTCAGCCTATGGATCCCTCTCATTCGGGTGTGGGTTCGGTTCATCCATGTGTGCTTAGAAGCCTGCCAGGAGTCGCTCCTTGTCCGTGCCTCTTTGCACCGGCGATCACTTTCCGCCCTCATCAGCCTCCGGCTCTCACATCTTTCACGTAAAACTATTTCAAAAAATTATCTTATTGGTCCTACTGAAGTACTTCAGCAAGTCTCTGAAAAATTCATTTTTTCAGCAAGTTGCTCAAAACGTTTGTTAAATACTCTACTTGTGAAAAGTTTTTCATAAAATCTGTAAAGAATTATAAAACACTATTCAACCCCCCCTTCTAGTGTTTCCTGTCGTTCTAACAGTTGGTATCAGAGCTCAACCTCGGGTTGAGCATCTAACAAGTGCTGAGGAAGAAGATCCAGATGGAAACCTCTACAAGCAACTCTCACTACATTGCTGAAGGTGCCTCAGTGTCCAGGCCCCCAGCTTTCAATGGTTCTGACTATCCTTATTGGAGAGATCGTATGAAGCTCTTTATAGAAAGCAGCAACATGGATCTATGGGACATGGTCACTGATGGTGATTATGTTCCCACCAACAATGGTGTGCCCATTCCTAGGTCAGAATGGATTGGTGATCAGAAGGCTCGTGTACAACTAAACGCCAAAGCAAAACTCTACCTGGTCTGCTCCATGAGCAAATCAGAATATGAGAAGGTGCATGGCTGCTCTTCTGCTAAAGAAATATGGGACACATTGGCTGCAGCCCATGAGGGAACTGATAATGTGAAGCAATCCAAAATCAGTATGCTGGTACATCAATATGAAATGTTCAAAATGCATGAATCTGAATCTATTGATAAGATGTTTGGAAGATTTCAAACCATCACCAATGGACTCAAATCTTTGGGAAAGACCTATGATTCAGGTGATAACAATCGCAAAATCCTTAGAAGTCTACCAAAGATTTGGAGACCCAAAGTGACTGCCATTCAAGAGGTAAAAGACCTTAACTCTTTAAGAATGGAGGAACCTCTGGGATCTCTCAAAGCCCATGAGTTGGAGCTTGGAGAAGATGCCCCCAAAAAGAATTCACTGGCCATGAATGCCAAGTCCAAACTTCCAAGGTCTGGTGCATGAAAGGCCTTGAAAGCTGAGGAATCTTCAGAAGGTTCTGAAGGTTCAGAAGGTGACTCTGATGATGATGATGATCTAGCCCTTCTAAGCAGAAAGATCAAGAGGATGCTTCAGAGGAAAGGGAAGTTCAGAAAAGGATCATCCTCTGAAACTAAAGTAAGTAAGTCAGGTAATGATTCTTTTACTACTAACAAAATAATTTGCTATGAATGCAAGAAGCCAGGGAACATGAAGGCAGATTGCCCTAAACTAAAGAAACCTTCTTACAAGAAGAAGAAGTTCTTCAAGAGGAAAAAGGGTCTGATGGCAACTTGGGAAGACTTAGATGACTCAACTTCAGAAGTGGATGATGAATCTGCTGAAGAGGCCAACCTATGCTTGATGGCAAGTCTCCCTTCACCAGAAAGTTCTGAATCTGAGGTAATTCCTCAAACTCTTCAAGACATGTATGATGACTTACTGGAAAGTTCTAAAGAGCTTTTCCAAGAGTACAAAGATTTGTCTAGAGAATACACTGAAGTTGCAAACAAAAGTGAAGCTCTAGAAACTGAAAATCTTTTTCTCAAAGAAAAACTCTTAAAGAATTCTGGGACTAGTAGTTCAGAAAGCTTGATTAAAGAAAATGAATTTTTAAAGAACAAGTTGCTGAACTTACAAGAGACCTAGCTAACTTTGTTAATGGAACCAAGAACCTCAACAAAATGTTGGGTGCTCAAAGGAACTCCAAAAACAAAGAAGTTTTAGGCTACTCAGACAGTGAATCATCACATGATTCAAATTCTAAACCTGCTGAAAAAGCTAAGAAAGGTAAGGGATGCTCTCACTGTGGAAAGCCTGGACACAGTGTGTCTCAGTGAAAACACAAGAGAAAGAGCAGACCTGCTGCTAACAAGAGAGGACCCAAAAAGATGTGGGTATCGAAGTCTCTGATTATTCCTGTTGCAGACGTGTTTAATAGGACAAAGGAGACACCACAAATGATACATGGACAGTGGGTGCTCACAACACATGACGAGAAAAAGGTCTTTGTTCCAAAACCTTAGACCTAAGGATGGAGGGGTGGTGACCTTTGGAGGAAATCAGAAAAGAAGAATCATTGTTATTGGTTCAGTAGGTATCTCCCATTTCTCTGTTATTCAGAATGTTCTCCTTGTGGAAGGTCTTGAACACAACCTGCTGAGCATAAGCCAATTATGTGACAGTGGATATGTTGTGTCCTTCACTAAGGAAGGTTGTGTAGTCAAAGATGCTTCTGACCAAGTCACTTTTACTACCAAGAGAAACAGTAATGTGTATAAAATTGATCTTGAGGAACTTGCATATCAAAATGTAACTTGTCTTATTTCTGTGAAAGATGAAAAACATATTTGGCATCAGAAACTTGGGCATGCCAGCTTGAGATTAATCTCAAAGCTTACAAAACATAATCTTGTAAAAGGATTACCCAAGCTTTCTTTCAAATCTGACATTTTATGTGAAAATTGTCTAAAGGGGAAACAAACCAGAAATTCTTTTAAAAGTATAAATGTTGTTTTCACTTCAAGACCTTTAGAACTTCTTCATATTGATTTGTTTGGTCCTACAAGAACAGAAAGCTTGGCTGGTAAAAAGTATGGTTTGGTCATTGTTGATGACTATTCTAGATTCACATGGGTAATATTCCTTAAAAGCAAGGATGAGACTTTTCAGAACTTTGCCAAATTCTGTAAAAGGGTGCAAAATGAGAAAGGATTTTGCATATCTGCCATTAGAAGTGATCATGGAGGAGAGTTTGAAAACTCAAGCTTCAGTATGTTCTGTGATGAGAATGGGATCTCTCACAATTTCTCTGTGGCTAGAAGACCTCAACAAAATGGGGTTGTTGAGAGAAAGAACAGAAGCTTGCAGGAGATGGGAAGAACCATGCTCATTTCAAGCAATCTTCCAAGGTCATTCTGGGCAGAGGCTGTTCACACAACTTGCTATATCCAAAACAAAATTTTGGTAAGGCCTATTCTCAAAAAGACTCTATGAATTGTGGAGAGGAAGAAAGCCCAACATTTCTTATTTTCACATTTTTGGCTGTGAGTGTTTCATACTCAACACCAAAGATGATCTGGGAAAGTTTGATTCTAAATCTGATAAAGGATTCTTCATTGGTTATTCAGAAACCTCTAAGGCATATAGAGTTTACAACTCTAGAACCTTAACTGTTGAAGAAACCATTCATGTTAGATTTAATGATCCAAAAGAGACTGATAGGGAACTATCAGATCTAGAAGAGGATTTTGCTGGAATGGAGTTGAACCCTACTTCAGAGACTTCAAAGGCTAAGGATGAAGAACCTACTGAAGGACCATCTGAAGTATCTGCCGAAAAGTATCCTCATCAACCTGCTGAAACTGATTCTCTTCAGAGAATTGATGTTGGGTCTCAGGATGAGCCATCATTCCCTCGTAGGCATGAGTGGAGATACAGAACTCATCATCCTCGAGAGGAAATCATTGGTGACACTTCAGAAGGAGTAAGAACAAGATCAAGACTTAGAGAAGTCAATAGTCTTGCCTTCCTCTCTGAAATTGAGCCAAAGAATATTGAGGAAGCTCTACATGATGAAGGGTGGATCCTAGTCATGCAAGAAGAGCTTAATCAATTTGCCAGGAGTGATGTCTTGACTCTGGTTCCTAAACCCCATGGGAAAACTATTATAGGAACCAAATGGGTGTTTAGAAACAAACTCTCTGAAGATGGTCAAGTTGTCAGAAACAAAGCCAGACTTGTTGCACAAGGCTACAATCAACAAGAAGGTATTGATTTCACTAAAACTTTTGCTCCAGTAGCAAGGCTTGAAGCCATTAGGATTTTACTTTCCTATGCAGCAAATAATGGCATCAAACTGTATCAAATGGATGTCAAAAGTGCCTTCCTAAATGGTTTCATTAAGGAAGAAGTATTTGTTAGATAACCCCCTGGTTTTGAAAATCTGACTTTTCCTGAGCATGTTTTTAAACTGAAAAAGGCTCTGTATGGTCTGAAACAAGCTCCCAGAGCTTGGTATAAAAGATTGAGCAATTTCTTACTCAAAAATGGTTTTGAAAGAGGAAAAGTTGATACAACCCTTTTCAGAAAAATGTCTAACAAAGACTTGATTCTAGTCCAGATATATGTTGATGACATTATTTTTGGATCAATAAATTCCTCTCTGTGCACTAAGTTCTGAAGGCTTATGCAATCCGAATTTGAAATGATTCTAATGGGTGAACTAAAATTTTTCTTGGGACTTCAAATTAAGCAAGATTCTGATTGTATATGGATCCATTAAGAGAAGTATACAAAGTGTAACGTCCTAATTTTCTAATTCAGGATTTAGTCCGTTGGAAACCAAATCCCAAATTTCGGAAATTAACCGTGCCATTTTGAATATCAAAAACACTCACAGCTTGTTAAGGAACCAACGATAACTTAAACAATTTGTGAAACTTAAACTATTTATATACATAACATATACATACACTAGCTCGAAAGCCACAATTCTTAACATCTCAAAGTTAAAGGTATAGTTATCTATATATACATATGAACACAACTAGAAAAACTAAAGACGAAGTCTTCCACTCCAAGCCAGACTCTTGCTCCCAACTCAAGGATCCGTGCGGGGCGGTACCTGCACACCTAGATTGTGTCCACAGAACGTGTGGTGAGACAATTGTCTCAGTGAAGTAAAACTATGCAAATGCAGTGTAGGAATAATGAATAAATGATATGCAACAGTAATAACATAAACTCATACATAATAATCAACTCAATTAAATGCAACTTATGATGCAACTCACTGTTGTGCCCAGCAGACATGATCTTATCACTTAAACTGGAGTTAGAACTGAGCTCAGACTACGGAGAACGTCTCCTCCGGGGACGAATCCCACCCATTACTGGACCGAAGTCAAGTTTTCACATAATTACTTATTTTAACTCACGACCGAAGCCGGCTTATATTAACTCACGGTCGAAACCGGCTTAAATTAACTCAATATTCATAATCTCAATGAATTAACAACTAATAAGAATCATATAACAAGAACATTAAATTTCGTAAGTTTCGTAGCATGGGGTTCCACATAATCAATAGATAATTCTTCCTAATTCTCCCAATACATGCAATCCTTAACAATTAACATTTTAAGCATAAAGAAAGGGGAATTAAGAGAATTAGGATCATGCTCAAGGTTCACAACTATAGAAAGTGAAAGTGTGTGAGTTGTACTCACCTATACTCGACAATCGAAGGAAGAAGAATGGATTAAGGTGGATCACTTGATGATTCCTTGCCCCAAAACCCCTCTTCAAGCTTCAATTCAAGCTTCCTCTCTCTAAGACTCAGAGTCTCTCTCTCTAAACTAAAAGAAGAAGAAGAAAGAAAGTTGAATTCTGATTCTAAATTAAGGGTTTAGTGCCTATAAGTGAATTCTCGCTTGGGCGAGCGTGTCGGTTGCATGCTTTTCCTTCACATTCTCGCTCAAGCGAAACTGTCTCGTTCAAGCGAGAATGATCCAGAAAAGACCCCCTCTCTGGACGATTCTCGCTCAAGTGAGCCCCTTCTCGCTCAAGCAAAAATTGTCCAGAGAGCCTCCCAAAAGTTCCCCTATATCTCGCTTAAGCGAGCTGGCTCGCTCAAGCGAGATATGCAGAAAAATCTAACTTACCCCTTTTTGCTGCATAATTCGCTCAAGCGAGATTCTAGCTTGAGCAAGAATACTGAAATTTCCAAACTTAGTTTTTATTCTAAATCTTTCTTCTTAAATCATTTTTACCTTTTACTTAATACCATTCTTAAAAATCAATATCCTATTCTCTTAATTAGTCTTAATTATTGGGATGTTACACAAAGGAAATGCTTAAAAAGTTTAATATGAATGATTGCAAGCCTATGGCAACTCCTATGCACCCCTCATCAATATTAAGTAAATATGAAGGAGAAGAACCTGTTGACCCAACCTTGTATAGAGGTATGATTGGATCCTTATTGTATCTTACAGCAAGTAGGCCTGACATTATGTTCAGTGTATGCTTGTGTGCAAGATTTCAATCTGATCCAAGAGTAACTCATTACAAAGCTGTAAAAAGGATTTTCAGATATTTGAAAGGTGCTACTAATCTTGGTTTGTGCTATAAGAAGAGCAAGGATTGCAGGTTAGTAGGATTCTGTGATGCTAATTTTGCTGGAGATAAAGTTGAAAGGAAGTCAACTAGTGGAGGCTGTCACTTCATTGGAAGCAACTTAATCAGCTGGGCAAGCAAAAGGCAAAGCACAATAGCTCTATCAACTACTGAAGCTGAATATATTGCAGCTGCATGATGTTGTTCATAGCTGCTTTGGGTAAAATATCAATTAGAAGACTTTAATATTTTTGTTAAATCTATTTTCATCTTCTGTGATAACACTAGTGCATTCAATCTTTCCAAAAACCTAATTCAGCATTCTAGAGCAAAACATACTGAAATAAAACATCATTTTATAAGAGACTATGTTCAAAAAGGAGTTATTGATATACAGTTCATTGATACAGAGCATCAATGGGCTGATATATTCACTAAACCACTTGCTGAAGATAGATTCAAATTCATTAGAGAAAATTTGAACATTCTCACACTTTCTGAAAATTAATTTTACTAATTTTGTTTATACTGAAAGTGTTGATATGCACAAGTGGTATCCTGAATCTATTTCTTTCTTCTTTTCACTTCTTCAGTAAAGCTCTGTTTACCCTTTTGATTGACGACAAAAGGGGGAGTATTAAGAAACTAACAAAATCTGAAGCTAAGTATTTCAGAAGGATTCATTGATTCAAGGGGAGCAAGAGTTAAGAAAGAAGCTCTGTTTCAGTAAGCTCTGTTTCAGTATCTGATATAGGGGGAGAAATACTTTAAACTCATTTTTTTTCTTATTTCCCTTTAGATATTTGATAAAGTTTTTAAACAAATTTGTCATCATTAAAAAGGGGGAGAATATTAAGTCTCAAAATATTATTAAAAGGTTAATAATGTTTAAGTCTCATAACCCTAAGTTTTAATGTATAACAAATTTGGTTAACATCATTATGAGAAAGAACAGTTTTCTCCTTAAGGTAATCTCTGTGTTTCAGAAGGTATCTAATGCAGCAACCCTCCGAAAATATACAACCCTCTTATGAAGAGCAACCTGCTGATAGATTAAGACCTACTGAAGCAAGGAAACCTCCTGAAGCTGAGAGTCATTGTACTGAAGCTTGTACCTTTTTGGGAAAGTGCTTCTCTGTTAATTCCCATTGGAGAATCAAAGTCTTTCGTAGACTTTCACAGCTGTTTGTGCTTCTTCCAGAAAGTCAAATCAGTTACTTTTTGGCACATTTCAAATTTTCATTCACCAAGGAAGCACAGTCTGTTGTAAAGTACAACGTGCTCAGAAAAAAGTGGAGTCTGCGCTGCTGACACCTACTACCTGCTGCACCTGCTACTGCAAGCTATCAAAGTTATGTGTCTCAACGGGAGCATTTGCATTAAATGCTATCTCTCAACTGGAATTACATCAAAGCTAAATGGATCTCTTTACCAATCCTATACATACAAGTCTCATGGAGAAGAACATAGAGAAGAGAACGATCCTACTTGCTGAAACGCTGCTAAAAAATACTCTCTGTCATTCTTACATTCGTTCCATTTGTACAACACTTTCTTATCCTGAGTTCTACTCAGTTATTTGTACATCTTACATAGTTTAGGCTTTGAACTTCTATAGTTTAAAAGCTTAAGCAATCTTTCTCTTTATACATTGGTTGTGTTGTGAGCCTGAAGAGGATTGGTGTTTAAACAATACTTGGGTTTGAGCCTGGAGAGGCTTGTCTGTAAAATAATACTTGGGTTTAGAGCCTGGAGAGGCTGGGTGTGTAAACAATACTTGTATTTGATCAAATAATGAAAATCCAGTGGTGTGTTTGCCCTAGGACTGGACGTAGCTCACTGTGTTAGTGGGTGAACCAGGATAAATTTCTTGGCTAAGTTTTCTCAACCCTTATCTCTTTATATTCAATTTTTACTAACGAAGGAGGGTTCTGAAAAGTGACTTTATAAATCTGCGCAACAAAACAACTTTGTCTTTCACGTAAAACTATTTCAAAAAATTATCCTATTGAACCTGCTGAAGTACTTCAGCAAGTCTCTGAAAAATTCATTTTTTCAGCAAGTTGCTCAAAACGTTTGTTAAATACTCTGCTTGTGAAAAGGTTTTCATAAAATCTGTAAAGAATTATAAAACACTATTCAAACCCCCCTTCTAGTGTTTGATGTGATTCTAACACATATCATAACAAATAAATCAATCAAATCCTCCCACAAGGAGCAATCTAGTGTTTAACCCACACCAAGGGTGTCTTTTCACTGTTTCGTCTTTTAAGCGCTCGGCCATGTGACCAAGGACCGTCGTTCAGGGCCACCCTCTTAAGTTTTATTATCAAACAAGTATAATATGCATGTAATTCCTTTTAATTTAGGATCTCCATTCACCCCTTGGGCTAGAGGTCAACGTGATTACCTCGTTCCTTTTATTCCTCTTTTGGTCCGTAGACCAATGAAATTTCTCTTGGCCAAAGGCCCATGAAAACATTTATACAGGAATAGGGTTTTCAAAATGTGAGAACGTAGTTCATGGCATGTATACATGTTACATATGTTCAATGATAATTCCATGACATTCAAACTTCATATTCAATACTATCATGAAACCCTAACCTTCAAACCTAGGGCAAGAGCAACATAAGCAGTTAACACAATCAATCCAACCATCTACCCTAGATTCATCTCTAAACAACCACAATCAAGCAACATAAGCAATGGAAGTAAGAGTAGGGGGCATTCATAGGATCTCATACAAGAAAGAAAGTGAGTGGATGAACCATACTCACCTCAAAGCAATAAATGGAGAAGACGGGGGTTGAAGATGATGACCCAAGCTCCTTGATTGGTGTGGGGGCTTCAATCCAAGTTGCCCTCCCTTGATCTCCCTTCCTCTCTCTCTCTCTAGTTTCTATCTTTACAAGTGAAGAAAAGGAAAAGAACGAGGGTAAAGCCCTCATGAATCTATTTTTAAAAATTGGGTCTGCGCGTTCTCGCTCAAGCGAGAAATTCTCTCTGACTTTGCCTCGCTCAAGCAAGAGCCTTCTCGTTTGAGCGAGAGCAAGTCCGAGAGCAACCCCTGATTCTCGATGGAATTGCGTTTGAGCGAGCCTAATTGCACTTAGGCGCAATTCCATCACAGAGAGCCTCCTAAAATGGCCCTGTCCCTCGCTCAAGCGAGGCCTTCTCGCTTGAGCGAGGATGGTAGAATACCATTCCCCCTCCCTTTTTACTGATATGCTCGCTTAAGCGAGACCTTCTCGCTTGAGCGACGGTATCAGAATCCTGAACTCTCTTTTTTACTCTTATTTTCCTCTTTCCCCAATTCCTTTTATAAAACCCTCTTCCTCTAAAATTCGTCAACTCTCTAACTTAATTCCTTCAATTGCAATCTAATTCCCTCCTTAAAAATCTCTACTTTCCTCCTCATCTCTATACCTTGCTAGTTTCTTCACCTTAGGGTGTGATCCCTCCTAAGTTCCACCTACAATCGTGTTGGGTTTAATACCTGGTTTTTCTTCTAAATTCCCCTTAAAACTCATAAAATCTCAATGAATTCCCTATCTCTTCTCTTAATCTATCCTCAGACCCATAGATCCTCCTTCTACGCCCAACTTTCTTCTCTTGGTGGAATTCACCCCCTAAGGCTTCCACTATCTTTTCTAGGTCCTAATTTTGGGATGTACAATTCTATCCCCTTAAATAAATTTTGTTCTTAAAATTTTCTTCATTCATCCTCAATATCTCTACTTTCACCCTCATGAACCCCCTTATGATTCCATGCCCATCTAGTATTCCTACCCTCCACCTGCTAAAGTCTCCCTAACGGACCTAACTCTAGGTTCTCGTGTGAAACACCACCTAACTGGTGCAACATGTCCTCCGCGATCTCTAACCGGCTAGATCGTGCCTTAAGGTTCCCGACCTAATCCAATCATCCTTTCTATAGCGTACGACCGCAATTCTGCTCTACTAACCTAGTGATAAGACTTGAGAGGACATGCAGAGTAGCTACCTAGTTCTACATAATTGAGAGTTTCCTCACAACGTTAGGATCTTAGCGGGCTTAACCCCATGCTTCTACCCCTTTTAATTAAACATCAACTCCTACCAAGGTTGTTGGATTAGTTCCGACACCCAAAATAGTACCATTAACGCCACACTCAAGTTTCCACCCGAGTGTTATCTAAAACGGTCCCTCGATAGGGTCATTGTCCTTGTCAAACCACTCGGAGACTAAAAGGACAAGTACCCCGAACTCTGACTTTTGATCTCCAATATGTTGCTTGTTGTTGAATCTTCCCGCTGCAGAGATTGTCGGCGGGTTGGAATACCACCACCGGAATAAGGCTAGTGGCAGAAAAAATTGGTTTATGTGCTCTTTGCACCGTACTGGTGCAGGCAGAAACTGCGCGTGTGGTACTCGCGATACGAAATTGGATGCGTGGCTGAAGGTGGAGAAGCAAAGTGAACACTCCTCTCTAGTGAGTAACGGATCTGGCAACCGGTGAGATACTCTGTTAAGTCCTAACACCAGGATCCCCGAAGACCCCCTCTTACCCCTCTCAATAACTCCAACTTTCCTCGGTTACCCTGCCTTCCCCGAGGTTTCTAAACCTATTGGGAATTGGTTGAGGTTTCTGTTGTGCACTCTAATCCTCCTAACTCTGTGGTAGTTATTCCCTAGTGGTTCTGTACCTCTCTATCTTCCTCTTGGCTCACTACTGACGTCTAGACTCAACTAGGGTCTCCTCACCTTAACCCTCCCTCGGTGATACCTTAAATCTTGGGTGTATCCCATCCGGCTTCTTCTCATCTGCGCTTCACCAAATTTGGGTCTACAGTTTGTGTCCCTCTCAATACCCTCTAACAATTAGTCCTATGGGTTCTTCTTCTTGGCATCCTATGGAACATCGAAGTCTTCCTAAATTGGTCTTATAAAATTTTTAACCTAACAGGAAGGGTTTTCTAATCCAGTCATCGTAATTAATCATCCTCGTTACTTACCTCGATCCATAGCATTCTGAATTCTCTTTTAAAAACCTCTACTTTCCTCCTCATCTCTATACCTTGCTAGTTTCTTCACCTTAGGGTGTGATCCCTCCTAAGTTCCACCTACAGTCGTGTTGGGTTTAATACTTGATTTTTCTTCTAAATTCCCCTTAAAACTCATAAAATCTCAATGAATTCCCTATCTCTTCTCTTAATCTATCCTCAGACCCCTAGATCCTCCTTCTACGCCCAACTTTCTTCTCTTGGTGGAATTCACCCCCTAAGGCTTCCACTATCTTTTCTAGGTCCTAATTTTGGGATGTACAATTCTATCCCCTTAAATAAATTTTGTCCTTAAAATTTGCTTCATTCATCCTCAATATCTCTACTTTCACCCTCATGAACCCCCTTATGATTCCATGCCCATCTAGTATTCCTACCCTCCACCTGCTAAAGTCTCCCTAACGGACCTAACTCTAGGTTCTCGTGTGAAACACCACCTAACCGGTGCAACATGTCCTCCGCGATCTCTAACCGGCTAGATCGTGCCTTAAGGTTCCCGACCTAATCCAATCATCCTTTCTATAGCGTACGACCGCAATTCTGCTCTACTAACCTAGTGATAAGACTTGAGAGGACATGCAAAGTAGCTACCTAGTTCTACATAATTGAGAGTTTCCTCACAACGTTAGGATCTTAGCGGGCTTAACCCCATGCTTCTACCCCTTTTAATTAAACATCAACTCCTACCAAGGTTGTTGGATTAGCTCCGACACCCAAAATAGTACCATTAACGCCACACTCAAGTTTCCACCCGAGTGTTATCTAAAACGGTCCCTCGATAGGGTCATTGTCCTTGTCAAACCACTCGGAGACTAAAAGGACAAGTACCCCGAACTCTGACTTTTGATCTCCAATATGTTGCTTGTTGTTGAATCTTCCCGCTGCAGAGATTGTCGGCGGGTTGGAACACCACCACCGGAATAAGGCTAGTGGCAGAAAAAATTGGTTTATGTGCTCTTTGCACCGTACTGGTGCAGGCAGAAACTGCGCGTGTGGTACTCGCGATACGAAATTGGATGCGTGGCTGAAGGTGGAGAAGCAAAGTGAACACTCCTCTCTAGTGAGTAACGGATCTGGCAACCGGTGAGATACTCTGTTAAGTCCTAACACCAGGATCCCCGAAGACCCCCTCTTACCCCTCTCAATAACTCCAACTTTCCTCGGTTACCCTGCCTTCCCCGAGGTTTCTAAACCTATTGGGAATTGGTTGAGGTTTCTGTTGTGCACTCTAATCCTCCTAACTCTGTGGTAGTTATTCCCTAGTGGTTCTGTACCTCTCTATCTTCCTCTTGGCTCACTACTGACGTCTAGACTCAACTAGGGTCTCCTCACCTTAACCCTCCCTCGGTGATACCTTAAATCTTGGGTGTATCCCATCCGGCTTCTTCTCATCTGCGCTTCACCAAATTTGGGTCTACAGTTTGTGTCCCTCTCAATACCCTCTAACAATTAGTCCTATGGGTTCTTCTTCTTGGCATACTATGGAACATCGAAGTCTTCCTAAATTGGTCTTATAAAATTTTTAACCTAACAGGAAGGGTTTTCTAATCCAGTCATCGTAATTAATCATCCTCGTTACTTACCTCGATCCATAGCATTCTGAATTCTCTTTTAAAATCCTCTACTTTCCTCCTCATCTCTATACCTTGCTAGTTTCTTCACCTTAGGGTGTGATCCCTCCTAAGTTCCACCTACAGTCGTGTTGGGTTTAATACTTGATTTTTCTTCTAAATTCCCCTTAAAACTCATAAAATCTCAATGAATTCCCTATCTCTTCTCTTAATCTATCCTCAGACCCCTAGATCCTCCTTCTACGCCCAACTTTCTTCTCTTGGTGGAATTCACCCCCTAAGGCTTCCACTATCTTTTCTAGGTCCTAATTTTGGGATGTACAATTCTATCCCCTTAAATAAATTTTGTCCTTAAAATTTGCTTCATTCATCCTCAATATCTCTACTTTCACCCTCATGAACCCCCTTATGATTCCATGCCCATCTAGTATTCCTACCCTCCACCTGCTAAAGTCTCCCTAACGGACCTAACTCTAGGTTCTCGTGTGAAACACCACCTAACCGGTGCAACATGTCCTCCGCGATCTCTAACTGGCTAGATCGTGCCTTAAGGTTCCCGACCTAATCCAATCATCCTTTCTATAGCGTACGACCGCAATTCTGCTCTACTAACCTAGTGATAAGACTTGAGAGGACATGCAGAGTAGCTACCTAGTTCTACATAATTGAGAGTTTCCTCACAACGTTAGGATCTTAGCGGGCTTAACCCCATGCTTCTACCCCTTTTAATTAAACATCAACACCTACCAAGGTTGTTGGATTAGCTCCGACACCCAAAATAGTACCATTAACGCCACACTCAAGTTTCCACCCGAGTGTTATCTAAAACGGTCCCTCGATAGGGTCATTGTCCTTGTCAAACCACTCGGAGACTAAAAGGACAAGTACCCCGAACTCTGACTTTTGATCTCCAATATGTTGCTTGTTGTTGAATCTTCCCGCTGCAGAGATTGTCGGCGGGTTGGAACACCACCACCGGAATAAGGCTAGTGGCAGATAAAATTGGTTTATGTGCTCTTTGCACCGTACTGGTGCTGGCAGAAACTGCGCGTGTGGTACTCGCGATACGAAATTGGATGCGTGGCTGAAGGTGGAGAAGCAAAGTGAACACTCTTCTCTAGTGAGTAACGGATCTGGCAACCGGTGAGATACTCTGTTAAGTCCTAACACCAGGATCCCTGAAGACCCCCTCTTACCCCTCTCAATAACTCCAACTTTCCTCGGTTACCCTGCCTTCCCCGAGGTTTCTAAACCTATTGGGAATTGGTTGAGGTTTATGTTGTGCACTCTGATCCTCCTAACTCTGTGGTAGTTATTCCCTAGTGGTTCTGTACCTCTCTATCTTCCTCTTGGCTCACTACTGACGTCTAGACTCAACTAGGGTCTCCTCACCTTAACCCTCCCTCGGTGATACCTTAAATCTTGGGTGTATCCCATCCGGCTTCTTCTCATCTGCGCTTCACCAAATTTTGGTCTACAGTTTGTGTCTCTCTCAATACCCTCTAACAATTAGTCCTATGGGTTCTTCTTCTTGGCATCCTATGGAACATCGAAGTCTTCCTAAATTGGCCTTATAAAATTTTTAACCTAACAGGAAGGGTTTTCTAATCCAGTCATCGTAATTAATCATCCTCGTTACTTACCTCGATCCATAGCATTCTGAATTCTCTCTTAAAAACCTCTACTTTCCTCCTCATCTCTATACCTTGCTAGTTTCTTCACCTTAGGGTGTGATCCCTCCTAAGTTCCACCTACAGTCGTGTTGGGTTTAATACCTGATTTTTCTTCTAAATTCCCCTTAATCTACCCTCAGACCACTAGATCCTCCTTCTACACCAAACTTCCTTCTCTTGGTGGAATTCACCCCCTAAGGCTTCCGCTATCTTTCTAGGTCCTAATTTTGGGATGTTACAGAAACACTCCACAATATTAATTTTGTTTGTGGTAATATGTTGTCTGCTTTAGAGGGTATCCACCCATCAGCCTTTTCAACTCACTATGAGGAAACTGCTACTCCAACTCAAGATTTTACCTACCCCGTTGATTCACCTCCACTTCCGACACAACATCACTACTCTAATTCTCAAAACTATGGTTTCCCAATTCATCCATCTCCACCACAAGGACATAATTACTCATGTGGGGGGTCACATTTTCAACCACAGAGCTTTACCGGATATATGCCTCATAATTCTTTCACCCACATGTCTTCTACTTCAAATGTTTTTTAATCAAGTTCTTCAATGTTTGCCACTTACTTCTCGACTCCACCATCAGCATACCAACCTCCACTGATGGAAGATTATCGTCCTACAATGCCCCCTGAAATTAGAGAAATGAATGAGGTAGATGATAATGACCATGATGGCAATGTTCATGATGATGCTCATAACATTAATGAACAACCTACACCCTTACAACCACAAACGGGAAGAGGTGTTAATCTTAGAAGAGGTGAACGATCACAATTAGAACAACCTTGAAGGGTTCAACCAGAGCGTCGAAGAAAAAAACCTCATTGTGGGACATCATTCCACGATTTTTATAAACACTTATTATATGTGTTATGGATTATCTTTTCACCTCGTGTAATCAATTATTGTATGTGTTAGTGATTATGTTTTTAACTCGTGTAAAGAATTATGAGTTTCCTATAATGTTAACTTATTTTTAAGTGTTTATTTAAATGAAATTTTAAATATAATTATAGTTAATATTATTATGACTAATATTATTAAAAATTATTTTATATATATGATATTTATAAAAATTTATCAATATCACATTTATTTAATAATTATAAGAGTTAAAACCAAAATCATATCATCAATACATAATTTATTTTATTAAAAAACTATTATTGGTTGTGATCTTAAAAAAAACGTGATTTACTGACACATTACAATGTATATATATTAAATCCAAATTACAATATAAGTATATACATTAAATCCAAATTTTACTGACACATTAACATTACACGTTGGATTTAATGAATTACTCTCAGAGTACACTCACAGTATACTCAATAAACATGTATAATTATACTGATTATATTGTTCTTGATTTTACGGAAACGATACATATAGTAGATACTTATATATTTCACTAATTTTATAAAATTAATTAATATTTATGTTACGCTTGCGTCGAATTATTTGAATGACAAATTCATTCAACACAGCTAACACCTTCCTTTAATATTGTTGCTTGGTATTGTGTACTATTGTCATCAAATGACACGTAAAAGCATTTGGCCAAAAGAATTTTCATTACAAAAATCTGGTAGTTGATACAAAACTAGAACATAAAGAATTCTCAGAATATAATTTAGTTTCTCAATTTCCTAAAGCATCCCGATATGTCTCAGCAACATAAAAAAAATGTTACCTCTTCCAAAAGGATAAAAAAGCCCTGGCACGAAAGCATAGCTCAATTTCGGCCATCTAGGCTTGAGTTAGCGAAGTTGGGATAATAATGTAGGGACCACAAAATAATCTAATAGAATGTGCTATGAACCATACTTGCAGAGGTTATCAAATCCCATATATTCATTATTTTCAATCTTTTTGACCATTGCTACAATGCCAACTCCACCTAACAAAGGAAATGGGAAACATTTCAGAAATGATGTGCATGATGGATCTTGAGATGTGCATATAACCAAACCAAATTAAGAGAGAATTGTAAGGCCTACCTAGTGTGATTGCACTGACAAATATTGTAAAGGCTAGAATAAAAATGATTAGTGATGCTCTCCCGAATAGGATGATTAGCTTTCTCACAACATGCTGCCCTACCAGGGCTGCAACAGTAGCAACCAGAGTGAAGTATAGAGCTGTGCAACAATCCAAAAAAGTACAGATGTAAGAGCAATTAACTTCATTTATCACTTTGGTCAAAATGCAAGCCATGTTAGTTGTTTAATTGGTACATAAATGAAGGCTACAGAGTAGAGTCAAGTTGAAGTTCTGAAGCACTAACCATAAGGAACTGGGAAACGTTTCAGCAGGTAGTATTCTACAACAGACATAGATGAGGAGAAGATCATAGCAAAGGTGGCTGTGGCACTTGAAACCTGCACACAAAACATCAAAACATTGAAACCAGGTAATAGAAGTCCAACTCCTAGGACTGGCTTCATAGGCATAATTTATGAATCTTAGATTGGTTTCTATGTGGTGCACATGTCCTGAATAATTTACCAATTGTGTGGCATTACAAAATTTGTAATACTGCAATTTGAAACTCACCTGAGGTGGAACTCCAAGCTCTAGAAAGAGTGGGCCCATAATGAATCCTCCACCTAGTCCCAGCAAGCCACCAACTATTCCAGCTATTACTCCAAAGACACAATATATAACTAGCTGCAAAGCACTAAAGTTTGTCCCTTGATCTCCTACTGAAGAAATTACTCTCCGCCCAGTGTACAAGGAAACTGCCTCATATGAAGATATACCAACTGAAACTGGAATCTGCATAACATGGAAAGCATGCTTCAAACAGTTTCCACATAATGTAGTAAGTTGTAACTCATAAAAAATATTTGAATATATTTTCACAACACTACTAGCATAAGATGTGAATTCAAGAGAGACTTGTATAAGGGTAATGCTTTGAGGACACTTCAGAACAGAATTTACCTGTAACAAGTTCAGTACCCAATATGCTATTGAACAGTTGGCTGTATGATTCTGTCGTCAACAAATAAATTTTTTAAGTCAAATTCGATAGAGTCCATGTTCTATCTATAATGGAAGATATGAAATAGAATATAAAACAACCTTGGCAATCTGTAGTGCAAGGAATGCAACCCAAACAAAACCAAGAAGTCCAAACTCCTTCCAATATACGTTTTCAAGAAGAGTCACCTGCAACGTCCTTATATAATTAGATATGGAAAGCACTCTATCCATAAGAACTCACTGAAGTATAATGACCTCATGTTTTCTTGTGTCCTTTGCAATGTCATTGTTAGGTCCGCTAGGAATTGGTCTGTATTCAACTTCAGCTCCAACACCTGTCAAAGAAAATATTGCTAACACTCTGACAACAGAAAGAAAAATAAAATCCAGGACAATTTTACTTTGATTTGGTAGTCGTACGTGTAAAGAATAGTTTCTCAACTCACCATTTGACTGTTGTCGCCTAGCTGCTTCCTATAATGAAAAAAATAGAGGTTAAGACTTCAGACAAGTAAGTAATAATAATTATTTTGTGTGACCCGTAAAATTAAATTTAAATTCATAATTAAGCTTCAAAACACTGCTCATAATTACTCAGTTAATCAGAAATGCTTCATAAATCATAAGTGAGTTCTCCCTAGTTAATTAAAAATGAATTATTTTTTGTTAAATTTAATATGTTCCTTTATTTGCATCTGAAGTTAAAAACAAGTAGTAAAAGATCATATATGGATAAACAAATTTAATGATACCCTTTTCATTATGGTTTCCTTTTTCCATGTTTCAACCCCCCTCAAAAATGCTTTTGTCGATGTTCCTGCAAGAAAACCCAACAAGATCAATGAAAGGTTAGTGCAACAAAAACAAAAAGAGTAAACAAACTCAGAGTACTGGTAAAGCAAAGGTGTTAGTTACCTAAAAAGAGAACAAGGAGCAGTATAGTGACCATCCAGTCAGGAAATACAACGTTGAAGGCCACTCCAATACTAATGCCAAGCATAAGCATTGGTTGAATAAGAAGTGCCA